>OZ007594.1:211031389-212263889 GCA_963931845.1 Maratus michaelseni
TACCCTTATCATCACATGAAAGTCTATTTACGTCAAAATAGTTAATGTTTTAAAAAGTTAAAAAAATTAAATTTTTACTTGGAAAAATTTTCTCTACTCTCTAACAAGTAAAGCAGTAAAAATTCCATTGTTTTATGACCCAAACTTACCGAGTTATGATGTTCCGGATTTTATGCATTTTTGGTGTTTTGGGGCATTAAAAACGGAAAAACGCGTTTCTGATTAAGAGCTCAGCACTCAATTAAATAAAATCGTGCTACCGTTATAACAAACACCTTTTCCGAAACTTTGAGGTAGTTTTTCTTATAATGGCGTTTTTTGAACTGATGGGTATTGTAGAAAATTTATTAATTATGCTACCGACTTCAAATAGGGAATGAGGCCAAATGAGACCTGTACTAATCTATTCAACCCTTAAATATGTCTTACTAATTCTTATTCTTTTATGAAAATTCCTATTAAGAAAATCTTTTGCATTCCTTCCCCCCCCACCCCCCCACTGAAATTTCACTTAAAAAATATTAATCATGTAATTTTTTGTGAAAAGTAATGATTTACCAGATTCCTATGTTTAATTAAAACATTTTAAACTATTGTTTGTTTGAGATGTAATCTTCCCAACTGGGCGAAAAAGTCCGAGCTAGGATTCGAACCCGGAATCCATTGGCTGAAGCTATCAATGTTGTACCAACTGAGCAGTCTCGGACGAATATGGCTGAACTAATTCACCCAGTTAACCTTAATGATCATGCATCTGTTCTGATATCTGAATCTTACGGACTTTTTCGTCCAGTTATGGGAAGATTACATCTCATATGATTTCTTTACCAATTTGAATAATTGTGCCAAAAATTAATCTATTGTTTGTTTGTTGGAGAACCACCGTTACCAAGCAACCGTGTCCATCAGTCTTAAGGTTAGGCTACGTATCATTTTCTTGTTCTGAGTTCCCTGATGATCAAATTATTTTTACTTTCATGGAATCTGCTGTTTAAAGTCTGTTTATCTAATGACGATTTCCGTTTGAGAATAAATTGTCGAATTATTCCTCCCCTCTCCTTCCCCCTCCACCCCCCCCCCCCAAAAAAAAAAAAAAAAAAAAAAATCTACAAAATGATTTTAAGGCACACCGCACAGCGGCGATATTTCAGAAAATGCTGGCCAAATCAGGAAAACAAAAGTTAAGCTCTTTCTATGCACAACTTTGTATCAATGTATGTCAATGTCCGTAAAATATGTTTAGCTCATTCTTATTGCGTAAAGTAAAAGCATTATGCACAGTGAAAAAGACCAATGTTTCTTTATCTAGGTAAACATAATATATAACCAGGAACGAAAATATTTAATAACCTCTTTTAAGTTACCCGCGATTCCGAAAAGTGTTTTTTTATCTTTAGAAACCTCAAAACTTATATATTTTCGAGATTTAAAGAAGCATGTATAAAAACAAAATTTATTTTGCTGCCACTGCTTTTCAGAAACGTTTCCGAGTCGTTTTGATAGTGTATTAATCAATTTTCTCAATCCTGAATATGGGTTCTTTCTATGCTATCAATTCCCAAGTACACTTCGTGTTCAACAAACAAAATTTTACAGAAAAACATGATGAATTAACAGCATTAACATTAACATTAAAACTAATATTATTTTGTTACTCCTCCATGTAGAAATTCCGTTAGGCAGCTGAAAATGTTTGATTACGGATTGACAGCATTTCCTAAATACTGATATTTTGGTTTGAGAAAACTGATTAATACAAAAAGCGAATCGGAAACGTTTCCGAAAATCAATGTCAGCAAAAGAAATTTTGTTTTTGTAAATGCTTTTTTAAATCTCGAAAATATATGGTTTCTGAGGTTTTTAAAGATAAAGAACACTTGTCGGAATCGTGGGTATATCGGAAGACGTTATTGCATATTTTCGTTCGCAGTTATATTACATTGTCTTAGATTTAGAAACATTTGTATTTTTTTACAGTGCTTTTTTTTTTTAAGCTGACACTATAGTGATGTTGAATATTTTGAAAATTAATGATCTCCATTGTTTGAAACAATACACTGAAAAATGAATTTTGTCTGGAGATAATTTTTAGTGTTTTTGATGGATTGTGTTTGACAAAATGGTGTGTCAGTAGGTTTTGATTGTAAGAATTTAATAATAAGATAAACCAGCGTTATTTCTCAAAGCAGCAAAAACTAGCAAATAGAATGTATCGTGTGACCACTAACGGAGTGAGCCATTTTACATTTCCTTAACCTTTCTTTATAAAAAATGTTTGAGATTCAACCAAATCCAGCAGAATCAATAAATGAGAAAAACAGTGTGTAATCTTGCCTTTACGACACGATCCATTCTATTTGCTAGCTTTTGCTACTTTGAGAAATAATGCTGGTTTATTATTTAATTATTCCACTCAATAAATAGAGGAAATGGTTTGAAAATTGCAATGAAGATGGCAAAATTATACTATACGTGTAGTAATCTGTGAACTCTACGCTTCATTAAAATATCTCTTCCCCCCCCCACACACACACCATAGTTTTGTAGTAACATAATTCTGACTGTTGGCTTATTCTTGGAAAAAATATTCCGAAAAGAAAAAAAAAAAAGATTGGTGTTTTGGCCAAGATTTCGAATAAATATGCCCCTGTGCATCGGCATCCCCCCTTAAAAAATTTACAGAAAAGGAAAAAAAGGAGGAAAGGGCGTGAATGTGTGCTAAATGTATAAAACATATCACTTTAAGATGATGCAAATTTCGTATTCTTAACTTTCATAAATTCTGGGGAGCAAATAAAAGGGTGCCTGAAACTTATGTTTTTAACATGCCAGCCAGAGATATGATATATCTGGTCCCTTTAAGGTGGAGTCAAACCAAACCTTTTTAACCTATTGTTTTTTTGTTTCATTTTTATAAAGAAGTATCTCAAAACTGTTACGGAAAAGTGGAAGTAACGAATGCTACTGTTCTACATGAATTATCTGGAATATAAAAACGTCATACGAGTTGATTTTATTAAAAGAGGAAAAGGCGTGGGGGTGAGTTACGCTTTGATGACCGTCCAAGGTTGGGCGTTTGAACAATTCTAAAATTCACGCTATCATTCTTTCTCTGAAACGTGGGGAATTGAATGAATAAATCTTTTCTATAAATGTGTATGTAAATGTAGAGGGGGATTTTTATTTTCTACACCAAAATTATAAATCCATTTAGTGTAATATATATACTTTTATTTACACTTTAACCGTCGCATTTCATAACATAAGGCGCTGTTTCTGTGCTTTATAACATTATGATTCTTGTCTTTTCTCCCCGTTCACAGTGGGCGATAATCGTGACTTAGAAAGTGATGATGATATTAGTCTTACAAGGGACACTGACAAAGTGCCACACTCTGATGGTAACGAAATTTTGCAAGTAGGTAAAAACAAATATTATGGTAAACAGGTAACAAAGAAAAGGCTCCAAGATAAAAGGTGCCAAGACACACAACTTCATCAAATTTTATCTTCAAACGTTACTTTACAGTCGATACATTGAAGTTTAAAAATATCATAGATTCCGTTTGAGAGAAGAAATGCACCTCATTGTTAGAAGAAATGCCCCTCATTACATATCGTTTGAATTATTTGTGGAGTCCTTTGCGTTTAGAAGTAAACAGAATATATATAATAATCGAATTCAACGTACATGCAGTATACGTAAAAACTTTTGTACATTATATCAACGCGTTTTACTCAACGTGATGTATCAACCGTTAGATCGATATCTTTTTCGTGTCTATAAAAAAATACTTTCGCAAATTTTCAGATATGGCATAAAGTCAGTTGGAGTAATATTAAACAAATTTTCACACTTTTCTGATTTAATGACTGAATTATTTTATTTATAAGGTGAGTACACCTGATTTGTTTTTGTCTTTCTGTTATTTCACTCATCTAGAACAAATTTACGCCGTAACAAAATTATACAGAAGGGTTTTAACATAAATGGCAGACTGTTTAGTATAAACTACAGTCGTTAATATACTTGTATATGGTTATGGATACGAAATTCTTCTATCAAAAGTTCTTATCCATTCATACGAATCATCTTCAAATGTTAGTTTTTTTCTCTACAGCAATACTGTTTTTAAAATTGTCACATATAATCTTTTTAATTACTCTGTGACAACAATAACATGCAGTGAAAGTTAACAATGGAATTTCTGCTATATCATCAAAGTCTGTATTTTCAACACTAATTTTAACTAGTCGGATGTGCCAATTCCAAAACTTTCTTCTATCTCATACATATTAATACTTCAAAATTCGCTATCCCATTGTCAATAAAATCGATATTTCTCGTCATTCTGTTGTACGTCAGCTGCTTCTGAATCGTTGGGTTACCTGGATACGGAGCACCCTTCATTACACGAGCAGCCGATGTAGAACACAACTACGAAAAGTCCTTCTAGCCCGTACCGACAGGAAAAGATAGCCCCCCGTTCCTTGTTTTTCAATATCTACTATTAGCTCACACCCTCTATATATTTATATATTTTGTTCAAATTTTCAATCGTTAATAAAATTCCTTTTATTCATCCACTCAAGTTCAAATACATTTTTTTAAACTTGTAGTGGATGACACTTGATGTTAATACAATTTTTTCAAATATTAATTCATTAATTAAATTAAATTAATTAATTTTAGTTTTATATTTCATTTCTGTTCAAAAGTATAGACTCACTCCATTTCATTTCTGTTCAAACGTATAGAGTCACTCCATGTTTTAGTCTTCTCCGGCCGCGCGCCGCCTGATCTTCGTCCGTGAACAGACTCATTATCTTTTTACGCGTGAAGGTTAATTTTTGAAATTCAATATTTGAAAAACGGCATAATCATTAGATTTGAAATTTATATCAAGAAAAATAAAAAATTTTATCTTTCTAACGCAGTTTGTCTAACAATTAACAATCTTTAGGCAACCCCAGCTCTGGCTTGTAGGGTGCAATGAGAGACAGAGAGAGAGATAACGTATCGATATAGATATAGCTCCGCTCCCTACGGAGAAATCTGTCCGTGTCTGGTGTGCAATCGAAGTTAGATTTGGCTACATATTTCTAGTTTGGCGAAGAGTAAGAAATCTTAGCATATCTGAAACAGTTTACCGAATTTTTTTCGTATTTTAATAAAAAATATCAATTCAGTCACTTATATATTCTATAGGAGTATACTAAACATTCCTCAAAATATATCATTGGCCCCTGATTGCCCTCCTCCCTCCGAAAATGTCAATTTTATTAAGGCTGTTCTCAAATTCAAAGAAGCTACTTTCTGACACATTTTTTAATTCATTTTTGTTCGGAAATTCATGAAATTGTTAGGTATTCTTATTCAGAAACTTTGTAATCGAAATACGTTTTCCATTTTTACTTTCTTCTATCTATAATAGAAGAAAGTATTGTAATCGAAATTTTTTTCGACTTCCGGTTTTCGACGAATTTACACGTTTTAGGGGTCAGAGATTCCGAAAAACATGTTTTTACAAAATGTCTGTCTGTCCGTCTGTCCGTCCTCATTGTATCATCGAAAAGTGTATGATGTTATGCTTCAAATTTAACCACTTTTTTTTTATATGTTTTTGGCTATGGCAAGCAGGTTATATTAGAATTTGGGGGTATTTCGGCAAAAGGGGGCGCTGTTATCGATATTTTTGTTCCATTTTCACTATTGTATCATCGAAAAGTGTATGAAGTTATGCTTCAAATTGAACCACATTTTTTGGTCTATGTTTTTGGCTATGGCAAGCAGGTTCTATCAGAATTTGGGGATATTTCGACAAAAGGGGGCGCTGTGATCAATATTTTTGTTCCATTTCCACTATTTTATCATCGAAAAGTGTATGAAGTTATGCTTAAAATTGAATAATATTTTTTTTTCTATGTTTTTGGCTATGGCAAGCAGGTTCTATTAGAATTTGGGGATATTTCGACAAAAGGGGGCGCTGTGATAGTCATTTAAAGATTTCAAATTCAAAAAGATGTACAAAAAAAAATTAGAAATCCTAAAAGTTTTTTTTGTTAAATGTTCGGCCTTGATCCGGAGAATCCGGAACAATTTTTGTTTTACCTCTATCTTAAAAAGTGGCTGAGATATAGCGGTTTGAAATTTTAGGGTGGCTGACATTTTCAAACAAGACAGCAGAATTCATCCATAAACAGGTTTAATTTATGAGTTTTAGTTAACATGGTTTAGGCAAATTTTCTTTCATTGTTGTAACCATTGTTCCTATTATATGCTTATCACTATATATTTATATTCGCCAACGTCAAATTCTCGCCAAACTTGGCGACAGTTAGCGAAACATCGCCAAATTTGGCGACCAAAATAGGTTGCCATAAATGAAGCCAACTTGGCTGTAGAGGACTAATTTGGCGATATTCTCATTCAAATTCAATGTTGAGGAGAAGTGGGATTGAATCTTCTTTAATTAGGTTCCACGCATTTTAGCTTCGTGTTTTCCAGTAAAATTAGCTAAAATCGTAAAACCAAGGAATAGGGAGGCTATCTGTTCCTGTCGGTTCATGTCAGAAGGAACTTTCGTATACATCAGTTGATCGCATCCCGGTAACCCGACGATTCGCAAGTAGTTGACGTACAACAGAATGACGAAAAATATTGATTTTATTGGCGATGTGATAGCGAATTTTGAAGTATTAACATGACTGAGATAGAAGAAAGTTTTGGGATTGGCACAACCGACTAATTTTTTTTTGTAAAGGCTGAAGATTCTTCAAAAAATACTATCAAATTCGAAGTTTTGAACCAAATTCCAGATGTAGCACAGAGCTAAATAGTAATCATGCTTAAGTATTCCTTTCTTGAAAGATTCATCCAAAGATGCCCCCCCCCCCCCCCCGTGGCAAAAATATTTTTGTTTGAGTCTTCAAATCGTCATAGACACTAGAATTTCATTTGCCTTCAATTTGTCAGACACACATGAATTTTGTATGCAGGTATATTCTGAATATTATTCATTCTTAAGGTCTCTTTTATTGAAAAATTCAAGAGAAGATTGTCTACCCCTACCCCCTTCGACAAAAAAATAATATTTTTGTTTGAGTCTTCAAGTAGTCATAGACACTATATTTTTTATTTGCCTTCAAATTGTCATACACACATGAATTTTGTAAGCAGGTATATCCTGAATAATAATCGTACTTAAGGTCTCCTTTATTGAAAAATTCAAGAGAAGAATGTCTACCTCCCCCCATCCCCCTGCGAAAATTTTGTTTGTTTGTTTGAGTCTTCAAATAGTCATAGGCACTAGATATTTTATTTGCCTTCAAATTGTCATACACACATGAATTTTGTATGCAGGTATATCCTGAATATTAATCATACTTAAGGTCTCCTTTATTGAAAAATTCAAGAGAAGATTGTCTACCCCTCCCCCCCCAACCCTGCGACAAAAAAATAATATTTTTGCTTGAGTCTTCAAATAGTCATAGACACTAGAAATTTTGGACATAGGTAGAACCTGAATAGTGATGGTGCTTAAATACTCCGATTTTCAGAATTTCTGCAAGTGGGGTTTAAACAGGGTGGCCCCCACCCGCTGACAAAAAGTAACACTTGTTTATCAACCCTCAAATTGTCATAGCATGTGTAGTATTAAAGATTTATCTGCATACAAAACTTCAAGTGTCTATGAATATTTGAAGGCACATAATCAAACAATGTTATTTTTTTTTTGTCTGAGGAAGGGGGGATGGAGGGCTTTAGACCATCATCTCTTGAAGTTTTTAATAAAAGAGTACTTAAGCATGATTACTATTCAGGATGTACCTGTTTACAAAATTCATGTGTCTATGACTGAAGAATAAAACTGGCATTTTTTTAGGGGAGGGAGGGGGGGGGGTATTCAGGAGCCTTTTCAAAAGATAATTTTACATCTGGATGATCTGCTTGAATGTGACTATGCAGATCTCTAATAGAGATGCAGAAATATCTACATATTGAACATTGAATCCGTTTTCGTTTTCTTTTCTGGAGCTCAATGTTTTCAGTTAGATGAAACTTTCTTATGTGCCGATATAAATTTCTTTTTTCTGTGCATGGAATTTTTGCTGAATTATCCGCCATCATCCGACCAAAAATTTTTTTAAAAAGCTCTCTTCCTCTGTGTCCATGGCTTCGTCTTTTAAATGCAGCAACCACAAATAACTAGCGCCAACTCTAGAGCCAAAAGGTGTAGCGAAAAATGTCCGTTAGGGAGCAGAGCTGTATAGTCGGACACAGAGGTTACTGATGTTAAATCCAGTGGTCCACCCATGAATACAATGCCAAAGAATTTCCAAAGAAAATTTTTGGCAAAACATAGATTTCTTTCCATAGAGTAGTATGGGGTAGATATTTTCAAATTTGATTATCTTAAAATTATGACGAAGTTGCTACAATTTTCACTGATATATATTTTTTATAGAAAAAACTGCATATTTAATTTAAATTCATCGCAAACATTTAATTTGATATTAGTTAAAAAGGAAATTTTATGTAAGCTCAACAAAAAGAGATTAAAAATTTGTTAAGTATTACTCATAAAAATATGAAAAAGGTGTAGCAATAAGCAAAAGTGATAAAAAGTATGCTGAAAAGTGTTGTAATGTTATTCCATATTAAGGCATGAGTAAGTGATTCCTCAAATAGCAAATAATAAAAAAGTTAAGAATTTTACCCTTATGTCTTGTGAATTATTTATTAGGAATATATTCCTATTAAGATGTACAAAAAACATATTTATTAGATGAAAAATATACATGGAATATAAAACTTGGGTAAATACTTGAATGATAGAATCACAATAACGAAAGAACTCTTGAACTATTTACAAAACAGAAATAAGAGGAAATACTTTGTATGATGTAGAGATCATATATATTTGTAATTTTATTCAAAATTTATAATTTCTTATTTTTTTCAAAAAGTTAATTTATATCTTTATTTAAATTCTATTCATTCTAAAGCAAAGTCATATCTATCCCACGATGAATGCTATTTAATCATGTACGCGTAATCTTTCATTTATTCTGCAGCTTTCGTTAACCGCATAAAAGTATTTCCCTTCTAAATTAAGAATGTGACGACGGTTATTTCGCATATACATTGATACACTAGTATTCTTTTATTAGAAATATCCGCTCCGCAAATCTATTAAAATTCACTCATGTTTTGCATCACGGTGTCTTTATTCTGCCAGTCTTCGATTGTCTGTTCCATCTGGAATGCAAATCTAGATTCTTTTCAACTGCTTGTTTGCATTTTGTTATTAATAACTTTATACATCCTAAAGTATAAGTTCCGCTTTCCCAGGACAAGCCGCAGGGTTGCTCCGTTAAAACCTATATTTTGATAACGCGCCTATCATTGCATCGCTGTTCTCTATCTCCCACGCAAAATTAACATTGATATATTCTAAACCGTCTTAAAATTCCGAATGGCGATAAAAATTAATGCACGTGTAATCTGGCGATATTGGGATGACTTCTGGCACACATGTACATCTCGGAAAGTAGATCAGACTTCTCTTAACCTCCGCTAAAAGAGGTTGTTGCTATTGATGTAAAAAGACCGCCTCCCAAACTTTACCATCATAGTCAAGTTCCTAATAAATAAAAAACCTTGCAAGGAGCTATGGACTCTTCTCTATTCTTGTTTACATTTATGCTGACTTCTTACAGGAAACGTTCCCGTGGAGTTATTGCGACAACTACTTCTATTACGGTGATTTTTTAAGTACATTACGATCACATATCCGTATCAACCCGTACTCCAGCCATTAACTATATCATACTTTGAATTGTTTTAAGCTTAGTTTGTTGGAGTTTTAAATGGTTATTTCTTTCGAATAAAGTGGTATTAAGTAGGATTTTTAATCCTTATCAGCTATGTGCTTGCTAGATCTTACAGCCTTTACATCAACTAACTAAAAAAAAGTTTTCTTCAGTTTCAGTTAAAAACACTCTGTGATACTGCCATCTGGTGGCATTTTCTTGAAACAAAAAGTCATTTTCTAACAAAAGGTTTGAAAAAATACCTTTAATATTAAGAAAAATACTGGATTCATCGCTTGCGCACGTTGAAAGTGTGATGTGGTTACGGTAGAAACTGGACTGATGAGTTAGCCCTCAGTTCGGCTATGATGTCATACACTCACGCACAAGTTTTTTTTTTCTAATCAGTTATAAAAAGGAAAAAAGTCGCCAAATTTAGGGGATTTTTTAATTTAATGGCAACCTAGCCATTGTATGAAGTTATTGGTTTGGCGCGGGCTTGAAAATCGCGCTAACCAAAAAGTCGCCAAACATCGCTGCGTGAGTGTAAAGCATGTGTTCTCTCAGTTCTATTATGGAACTCAGTTGTTGGATGTGTTGCTACAGTGCGTCTCAAAAGTATATAGACAGGCGTTTTTTTTTTAAATAACAGTCGAAACAATGAAGCAATAATCATGAAAAAAAAATAATAAGCATATGGAATCATAACATAAGATTATCACAGCAAAGAAGTAAAGTATAAGTTTGACAGAATTTTAGTAAAAAAAACAAAATCAAAATAGGCTGTCCTAAAAATATATGGACTTTTCGAGTATTTTGTATTTAAATTCAAATTTTGGATCCATTCCTTTGAATTCTTCGTTGAAAATCTTATCAGGCATGCTGTGAACTAGTGTTTGGAGAATGTGTGACTGTAAAGAGAACCAACTCTGCTCTACTTGTTGCTTTAATTCCTGAATTGTCGAAAACTGAGGACCATGGGCATACACCTCTTGTAGAAGTACCCCCCCCCCCCCCACAAAGGTTTTCAATTGAATTCAAGTCTGGGCTGATCGGTGACCAGTCCATAACAGTAGCTTAACCGAGCTGTTGTTGAGTGGGAGGTGAGAATCGGCGCATTGTCCTGCTGGAATTTCCAGTTTTCTTCTACTAAGATGTTATCAATTAGAAGTAGATTGCTTTTGAGGACATTTCGATAATCCTCAGAGCACTATTAAACATTAATAAAAGCAATATGCGTTGTTCCATTGAAACAGAATGTGCCCCACACCATGACAGATTACCCTCCTTGTTGCCGACTAAAAAACTCGCGAGGTTCTCGTGATGATCATGCCAATAGTACACTGAGCCATCAGGGCCATCCAAATTGAATTTATTTCATCACTGAAGAAAACCTTTAATCATTCATCCATCCAATGCATGCGTTTTTTAGCCCAAAGAACGAGTGAATTTCTAGTGTGCAATTTCAGCATAGGTTTCAGACACACCCTGCGATATTTATGAAATTTGCTTGCCTGTATGCGACGGTGAACAGTAGATCTCAAAATAAGAAACGCTAAAATACTCGCAATTTCAGAAACAGACTTGTTTTGGGTTGAATCTGCTAGCAAAATCTCTCTATCTTGTCGCTGAGATGTTTTACTTGGTCGACCTGAATGCTTTTTTGCAATCGCATTGTCACCCTTTCATAAATTTTCGTAAATTCCAGATCTGCCCCACACAGCACGTAAGCTTAGAATAACATTGTTTCAAGGAGTTTTAAGGTTGAAACAAGGCTAACAAGGTTTTGAAAAGGGTTTGTGCTATCTGGGGCTACGCTTCATTTGTTTAGCAATATCAGAAACATCAACATTTTGAGCCTTTAAACGAAAACTTTTCGCTAAATGAGCTGCAGAGTTGGAAAGCATTGTCCAACTATTCGAAAATTGAAGAACGAGCTGTGATTTTGTATTTCGAAGTGGTTACGTCACATGTACAGGGCTGTTATAATTAAAGTTCGCCTATTCAGAAGGCTTTAGAGCCGGTTCTATGGCTCCAAACGAAACAAAATTTCACTAGTACGTAGTTGAAAAGATGCGCCCTGAGAAAATCGAAAAAAAAAATTAGTTACATTTTTCGTCAGTAGGTGGCGCTGCGCCAATATTTAAGGCGATGTTTGCAGATTCATTATATCAGTTTCAGTCAATCCAGACGAAGCACACAAATTTAAAAGTTTCAACAAACTTTGACGAACTGCGAATTGTTATAATTAAAGTTCACCTAATCAGACAGCTCTAGAGCCTGACCTATGACTCGAAACAATACAGAAAAATGAATATTATTTCATGTGATGTAATCTGCATCAACAAAAATAAAACATGTCGCGCGGCAACAAGGAAATAACGAAGAATAACATTACGCATAATCAATGAATCCTCCACCATTTTCAATAACGCATTCCATTCTCAGAATTGTGCTTTCTACAGCATTGCGTAAACTGCCCTGTGAGATTGAGCGAATATGAAGTCTAATGTCTTTCAGATCAGAGATTGTCTGACATCTGTCTTTAGATACAGAATATTTCAAAAATCCCCACAACCAAAAATCGCATGGTGTTAGATCAGGCGATCGTGGTGGCCAGACTGTTTGAAAATAACGACTTATGATGCGGTCTTCTGTAAAATGGCTTGTTAAGAAAGTCTGAACTGCTCTAGTAATGTGCGGTGGTGCACCGTCTTGCATAAACACGATATTTTGAAGGCAGCCTCGCTGTTGCAGCTCGGGAATCAGAAAATTTGACAACATATTGAGATACCTTCTCCTATTTACGGAACATGTAATGGTTCCTGTGGATGTTAGTTCCTCAAAAAAATATGGCCCTATCATAAACGTAGCTGTGCACCACACGTAGCACCACACCGTCACTTTAGCTGCATGCAGTGGAACTTCTTGGACAACATTAGGATTCTCTTTCACCATAATTCAACAGTTGTGTGTGTTCACTTGTCCGTTTAAATAAAAATGCGCTTCATCACTCCATAGAATATTCCAGGGCCAAGAATTGTCCACATTTATTCGTGCAAGAAACTGTAGTGAAAATGATAACCGACTTTCGGTATCAACCTGTATTAGTTGTTGCACCCTCTGAATCTTGTATGGATAGTAGCGCAAAATTTGACGCATCACTTTTCTCAGAGTGGAAATCGGCATATCGACTTCATTCGCAATAGCTGGCACACTTGCATTACCAAATGATGACTGGCTTGCTAAATCTACGGCAGCAGTAGCAATATCTTCAATACTAGAAATGTCTACCTTTTTTCGTCCTCTGCCAGGAAAAATGTCAAGTTTTCCTGTTGCTCGAACTTTTTAATCATTTTGTGAACTTCACGATCCGACATTGGTCCACGTCTAAATCTTTTAGTTTCCGGAATTCTCGAAGAGCTGCAGCTGCGTTGCTATTATTTTGATAAAATAACTTTATAAGAAGTGCTTTTTCTTTCAAAGTTACCATTCTCCCCAAAGCGTAGATTCAAATGCTTTTCAGAAACAATCAACTGTTCCAGTGTCAAAGAAATCACAGACACACTTTATCAGCAAGTTTTAAATCGTCAGGTGGTTAGAAGTGTATTTCAAGTTTTCGAAGTTGCGACGTCAGTTTGACGTCGTTCGTCGAAAATTTTAATAAAATGTGATCTTTTTCAAGCGTTGGGTGAAATTTTCTGATTTTGTGCGTTTCATCTGGATTGAGCGAAATTGATATAACGAATCTGAAAAAGTTTACTTTTACCAACTGTGAAATAAAATTTCCTGTATTTTGTTTTTTTACAAAATAAAGGAATCTGCAAATATCGGCTTAAATATTGGCGCAGCGCCACCTATTGACAAAAATTTTAACTAATTTTTTTTTTTTTTCGATTTTCGCAGAGCGCATTTCTTCAACTACGTATTAGTGAAATTTTTTTTCGTTTGGAGCCACAGAACCGGCTCTAGAGCATTCTGAATAGGCGAACTTTAATTATAACAACCCTGTACACACCGCAGAATATGCAATTTCTTTTATACGGTGGTAATAAAAGCAATTCTTTTCATTGTCGATATATTTTTGAGACAGCTTATTTTGAATTTTATTTTTTTTACTAGCAATCTGTGATGTAAACATGACATTTATGTATTGTAATAAACTTATGTTATGATTCCATAGGCTAATTATTTTTTTCTTGATTATTGCATCAATTTTTGAACTGTTATTTAAAAAAAAAAATCGCCTTTCCATATACTTTTGAGACGCACTGTAGAACTCCCTCTTGGATACAGGTTTGGTGCCTCAATGGGATCAGCTCCTCATTACATCAGGTGTAGTAGGCCATTTCCTCGATTTCAAACTTTTGTGCATTGCACCAATCTCTGGGCTGTCTTCTGTAGCTTTCAAATTTTTTCTATGAAGCCCTAATATTGAAAAAATTATGTGTTCCCCAATCGTTCGAGAATATTCTTGTAATTGAAGAAATTCTTGAATGGACTTCATTCCATCTATAATAGCCTCTTGTCTTCTTATCATCTTTCTCTTCTCGTTGTTCAGCAGTGTTTAGATCTATAGATCAACACATAAATAATGTTCGGTGATAGTAGATTTGTCATTCTCTTGTTCACTCTGGGTGCTTCTTTCTTTCTTTTCCTTATATTTATTTTTGCTTCTTTACAGCGCCACCTGTTGAGCAATATATACCAAAACCTAATCAATACCCACTTAGGCCAAATTCTAACTGAATATGAAGTTTGATAAAATTTTGTGCTGTAATTTTCAGCTAAGCCATTTTCCAAAAATAGTCAAATCGTGTTCAGGACATCCCAAAATGTGTCAAATTTTTTACGATTCCAATATTTGTTTTCTTACGTATAAAGAAAAAAAATGTATAAGATATATATATATATATATATATATGAGACGTTTCCCCACTGAAGCTATCGGGAAAATCATTATCTTAGGCAACTTGATGAATGATTCTACTTATGTAGCAGAGTTTTCCATAAGTCTATTCACATTTTAAAAATTCATAATAAAAATAACAAACCGCCATATCGGAGTGTGGCTTGCACAATAACACTAGTCAAATAGTCGGATTTTTTTTTTTTTTTTATAGCAAATGTAAAAAAATAAAATCTCTTAAAGATATCCATAAGCAAATTCAGATTTCAAATATTCATAAAAATGGAACAGATTATCATACCTGAATGTGATTTGACAGATAAAACTTTTCAAAGAACCGGATTTTCAGTGGCAACAGAAAAAAGTAATAGTTAAAAGAGACCTATAAAAGTTGAGATTTCAAATATTCATACAAATTTAATAAATTGTCGTATCATAAGCATAGCAGCTAACCTTCCTGTTTTTTCCAGAGAAATAGAAATAATTTGAATCAGAATTTCTTTTTTTTTTTTTTTTTTTTTCTTTGAATGAAATGTTTCCTATGTAGTTAAATTATACTTATTTCTCTTAATAAAATTTTTGGTTTTAGTTTAGTTCTTAAAAAAGTCCAGACAATTGCCTGATTTGCAAAAAACTTATCAAAAAATGGGATTTTTCATTAAAAAAAAAAAAAAAAAAAAAAAAAAAAGAACGAAAAATCATGCGTCAAGCATAGATTATGTAACACTTTCCAACGCTTCCAAAATAATTTTACAAATCATACCGTTTAATAAGCTAAAAGATAACATCTAAGTAAACAATTTGGAAAACGCATAACCTATTTAAAAACATAATTTCAGGAATTTCCAACATATACACTATTCGGAAAAATATCCGAATACTTTTATTCAGCCCTGTATAGGATCTATAGATTTGTATATATACTACATGGGATGCTCAATTTTAGTTCAGTTAGGAAAAGCGTAGCACAGTTTAAAATTCTCCGTCTGGAGTTGCTGTCCATAAACGGAAATGTGTTCGCAAACTTTTGTGCTTCCCTGTGTAGGATCTACATAATTTATACACACCACGTAATAGACAAAAAGCGAGTTAAAATTAAAATCGCGTTCAGTAACTTAAAAGGCACTTCCAGGAATTATTGTTAACAGACAGTAGAGAATTCTTTTGTGTGTCCCTGTAAATGAACGATGACTGCTATACACACACTATTCTGTAGTAAGCCTCTTGTAATGCATCTTAGTGATATATATAAATTTCAATACGTTTAAAATAGTGAAACATTATTTAAATAAACAGCAGACGATTTTTCTCCATAGACGTAATATAACGGAATTCTTTTGACTGTCCCTGTAAAGTAACTATAAGTGCTATGCACACCCTATTCCATATTAAGCTTCTTCTAATGCACCTTAGTGATATATATAAATTTCAATGCGTTTAAAATAGTGAAATATTATTTAAATAAACCGCAAATGATTTTTCCCCATAGACCGCAATGTAACGGAGTTCTTTTTAGTGTCCCTGTACAAAAACTATAAGTGCTACACACTTCCGTTGAAATAGGGAACATGTTATAGATAATGACAATAACATATAAAAATTGCAGAACAATCCGAGCATATTTACGGGAGTTAGAGCACGGCCAGGCGGCCATACGGCAGACGGCAGACGGCCATACGGCCAGACAAACCGAAGTCATAAACACTTTTCAACTAGGTTGGAAAGTGTTAAAAAAGAAAAAAAAACATTCAAAAGATCCCACAAATCCATTCCCATTTTAAAAAAAACTCTTAAAAAATAAACGAACTGCACACTAGGATGGTGCGAAAAAAGTGAAGTTGGTCTCTCCGAGTCGCTATAGTGCGGAAAAGTTGCGATTGGTAAATACAAGAAAAACAAAAAATAAATCATTCAAATCGGAATTTATCTTCCAATCCCGCAAAACGCCTAAAAATTCAAAAAAATTAAAAATTTCCGATTTTTTCAGAATTAAAAAAAAAATTTTGCGCATCTATTTTTTTTATCACTATAGTGAAAAATATTTGCAGATTGTATTGTTTAATAATAATAATTAAAAAAATTGCGTTTAAGAGAATATCTTCCGATCGCGCAAACCGCCTAAACGTTAAAAAAAAGTTGAGAATTTCCGATTTTTTCAGCATTTGAAAAAATTTTACGTATATACATTTTTTTTATCGCTATAGTGAAATATATTTGCAGATTGTGCTGTTTAATAATAATAATAATAATAAATTGCGTTTAGAGAATATCTTCCGATCGCGCAAACTCAATAAAAATCGAGAAATTTTCAAATTTGAGTGATTTTTATAAATGACGAAAATAATCACATGAGGTCAGTTTGCGTTCCAATGTTCACAGTTGCATATAAAATGTACAGCTCTTTGCTTGTTTAGATATTTGATAATATTTAAACAACCCCGAACTCACCACGGGTAGGTGGTTTCACTTTGAGTCCCACCCACACCCTTTCCTCCATCCAACCAATAACGGTGTTTGTTACTTACAATACTTAAATACATAATTTGTTATTTCATCTGTTTAAGTCTGACTTTTAGACGCATCTCTGTACTGCGATTTGGTATTAAAGATTGGTATCATGGACCTTGATTTCAGTGTGACCCTGATGAATCCATCTCTTGATTGAGACACACATACCTTAAGCGATGCTTCCGTTACCAATTTGACGCACAGCTCGGCAGCTTGCGTGTGGCAGGGAAATGTATTAGCATCCCAGTCTCGAATATCAACTGATTAAACGAAGGAATATGTTTCTTCATTGGTTACTCTCCTTAAAGAGTTGGAGATGATAATTTTGCTACATTCCAATCAATTAATTCTGTATAGTCTATCGCACCAATGTTTAAAGTAGGAGTGATAAAGTTTCTGATGCCTTTACCTTTTGAAACGGACTACCTGGCTTTTAACACTCTTCTTAGCCCTAGCTCTCTATGTGCCTCTTCTTATCAAAGACAATGATAATCAGTAGGTTTTCCGGGTGGGCAAAGAACGAGTTTCGTTCAATTACATGGAATACCACTTTCTTCTGGTTGTCAGGCAAGTATCGAGATGTTTCTATTGCTCTGTACAGATGAATAGACCCATCTGTAATATACTTACTGCATTTTATTTCAAACCAAACTGGCATGTAAAATTTTAAAATTACGGTTTTTAAGGCATCCGATGAGTTTTCTACGTTCACATAAAGTCGAAGGACTCTATTTACACAAGTGAGCCATCTGGCATGTGAATTTGGGCCGGGGTCACGCTTTGATAAGTCATTTGGAAAGTTGCCACTTTTAATTGCTTGACTTACATCAAAAAGATATCTTTGGTCCTTGCTCAACAGTTATCTGCCCACTTTTTGAATTTCACAATCAATTAATTGAAAATTTATCACTGAGACCTTTTCACAAACAATGAGATTCTGTCCAATTGGTCCACTAAATAATCTTGAGCCAGTTGTTTCACCATCCAAATGTTGAAAAAGATGGCGGAAAGGTTGTTGTTGTTGTTTCTAATCCTAAATGATCTAGTCAATAAGCTAGACCAAGTCCATGAGCCCAAAAATTTGGAGGAAGTCCAAAACGATGAAACGACACTCCAAAAGGTCACTTCTAGTCAAGTCCAAATAGGATAGGAGATGGTCAGGGGTGGATGGCGCAGTCTTACACTTTCCACAAATGGGAAAAATCTTGGTACCGTTGTCAAATTTCAGGCATCTCAAGTGTCCACGCAAAAATCTTGAAATAGCAGACTGCTGGTCACGGCTACCCCCAAGAGCAATAGCACCTCCAGGCTTTTTGCCACAGTACCAGTTATGAACTGGAGGGGAACGCCAAGATGTGTCGAGAGAATATTTGGCTCTTGAACAGATCTCCAGAAAAGTCAAGGTGGAAGTGTGCGGTGTCAAAGAGACCCCCTCTTTAGCCAATGTATCTGCCATTTCATTTCCGCCAATCCCAACATGCGAAGGAATCCATTGAAAGAATATGTCATGGTAGCTTGAAAGTCCTCTCAGTAGAGATAGAATAGATAATGAAGTTCTGTCGCCAACGTGAGGCCAATTTTGTAAGTGTTGTATGGAACTGCGACTGTCAGTTAGAATCCAAATATCTTTATAAGTGGTACAGGAAGTGGCAGCTTTGAGGCCCTCCTCAATCCAAGTAGCTCCGATCGAAAAACTGAGCAGTGGTCCGGATTTCTGATCCTTATGGCGAGATTGGATGAGGACATTTTCACAAATATGCCGCTGCATAAAAGTAATTTAAAAAAAAGGAAGGTAATTTAACAAAATGGAATAAACAAACAATGCACTGAAGTGGTCGTCCGAGATGCACTTCAAGCTGTTTGATAGCACCAACTTTCCATCTTGTATTGGTATTTGTACCACTACAGCACTACCAAATCTAAGTATTCTAGTGAAACCCTTGTTCAGTAATCAACTCAATAGTTCAGCTCAATAGTATCAATTTACAATTAAATCTTAACCTGAGACCACAAACTGACCTCAGTTGATTATTTTCTTAATACATCAAAATCAGTCAAAATTGAAAATTTCCCGATTTTCATTGAGCTTGCGCGATCGGAAGGTTTTTTATAAACGTAATTTATTATTGTATTATTTTTTTTAAACAGCACAATCTGGTATATAGGAGAGACTTGGGAGAGTTGATCCATAGGGAGACTTGATCCCTAGGTCTAAAACTAGGGAAAAAATGCAATTAAGTCTCTGAAACCGGCAACACTCATAAAGTGATTCCTTATCAACAGATCTGACAGCAGAATTTCATTTACCCACTTTTATTTTTGTTGTAAGAAAAGAATATCTGATTTCTTACAATCAAACTTCTTTTTCAGTAGGTAGTTTATGTTTCTTAGTTTTTTTTAAATATAACTAAATTACTTAAGTTGATTGATATAATTTACTAACATTCCTTACTGCTTAAATGTCATTATTTAAATCCAATACAGTTTCTTTACTTTTGATTTAACAATTATTTTTCCAACACATGCACATTAGGGACACTTGATCCCCATTGTATGGGGAGACTTGATCCTGGGGATCAAGTGTCCCCAAAGTTAAGCTAAATTAATGTTAAATTTTATTAACTCCTACTGCTAATTGTGACTTTCAAGACACATTTAGACAATATCAATATTAGTTAGACTATGGTTACCTTGATTTGGTATGGTTGACAAAGATAGAAAGTTACTATATAGCTGCAGATGATGGTCAAGCACATGGTGATTATGCAAGGTTTGTTTTGCTGTTACTTTTGGATTATTTTTAAGTCAGAAACTTATTTATAATTCCATTTAATATGTGTTATGTAACCAAGTCTTAAACACCCTATGTCCATATATATATTGAGCTAAAAATTTAATTTGTGCAATAGAGGGTTCATTTTATTGCAGTGATTAAGAACTTTGTGTTTATCTTTACTTTTTACAGTCATGCCAAGTATTTATAAACCGAAAGACGTGTTCAACCCAGAAAAAGCATAAATGTTGCAGATTTACAGGCAACAGTGAAGGCTGTAATAGATGGATCCAGTTTTAAAAGTGCAGCAAAATCCATTCATATTAATGTGATGACTTTAAAACGTTATGTGAGAAAACAAAGATCTCAAGAAAGTGACATTTCTTATGAATAAAATTATAAGCACTCCCAAATATTTTCAGTTAACAATGATTTTTTGCGTGTATATTTTAAAACATCAAGTAAATTAGATCATGGACTCCTATACACACTAACCATCCTGCTCAAATTATAACAATTTATCGAATTTCTGAATAGAACGGACTTGTCTATCTTAAAGCCAAGATGCCAACTAACATAATAAATGGATTTAAAATCACTGGCAAATATCCCTTAAACAAGAATATTTTTTTAAGGATGATTTTTTATCATCTTTCGTCACAGATCAACCATTAACCCCAACAAGCAGTAATATAATTACAGTTAAACCAAACATAGTGACTCCAGAAGACATACAAGCCTTCCCTAAAGTTTAATTATCCGAAACGGGAAAATAAAGGATCTTCAAAAAATTCGACAAGTACACCAACTAAAAGACAGATTGAAGAAGAAATACAAGATCGCCGACTGAATACAAAACATAAATCAACAAAAACTAATTTCATCTCAAGAAAGAAAAGTAAAAACACTAAAAATGAAAGCCCCCGAATCTTCAGAAAATCAGAGCAGTTGTAGTGTTCATGATTCAACCCAGCCAGATTCACTTGATGAACATTCTGATGAAACTATCGACGATCCACAAAATTTGTCAATTGATAAATGTGACTTTGTCATTGTGCAATTTCTAGGAAAGAAGAAAATTTGTCATTTCGAAAAATTGTAAAGAAGATTTCATCATCTGAATACAAAATCAATTTTCTAAGAAAAAGAGGACTTAATTCCGACCAACTTATTTATCTAGAAAATGTTTACATTAGTGTTGTAAGCAATGACGAACATTGCCAAAAAAATATCTAAACCATTCATGCTTGGTGGAACTCTTCAAACGGCAACAATTTTAACATTTACGCTTGACTTTTAAAGCTTTGAAAATGTCTTTTGATCATTAATTTTAGCAATAATAATCATTCATATGAAAAACAGTGATTTTTACCAAATGTAGAATTTTTTGTGTGTTTTTCTCCCTTTTGTACATGTTAGTCAACAATAAATTTGATTTTTACAACTTAATTTGAATCAATTCAATGCATCTGTTTCAAGGATCAAGTCTCCCTGTAAGTGGGGAGACTTGATCCTTTTTTTTCTTTTTTTTGAAAAATAATTTATTTATTTTAAAAATGGTTTTTCAAAAATAAAAAATTTACTACAACATTAAAGACACATAAGCCTTTAACAATAACTAGACACATTTTTAAAAATTTTGTTTTTCTTCCAAAATAAAAATTAAAAACTGAAAAAGGGATCAAGTCTCCCAAGTCTCCCCTAGCGATAAAAAATGTATATACGTAAAAAAAAATCATGCTGAAAAAATCGGAAATTTTTAATTTTTTTGAATTTTTAGGCCGTTTGCGGGATCGGAAGATAAAATCCGATTTAAATATTTTTTTTTATTTTCTTGTATTTACCAATCGTAACTTTTCCGCACTATAGCGACTCGGAAATACCAACTTTACTTTTTTTTTCACCACCCTACTGTACACTGAAAAAAAAAAAAAAAATTGATTTTACGGTATAATACTGGCATCCCAGCTGTCAGTATTATACCGTAAAATTAACAGTAATAAACAGCAAAATAAGCAGCAATACACTGCCGCGCATGCGCGGTTCACAAATAATAAGCAGTAATACGCTACCGCGTATGCGCGGCAGCGTATTATTGCTTATTTTACTGTTTATTACTGTTAATTTTACGGTATAATACTGGCAGCTGGGATGCTAGTATCATACTGTGAAATCAACAATTTTTTTTTTGCTGTGTAGGGTACCTTGATACGTTTCACATCCTCTTAGGGAAAAAAAAAAATCAGTTTTAAAAGCCTTTTCTGTTTATAAAAAGAAAATTTCCGAAAGTCTGCAAGTTTTGAGTTTTGAAAATCGGGTTTAAATACCAGCTACCTCAGTTTTTTCTAAAAGAATCACACAAATAGGGCTAGTTTTACTAATTAAGAAAAAAGAACATCGTTTTAACAAATTTTATTGATTAATAATAATAATAGGTACATAAAGAGCATGGAATTTTTAATAAACAAGTATTTTTGTCAAATTTATAAAAATCTTAACATCTATCTCTGACAATCTTCTTTCCATTCTGTTCCTACATTTGTTTTTAACGTATTAAACAAAAATAAAAGCTTTCTACTTGAAATGTAGAGTAATTTATCTACAAAAAACACAGACACAGTAATCACTCCCTGCATCGGTGCAGTTGCTGTGGGCACACATATCGCATTCTAAACACTGAACCTAGAGCCTCTCCTTTTTGTCCGCAGAGAAAGCACTTTCGCAGACGACACAAAATGCATCATCTTCCTCCTTTGGAAATCTCCCTTTTTTACCTTTTTAAAATCAAACTTCTGACCCTTTCACCTGTATTTTCTTAGTTTTTCCTCCATCATTTTTCTTCTTTCTCTTCTCATTTATTGCGGTAGATTTTTTTTTCAGCATTGTAGTTATAGCCTTACATTGTAACAGTCAAATGACGCAACAAAGCAATACAGCGTCCGTGATCTCATAAATTAATTTATTTTCTCCCCTTCACGCGAAGCAAACCCAGAGAGGTCCAAACACCGGCTAGCATGGACATAGATCTAAAGAAGGACTTCTAACGCAATACTGTTAATATCTTGTCACGACTTTGGAATGAAATGGCAGCTGCACAGCTACGCGGATGGTTCTGCGCAGTCGGCGAGAATCCTGCACAGGCAGCGCCACCTACAACATCAAACCGAAACTGTATATCAGATACCCGCTAACGACAGACGGTTTGAAGAAGCAGACGAACTGGTGACGTATGGAGCAGCTGTCCTACACATGCGCCACCTATTTGAGACATTTTTCTAGGAATGATTATCTTCTTGGAAAGACTATTTCGTTAGAAGTCCTTCTTTAGATCTATGTTCATGCCGGCTAGCCTGTATTTAGAACACTCTGGGTGGCCGGTATTTGGACCATTACCATCAGTGTTGAATTCAGGGGGTGGCCCGGGGGGGACATTCCCCCCCGGAGCATTGAAATGTCCCCCCCGGAAGATTTGAGATTTTATACTTTCAATGGTCAAAAAGAGCAATGTCCCCCCCGGAGCCCCAGAAATCCCTCCCGGGGAAAAGTGTCTGAATTCAGCACTGCATGTTTAACTTCAAACCGGTGTTACTCGTTCATATACCAAAATACCAATAACATGTTTACGGTGTTTAGGAGCTAAATATATCTAAAAAGCAATTTAATCGTCAATTCAAGCCAATATATGATCAGTATTTTTTTTTAAAAACGAGAAACACATACCTGAAAAACTTACTTTCTGTTACTATTTGTAAATTAGACAGACTTCAGCGACGTACTGCTCGTGTCTTTCTTCTCTCAATTAAAGGTACAAACTCTGCCTATCGTTGCTAGGCTGCGCTGCGCTCAGTTCTTAGAACACCTACTACCCGGTATTTCAACCTTCTCCTCTAATTTTAATAAAAATTCATCGAAATATTTTTTGAACCTCTGCGATTATCTCACAGTGATTGATAACCAGTAGTCAAAATAATAAATAAAAGACACCATATAACGTTAACGGTGACACAAATATTTAAATAAATAAATAGGAATACATACGAGAATGAATATTATTTAGACTACTCTTTTTTTTAAAAAATGTTTCATTTATTTTTTTAAATGAAAAATGTTACGCATGATTTATTGCTTATTTCACAATCAGTATCATTTCGAAGACTGAATACACTGTTTAAAAAACTACGAAAAACGAACACTTAAAATTAACATTTAAAATAGTGCTAGAAAAAAAGCGAAATCCATTAACAAAAAGGCACTCTTTTCAAAAGCTTAAGGACTTCACGGCGAAAATAAAATTGAGGACGAAACAGGAAAAAAAAAAAAAAACTGTAAGAAAATAAACTTATAAATTAAGTTACTACTAAACGTATTATTGGCACTTGTATCAGCCTTTTTTTGATCAAGTCTGAATGAAATGGGATTTGGAATGATTGATCATTGAGTTAGGAGGAGTAGAAAAGCCTGTTCTTAAAAAAGTTAAAAAAAAAAAAAAAAAAAAAAAAAAAAAAAAAAGTTGTTATTGGATATTTCGCAGTGTTCTTGAGTAATGTGTGAAGCTAGAAACTAAAGTATGAGAGAAGAAAAAACATAAAAGGAATTGTGAATGTTGATAGAGTATCAACAGAAACTAGTTTCAAGAAAATAAAATTTTATTTTTTTCTTTAATTTCAACTGACCAATGACCATCAAAATGAAAGTTATTTAAATATAAATTACTTTACCTTCTTTCATACTTATGTATAAAACATTAAATGCTGGGTAAAATAACATAAAAGTGTTCCAATATTTAAATAAATAGAAAGTGACAAATACGTGTGTTCTTAAATCTATCAATTAAACTAGTCGTTGAGGGTCACCGTGATGCTTACCCATCATGGATATTCATAATATAAAATATGAAAATAAAACATGTGTAAACTATTTATAAAATGCATTGCAATTCGAATAAAATCGTGGCTTGATGACGTCATAAACTTTAAATGTTGTATTACTAAATTGCGTAAAAGAAACATCCTTATAACTCCAAAATTGAGAATCATATTAGATAACGATCGAATTAAGCGTCTCATTTCCAATTAAAATATATCTTTGAATTGGAATTTTAATGAAATACAGGGTCATGAAAAATCGAAGAGTGAGGAAAATAGGATTACAAATATCTCGGCAACTCATTATCCAATCGACTTCATTCTTTATGCAAAATTTATATTTTTTTATTCTTTTGTATTCACTTCTTAAAATAAACAATTTCGAAAAATTTTATATACCTTTTATCAGAACGAATATTTCGAGAGTCCGAAAATAATAGCTCCGGATAATCGAGGTTACTGAAATTCAATAATCTTCTTCCCATTGTTACATACTAAGTGCATACCAAATGTCAAGTCTCTATCTCAATTTGTTGGGGAGATAGAGCGTTTACAGCCACACACACAGACAGACGGACGGCAAATTTTTTTTTTCTAAAAATATGTTTTTTGGAACCTCCAGTGTCTGAAACGTGTAAATCCGTCATTTTTCGATTTTCAAAACGATTACAAACTTACCCTATACTATGTATGGTGGGTAAGTAATTAAATAACTAAAAAGTTTTACTTTTATTATTTTTTAAGCGCGCATTCTGTAAAACCTGATTTATTACTTATTTCGTAAGTCAACATAATTCGTAAAATTGAGTGAGAACTTTCGAAACCTTTATAAACAAACTCTTAATAGCAAAAATGTTTAAAAATAAAGGGTAGCAAAAAAGACGAAATTCATTAACAAAAAGGATTTCAGCACTCTTTTTATATGCGTAAGAACTTTACGCGGAATATAAAATTAAAACCGAAAGACAAAGACGACAGAAGAAAAAAAACTATAAGAAAGCAAACTAATAAATTAAGTTACTACTAAACGCATTATTGGCAATTGTATCAGCATTTTTTTTGATCGGGTCTGAATGAAATGGGATTTGGAATGATTGATCATTGAGTTAGGAGGAGTAGAAAACGCTGTTCTTAAAAAAAGTGTCAATTAGATATTTCTCAGCGTTTAGGAAAAAAAGGTGTGAAACAAAAACTAAAGGAAAAGGTAAGGAGAAATTTAAAAATAACTGAGAACGTTGATAGAGTATCTACAGAAATGAGTTTTATCTTTTATGGAATTTTTTCCCCTTAATTTCAACCAACTAATGACAGCAAGATGAAAGTTATTTAAATTTCAAATTGTTTATTGTCTCTTTTTTAACTACAGTATACTCTCGATTATATGGTTTGCGGTTTGCCCGTGCTCATTCTTCACTCAGAAAAAAAAAAAAAAAAAAAAAATTAAAGAGAAACATTTTCACACTTATCATGCATGTAAAATCGATGTTGATGTGAATTAGAATCTTGTCCGGTTTAACTGATAGTATTGGAAAGTGCGTAGAGGTCAAATCGAATGTTCTGGAACCTTTTTCACGGGGTAGGGTTGAAGGAGATGGGAGAAATCGGAAAGTTGTTTGCCTTTCAGCTGTCCTCTCTCACTTTCGCACGTGTTCCTTTAGTTTTTGCGTCTTGTTTATTGTCAGTTAGTAGCGTGAAATTTTTTAATGGCAAAAATCATAGATGTGAAACGTCAAAGAAATGTTTTAACTGTTAAACAAAAATTAGAAATCCTTCAAAAACTTGATAATGGAGAATCAGCTAGCTAATTAGCAAATGATTATCAAATTGGAGTACAAACTGCACGTGATATAATAAAGAACGTGAACTCATTACCTTCACGAGAGATTGTGATGACGAATCTGCACTTTCGAAACGGAAAAGTCTGAAAACGTCAACATACTAGACGCATAACAATTTTTTTTAAGCAGTAAATGTTAAAAGGAAAATTCCTAGTTTGATGTCATACAGCATGCAAATGTATTTTTTTATATTTTTGTGCTGATGTTGATTTTTTCTTTAATAAAAAAGAGTCTTCGGATTATCCGTGTTTTTCTATTGTTCGTGCGACCCCTCCCGATGATTAACCCGGATAATCAGGAGTGCCCTGTATGTATATAGGGTATTACAAGACGTGAAAACAAAGTATGATATAACACTGGTTTAAATTTAAATTAATGATTATTTAATAATAGTATATTATTGAACAGTGACAAATACGCGTATCTTATAAAATATTTAAAAAATATTCCTTATAAATATTTTTTAGTGCTTTTTATCAAATAAGATTTGTTCCTTATTTCATAGAAAGTGTTACTTTGGAAATTGAGTACAATTTTTTAAGGGTTCAAAACAGAACTCTTAAAAATAACGTTAGTAATAATGATACACAAAAGACGAAATCCATTAAAAAGAAAAAGAAAAAAAAAAAGAAGAAGAAAGAAAGAAAGAAAGAAAAAGAGAAATATAAGAGAAAATAAACTTCCAAAAATTTCCAAATGCGTAAGATCACAGCGGAGGAAACAAAATTAAAGACAAACAAGATAAAAAATTGTAATAAGTACAAACATATACATTAAGTTACTGCTGAACGTCGCGCGCCCATTTCTAATGTGACACATTTTAAAAAACTGAAATTTTTCCGAAAAGTTAAAAAACGTTTTTAACCATTAAGCAAGAGCGAAAAATCATGCGTCAAGTTGTTAGATTATGTAACACTTTCCAATACTTCCAAAATACTTTTACAAATCTTTACCGTTTAATAAGTTGAAAGATAATTTGGAAGAAACATAACACATTTAAAAACTCAATTTCAGGAATTATTATCAATATTTGAATAAATATCCGAATTCTTTTGTGCAGACCTATATATGATCTGTAGATTTGTATATATGTTACCGCTAACGTGCAGAAATCAGTTATTCTACAGTACAGATTATCTAGATAATGTGCAGATTAACTAGGGTGATCCGTTAAAGTGCCGAAAATTGTTTCATTTTCTCAAATTACTTAGGTAATCTGCAAATTACCTAGACAATCTGTACATTAACTACTTGGCATTCGTTAAAGTAAAAATAAGATATTCGCTGGAACAGTAGCAACGTTTATGTACGCTTAGATTAACCTAATGCTATTTATTTATTTTTCGATATCTAAAGAATCAAGTTAATGCAATCAAACAATCAACAAATTAGTTGATAGAATCAGGAAATTAACATAATGTTATTTATTTCTTTTTCGATATCTAAAGAATCAAGTTAATACAATCAAACAATCAACAAATTAGTTGATAGAATCAAAAATCAATCAATTAAAAAACTACAATACAAAGAATCAAACGGTTTAAAATATTATTACAATTAAGGAAATAAATTTGTAAAACATATGATAAAATTATGATTACTTATTAGTACAATCTAAATATTGGTGACACTTTGATTTACATAGCAATTGGTTTGTGCGACAAGCACACCCAGGGCTTTACAAATTTGAAAAAATCTGGTAGCCAGGTATAAATTCTAGTCGTCAGTAAAAAAATTTAACACCCTCCCCCCCCCCCCTCACCGTTATTGATTTTTAAAAGGTACAGACGTTTGCTTAGGAATTAAGTCAGAAAAAATAATAACAAACATAGTTTAGAATTATTAGTTACATAGTTTATAATAGTGCATAATAACTAAGTTTTCTAAGGAAACTTATCAAAGTTATATATTTGTGAAAAAAATAATAATAAAGGAAATATTGTAAACTCTGAATTAACCGACATGTTCGGGAAATGCTGATTGCCGTATGCTTCAAATGTTCAAATAGTTGAGTGCTACAAAATCTACATCGGATGAGAGGGCATCTATAAAATAGTGAAGCCGGAAAACGATTTTATGCCTATTTAGCCTATCAAAATAAAAAAGTCAAATAATTCTGATTTAATTATTTCAAAATTTGCATTTAATGACATTTGCAATAGTTTTGCCAAATTAAAAATAAGTTAATTTTTTCTGTTGTTGTTTGTTTGTTTGTTTGTTTGTGTGTGTGTGTGTGAATATAATTTCAAATGTATTTCTTAATATTTTGTAACTTTGCAGCATCTATAATGAGATATCTTACAAGAAATTTAATTAAACGTTGTGATGTTCGCAAACTCGAGGGCTATTAAAGCGTAATATTACGAGTTATTACGTAAACGTTTGTTTTCGTAGCTAAAAAGGAAAGAAAAAAATATACTTTTCCCGTGCTGGATTAAATCGAAATCAGCAGCCGGCTGAGGTTTATTTTGATCCAACGATCTACCATAAGAATTTAAAAAAAAAAAAAAAAAAAAAAAAAAAAAAAAAAAAAAAAAAAAAAAAAAAAATTTTTGAAGTACAATCAATGATTTTTTATTTCCATTTACTGCAGATAACAATCCAAACAATGTAATCATAAAATACTACTGAGAAACAACTCTGAACCAGACACTTGTCGCCAAGACAGAGTGACGGCAATGTCCAACGCGTGTGGTGCAAACAGACGCGAGGCGCCAAGCATTTTAAGCCGGGAAAAAATATTTAAAAAAATAATACATATTTTTATTAAAATGAATTATTCTTGAAATTTTAATTAAGTTTTATAGATTTACTTCGAATGAATTACTTATAATCACTTATATGTTATTGTTCTTTTAAAATGAATGTAATAGATTAAAAGTTTTAATTCTGAACACAAAAATCTGATTTGAAACATACAAAAAAGTAAGCATTTTTTATCATTGCATCCAATTTTTAGAAGCCACATAAGACTATTTGTTATTGAACGCCCCCCCCCCTCCCCCTCTCCTCACATTCTAATCACATGACTAGCCGACTAGAGCGGAAAAGAATGGCGTTTTATGTGCATGAAATGGAAAATGCCTTTTTAACTCCGCTTTAGAGAAAATGTCGTTTGTGCTCATTTTTTAGTTCAATTTTTGTAAAAAATAAATAAATAAATGAAACAAAAAAAGTCAGATTAAAAAAGTTATTCGCCAGATAAAAAAAGTTGGTCGCCAGTGGCGACCTGGCGACCGCATTTGTCAAGCCCTGAGCACACCTATGTCTGATACCTTTAGATTTGCAGTCACATTTTCTAAAACCTGCCCAGTAACAAGGGATTGTTTTATCGCTGTTTGACGTAAAGATATTTCTACAGCAGGGAGATCTTCTTTCGTTAAAAATCTCTCTTTGAAAACTCTGAATTCAGATTTTGCACGAAATTGTTTTAAAATATCCGTTTTAGTACAAAGTTTGTAAAAGCCATTCTCTGTTTTGCTATGAACCACAGCTAAAAACGAGCGGGTATCAGTTTTTGTTCTGTCTACTTCGTGTACTTTAATTCTCACAGTGACATTTGGGTGTTTTGCATTAGAAACTGCTAACATTTTCTTTGCTTGCTTTTCTAAACCTTTCTTTCCTTCATTACGCTGCATTTTCTGATCCATATTCTTTTTACAGATGTTAAACAATACATTCTTACTATACCCTTCCTCTTTAGGATCTATTTCAGCACAAATTACGTGAAAAAACATATAACATGATTTAATCTTGTGAGCACCTGATGATGCTTTTGAGCAAAAAATACAGACCATATGAGATGTAATCTTGTGCATTTTATTCTGTTGAATTATTATGTGATTTATTCTGTTGTGCTGATTCAGATATCAGACCAGATGCTATGATCATTAAGGTTAACTAGGTGACTTAGTTCAGCCATATTCCTCCGGGATTGCTCAGTTGGTAGAGCATTGGCTGCTTCAGTCAAGGGATCCCGGGTTCGCATACTGGTCGGGACTTTTTCGCCCAATTGGGAAGATGATTCCTTGGAGGTGCAGGGTAACTGAATATTCTTCATAACTGTATCCTCAATCAACGGTGTAGAAAGCAGTTTAGATTACTATCGATAAATTCTTGTATTTCTATAGGTGATTCTGTAGAAGCAGGGGATAACGGAATGTCCTCTTGAGTAAGATTTGACTGTGATCCCATAATCACAGTTTCTTGCGAATCTTCTAATTTTTCAGTCTTTTTCAGTATTTATCGAAGTAATACACTTTGTGCTATAATAGAAGAAGACAATCCCACTTTTCGAGACAACCAAACATGGTTTATCTTATAATTTTAATGTCAATTTTTGATCACGAGGATTCAGCCCTTACGCTACAAAGAAAAAAAAAAGTGTTGATTTTACAGTGTAATAGTGGCATCCCAGCTGCCAGTATTATACAGTAATAAACAGTAAAATAAGCAGTAATACGCTGCCGCGCATTTATCGCCTTGCTTTCCTCAGGATTCAAGCCTCGGTACTCGCCATTAGAGGATGAATGCTGTGTTCCCTACACCACCTGGCCATATCAAACGTCTTGCTTATGGGCCAAAACATCAATTACGAAAATAAAACGGGATATTTTCCGTTTTCTCTCAATTGAAAAGGAACAATTCGTTTGTATGTCTTGAAAAGAGAATTTTTTGTTTGTAACATTCAATGAGTACGAACAAAAATGAAATTTTCCGTTTATCCCGAGAAAATGTACGACTTCCGCTCAAAACGAACAAACAAACAAACAAAAAATCCGTTAAATGACTGAAGTTTAACATAAAATCGTCCGTATATATATATAGATATATATATATATCTATATATATATACGGATTTTTTTTTTTTTTTACAGTGCACAGAACGCAACAACATAGAGGAAAAACGAGTCTAAAACGACGTGCATTTTATTTAATAGAAATTAATAAAAATGCTGTTTTTGAAAGATTAAAATATGTGTTTTATTGTATGCAAATACCTACACTGCAGAAAAAAAAAAATTACCACAACTATTGGAAAAATGTTCCGAAAGCTTAAAAAATATATAAATAAAATATTCGTCATTTGATTGTAAGCAATGCGCCATTCCATCATCGCATGTCGATGTCGCAGATGTTTCAACCAGGTAACGATAAATGTTGCGCGATACGTAATAATATTTAACAACGACGAACAACTATGCAAAAACATTTCGTCTGAACCATCGCCGCAGTTATCATAACCGTTGCATACTGCTACAAATAAACACATTTTCCATTACTACAGCTGAAGAGGTCCTGATATTCTCTGCCCTCGCAAAATTATCTGTCGGAACCATCTACACAATACACATTTTCCATTCTACAGTTGAAGCGATCCTGGCATTCTCTGTCCTCGAAAAAATATTTGTCTGAACCATCTACACAATCATCCTCTCCATCGCACCCCTGACAGCGTTGAATGCATTCGTCATTCGATTGTAAGCAATGCGCCTTTCCATCATCGCATGTCGATGTCGCAGATGTTTCAACCAGCAAATGATAAATGTTGTGCGATACATAATAATATTTAACAACATACTGTCTGGAAGAATTGTTTAAACGAGCAGGTTGATAAGAGAAGCAACTGAACGATATCGAGTAAACATTAAGTCGTGCAAATAAAGGGAAAGTGCTAATCAGTATATGTTAACCAATATACCTTAATATTTTATCGGGTCCTTCCTACAATAACTTTAACTCTTTTTTAGATTGATGTCTGAGCTAAAGGTATTTTGAGGAAATTAAAGTGGAAGATCACGTTTTTTGCTTTATAAGACGATTTCTCATCCGACGTCAATTTTTGAATTCGGCTTTTTTTCATATCTGATAGTTTGCATCTATCCTTTTTGTAAATTTAACATTTTTGTAACGAGTTCAAAGAAAAATTCTTCTAAAATTACAGAATTCCGTTAAAAATTCTGCTAAAGTTACAGAATTTCATTAAAAACGCTTAAAAAAAATAAAGTGACGACGCCAAGAGGTCCATTCTCGACCGAAAACAACAACCATTTTCCCAATGGTTAAAAAAAAAAAAAGGTTAATTTTACGGTATAATACTGGCAGCTGGGATGTCAGTATTATACCGTAAAATCAAAAAATTTTTTTGCAGTGTATCTATTTCTTCCTCATTCCCAGGCGTAAAAAAAACTTCATAAAATATGCTTATTTTTCATACCGAAAAAACCCCCTGTGAATCAGACGACATATTTTATAAAACTTGCATAAATCCGTAAAGGATATTTCTGCTTCTTGAATAAAAAATAATATATTGTATATATAAATAGCTTCATTTATAAACAAAGAGAAACAAAAGATTACTATGCCTTATTTCGCTTTATAACTTACACACCCAGCATTCGCGATTATTCTTTAAAATTAGAAAACGTATTTCCATTGAGCAGGAAAACAAAGACGACAAAATATTCAATAAATGACAACACAGTATAGAAGCGGATGAGGAAAACGTAATGTTGTTTTTAGAATTTCGACTTGTTTTTGAATAAAACAGTACGAAATCTACATATTTTTCCTTTAAGGAATATTTATCATATTGACGATATCAAAATTTTTGTATTGAGGTTCTAGCGATACTCTGATACCCAATTTGCATTCAAAATTTATCATATTGATATGAAAATTCGGAAATAATGTCAAAAAATGTAAATTTGTTGGGTATGCTACTGTTTTAAAAATTCTTCTGCAGTTTTCGATGTTATTATGTCTTCTTTCTTTAAACTTTATAAAAAGTGAAACAGGATCTACTATTTTTCAAAAAATAAAAAAATAAAAAGGGAATGTATATGAAAGTACGTATAAAAGCGAATCGCTGCAATGAAGCGTAAAATTGAAACGCTAGCTTTAGACTAGGGAGTACTACTATATAACCATAAATAATAACTTTAAACCAGACTTTTTATTACAAATATCTTTTATTATATGTTTTTGTGCTTGTTAAAAGTTTCGCGTTTTCATTTAAATATCCTAACAACAACGTCAACTACAACAACAACATTAATAATGTGAAACAGTAAATATGTATATATATATATATATGTCTGTAGGTATATAGAATAAATAAATTAAATTATAAAAAACTATACGGAAACCAAATTATAAAAAACGTGATTAAAACTCCCCAAAACACAAAAATACTTTATCAGGTACGCTATATTAGTTTATAGTCAGGAGATACTAGATATTTCTGATTTATACTGCGAAAAAAATTCAAAAGCTCCTAAATCTAGCGATAAAATAAATCTCCGCCCCGTAAAAAAAAAAAAAAAAATTACAGTAAATAAAAACAAAAACAAAATAGGTCCTAAAACAAACAAATATTATAAAAACAGCAAAGACTAAAAATAAAAATAAAAATAATAAATAAATATTAAAACATAATTAATTAAAAATAAATAAATAAATACATTAAATAAAAATAGACCTCAAATAATTTAGAATATATTTGCATAACATACTAAACTATACCTATGTTCAGCCCTAGTGATGGGCATAACGATTATTTTGATTATTCGAATGAATCATTCGGGCATGCGCAGAAGCATATCTGTCAAACTTCAATTTTTTTTTTTTATTCAATTACTACCAGAAAGTTTGAAAAAAAAAAAAAAGAAGTTAGACAGATATGCTTCTGCGCATGCCCGAATGATTCATTCGAATAATCAAAATAATCGTTATGCCCATCACTATTCAGCCCTAACTGCAAGCTTGATCCACCAAGAGAGTGAAAATTAATAACGAGAGCTTCACTTAATTACTGTTAATTAGTTCAGCAGGTAAAAGGTTTTTATACCTTCTAGTTTTTATCTGGGAAGAATAAATGAAATATCTAGCTTTTTTTTTTTACCACACTCTAAACTAGCCCATCGAGATGAAGAATTTTCATGCTTGTTTTAGGATTTGGAATTTTACTTTTGCTAAGCTTAATTTGAAAATATCTTTGTTACCTTCATTAGTTCGTCTTTTAAGTATATAATAATTGCCCATACTACCATCTACTTCTATACACTGCCCCAAAAATATAGACACAAGCGTAAAATGCCATTCACACACACACAAACACGTCCTAAAAATAAAATGAGTATAACATGTGATGTGCATGATCATAAACAATATAAAAACTAATCGTTGGGGGCCACCGTAATACTTATCCATCATGCATATGCATAATGTAAAATATTAAAATAAAAAATGTGTAAACTACTTATAAAATGCATTGCAATTCGAATAAAATCAGGGCTTGATGACGTCATAAACTTTGAAGGCTCGATTACTAAATTGCTTAAAAGAAACATCCTTATAACTCCCCTCCCCCCCCCCAAAAAAAAATAATCCTATTAACTAGCGGTTTATTGCATCTGATTAAGCGTCTCATTTCCAATTAAAATGTATCTTTGAATTGAAATTTGGATGAAATACAGGGTCATGAAAAATCGAAGAGTGTGGAAAATAGGGATTACAAATATCTCGGCAACTCATTATCCGATCGACTTCATGCTTTATGCAAAATTTATTTTTTTTTATTGTCTTTTATATTCACTCTTTAAAATAAACAATTTCGAAAATTTTTATATACCTTTTATCAGAACGAATATTTCGAGAGTCCGAAAAAAATAGTTCTGGATAATCGAGGTTACTGAAATTCAATAGGCTTCTTCCCATTATTACATACTAAGTACATAGCAAATTTCAAGTCTCTATCTCAATTTTTTCGGGAGATAGAGCGTTTACAGACACACAGACGGACGGCAATTTTTTTTTCTAAAAATATGTTTTTTTGTAATCTCCAGTGTCTGAAACGTGTAAATCCGTCAAAAAAAAAAAAAAAATCGATTTTTAAAACGATTACAAGACTTACCCTATACTACGTATTATGGGTAAGTAATATAATTTAGGATTAATATATATTGGAAATTAAAAAATGTATTACTTATTTCAATAAATCACAAAATAGAGTGTCACAGAATTATAGACACTGAAATGTTTTATGGATGGACCCGCGCAAGGATTTCGAACTGCAGTGTAATATTTTTTAGCAATATCTAATATTTTTTAGACCTAGGTTTAAATAGCTAAAGAAACATTAAGGATAAAAATATCTGCAAACATCATTAGTCAAGCCTGAATATCATCTCCTTTATTACAGTAAAGTTACAGTAAAATCTGATCGAAGATAGCAAAAGGCACGCTCGAGAAAAAAAAAAAAATTAACAATCATATTTTAACTGCATTAGAGAATGACATCATCCGCTTCGGAAAAACATGGGACAAAGAAAAATAAATTGAATGCAAATAAAATACAATTTAATGTAGTATAACAAAGCATACATCTTAGGCTACATATGTGAAATACCGCTGCTTCGATAGATCGATCGATTGTGACTTTTTCTGCTACAGATTTCAATTTCAACTTTGCTTTTTAACCATAAATATAAAATACATCCGTGCGAAGACATTACACGTTATCTTTTATGTACTATTTATTATTTTACAGTGATTGCGTAGCATGATATAATACGGTATTTTATTTTTGTTGCAATATTGGTTTGAGAAAAAAAAACCCATTTCATTTATGAAAACAATGTTAATTTAATTTACAATTAACTGCAATTTTAATTCAAAAAAGTCCTCCCGGCCTGTACCGGGAGGAAAATGTAGCTTTCATAGTCCATGTTTTTAAAAATTCAACTCAATTTACTCAAACACCCGAATCTAAAATGCTTGGAACACGATTATAGAAGATTCAGTCCCATGTTCGTTAATACTGAATTTGAATACGAATTTCAGCTTGAGACTTCATCTTCGCTTTTCCTTTGTCCAAACGGATGGTGGCTGTTGCTTTCTTGTAAATCTTCTTTATGATATTGATGTAAGGCTTGACTATACCAGTGTCTTCCAGAGAATCAACTACTGCAGATGTGTAGACCGAATCAAATGCTTTTGCATAATCAATAAAGGCAAGGCAGAGAGGTAAATTATATTCTTTATGTTTTCCTATAACTTCCCTTACTGTTTGAATATGATTCATTGTGCTAAATCCACTTCGGAATCCTGCTTGTTCTTTAGGTTTAGCTGAGTCCAGAGCGGATTCAAGTCTTATCGTTAAAACGTTGGTGAAAATTTTATAAATTACTGACAGTAAGCTGATTGGATGGTATTTTTTAATGTTGTCCTTCTCCCCTTTCTTGTAAAGTAGCACCATCTCAGCATTATTCCAATCCTTTGGTACATCTGATTTCTCGAGACATTTGGAGAACAGTAAGGCTAGCATTTTTGCAATTTTTTCTCCTGCTTCTTTCATAAGGTCAAATGTAATTCCATCTTCGCCAGGGCATTTACCTTTTTTCATGCATCAAATGGCTTGTACACCTTCATTTGTCATCACTGGGATTGTCTCTTCAGTTTCTGTTATGTTTACTCGTGAATCACGTTGGTTGATTTCCCTTTAATCTTCACATATACAGTGTGGTTATAATATAAGTATCTGTATTTGGAGCTGTCTGTAGCTCGAAGGAATAACCCGAATGAAACCAAAATCGGTACACATACTATTCAAGAAGGGGGAAGAAGAATGAAACAATTATTGTTCTATTCTTCTTCCCCCTTCTCGAATAGTAAGTACACCGATTTTGGTTTCATTCTGGTTATTCCTTCAAGCTACAGACAGCTCCAAATAGAGATACTTATTTTATAACCACCCGGTATATAGATCGTTATAGATTTTTTCGAAAATGTGTAACAATTTCATTATTGAATTTGATGATTGTTCCATCTACCCTCTTCAGTGCAAAAATACCTTTTCTTCCAACACACAGTTTGCGCTTAGCTGATTTGAAACTTTTGTTATCTTCTAGAAATTTCTTGACATGATCACAGTTAAATTTTCTGATATCTTCTGTAATACATCTTCTTACCGTTTTACATAATTCTGCATATTCAACTCTTGATTTAGGATACTTTTTCTTCATTTTAAACTCTCTGCGTTTCTTCATCAATCTTCGTCAATCTTTTTGTTTCTTCTATTATTTTCTTTGTCTGCTTTACTTGTGCTTCACCAGTTATCGTCCTTGCAATTTCTTGTAGCGTATTCGTTATTTTCTTGTTCATTACTGTAACATCTTGCTCTTATTCTAAGGATTGAAGTACTTGGAAACGATTTTTAAGTTCCAAATTAAATTCTACTTTATGTTTCTGGATATTTATAATATCGACTGATTTCTTTGAGTGTTTCAAAAGCTTCATTATTTCCACTTTAGTATTTAAAAGCAGCTTGCATCTAACCAACCTGTGATCGCTTCCTGTTTACGAAGAAAGTTTACCCTTATCCGAAAGTCATTAGTGATCCCCATAAAGTTATCAGTAGTTTTACTTGTTGCCTACTAAAAAAAAACTTTTTAGTTCCTCACTTAAATCATAGCAGTAATATATATATATCCATCGGGTCCATCTAAATTCCGCTTTTTCTTGTCGCTAAATATCGTTGAGAGCCATTTATCACCATAAGACAACATTTTCTTTGTCCAGTTTAGTCGTGCCGTTTTATGTTGTGCTTTGAAATATGACTTTTTCAAATTTTGTTGGAAGTTATTCTTTTAAAATATTGTGCGATGATTTCGCACTGCAGTCTAATAGTTTTAGTTGCAGGTTTAAACTTCTAAAGAAAAATTATGCGGGTTTAAACTTATAAAGAAAAATTATGCAGGCTTAAACTTCTAAAGAAAAATTAAGGATTACAAATATCTGCAAACAACATTAGTCATAGCGAAAAGTCATCGCATTTCTTCCATCGATGCAGTAAAAACTGATCGCAAATTAAACAAGTCATATAAAAAAAAAATTTAAGTCAATTCCTACTTTTTAATCATAAATATTTAAAATAAACCCGTGCAGCATTAATGTCCCACGTTATTTTTATTGAAAAATTTTTTATAATCATCGTTGCGGTATTTTATTTCTGTGGCATCACTCATTTGAGATAAATCTTTCATTTCATTTATGAAAACAATGGGAGGATTTTTTTCTCCCATTTAAAACTAAAATTAATTAATTAAATTTAATTAATGAATTAATATTTGAAAAAACTGTATTAACATAAAGTGTCATCCACTACAAGTTTAAAAAAATTTATTTGAACTTGAGTGGATGAATAGAAAATATTTTATTAACGATTGAAAATTTGAACACGATATATATATATATATATATATATATATAGAGAGAGAGAGAGAGAGTGTGAGCTAACAGTAGGAATTAAAAAAAAAAAAAAAAAAAAAAAAAAAACGTATTTTAATTGTATTAGAGGATGGCGTCTTCCGCTTCAGGAAAAACACGGAACAAAGAAAAATAAATTCAATGCATATAAAATACCATTTAATGTAACGAGCAGGGAAGATCGAGCTATGCTCGGTCAAAATTAAATTTGAGTTCAAATATCATGACCCATGACCAAAATGACCCACTAATTGAATTTTCTCGAACATGTGACTTAGCCCAACAGTCTTCTCGTGCCCGAAAACCATAGGATGCAAAATTTAGTGTAAATTGAGCCACTTTTTAGATCTTGACCCACAATGACCCAGAAATGACCCACTAATCAAATTTTCTCGAACATGTGACCTAGCCCAATGATTTTCGCGTGCCCGAAACTCGTAGGATACAAAATTTAATCAAAATCGTTAAAGCCGTTTTTTAGATAAAATTAATTTGACCCGCTTTGACCCAAAAATGACCCACTAATCGAAAGTTCTCGAACATGTGACCCAGCCCAATAGTCTTCTCGTGCCCGAAAATGGTCGGATACAAAATTTCGTCAAAATCGTTTGAACCATTTTTTAAATACAATTAGCTTGACCATTACCCAAAATGACCCAAAATGACCCACTGATTGAATATTCTCGAACATGTCACCTAGCCCAACAGTCTTCTCGTGACCGAAAACCATTGGATGCAAAATTTAGTGTAAATTGAGCCGCTGTTTAGATCTTGACCCACAATGACCCAGAAATGACCCACTAATCGAATTTTCTCGGACATGTGACCTAGCCCAATGATTTTATCGTGCTCAAAAGTCGTAGGACACAAAATTTAATCAAAATCGTTAGAGCAGTTTTTTAGATAAAATTAATTTGACCCGCGTTGACCCAAAAATGACCCACTAATCGAAAGTTCTCGAACATGTGACCCAGCCCAATAGTCTTCTCGTGCCCGAAAATGGTCGGATACAAAATTTCGTCAAAATCGTTTGAACCGTTTTTTAGATCTAATTAGCTAGACCATGACCCAAAATGACGCACTAATCGAATTTTCTCGAACATGTGACCTAGCCCAATGGTTTTCTGGTGCCCCAAAACGGTAGGATACGAAATTTCGTCAAAATCGTTAGAGCCGTTTTTAAGATAAAATTTGCATATATATATATATATATATATATATATATATATATATAATGCGAAAACCACATACCATACTTTCAATCCCAAATCTACTGAAACGGCAGAGAAAACAAACAAATAACCATAAAAATTCGAACTAACAAAACTTTAAACAAAACTACAAACTGAAAAAACACAACCAATGGAGACAGGCTGCAGGGCTAAAGACCTGCATGCTGGGTTATACCGGCATTACACATGAAACTTCCCCCATGCCTGTCACAACCAAACTAACCGTAGGAAACATTAAACCAAGATGAAAAGAACGACTCAGCCGGACGAAGCTCCTTATAAAACCTACACTCACTTGGCGATATTTTTAATCGCCAAAAGGAGAGTATCACTGTATTCTTTACCTTTGACAAAACTATTCACCAAACTATTTAACAAAGCAATAGGATAACTTTGAACCATTGCACCATGATAGAGATTTATTATGTCACTCATTATACTACCATGTTTAGAATTTAATTTTGTTATCCTAATTAAACTGTTGATAAATATATTTCTAAAAATTGAAATATGTACATTAGAATTAAAATTTAATATCTTGATTGTTTCAAATTTGTAATCATTTCTCTTATCGTAAATGCAAGTACGCAAGTCACCCCTCTCGATGTCGATAGCAAGGTCTAGATAATTTACATGTTTTGTGTTAGATGAAGTTTTCTTTAATGTCAAACCTTAGGGGTAATAATCAAAATTTAATTCACTGTTGGAATCGTTAATCTTTACCAACAAGACATCATCAATATATCTGAAACTTAAAAAATCCTTGTTTAATGTATCATTAACTTCGTATAAAAATAAATAAATATCTGCAAGTACCGAGCTGCAACTACCCCCCATAGGTATACCCTTAATCTGCTGAAACACGTGTTTACCGTCAAATAAGTAATTTTCATTAACTACAAAATTAAATAAATTTATTAAATGATCCAAATCTTTACCCAAAGTATTGTAACGCTTAAAAAAATCAAAATTTTTTTATTTTTAAGATCTATTAAATCAATGTTATTATATAAATCTTCAAAATCATAAACATATAAACCTTTGATATTACTCAAACCTTTCAATCTATTAAGTAACTCAATACTATTTTTTATAATACAAGTGTTATTATGTTTTAATGCCACATGAAATAAACTCTGCAAAATATCCAAAAACTTTTTATTAGCAACTTCTAAATAAGTTCCAAAACCACAAGTAATTGTACGAAAGGCAACAGGGTCCTTATGAAATTTAGGAATCAATACCATATAAGGTAATTCTTTACTACGTTGTGTGTATTTTAACTTTTTGTAAAATGCGCCAATTCTTCTTTCTGTCTCTTTTACATTGGTATTTAATAACCTGTAAATATGTTTTTTATTATAACTTTGTTTTAGTTGGTCACTGTATAACTTTTTGCAAATAATTGCAAAATTTCTATTAGCTTTATCTATATAAGTTATAACAAAATTACTCTGTAAATCCTTAATAGATTCTTTTAATGAATTATAATCTTCTATCGAAATCCCCCCGTTTTACCGCAATAAATTGAACTCAAATCCTTCAATACATTATGTTTCCATTCCAGAAAAGCAATTTCCGGCAAGCAAAACTTGCTCATTAATTTATGTATAAACATGTCAACGTTGATTTTTAATCGTTTTTTTATAAAATCCCTTGTATTTATTCTTTTTAAGCGAAATTTTGTACCGTATTGCATATAATTCCTCAATGTTATCCTGTAAGTTATCCTATTGCTTTGTTAAATAGTTTGGTGAATAGTTTTGTCAAAGGTAAAGAATACAGTGATACTCTCCTTTTGGCGATTAAAAATATCGCCAAGTGAGTGTAGGTTTTATAAGGAGCTTCGTCCGGCTGAGTCGTTCTTTTCATCTTGGTTTAATGTTTCCTACGGTTAGTTTGGTTGTGACAGGCATGGGGGAAGTTTCATGTGTAATGCCGGTATAACCCAGCATGCAGGTCTTTAGCCCTGCAGCCTGTCTCCATTGGTTGTGTTTTTTCAGTTTGTAGTTTTGTTTAAAGTTTTGTTAGTTCGAATTTTTATGGTTATTTGTTTGTTTTCTCTGCCGTTTCAGTAGATTTGGGATTGAAAGTATGGTATGTGGTTTTCGCATTATATTAACCTTTGTAGTTTGGTGGCATGGCTACGTCTTCAAGTGGTTTATTTTACATTTAGCTTTGGATTTTATGAATTATATATATATAATCACCCACAAGATTTGCTCGTATTAGAATATATGATATAACAAAGCATGCATTTTAGGATACACTTGAAATAACACTGCTTTGATCGATCGATGGTGTCTTTTTCTTCTAAACATTTGAATTTGAATTTTGCTTTTTAATCATAAATCATATATTCTAATACGAGCAAATCTTGTGGGTGGTTATATATATATATATATATATATAATTATAATATCTATGAATTTCAAAAACATATCAAGTTCTAATATCATTCTACTAAAATCTACAAAGAGATAATTAATGATATTGTGTAATCAGAATACCACATAGCTAATAATTTATATATATATATATATATATATATATATATGCAAAAATTATCTTAAAAACGGCTCTAACGATTTTGACGAAATTTCGTATCCTACCGTTTTGGGACACCAGAAAACCATTGGGCTAGGTCACATGTTCGAGAAAATTGATTAGTGGGTCATTTTGGGTCATTTTGGGTCATGGTCTAGCTAATTGTATCTAAAAAACGGTTCAAACGATTTTGACGAAATTTTATATCCGACCATTTTCGGGCACGAGAAGTCTATTGGGCTGGGTGGCTGGGTCACATGTTCGAGAACTTTCGATTAGTGGGTCATTTTTGGGTCAACGCGGGTCAAATTAATTTTATCTAAAAAACGGCTCTAGCGATTTTGATAAAATTTTGTGTCCTACGAGTTTCGAGCACGATAAAAGCATTGGGCTAGGTCGCACGTCCGAGAAAATTCGATTAGTGGGTCATTTCTGGGCCATTGTGGGCCAAGATCTAAAAAGCGGCTCAATTTACACTAAATTTTGCATCCAATGGTTTTCGGGCACGAGAAGACTGTTGGGCTAGGTCACATGTTCGAGAAAATTCAATTAGTGGGTCATTTTGGGTCATTTTGGGTCATGGTCAAGCTAATTGTATCTAAAAAACGGTTCAAACGATTTTGACGAAATTTTGTATCCGACTATTTTCGGGCACGAGAAGACTATTGGGCTGGGTCACATGTTCGAGAACTTTCGATTAGTGGGTCATTTTTGGGTCAAAGCGGGTCAAATTAATTTTATCTAAAAAACGACTCTAACGATTTTGATTAAATTTTGTATCCTACGAGTTTCGGGCACGCGAAAATCATTAGGCTAGGTCACATGTTCGAGAAAATTCGATTAGTGGGTCATTTCTGGGTCATTGTGGGTCAAGATCTAAAAATCGGTTCAATTTACACTAAATTTTGCATCCTATGGTTTTTGGGCACGAGAAGACTGTTGGGCTAAGTCACATGTTCGAGAAAATTCAATTAGTGGGTCATTTTGGTCATGGGTCATGATATTTGAACTCAAATATAATTTTGAACGAGCATAGCTCGGTCTTCCCTGCTCGTATATAATTATCCCGTGCAGAGACGTCCCACTTTATCGTTTTTATACTATTTAATATTATATTTTTATAATCAATGTTGAGCACGATATAATGCAGTATTTTATTTTTGTGGCAACATTGATTTGAGAAAAACCTTTCGTTTAATTTATAAAAACAATACTGATTAAATTTTTAATTAACTGCAATTTTTTTTATCAAAAACATGTTTTAACGAAATGTGAGTGTACTATGCCAGAAGCTGGTTCAAAAACCTTTCGAGTGATACCTCATTGATTCTTGTGCATTCTAAATGCATAGAAAACAACAGAAATAATATATATGATTATTCCGTGAATAATAATTTCAGATACTCCTGTTTTTGATGCAATTCATCGCAATGACACACTTTCCCGTGTATCATTCTGCAAAAATGTTTTCTTTTGTCTAGTAGATCTTTCCTTATTAGACTATTTGAGATCTTTTTGCAAAATTCTATAAATGCTCCTCAGATATTGCTTTGAAATCTTAGACATATTTTCAATTTTTTTTATTTTTAATCAAAAATTTTGGTAATCTTCTCTCTTGAAATTTCTTTAACTCTCGGCATTTCGACGAAATTATAAAAATGTCATAGTAGTAAAATTCTCGAACGAACTAAACAATTGTTTTAAACGTATAAAAATGACAAAAATACAAACGATACATATTAATAAAAAATTTTTAAAATAAATACTCGTAAGTGAAAAATAATGATTTAAAAAAAGCTAGACAGTATTTATTATTATTATTTTTTTTAAATTTAGTACAGGTAAAATAGACCAAAAATTCAGTTACAGACGACGCCATTCACGAAAATTTGGGAAGAACTTTGTTTTGGCACTAGAAATGAAGATCCGACGAGTCCTCCAAAAATGTAGTTGTTTTACCATATTTTTTGGGGGAAAAGGAGGGGGAGGGGGTGAGTTTAACTTAGGGATGGCAGGTAACTCAAAAAAAATTAAGTAAGGTCAAGTGTGGTATTCTGTATTACGTATTTTTTAATCCTGAGTCGAATGACACCATCCACAAGTCTATGCATATGACCATTTGTAACAAAGTTACGGCAGGTTTTATGACTACAAAGTCAAAAATTATATTTTAGTGCAGGTAAATGTAAGTTTTTGCAGCAACAACTGATGGCCATTCACGAAAATTTAGGGAGAACTTGGTTTTGGCACTAGAAATGAAGATCCGATAATCCTCCCCCCCCCCCCCCCCTCCAAAAAAAAAAAATGTTTTATCGTGTTTTTGGGGAGCAAAAGGGTATGGGGCACATTTACTCAGGGATGGAGAACTCAACTTTCTTTTTTTAGATAAAGTGGGGGTATTGTTTATATTTTTTAAATTCTGAATCGAATGATACCATTCGCAAGTTCATTTGTTATAAAGTTACCGTAGGTTTTATGAATAGAAAGTCGAAAACTATACTTTAGTCCAGGTAAAAACGGTTTTTGCAGCAACAACTGATGACCATTCACAAAAATTTGGGAAGAACTTTGTTTTGGCACTAGAAATGAAGATCTGATGAGTCCCCCGAAAAAAATAAAGTTGTTTTATTGTGTTTTTTTTGAGGGGGGGGGGCAAAGCTGTGCTGCAAAACAAAGTATAAATATTCGACTTTGTATTCATAAAACCTGCCGTAAATTTGTAACAAATGACCGTATCGAATTTTAAATGATGTAATTCGATTCAAATTAAAAAACACATATTAAACGATACCCCACTTGACATTTTAAAAATTTGAATTCTCCCCCCTCAGTTAAAATGCCTCCTTTTGCCCTCCAAAACGCGGTAAGATAAGCTACGCCGCCGAAGGCGGTCGTACTTCAATGCCGAGTCCAGATTTTTGTGAACCTATACGAGTGATCCGATAGTGCAGGGACGGTTTACCCGGGCACCTCCGCAGGAGGGCTCTTCGGTCTGGGGTGCATACGCCACCTGCATATCACTCCCCTACCCCAGCGAGTAACGAGGGTTGTCTCGTGCGATGGCAGAACCTATGCAGAGAGGAAACTGCGCGGGGCACTTGGGGACTTCCGTACAGGAATTCCTAAAAGCTTCGGAGCCGGAAACCCAGGAGGGCGCCGGACACTAGACCTTAAACCAGGAATTTGTGCACGCTCTTGCTATACCAACGCCTTCGAACGTGAGAGTCAAAACAACTTTAATTTTTGGGGCTCATTGCATCTTCATTTCTTGTGCCAAAACGATCTTCCCAAATTTTCGTGAATGGCCGTCTGTTGTTGGTATAAAAACCGATTTTACCCGCACTAAAGTATAATTTTCGTTTTTATATTCATAAAATCTGCCGTAACTGTGATATCGCTATCACATTTCTTTTTTTATCGCACGTTTTGGTCTTATATTAGCGCGCGATGTACATAAGCCTACATCGGCGACCTTCCCCAACCGACCACAATGCTCTTTCCAAAGAGCGTTTTTCGCCGGAGATGTTACACCAATGATATCTCTTTCGTTCTGCGTGCACCCGGAGGCATGGCTTCTTAGTTTCTTTTTTCCTCCACGTTAGCGTTGATGCTAAGGGTGTGTTTATTCTGACGTATTATAAACTGTGTTCTGGTTTCTATTTAAATTATTTGTTCTTTAACGTCTGTCGGAAATTTTTAATTAACTAATTAATTTTTCTCATGCTATCACTTTTGGGCGTGCCACTTTATTCGTATATATACAAATGCAACGGCGTTTTATTTCAGAAGAAAAAGATTCATTTTTGATGATGCAGTGCGTTTGTTGTTTCGGCACAATTTCCGTTATCGGAATTTTGTATTCAATATGCCGAACACAAATTATTTTTTAACTCCTTAAAATTCCAGCAGTTTTATTTTTAATTTAAAAGATATTACAATAAATTTATTTTATTTAAATTTTTAAAGAGCTTGCCTGCCCAACTAAAATTCTCCAGTATTTTTGGGACTTTAGTTTCCTCGTATGCCATCTGCCAAAATTCTAAGATGTCTTCAATAAGATTTTTATTCTTCTTGAAAATAAACGGAGTACAGTGACCAAAGGTGTGGTTCTTCAAACCCTTCCTCTATTTTTCTTGATTGATTAATAAAGTATGGATTATACTACAATATTCTTTCTTCATTTACGGTCTCTTGGTTTGTTTTCTTCACAAGGAAGTCAGATCAACTTATTTTTATTATTTTCTCTTCAATTTACAAAGTAACTTTTGACCAAAAGAACCAATAATTTGGGTTATTGAACATTCACATCGCATCGAAATTTAAAATTAACACCAATTATTAAATGTTTTCATCACATCTTTGTAACAAATGATCGTATCGACTTGTGGATGGTGTCATTCGATTCAGGAATAAAAAATACATAATAATAGACCGGGAGACGGCAGCACAGACAATCACCTCATCGAGTTCACGGCTGAAATTCCAGAATTAGTTAAAACTTGATTCGCATATTAAAACGCAATCGGTCTGCCAAGTCATATCTTGGTGGAAGACACCCGAAAACCCGATTTTAGCGGTTGGCTAGTAGGTTTACCATTGTGTGTTCCTGCTCCTAGTCCTCCCTGTTTTCTTACCTTTGGGTGCAGGAAAACACAATGGTAAACCTACGAGTCAACCGCTTAAATCGGGTGTTAAGGTGTTTTCCACCAAGATATGACTCGGCAGACCGATTGCGTTTTAATATGCGAATCGAGTTTTAACTAATTTTTGAATTTCAGCCGTGAACTCGATGAGGTGATTGTCTGTGCTACTGCCTACCGGTCTATAAAGGATACTCAACTTGATCCATTTAAAATAAAAAATTGAGTTTTCTCCTTTCCTGAATTAAAAGCTCCTCCCCCCCCCCTTTTTTTTTGTCGCCTAAAATCATGGTAAAGGGACTTTATTTTTGGGGGATTCGTCGGATCTTCATTTCTTGTACCAAAACGAAGTTCTTCACAAATTTTGGTGAATGACCATCAGTTGTCTCGGAAAAACCCTATTTACCTGTACTAATCCATACTCGCTATGTTTTGATGCATTCACAAAGCCCCCCCCCCCCCCCCCAGTCCCCTCCAATTGTCTGTATAAATTTCGTATTGTTATACAGGGTGATTCATAAAAGATGGGCAGAACTTTAAGGGGTTATAGTACACTTAAAGACAAATAATATTAAATAGGAGACTAAGGGTCCCAGACGTATTCCCAAGGAGATAAGGGGCATTAAAGTTTAGGGTCCGAAATTTCAAATGATTATAAAACATGGAAAAATTGGTCGATTCGTTTGCGGTTTTTGCAAAAAATTTTCTTTATGCCAGTATTTTCTTGAAATAAAATTTTAAAGTTCAATTTCAAAAAATGCCGATAGGGGGCGCTTTAGACTTTGGAGTAACAAACAACTATTTTTTAACGTTATTTTTTGTATTTCTTTAAATGATTTCGAAAGCTTAGACTTAAACTTAAATTTTGATCTAAAAATCTGAGTCCTAACGAGTAGTTAAGTAGCGTAAACTGAAATTTGAAATTTGAAACCCTTCTCCCCCCAGAACAAAAATCAGTTATTCCCGATCTTTGTGTCGTAGATTAGGCTCTAACTACTGCCGCGTTTTGCTAAAATTATTCTTTATGTCAGTATTTTCTTGAAAATAAATTTTAAAGAAAATTTTCAAAAAATTCCGATAGAGGGCGCTTTAGACTTTGGAGTAACGAACAACTATTTTATACCGTTATTTTTTGTGTCTCATTAAATGCTTTCTAAAGCTTAGACTTAAACTTAAATTTTCAGCTCAAAATCTGAATCGCTGAGCGTGGTTCAGTAGCGAGGGGAGGGGGTTCAAATTTCAACTTCTGAACATAGTTCAGTTTGCACTACTTAACCATGCCCAACGATTCTGTGCTGTGATACGAGGCAAAAATACAACTTTCGTCAAGGACTGCATAGTCGGAATTCACTCATAAAGGCACTGGCACAGTTGGAAACGTCGCTCATGCAAACGTTAAAGCTCCATTCCTGACGCTAGTCACCGGGTGAAGAAGGAAACAGAAAGTATGCAAATGTCAAATGGGGAAGAAGAAGAACACGTATGCAAAATTTCGACACGATTCAGGCATAAAAACCACTGAACGGTGAGTCAAGTGTAAGTCGCTGTAGTAATGAATCGGAAGATGGTGCCCTTCACGAATAAGGAAAAGGCTGAGATGCATTTAATTTACGGAGCGGCAGATGGAAATGGTGCAGAGGCACAACGAATGTACGGAGAGCGATTTCCTAACAGGCGGTTGCCTAACCGCAAAACTTTCGAGCGCTTGCACAGACAGTTGTGTGAGACGGGATCATTTCTCGCTTCCCGGTCGAATGCAGGTCGTGCAAAAAAGGACGAATCAGTAGTTGTTGCAGAAGCCATTCTGGATGTAGTAGCGGCGCAGCCAAGTACAAGTACACGAACAGTGGCTAGCCAGGTGGATACCTCACAGTCCACGACTTGGAGGGTACTGAAGGATGAACATTTGCTCCCGTTTCATGTGCAACGAGTCCAGAAACTGTCTCCAGGGGATTATCCAAATCGTATTGAATTCGCCCGCTGGTTTCTGCAGCAGAACGCGCTAAATCCACATTTTGGACGAACTGTGCTTTTCACCGATGAATGTACCTTCACACGTGAAGGTACATTTAACACACACAATGCACATGTATGGGCGGATGTCAATCCACATGCTACGTATCCACATGCTCATCAGAGACGCTTTTCCATCAATGTTTGGGCAGGAATCCTCGGAGACCACCTAATCGGACCGTACCTTCTTCCTGAACGCCTCAACGGTAAAACATACCTCACATTTCTGCAACATGTGCTGCCAGACCTGTTAAACGTTGTTCCTCCACGCATCCGGCGGGTCATGTGGTTCCAGCACGATGGAGCGCCAGCCCATTACGTACGAGACGTCCGCAACTATCTGGACATCACATTTCCGAACAGATGGATTGGTCGAGGTGGTCCTGTTGCTTGGCCTGCTCGCTCGCCAGATCTTTCACCCCTCGATTTCTTTTTTTGGGGACGATTGAAGGCTCTTATGTATGAGACACCCATTGAATCCCCCGAGGAACTGGTCGCCAGACTTTCCGCCGCTGTAGGGGAAGTGCTCGAAAAGCCTGATGTTTTCGCGAATGTTCGCCGTTCCATTCGTCGCCGTTGTTCTGCGTGCATAACCTCTGGTGGTCACAATTTTGAACATTTATTGTGATTACATGTTAATAAATATGCTTTGGTAACATAATCCTAATTTGTGTCTTTTTACCTCGTATCACAGCACACAATGTGTGGACATGGTAAACTGAACTGTGCTCAGGAGTAGAAATTTCAAACCCCTCTCCCCAGAAACTTAACCACGTCTAACGATTCAGATTTTGGGCTGAAAATTTAAGTCTAAGCTTTAGAAAGCATTTAATGAGACACAAAAAATAACGGTATAAAATAGTTGTTCGTTACTCCAAAGTCTAAAGCGCCCTCTATCGGAATTTTTTGAAAATTTTCTTTAAAATTTATTTTCAAGAAAATACTGACATAAAGAATAATTTTAGCAAAACGCGGCAGTAGTTAGAGCCTAATCTACGACGCAAAGATCGGGAATAACTGATTTTTGTTCTGGGGGGAGAAGGGTTTCAAATTTCAAATTTCAGTTTACGCTACTTAACTACTCGTTAGGACTCAGATTTTTAGATCAAAATTTAAGTTTAAGTCTAAGCTTTCGAAATCATTTAAAGAAATACAAAAAATAACGTTAAAAAATAGTTGTTTGTTACTCCAAAGTCTAAAGCGCCCCCTATCGGCATTTTTTGAAATTGAACTTTAAAATTTTATTTCAAGAAAATACTGGCATAAAGAAAATTTTTTGCAAAAACCGCAAACGAATCGACCAATTTTTCCATGTTTTATAATCATTTGAAATTTCGGACCCTAAACTTTAATGCCCCCTATCTCCTTGGGAATACGTCTGGGACCCTTAGTCTCCTATTTAATATTATTTGTCTTTAAGTGTACTATAACCCCTTAAAGTTCTGCCCATCTTTTATGAATCACCCTGTATAACTTTCTTTACGGTACACTGTGAAAAGAGACAAGTGTTTCTACGAAACTATAATGTAACCACGAATGAAAGTATACAATAACCTCGTTCAAGTTACCCATAATTTCGAAAAGCGTTCATTTTCAGTAGAAACCTCAGAAACCAATATATTTCCGAGATTTAAGGAATCATTTATAAAACACAAGTTTTCTGACACTGATTTTCCAAAACGTTTCGGAGTAGTTTCTATAGTATATTATTAATCAGTTTTCTCAACTAGAAATTTACGTTTTACTTACCCATCATACTTAGTATAGGGGTATTACTTACCCATCATACGTAGTATATGATAAGTCTTGTAATCGTTTTGAAAATCGAAAAAAAAATTTTTCACGGATTTACACGTTTCAGACACTGGAGATTCCGAAAAACATATTTTTAGAAAAAAAAAATTGCCGTCCGTCTGTGCGTCTGTATGTCTGTAAACGCTCTATCTCCCCAACAAATTGAGATAGAGACTTGACATTTGGTATGTACTTAGTGTGTAATAATGGGAAGAAATGTATTGAATTTTAGTAACCTCGATTATCCGGAACTATTTTTTTCGGACTCTTGAAATATGCGTTCTGATAAAAGGTATATAAAAATTTTCGAAATTGTTTATTTTGAGTAGTGAATATAAAAGACAATAAAAAACATAAATTTTGCATAAAGCATGAAGTCGATCGGATAATGTGTTGCCGAGATATTTGTAATCCTATTTACCACACTCTTCGATTTTTCATGACCCTGTATTTCATCCAAATTTCAATTCAAAGATATATTTTAATTGGAAATGAGAAGCTTAATCAGATGCAATAAACCGCTAGTTAATAGGATGATTGTTTTTGGAATTATAATGATGTTTCTTTTAAGCAATTCAGTAATCGAGCCTTTAAAGTTAATGACGTCATCAAGCCACGATTTGTTTTCGAATTGCAATGCATTTTATAAGTAGTTTACACATTTTTTGTTTTAATATTTTACATTATGCATATCCATGATGGGTAAGTATTATGGTGGCCCCCAATGACTAGTTTAGGATGCTATTAACTCTCAGTTAAAGATTTTCAGCTCCGTAATATAATTTACGCATGCAAGAGTAACAAAATAATGTTAATGTTATTGTTGTTAAGATATCCTGTTTGTCTCTAAAACATGTTTGATGAACATGAAAATGTTTACTTGAGAAAGGATAGCATCCGAAAAACTTATACTTCGGGTTGAGAAAACTGTTTAATATGCTATAAAAAACTAATTAGAAACGTTTCCAAAAATCAGCGCAACAAAATAAACTTTGCTTTCATAAATGGTTCTTTAAGGCTTTAAAATATATTGGTTTCTGAGATTTTAAGAATAAAGATAAAGAACGCTTGCGCAAACGGAGATAAATCGGAAGAGGTTATTGCATAATATATTTATGCAATAGATTGTGGTTAGATTATATTTTCCTAGATTAAGAAATATCTGTCTGTTTTTAACAGTGTAGCTCTTGAAATATTAAAGTAATAAAAAATAAAATACATTTAATACTTATTTGAAGGATAGGGAAATTTAGAAGATATATATTAAGCTACGTTGTTCCCAAAAAGCTTCAGTAATATTTAAAAAACTCTATAATTTTACATATGTGAAGTGCAGATGCATTTCTATGTATACAGGGTAGTTCAGAACTATATATCAAAAATGTAAAGGCAGGTAGAGGGAACCTAAATAAGCAGATTTAGTGTAGGAATGTGGGTGCGGAAATCCAGCGTTGAGGCAGTAGAAGGCGCTGTTGAGTTCGACGGATGAAAGCGTTTAGCTGGCTTGAATCGTCATTCTCCGCATGGATTTCGATCAACATGCATCGTTACACCAATGCGAAGTTTGCCAACATGCATTTCATGTATGGGGCCGCACAAGGAATTGGAGGGGCTGCTTAAAGAATGCGCACGTTCAACGGCTTTCGAGCTTGTCGAAGAACTATTCTCTTACTGTGAGTAATACTTCTTCTTCTACTGTTGGAATTTTGCGATATTTTCCAGTGCCCGTATCACGCCTGGAAGCATAAAACGATCCAATCGCGCACAACTCCCGATGAATTCGCTCAAATGTTAGTCGATCCGGCAGATTCTTACCCAGGAATCGTTCCATGGACATCCTTTGAGCAGCCGCTCCATTTCCTTGCGCAGTCCCATACATGAAATGCATGTCGACAAGTTCCGCATAGATTTAATGATGTATATTTCTCAAAATCCCTGCGAGGAATGACGATTCAAGCCAGCGAAACACTTTGATCCGCCGAATTCAACAGTGCCCTCTACTGCCTCAACACTAGATTTCCACACACACATTCCTATACGAAATCTGCTTATTTCGGTCCCCTCTACCTGCATTTTTGACATATAGTTCTGAACCACCCTGTGTATTCAATTTGAGTATGATGAATTATAATTGCTGTTTATATTATATATTTATGTCTATCTATGTATATCTCTATACATATTTCTTTTCAGATATCGATCTCGTAAAGATTTCGATGACGATCAGCATATTAGAAAATCAGACAAGCATTTGAAAATGTTGAGAAGAGAATTAGCAATCGATAGGTATAGAACGTTTTGATAGTTTTCTTATTTAATTGGTTTCTATAGAATGTTTTGATAATTGTCTGGTAAATCATTTATATGTCTTAAAATATTTTTTCATCAAAGTTTGAACGCAGTGGAGAACGCTTTTAAATATTTTTTGTATGTCTTCGTTAAATATGTTTGATTTAAATTGTTTCTTGTATCTATCTGTAATGTCAACACCCTTAAAGCACCTTTATCTGTTAGTCTTTGATTACTGTTACTGTTGGTAACTTTCAGATTTATTGATTCATATAACATCAGCAAAATGAGTCCCATCAGTCGCTGATACATTAATGGTTTTCTCATGCATATTTAATTTGTTCAAATCACAAATGATTCTTAATATACCTGATATTGCATCAAATTTTAAACATAGGTATACAGTTGAAGGTATTATTTTGTATTTTCGCAGTTCTAATACTATGATATTAATAACTCAAGTCGAAAAAATGCTATGTTACACATAGTTTTTGTTAATATGTAAATATTTTTAGAAAACCTTGAAATTTTTAAAATTTTTTCTGTTAATTTTTTAAAATTTTGTAAAAACTTTTTTTTAACTTTGTAATTTTTTTTTTAATTTGTAAAAACTTTTTTTTGACTTTGTAAAAAGAAAAAATTAATTTGTAAAAACTATTTTTTCTTAATTTGTAAAAACTTCTTTTTAATTTGTAAAAAACTTTTTTTTCAAACTTTGTAAAAACTTTTTAATTTTTTAATTATAAAAACATTTTTTTAATGACTTGTATATATTTTTCATTATATAATGTATAGTATTATGAAAAGTTGATTTTCATATGTATGTGTTTAAACTGGATATTCATTGGTGAAAATGTTGTTTCGTTGAACAAGTTATGATAAATCTCAATTCCTACGTAAAGTAGAATTAGTTATTTACTATCATGTAGAAATTTTATGTTAAAAATCATACGATATATTTTAACAATGAAATATGTTTTATAAAAATAAACACAGATATGTATAGATACATTTTTTATTACTAGGACTTCCCTCAAAGGGATTAGTCTGAGTGATATTGCTAAGAACATAGGGTTAACAATTACAATATAAAGAAAAAGAGCAAATTAAATGATAGAATTACAAAATATTATATATAAATTCATATACACTGTTAAAAAAATAGAAAAGGAGTACCGTTCATCAGATGTGTTGTCATAATTTTTTTTTTAACATGTGGTAAAGAATCTCATTTTCTTAAGCCCGTATTGCGCAAAACTTGAAAAAAAAAAAAAAAAAAAAAAAAAACGCCGGATCTTTTAAAACGCCAAGCTTTTTAAAGTTACGTAATTGGATTTGCATCCAATAGATTATTCTATCAAGCGTGGCCTAACGCAAATTTAATTTCATTGTTGCATCTTTTTTTTGTGTGTGAATTTAAAATTTTTCTTCCTTGATTATATATCTATTATTTGTATAACTGTTTATAGAAACTCTTACACTTCAAACCACATTGATAGCATGCTTTACTACAAACCAGATTGCAAAACTATAGTCTAAATCACTATTAAAGTATGCAAAAACTCTTTCGATGACTTCTGTAAAATAACTTTTACATTAAATTTCCATATCGGCAAAATTGAAAAATTATATATATTTCAAAGTTAAGCTTAACAGATACTTCTTGATAATTCTCTAGGAGGCTCTGCCCTCTGCGCCTTTACTGCGCAAATCCGCAGACTTTTCTTTTGCCTGTCTGCCTGTCTCTCCACAATCTGTCAGTTTCCCTATCCGTTCTTCTGCCCGTCTCTCTAACCGATTGCCCATCTCTCTACACGTCTCGCTACCTGTCTCTATATTTCTCTACCGGTCTCTCTACCGGCCAATCTATTTCTCTAACCGTCTGTCTATCCGTCTAACTACTTGTATGTCTAGCCGTGTCTCTATCCACTTCGCTACCCATTTGTCTATCTGTCTCACAACTTGTCTATCTGTCTCTCCCGTCTGGCTATACGCCTCTCTACCCATCTTCTTACCCATCTCCGTACCCATCTACTGTCTCTCTACTCCTCTGTATACCCGTCTCACTATCCGTCTGTTTTTTTACCCGACTCGCTACCAATCTCATTACCCGTCAGTCAACTCGTCACTGTACTCATCCCTCTACTCGTCTCTTTATCTACCACGCTACGCGTCTCGCAACCTTTCTCGCTACATTCCTGTCTACCGGTGTCGCTACCCGTCTCGTGACCCATCTCGCTACCCCTCTGTCAACCCTCTTTTTACCTTTCTATCTAGCCGTCTGTCTATCCGTCTAACTACTTGTATGTCTATCCGTCTAACTACTTGTATGTCTAGCCGTGTCTCTATCCACTTCGCTACCCATTTGTCTATCTTTCTCACAACTTGTCTATCTGTCTCTCTACCCGTCTGGCTATACGCCTCTCTACCCATCTCCGTACCCAACTACTGTCTCTCTACTCCTCTGTATACCCGTCTCACTATCCGTCTGTTTTTTTACCCGACTCGCTACCAATCTCATTACCCGTCAGTCAACTCGTCACTGTACTCATCTCTCTACTCGTCTCTTTATCTACCACGCTACGCGTCTCGCAAACTTTCTCGCTACATTCCTGTTTACCGGTGTCTCTACCCGTCTCGTGACCCATCTCGCTACCCCTCTGTCAACCCTCTTTTTACCTTTCTCTCTAGCCGTCTGTCTATTCGTTTCGCTACCCGTCAGCCTACCTATGTCGCTACTCGCCTCTCTACCCGTCTGTCTACCCGTTTGTTTACTCGTCTTTCTACCTCTCAGCACCTCTTCCCAATATTTAAACAATTCATTTAATATACAGAAGCCGTTTATCACTTATTAAATGCAAACAGAAGTAATTTATCTAATGTGTAATCAGCTGCATTTTTTTTTAAATACATACACAAACCTGAATAATAATTCATCAGTTTTGTGTTCATAGTTGTTTATATCATTTGACAGTAAATCTCAACTTCTTAAACCTGAATTGTCTCAAGCTTTTTAAAAAATCCACAAGGTCTGTATAACTGCAAAGTACCTGAGGGCTATATTAGCTACATGTTATTAAGTTAAGTGAAACTTTCGTTATCGCGTTTGCAGCCAATTGCTTATGTCAGAAAGCGTGGCTTAACGCCATTTTAAATTTATTATTGTAACTTTCTTTTCTTTTTTTTTTTGCCACTATGCCATTTTTTTGCCACCCACCATTGCCACAATGGCCACCACGTCATTAGTGTTGTTTGTATTATTAACTAATACCTTGTAGAGCGAGCTTCATTTGAAACAAATGTAAAAGACTTCTTCTACAGTTTTTTTTAGGAGAAACTTTCGTAATTGGGCCCAAAGCCAATCGGAGCAGTTAATATCATTATTGTAACTCTTATAGAGTTAAAACAATATTGTTGCTAGATTTACTCTTGTTTGAGACCAGCCTTGCCTGTGTATCTGAATGGGGAAAAGTTTCGTAACCTATGTCGGTTGGCGAAAAAAAATTTAAATGGTGCCAAAAGGTAGTTTTAGCATCTTACAAAATTTTTCAAGAGAGCGGTAAAACAAGTTTTTCAAATATTTACAAACATACGTTTATTAAAGCATGTTTTTCACAATCTTAAAAATTTAAGCACGATGCTAAAATAAAATTTTATCGCCATATTCGATATTTTAATAAGTAATGAAAATACATAAACAAACTTATTTAACAAACCTAAGAGGCATTTTTGTGATAAATAATTGTTATTGTCAGGGGGGTAAATTGTAAACAATTAATAAACGGCTAGTAAATAATAAATAGCATTTAAAATCTAAAAATGGAGAAGTGGTCCGTATAAAAATGCAAAACATAACATGATACGCCTGATATATGTAAATCTTTTTATTTTTTTTTTTAATATTTCCGAAGGCACAGATAAAAAGGTAAAAATCAATTTTCCAAATGCCAAATAGAAAATATATAAAATAGAATGCCAAATATACAAAATAGAAAAATATCTGCAAAAAAATATATTTACATAATACTACATCTGCAAAAAATTAAGATTTAGAAAAAATAAGCCAAATCCTGCAGATCCCAACAATCACATCAAAAAACTTATCACCAAAAAATAACTCGCCAAATCTTACGGCACAGGAGATGGATTTTTCCCTCTGAATGCAGATATTAGTTTTTTTTTCCTTGTACGATGGGTGATTATAATATAATTGTTTCATTTCACATACTACATACCGTTTGATATATTGGTACTTTTATGTTATCCTGGCGCAGTTGATAAATTGTCAAATACTGTTCCTATAACATTTTCATATTGAATTCAATTAAATATAAACCTTTCACTCATTTAATTTAAAATACATGTATTTTATTAATCCCATTTAAAATGCTAAAAAGAGAAAAAAAAGAAATAAGGCCATAAATCGAAACCTTTATTTAAACACCAAAGAATTTTTTTTTTTTCAATTTACACACGCGAAATAAAAAAAGCTGCTATAGCTGAGATTTGCGCCAAATCTCTAATACGAAGTCTACCAAGTTATTGCGGGGTTTTTCTTTCAAGCAGAAAAAAAAAAAAACAGATTAATTTTCGATTTCTGCTAAAATGAAATATATTTTATTGTGCTGAATATTAGTGCGTGCATATTTTTTTGCTCCATGTACTCCATGAACTTTTCAATTCCGAGTACAAAAATCTCCCGCCGGTGAAAATGACGTACGCACAAAATTTTCGTGACGTATGTACTTTAATTGTGCTTTTTTATCTATTTTTTAATATAATTTCCAAACGGTTTGACATTTATTTTTGGTAATAAATAGACGTCGTTGTCACCTTTATAGGTACCTGCTGTAAAAATTTGAACGAAATCCGTTAAATATTTTTTTAGTTATGCTTGACGAAAGGTTTTAATATCCATCGTAGCTATATATGGGCCAAAGTAATACTGCGCTGTGTATGAGTCTTCGTTGCACTCAGACAATTATTATGGGTATTTAAATAATACATTGTGAATATTGTCTACATTTATATCAATTTCTATTCAATACATTTTATCAATTATATAAATAAAATTCTTTACAGCAGTTTGGATTTTTCTTTACAAATTTCACTTTTTGGATATCATATGTCAAATCTATAATGCTGCGTGAGTAGAGTAGTTTGGGTAAATGTTCTAAAATTATAAATTTTATACTAGAATAATTTAATTCAGTGATTAAAGAACGTATCTTTTTCACTATGTAGAGTCAATTTCTAGCTAGGGGGTTATATATTATGTTCTATACAGTCAAGTTTTCGAAGTATCCAACCTGATCTTTGACTGTTAAATTATTCAAACTACTGGTTAATTTTTGAATATCCATCTTCAATATGATTTGGGATACTGTCTTCGACAAGTTCAACATAACAGTCATATGGCTATTCAGTTTATTACGAATAACGAATATTTTCTCACACCTTTCACACTGAAACAATTTTTTAACAGGATGTGTTTTCATATGAACTGATAGTCTGCATTTTCTAGTAAAAGATAATTCACGCTTTCTTGTAGATGATTTTTGACGATGATTACAAGTGTATGGTTTTTCACTAGTATGGTTTTGTATATGTTCTTTTAAATTCCATTTACTTGAAAAGTGTTTGTTACAAGTGGAACACATCTGCAAGAGAAATAAATGCATATATTTAGAATTCCTTCTAACACTATAGAAGACGAAAAAACATCACATTTTATAGAACACCTGATATAATATTTTATTGTAAATTCACTCTAATTCTATTTAATATACAGGGTGATTCATAAAAGATGGGCAGAACTTTAAGGGGTTATAGTACACTTAAAGACAAATAATATTAAATAGGAGACTAAGGGTCCCAGACGTATTCCCAAGGAGATAGGGGGCATTAAAGTTTAGGGTCCGAAATTTCAAATGATTATAAAACATGGAAAAATTGGTCGATTCGTTTGCGGTTTTTGCAAAAAATTTTCTTTATGCCAGTATTTTCTTGAAATAAAATTTTAAAGTTCAATTTCAAAAAATGCCGATAGGGGGCGCTTTAGACTTTGGAGTAACAAACAACTATTTTTTAACGTTATTTTTTGTATTTCTTTAAATGATTTCGAAAGCTTAGACTTAAACTTAAATTTTGATCTAAAAATCTGAGTCCTAACGAGTAGTTAAGTAGCGTAAACTGAAATTTGAAATTTGAAACCCTTCTCCCCCCAGAACAAAAATCAGTTATTCCCGATCTTTGTGTCGTAGATTAGGCTCTAACTACTGCCGCGTTTTGCTAAAATTATTCTTTATGTCAGTATTTTCTTGAAAATAAATTTTAAAGAAAATTTTCAAAAAATTCCGATAGAGGGCGCTTTAGACTTTGGAGTAACAAACAGCTATTTTATACCGTTATTTTTTGTGTCTCATTAAATGCTTTCTAAAGCTTAGACTTAAACTTAAATTTTCAGCTCAAAATCTGAATCGCTGAGCGTGGTTCAGTAGCGAGAGGAGGGGGTTCAAATTTCAACTTCTGAACATAGTTCAGTTTGCACTACTTAACCATGCCCAACGATTCTGTGCTGTGATACGAGGCAAAAATACAACTTTCGTCAAGGACTGCATAGTCGGAATTCACTCATAAAGGCACTGGCACAGTTGGAAACGTCGCTCATGCAAACGTTAAAGCTCCATTCCTGACGCTAGTCACCGGGTGAAGAAGGAAACAGAAAGTATGCAAATGTCAAATGGGGAAGAAGAAGAACACGTATGCAAAATTTCGACACGATTCAGGCATAAAAACCACTGAACGGTGAGTCAAGTGTAAGTCGCTGTAGTAATGAATCGGAAGATGGTGCCCTTCACGAATAAGGAAAAGGCTGAGATGCATTTAATTTACGGAGCGGCAGATGGAAATGGTGCAGAGGCACACCGAATGTACGGAGAGCGATTTCCTAACAGGCGGTTGCCTAACCGCAAAACTTTCGAGCGCTTGCACAGATTTCTCGCTTCCCGGTCGAATGCAGGTCGTGCAAAAAAGGACGAATCAGTAGTTGTTGCAGAAGCCATTCTGGATGTAGTAGCGGCGCAGCCAAGTACAAGTACACGAACAGTGGCTAGCCAGGTGGATACCTCACAGTCCACGACTTGGAGGGTACTGAAGGATGAACATTTGCTCCCGTTTCATGTGCAACGAGTCCAGGAACTGTCTCCAGGGGATTATCCAAATCGTATTGAATTCGCCCGCTGGTTTCTGCAGCAGAACGCGCTAAATCCACATTTTGGACGAACTGTGCTTTTCACCGATGAATGTACCTTCACACGTGAAGGTACATTTAACACACACAATGCACATGTATGGGCGGATGTCAATCCACATGCTACGTATCCACATGCTCATCAGAGACGCTTTTCCATCAATGTTTGGGCAGGAATCCTCGGAGACCACCTAATCGGACCGTACCTTCTTCCTGAACGCCTCAACGGTAAAACATACCTCACATTTCTGCAACATGTGCTGCCAGACCTGTTAAACGTTGTTCCTCCACGCATCCGGCGGGTCATGTGGTTCCAGCACGATGGAGCGCCAGCCCATTACGTACGAGACGTCCGCAACTATCTGGACATCACATTTCCGAACAGATGGATTGGTCGAGGTGGTCCTGTTGCTTGGCCTGCTCGCTCGCCAGATCTTTCACCCCTCGATTTCTTTTTTTGGGGACGATTGAAGGCTCTTATGTATGAGACACCCATTGAATCCCCCGAGGAACTGGTCGCCAGACTTTCCGCCGCTGTAGGGGAAGTGCTCGTAAAGCCTGATGTTTTCGCGAATGTTCGCCGTTCCATTCGTCGCCGTTGTTCTGCGTGCATAACCTCTGGTGGTCACAATTTTGAACATTTATTGTGATTACATGTTAATAAATATGCTTTGGTAACATAATCCTAATTTGTGTCTTTTTACCTCGTATCACAGCACACAATGTGTGGACATGGTAAACTGAACTGTGCTCAGGAGTAGAAATTTCAAACCCCTCTCCCCAGAAACTTAACCACGTCTAACGATTCAGATTTTGGGCTGAAAATTTAAGTCTAAGCTTTAGAAAGCATTTAATGAGACACAAAAAATAACGGTATAAAATAGTTGTTCGTTACTCCAAAGTCTAAAGCGCCCTCTATCGGAATTTTTTGAAAATTTTCTTTAAAATTTATTTTCAAGAAAATACTGACATAAAGAATAATTTTAGCAAAACGCGGCAGTAGTTAGAGCCTAATCTACGACACAAAGATCGGGAATAACTGATTTTTGTTCTGGGGGGAGAAGGGTTTCAAATTTCAAATTTCAGTTTACGCTACTTAACTACTCGTTAGGACTCAGATTTTTAGATCAAAATTTAAGTTTAAGTCTAAGCTTTCGAAATCATTTAAAGAAATACAAAAAATAACGTTAAAAAATAGTCGTTTGTTACTCCAAAGTCTAAAGCGCCCCCTATCGGCATTTTTTGAAATTGAACTTTAAAATTTTATTTCAAGAAAATACTGGCATAAAGAAAATTTTTTGCAAAAACCGCAAACGAATCGACCAATTTTTCCATGTTTTATAATCATTTGAAATTTCGGACCCTAAACTTTAATGCCCCCTATCTCCTTGGGAATACGTCTGGGACCCTTAGTCTCCTATTTAATATTATTTGTCTTTAAGTGTACTATAACCCCTTAAAGTTCTGCCCATCTTTTATGAATCACCCTGTATGTATTCTAATATATCACATGTAAGTACTCACATGTATATTATTCTTTAACTCTATATGTGTTAACGACGAATCATCGGGAGTATCCATTTCTGGTAAAGAGAGTTCCTCTTGTTTTGATTCATCTTGGTGTAACATCTATACAATAAAAGAAATATAATTATATTCTTAGAAAATAATTAATAGATAAATAATCATTTATTGATGTTTTACAATGATATAGTACAACTTACTTTATTCGTTAACAGAGAAATTGTTTCCTCAATTGGGTTAAAATCAGTAAATTTACTGGAGCTACACATATACAGTCATCTTCATGCAAGAGTTTGACTTGGGTAATGAGAAACTCTGCATCACTTTTCAAAATTTTACATTATCATCAGTTAAAGTGATCATGTGACAAAACTGCGCATGCGTACTTAATTAAAATAATCAGTATAATAAGCTTTATAATGAAATCTTGCTTAAATATGGTCTTATATTAAAATGGTTAGTATGGTCTTAATTCTGAAATATTAATTACATATATGTAAGTAGCAGATATACATGACTTCAAATGCTACAGGAAAAAGTTACTCTACACTTAAGATGTTAATTGGAAATTCGCTAAATACAGTATAAAATTCGGTTTATGTGAATTTAATAATAGTGTTGGTACAATTGCAGTTGAAATTTTCTTTATAGTAAAGTCTAGATTGCTGTATTCTGAGAAGTGATAGTGACAATGGTAGCAGTTAAACTTCTAATTTTTAAAAATTTTTTGTAATTTTTTTAAAAACTTTGTAAAAAATGGATACTTTATGTATTTTTTTTAAACTTTTGTAATTTTTTTTTTTTGTAAAAACTTATCTTTTATTTTGTAAAAACTTTTATTTTTATTTTGTAAAACTTTTTTATTTTGTAAAAACTTTTTTTTATTTTGTAAAAACATTTTCTTTTTGTATAAACTTTTTTATTTTTATTTTGTATAATTTTTTTATTTTATTTGTAAAAACATTTTTTTTAACTTTGTAAAAACTTTTATTTATTTATTTTTTTAAATTTTCGATTAATAGTGTTTGTGTTTGATTTTTTAGATTTTCATTTAACGTATATTTAATTTCTACGATGTTTCTATGGTAAAAATTACGTGGGATATATAGTTGATAAGTAATAGAACATAAATTTTAGCTTGAGATTTGAATTCTTGAATAGGAGACACAGTTCAAATATTATTTTACCAGCGTTTATGTTCAAATATTTTTCCGTTTCTGTGATATAAAATAGCTTGAAATTATTGAAATAGTGTAAAAAATCATTAAGTGCAAGCTAAAATTGGATATTTACTCGATAAATCGACATATTTATATGTATACTTCTGAAAGAAATGGGTGAAATACTAATATTACATCATCTAAGTTATGTTAAAATAGGCCAAGCAGTACTAAGTTCATGTTAAAATGTTGTCTAATATTTGGTAATATGTATAGTTTTCACAAAGTAGGCTATTTGAAAAAAAAAATATGTTTAGATAAAATTAAAGTTTATATTCGTGCATATTCTGTTAAAACTGGAAAATTTAGAATGTTGTATTCGTACACTGTTAAAAATAAATCCTCAAATTCACGGTAAAACTATTGGCAGCAAAGTTGCCGGACTTTTTCCGTTCCGTTAGTAGATTTTCCGTTTTCAAAGATAAAAGAAGGACAAACTCCGTTTGCAGAAGCGGTAACTTTCTGTTAACGCTCTCAGAAATCACGGAAATATACCTGGCAGCACTGGCAGAAAAGGAAATTATCCGTAAAGAATACACTCGGCTTTAAAAATTATCTCTCTACATGTGCTGCCATCTGTCGACTATTGTGGGAGTACTTACTATCTGATATACTTCAAGAACATTTTCCGCCCGACATCGGGTTTGAACCAGGGATGACCATGCCTCGAATCAAGTGTCTTGCCCGTTAGACCAGTGGGCTCTTTTTAGAGTAGCAGTTTTAAAGGATGATATGGGGTTTTTCAAAATGGCGGCTTAGAACTTAAACAATTTAGAGTTTAGAAGCTTGTTAATTTTGAAGTTAATAGCGGGGAGATTTCGTTATGAGATGATGTTGATGTTTTAAAATTGTAATATTAATAGAGGATAAAAATATGAATTATATATATTCTTAATTTGATTGTTAGATGTAAAATATGAATGTTATATTTTGAAATAAATTCGATAAAAAATGTTTGCTTTTTTGAGAAAAAAGATTTTTTTTTTTCAACTATTATATATTTTTAAAATGTGTTCGCTTAGAATATATTTTCAGTGCGAGTGCTTTTTATTACTTTAAAAAATAAATTTCGAATAATTTTAAATGAATGAGAAAATTGTTATTATTATTATTTTTTAATTCGAAAGCATTATTTTATTTTATTTTTTTTTTTTAATTTTTAAAATCGATGTTTTTTTCACTTAATTTAACTTATTATATATTTTACTTAATGTATATTTTTTAATCTGTTTGTTTAGAATTTATTTTAAGTGCAAATATTTTCTTATAACTTTAAAAAATAAATTGCTAATAATTTTAAAAGAATGGGAAAATTGTTACTTTTTTTAATTAGAAAGCACTATTTTGTTGTTTTAAATAAACTCGAAATTTTAATTTATTGAATTTTTAGTTTTTCTGTGGAGCAACATGTCAGTTTTTAATTTTTTTTAAAAGCATGCATGTTTTTTAAACATGCAGCAGATAACGGAATATCTCCGTTGGCCCCTTTCGTATTCGTCCGTTCTGTTGTTTTCGAGAAAAATTTCTGTTTTTTAACGGAAAATACCCTTTTATCGCGAAAGGGGACTTTTTCTGTGAAATTCAGGAAAAAAATACCCGTGAATTTCAGATTATTTTTAACAGTGTATTCATGTAGATAACAATGTGATGTGCTAAATTCGATATGCGAAAGCAGGGTAATCGTTCTACAAGTTCACATGGTTTCAAGTAAAAGTTCAAGAAAAATATAACTAAAAGTGGATATCAATACTTATAACATAAATTTTAACTTGATGTTCAAATCTTTGAATGGAAAGCACAATTCAAATATTATTTACCTGCGTCTGTATTAAATTATTTTTCGTTTGGGGATATTAAAATAGTTTGAAATCATTGAAATGGTGTAAAAAATCCCTAACTGCCAGCTAAAATTGGATATTTACTCGGTACATCCATATTTTTATATGTATATATCTGAAAGAAATGGGTGAAATACTATTAAATCATCTAAGTATGTTAAAATAGATATGTGAAAAGTATCTAAGTTCGTGTTAAAATGTTGCTTAATATTTGGTACTACGTATTGTTTTCATAAACTAGGCTATTTGAAATAAAAGTTTATATTTAGGCATATTCTTTTAAAACTGGAAAATTAAAAAAAGGTTCGTGTATTCGTGTGGACAACAATTTTGTCTACTAAATTCGATATGTGTAAGCAGGGTAATTATTCTATAAGTTCACATGATTTCAGGTAAAAGCTTAAGAAAAGTAAAACTATAAGTGAATATTAGATAGTGGTATTTCTGTGATAGAAAATATTTAATCTTATCATGGAAAATATTGGAAGTTAATTAATATAAAATTACTAATTAATATAAAACTCATGAAAACATGGTATAAAATCATTGAAATTGCGTAAAAATTACTAAGTATAAGCTAAGATTATTTATTTTATCCTATAAATTCATATTTTCATCTGTAAATTAGTGATGTAAACAGTAGTTTATATAATTACTGTTAAATTTTCACGCAAAAGTAATCTAAATGTAAATACTTTCACTATTTCTGTGTACTATGGTCATCTAAAAGATAAAATCATGCATCTTAGCGTAGAATCATATCGAAAGTTTGCGTAAAATTTATTAAAAATTCATCTTTTTTCCTTAAAAATCGTTATTTTCTTTTGTTTTGTGTAATTATTAGCATTCATTAAGAAGATAGAGGAGGGTAAACTTTATTAAAATGTAGTACATTTCTATTTCAGAATGGGGATTTTTTGTAAACATTAATAATGAATAATATTTACATCGCTTCAGAGTGAAAATCGTGACCCTACATGACTTTTGTTATGCTCCCCCTTTTCTTTGAATGTGGGGTTCAATTATTATCTCCCCCTCAGAAATGCCACAATTTGGGAAAGGAAAAGTTTGCATATTGGGAATAAAGAAACGAATGGTTTTTATTTAAATATGGTACTTATTTCAAATCTAAATGATATAAAAAAATTATATTACGTACGTCTAAACAGAATTAAATCATGTATACATAGTAGAATTAGATAATTGGTTGTTAAAACTTTTCTTACTGCACGAAAAATCAATTAATTAGGTAAAAAAAAAAAACCACTCAAATTTTGAATATTTTCTGTGTATTACGGTTCAAAAGCTAAAAAAATCAGTGTAATTTCCTCTTATAAGTTGATAACGCCATCTTATAGTTGAAAAATGCTTAAAAATCAGTTTTATTCCTCAAAATTGATATTTTTCCTTTGATTTGTCTAATTAGTAATACCCATTAAGATGTTCGCCATTCAAAATTAATATATATGTTTAATCTTTGGCTTATGATTTGATATCCTCGTCTTATAGTTGAAAAATTCTTAAAAAATCACCTTTTTTCGTTAAAATTGATATTTTTCATTGTTTCGCTTAATTAGCAATACTCGTTGAGGTGTTTGTCATTCAAATTAATATATATGTTTAATATTCATTTTATAGTATGATAATCTTGTCCATTTAACTTCATTTTAGAGTTCTTATGTTCACTCCTCTTCTTACAGTTCATATTTAACCCTTTTTCATAATAGGGGGCGCTGGAATAGGATTCTGGTGCATGAGAGGCGGCGGCATGGGAGGAGGCAGCACGGTGCCGCAGTGCCGCCTCCTGTCCTTGAACTGTCTTTTTCCTACTACTAGTATATATACAAATCTATGGATAATATACAGGGCTGTACAAAAGAGTTCGGTTATTTCTCCGACTATAGATGGTAATTGCTGGAAATGGATTTTTAAGGATGTTATGCGTTTCCAAATTATTTACCAAGATATTATCTTTCACCTTATTAAACGGTGAAGTTTTATTACAATATTCTGAATGTGTGGGAAAGCGTTTCATAATGTATGCTTGAAGCATGATTTTTCGTTCTTCTTTGTTGTCGTTGTTTTAAAGGACGTTTCTACAATCTACTGTTTACATCTCGGCATTTTGGGGAAATTTCTTTTTTAAATATAAGCAAAATATATTATTGCATATTTTCTTTTTTACAATTAATTGTATTTCAAGCGATCTTTATATTTTTTTTGAAGGAAAAAAAAATCCTTTTTTCTTATTTTAAAATGGCGTCAATGTTGAGTGTGTGCTCCTCTAACATGTTCCACGCTTTCCACAAATCATAAATAGGGTTTATAAACAGTTTTATAATCTGTAGGCTTACAGTTATAGTTGGAACAGACAAAAATAACAATGTCGTCATTTTTTGTCAAAATGGCGTTCATCTGAAAAAATAAGTAGTAAAATTCGCTATTCTTCAACCCTTTAAGGGGGCAACAAAAATAGATTAAATCGAAAAGTATTACATATTGTCAGTAGGGGAAGGTCGGGTAAGTATCAGACAGCGGATTGTATCGGACCGTAGCCTACGATGATGCGCGTCGCTGTATCATCCTAAGGCTACGATGGGGCAAGTAGTGTTTCAAGTTTTGACCGATGGTAGCAGCATCTGTTAAGCTACTGTCCTGTTTATTAAGTCAAGTGCACGAAGATAACTTTGGAGCTACGTAGCTTTTATGAAAGTAAGTCCAACAATGGTTTTAGTGTTTTGTTAGATGTATGGGTTACTATGCTTTATACCGTAGGCTGTAAATATGTCTAGACTTGGCAATACCCATGATAGGTACTCAAAGCGTCGTCGGAGTGTAGCGTTCGGGTTGTATGGGCAAAAGTTTGCAGGTTTAAAAAATTAAATTCTTACGGTTTTCTCTGTTTTATTCTAGGATGGAGAAATTACGTCATAAGTGGGGGAAAAATCACCCGAAGGAAGCTATAGAAAAGTCCGTTTTCATGAAATGACAATCAGGGAAGTTAGTGAAAGGTATTGTGTACCTAAAAGACCTTTAGGTGATAGACTCAAAGAAATTAAAGGGAAAAGGACAAAGTAAAGTCCACAGCAAATAAACAACAAAAGAAGAGTGGTAAGTCAAATTCTAAAACTGAGGTGAAACCTCAAGAAGCAAAAAAGAAAGTCTTTGAACTTTGATGAAGAATTTCGGGAAGAGAATGAATTGACTCATTCTATTTTTACAATTAAACTGTTCAAGAAGACTGGATCCAGTGCAATATTTGCAACGGCTGGGCTCATGAAAACTGTGCGTACGAGTGTGATACTTGTTTATATATATATATATATATATATATATATAACCCCATTAAGTGTCATAATTCAAATACTAAATGCCTTTTCTTCTTCCTACGTGTCTAACATCTGATAATTAATGTCTATGTTATTTTTTTAAATATTTTTTTATAAGACTGTATACATGTAGTGATAATAAGTTAATTCTAAGTCCAAAAATGACGTTTTTTCAAGCACAACACCATGTCCGTTACAACCCTCCAGAGATCAGAAAGGCCAAAATGTAAGGTTTATAAAAAGTCAAAGAAAACCCAATAAATATGATTGTAAGGGAAATGAGCTTTTTAAAGTACTTTTAAAGTATTTGTATTATTTTTAAAGTAACATGTTAAAGTTTTCATTAGCGTACAAAATATTCAAATTTAACCATAATATTTCTTTGAAAATTCGAAACAGCTTAAGCGTCCGATACTACCCGACCTTCTCCTCCCAACCATACCCACAAGTATACAGAACAATGTCTGAAAATTTCTTGCAGATCGACCGAGTAGCATTTTTCGGAAACTGTGGGACAAGGTTAAAAAAAATGTTGTTTCAAGAAAGACGTATTTAAAGGGTATTTTTTTCCTAGAAAACATTGCAAATTTTTAAACTTTCGACTAATTAGTGATTCCGGGGGCATAAAGGACACCTTCCTGCTCCTCCAACAACGTGTTTGTTAATGTTCGTGGTCAGTGAGATCTCGATTTTCCCTTTCCTAATGTTAAACCTATGAGCGTGAGATGCATTCGTAATTTTAAAATATCTCTTCAGGAAAATAATGTTTTTAAAAAAAATTTTTTTTCTGTGTACTCTTCTTAAAGGATACCTCATTTTTTCTCGTTTTTAAAATATTTTTAAAATATATGTTTAATTTTATTTGAAGTGTTAAAATCTTACTCTGTTTCTCTAAGATTTTAACACATACAATTATAAATTAAGTATATATTTTAGAAATATTTTGACAACTAAGAAAAAGAAAGGCATCCGCTAAGAAGAGTACACAGAAAAAAAAAGCTAAAAATATTAAATTCAGTGGTGTCCGCTATTCAGAAGTGTTCGTTATGGAGGTTTTACTGCATTAGAAATATATGTAACATGTATAGTATATTGTTTATGTATATTACGGTCAATATAATTAATCCGGTTATTATTAATAATAACAAGCCTTTATGTCCGGCCATTATTAATAATAACCGGTTATTATTAATAATAAACGGATTAATCATATTGACAGTAACATGTAGGGGAGATGGGGGATGAATGGGACAAGGGATGGATGGGACGTTCTCAATATTTCCGGGAATAAACTTTTTTTTTTAGTTGCTTCCTATCCTCATAGATTTCACTACCATAGTGCGCTTCAGAACCAAAAGCAAGACCACATGGCTGTTTTCAGTTTCCTTCAAATTATCATTTCCTGAAAACTCTGCTTAAAAGTATTTTTTTTTTTTTTTACATTTGAAGTTACTTAAATATCTTATGCAATATAAACAATTAAGATATGTTGTAGTTTTTTTTATTTCAAGGCTCAATATTGGTAATTAAAATGAATGAATATTAACCATTGTGATAAAATAATTTTTGAGACAAAATGGCTGACAATTGAATATATGCATCATGGGGATGATTGGGACATTTCAAATGGTATGAATGGGATTGTCTCCTTCATCCCTAGAGGATGCTGATAAATATATTTATTAGCTAAATAATATTATATAGTTTGATAAATTAATAATTGATGGTAATTATTCTTTTAACATTTCATCCACATTGTAGTTATCGTCTTCAGCCATTGAATGCTTCCGTTTATGGGCCTTTTAAGGTAAAGCCGAGATGAGTCCAATATGATTGGCTAACAAATAATTCTGCACATCATATTACAATTTACAGTCTCTCAGCTTTTGCCCAGGAGGCATTTTTTTTTTCAGCTTTTAGTACTTAACATTGAATAAAGGGAGGAAAATATTTGTGTCCCATTCATCCCTGCTGGGGGGATGATTGGGACATAGAAGAATTGTTTTTTAATTTCATAATATATTTCTGTATAATAATAATCTTGAATAAATATTGTGCATAAGATGTAGTCAAACACTTAATGTATGAAATGTGATGTATAATATTGATAATAACTTAAATAAAATATTTAAAATAAACATTTTTGTGAAAATCGCCCATTCATCCCCCATCTCCCCTATATATAATTCATAAATTAGAAAAGCAAATGTATGAAAATAACATTTCATTGTAAAAAATAAGTTTTCTTTTTATATTTTCTTTTGCACTTTATGTTTTTATCATAACATTTATTAAAACTTCACTGTCTAAAGAAAGATCAAGCAGTTCCTTGTCAGGACAAAGGTAAAACAGAGAGTTTTGTTTGAAAGGCAATTAGTAGATTGTAGGATTTAAAAAAAAAAATTGCATACTTTTATAAAGAGATTGTAATTAGCAAATGAAATTAATGAGATCCCAGCAATTCCGGTGCATTATGTGTGTAAACTGACTCCACTAAAAGTTATGCTCTCAATGCAGCAAAGAAAAAAAGTCGCTTATTTACAGTGTCTCACAAAAGTGATGGGACACTTGTGCTTTATAAAAAGAAACTGCAATAAAATAAATAAACAAACATGTGCAAAAATTTTTTGGGTGTGTTTCATATTTAAAGTTAGTAACAATTATTACATAACATACATTTTGTCAAAATATTAAAATATTAATTTAGTAAAAATACAATTGTTCAGAACGGAGCAAAAAATGGCTCACATAAGTGATGGGACACTTACTTTTCCATCAAATATTTATCCACAAATTTTACTTTTTAAAAGGTTTTAATATTTTGTTGGATTTCCTTTTACTTTTAAAACATGATTTAATCTTTTTGGGATGGATTCGACTATTTTTTTTGTGATTTCTGGAGTGATTTTACCCCATTCTTCTTGAAGCACCGATTTTAGTTGTTGTTTTCAAGAAATGGTGTGTTTGCGAATTCTTGATTCCAATTCTTGCCAAATATTCTCTATGGGATTTAAGTCTGGAGATTGTGGTGGTGTTTTTATTATTTCAGGACAGTTATATAGCAGCCAGAGTCTAACGTTCAGAGCAGTGTGCTTGGGGTCATTGTCCTGGTAGAATTTAAAATCGTTATGAAGGTTCAATTTTCGTGCTGAAGATTTCAAATTTTGCTTTAAAATATCAATATACTTGTACTGATCCATTATACTGTCAATAAAAACAAAATTACCAACTCCAGCGGACGACATACACCCCCATACCATAACTCCTCCTCCACCATGTTTTACTGTTGGTACCAAGTTCTGTTTGCGAAGTTCTTCCCTGGGTTTTCTCCACACCAAGATTCTACCGTCAGAACCAAATATATTAAATTTACTCTCATCAGCAAATATAACTTTATTCCAGTAATCAGAATTCTTATTTATGTTGGATTTTGCGAAAGCTAGTCTGAGTTTTCTATTCTTTTCACTTACGAAGAATTTTTTCCTGGCTACTCTACCGTGATATCCAGCAGATCGAATTACCCTTCTAATAGTTTCAGGATTAACAATTATTCCATATAATGCTTGTAAATCAGCAGCAACTTTTGAAGCACTAATTCTTGGATTTTTTTTTAATATTTCGAACGATAATTCGCTTTATTCCATTGGATAGCTTTGATGGTCAGCCAGGTCTTCTTTTATCCTGAATCATATGATTCTTTTTATATCATTTAATGATATTGAAAACTGTTGAACGACTCAAGTTAACTGTTTCAGCAGTTTTTCTAATAGATTTTCCACGTTCAATATGCAAATTAATAACTAATTTTCGAATTTCAGGCGAAGTTTCTTTTCGTTTAGCATTCATGACTACACATAGCTAAAAAACACAAAAATTCCAAAACAAACTGGAGAGAAATACTGCAGACGATTTTATAAATTATTGCCAATTGCTTTTAAGTAAAAATAAAACCCCAAAAAATATTTTTATTGCTTATTTCAGGCGATTTTTGTTGCATATATAATGGTGTCCCATCACTTATGTGAGCTATTTTTTGCTCCGTTCTAAACATTTGTATTTTTATTAAATTAATATTTTAATATTTTGACAAAATGTATGTTATGTAATAATCTTTACTAAATTTAAGTATGAAACACACCCACAAAAAAAATGTGTACATGTTTTTTTAATTTATTTGATTAGTTTCCTTTTGTAAAGCACAAGTGTCCCATCACTTATGTGAGACACTGTATATGCAGTTCAGAAAATTGTAATTGAAAGTTTTTCTGCTTTATTTTTAAAACAGTTGATACTTTATGGACAAACTATGTGGATGGAAATATAAAAAAATTACAGTACACGCCCCCCAAAATACGAACAATGGCTATATCTTCAATAGGAATTAATGCAAAGATATAAGAAAAGTAGCGTTTAAATTCGTATGAATATAATGTATGTGATTTATTTTGCCAAAAGGAGACATATTCACGTTAAAATTAATTTTTAAAATGATAATACAAACTTTTGACATTTTATTTGAGTTTCTTTGATCAAAGCAACTCAGAAACATATATAGTTTACCCCTCCCCCCCCTCCCCCCCCCCACACCTCTTAAACCATCATACATTGCAAAAAAAAAAAAAAAAAAAATGTTGATTTTACAGTATAATACTGCCATTCCAGCTGCCAGTATTATACCGTAAAATTAACAGTAATAAACAGTAAAATAAGCAGTAATACACTGCCGCGCATTACTGTAAAATCAACATTTTTTTTTTCAGTGTAGAATTATAAAAGGAAATATGTTAGAGGTTTATTCATTAATTTAAAAAAAAAATCTAACAGAATAAGAAAGAACAAGTTGGAAATTGTACGTCAAACGTTACAAACGAGGTGCGTTCGTACGCACGTTTTAGAATTAAATTCATGATATCCCGTGCGTAGAACGGGTTAAACAGCTAGTTAAGTATATATTTTATGACACTGTTCATACAAATATCTTAACTAGTTATATAAATATTCAGATATATATGTATCAGCTAGTTATATAAATATTCAGATCTTGATGATTTTTAATTCTGTGAAATGAATTATATCGTCTGCAGATTAATTTCTGTAATAAAATAAGTATCTCGGTCGCTTGACGATTTAACATCCATCGGAAGCTCATTATAACAAAAAAGCACCGATTTAAAAAAAAAATCAAATTTCTTAATAAATATTTTTATTAATATCTCCTAAAGTTTTGATTCGATTTTGATAAAATTTGAAATGTCTCGACAAATTTATGCAAAGATAATATATTTCAAATTGCAAACCATTTGATTGGGTAGTTTTTGCGTTGTTATATGCGGACAGACAGACAGACGGACAGACAGACAGACAGACGGACGGACAGACGGACGGACCAAACGACGACTATAGGTGCTACGTATTTATATAATTACGAACGCACCTAAAAATGGTGCATTAACCATAGATTATGTACCGGATTCAATACCGAACGTGCCAAAATAAATCTAAATCTCAATAACATATATCAGTTACGTGGTAATACGATAATATTTACGTGAATTAGAGCTAAGACTGACAAACAAACAGATGACCAGCCAAACCGAATTTAATAATTTTCAACTCTGTTGGAAAATGTTAAAAAAGAACAGGGGAGATAAAATTGTAACAGGAAAATTTTAAAGAAATTTTAAATATAAGATACCTTAGCATTTTTTTAATGAAGAAACAATAGAATTTTCCCGCTTATATTTTAAGATTTTTCTTTTGTGTGGATGCAAACGATAACGGGAGACGGTCCCCTTTATAGGTAGGGAGCCGGTGACATCGAAAGACTTGTATGATCGGGGAATTGAATTTTTCTTAATGAAATGTACAAAGTCATGCGAACAAAATAAACAAAATGTTTTTTGTTTTTTTTTTATGTAATGTACAAAGTCATACGAACAAAATGAGCTATGCATGACTAGGTTTAACATATGTTTAATGAAATTAATTATTTTTGAAAAGCTATAATGTTTTACCGTTATCGCGGATATTAATCACGCTTAAAGCATTTTATAGAAAACTTGTGCTCTTTCAGAAAAACTTGGTATGACAAACTTTATTCTGTCGAAAACATTGTCATACTTATTTTAAGAAGGCTCCCGGTGATAAAATTTTAATTGGATTTTGCTATGAATTTTTATAGGTGGCATCTTTATTTCGCGTTCGGACGCTGGTCAAGTGTCGGCAAAGGCGTATGGAGACGTTTGACTGACGCGCAGCCGCTTGCTCCGCGAATTCCGGCGATGTTCTAATAAAGTTTGTCATACCAAGTTTTTCTGAAACAACACGAATTTTTTTATAAAATGCTCCAAGAGTGATCAATATCCGCGATAATGGTAAAACATTATAGCTTTTTAATAATAATAAATTTATTTAAACTTATTTTCGGCTTGTCAAACCTAGTCATACCTAGCTCATTTTGTTCGTATGACTTTTTATTATTGATTTACATAAAATTTTTTCAATTCCACGATCATGGGGCTTTCGATGTCACCGTCTCCCGCACTATTAAAGACAGCTAAAAAATAAAATTTCTCTGTAATGTACTGGAATGCACCTATTTTCGTTGATGCCGGTTCATTTTAAGAGAAAATTAATACAGGTCTAATTTGTAACTTTTTCAATACGAATTTATTAATGTTTCATAATTAACCAGAATGTTGTCGCCATCAGAAAAATTTCTTCTAATATAAATCAAATGGTCTGCAAACAAAATTAAATGACCCAATCTATAGGTAATGTGCATGTGACGTCACGAAGCCGTAAACACATACAACTAAACAGAGTGTAGACAGAATATACGCATGCTTTAGCATTGCTTACTATAGTATAGTTAGCTGTGTTATGTGCTTATTACTCATATTTTTTTGTTTAATTATTCATATAATTTTATTAATTTTGTTTTTCCTAATTTGTTATAAAATGGTAACCAGCTGTAGTGCATATGGTTGTACTTATAGACACAAAAGAGGGATAATATAGGGATGTATATTTTTCATCGATATCCTAGGCTTCTCGCACTATAATCCGGCAAATTTATACCGCAAAATTTATCCGCAAACTATATGATCGTTATATTCAGTTTCTCGTTTATACATTTTTAAGAAGATATATACATGTAAAACACATAGCACCCACTTTTATCTTTTTTAAAATTACTATTTTTCAAAGAGTACCAGTTCAGAAAAAAACCTCCTGAAAATTCATAAGTCACTACCATGAATAAATAATTATTTCTTAATTAATATTTATAATTAATATTTTGAAATATAGCTATCGCGAAAATCGTGAAGAACAGAGCATAGCAACGACATCTGTTGGTAAGTCTGCACCCAAACCTTATCAGTGTCTATTTTTGTCAAGATCTAAGAGAATCTGAAGTTTGATGAAATTCTGTCAACTAGTTCTTGAAATATAGCTATCGTGGAAATCGTGAAAAATTCAGTATAGCAGCGCCATCTGGTGGGCGATTTGCACCGAAAACTAATCCGCACCAATTTATGTCAAGGTGAAGTTATGATTTATGAAGTTTTATGAAATTCCACGGATTAGCTCTTGAGATATAGCTATCGCGGAAGTCGTGAAAAATGCACCATTTGTTAAGCGATTTACGCCAACCCTAATCAGCAGCAATTTATGTCAAGGTCTAACTGAATCTGAAGTTTGATTAAATTCTCTGCATTAGTGCTTCAGATAGAGCGCCCACAAAATTTGCGTCACATACATACATATATAGAGACTGACAGACACAGAGACTCACGGACAGACATTTTTTAAAAACAACCAAATCGCGTTCAGTACCTTCTAACACATGTAAATCCATTGAAAATTGGTAGTCGAAATTTTCACGAACCCAATATCTTCTTGTAAAGGTAGCAGAAAGTACACCCAGAAAAAAGTTTTGTTGAATCAACAAAAATTTGGTTGACTCAACAAAACTTTTCGTTTAAATATGGGCCAATGGAAATTTTGTTTGAATCAACAAAAAAAAATATTGTTGATTTTTTTTGCAATTCCAAAAAATTTTAATTCCAAAAATTTTTAATTCCAAAAAATTGTATCGTCAGGAAAAACAATTTTGTTAATTCAAGTAAAATTGAACCATTTTCTTGAATTAACAAAATTGTTTTTGTTACACAGATATATGCTATGTGTTATTTTAACATTTATTTTCTTTTTTCAACAAAATATATTTTGTTTGTTTAAATAATAAAATATGTTATATTACGAACTTGTTTTGTTTATACTACAAAACCTTTTGTTAAATGAACCAATCTGAATATGCAATTTTAACTATTTTTTAATTCATTTTCAGCAGTGATTTACGCTTGTAAACCTTGAACAATAACAAGTGAATCTTTATCCTGCTTTTTTTCAAGCGAAAACCGAGAGAGTGAAAATTGCCCAAGCCGGGAGTTGATCCCGGGTCCTCAGAACAGCTCTCTGAGGTTCTACCACTGAGCTACAAGGAACGATATCCGAGCTTAGCATTTCTGACTCTTATATATGTCGGAACGGCTGTAACTGCAGCACAAGATGGAAATGTCTTCAGGAGCGCGCAAATTTCTGAGGCAAAGATGAGATGACAATACAAAGCCCAGCATACGGCAACACATAGTTAATTTTTATATCATTTTCAGCAGTAAATTACGCCTGAAAAAAGCAGGATAAAAATTCACTGTTATATTTTACCAGTGTACTTTCTTCCAGTACCAGAGTACTTATGTACCAGAGTACTTTCTTCTTGTAAAGATAGAAGAAAGTAATAAATGGGACAGGGGGATTTTTAAAACTACCTTGCTCCGTCCCAATGAAAAAAGTTTTAATTATCCAAAAATTATGTTAATCCTTTAATTATATAGCTATATAAGTCAAATAAATCGAGTTACGTTCAAAGATTACAGGCGTAATTCACTGCTGAAAATGAGATAGAGCTATTGCAAGAAATCGCAAAAAATGCAAAATAGCAATGCCACCTGTTGCACGATTTACACCAAAAACTAATCAGCAACATTTTACATCAGGAAGTAACTGAATATAAAATTTTATTAAATTATGTGCATTAGTTCTTGAGATAGAGCGCCCACAAAAGTTTTGTAACGTACAGACAGACAGAGTCATTGACAGTCATTTTCTAAAAACAGACAAATCGTGTTCAGGACCTTCTAAAATCCGTCGGAAACCGGAAGTCGAAAATTTTCATGATTCCAATACTTCTTCTTGTAAAGATAGAAGAAAGTAATAAATGGGACGGGGGGATTTTTAAAACTACCTTGGTCCGTCCCAATGAAAAAAAGTTTTAATTATCCAAAAATTATGTTAATCCTTGAATTATATAGCTATACGAGGGTTACTCTGCAAATTTTGAGATACAACTAGGTTTATAAAGTTATACTTACAAAATTTTAGGTGTGTTCAAAGTAGTCTCCTCCAGCATCAATGCACTTTTGTAGACGAATTTTCCACAGATTAAATGCCTCAAGCCATTCATTTCTTGGAATAGATGAAAAAATGCATTTATAGCCACACCAATCTCTTCTTCTGAATGAAAACGACGTCCACGTAAGTTCTTTTTTAGATTAAAGAATAACCAAAAGTCATACATAGCTAGATCAGGTGAATACGGCGGATGTTCTATCACTTTAATTCGTTTTTGTTTAAGAAACTCAACTGTTAATCCGGCTGTATGTGAAGATGCATTGTCATGGTGAAGCATTAGTCCCCCAACATTCACTTCTTGTAGAATTTCTGGAAGACATTTAGTGGTATACCAGTTTGCTGTTACTGTCTTCTGTCCTTCCAACTTGATGGCTTTAACCAATCCCTTACTTCTGAAGAAAACGGCATACATCACACTTTTTTCAGTGGGCGTTGTCTTTTCACCATTGTTGGCGTGGGATCATCTTCAAAGACCCATACTTTGCTTTCTTGACGTGTTGGAACGTCAAAAAACGGTATGTACGTTTCATGACCCGTTACAATTTTAGAAATGATGCGGTGCCCGCCATCATTTAGCAATTTAAGAGTTTCTTTACTGATTCTGACACGCTCCTCTTTTTGGTGCTCAGTTAGATTATGGGGAACCCTACGGCAAACTACTTTTTTCATATGAAATTCTTCATGAATAATTTTGTGTATGGCTGCGGATCCAATGTTAAGTTCCTTCTGTATCATTTGATAGGTACAGCGATTATCATCCATTAACATTTTTCGTATGGCAGACACATTATCCGGGATTACTGCCGACGGCGGCCTTCCTGTGTGTTCTTCATCCGCAAGAAAATTGCGACCTCTGCTAAATTCTTTAAACCGTCTGAATACAGTAGTACGAGCTGGAGATTCATCACCAAATGCTAATTTCAACCGTTGAACGCATTCTTCTTGATTTAATCCTGCTTTAAAATCGTAGAAAATCATAACGCGAAAATGTTCTCACGTCAACTCCATTTTCTGTTCTGTTTAAAATTTATTCTACGCTAAACAAGTTGAAGTAAGTCAGTAAAAATCGTCTGCTGTGTTAAAATACTTTGTATTTTAAAAATAAACCGTTATTTTTATTTTGTAAATTCTCGTCTGCGCGTATCTCAATAATTTCAGAGTAACCCTCGTATAAGTCAAATAAATCGAGTTACGTGAGAGAGTTATGGCTACTACACAACAATTTAAATTTTGCAAAAACAACAAAGTTTTGCTGGAATTACAAAATTATTGTAAAATTAAAAAAACAGATTTTGTTAATTCAAGTAAAATTGATGAAATTTTGTTAAAATTTTGTACGAGTGTTAACAATATTTTTTTGTCCAAGCAACAAAACCAATTTTTTTCTTCAACTAAAAATTTTGCTGAAACAACCAAAATGTACTCAACAAAACATGTTTTGTTGTTTTAATCAATTCCTTTTTCTGTGTGTAAAAATATTGTTTTTTAATCGAAAAAGTGCCAGGAATATGTTTGTTTCTTTCCACTGTATTTCTTTATTTAATAATAATAATAATAATAATAATAATAATAACAATAATAAAAATCGGAGGATTTTTCGACAAAATATAATTTAAAGTTTGTCACGTGGATTTAACAGGAGCAACCCTCAAACTCTGAACTGTTCTAACCCTTTGAAGATTTAAGAAAAGGTGCATAAACTATGTATGATTTTGGGCTGTTTTGATCCAAGGAACGCAAATAAAGAGTCAAAAGTGTGTATAAGCATTTAAAAAAAATAAGAGTAATAAAAATTGGTTCAATTTTAAAATGTGAAGGACACCTTATCAGAAAATAAACATTATCTATACTAATATTATAAAGGAGTAAATCTTGTTTGTTTGTTTGTAGGGGGTAATCTCTGGAACTACCGAACCGATTTCAAAAGTGATGGTGGCAAACTGATGGTGACAACCCCTGCTCCAACATAGGCTATATTTTATGTCGGTGCCACTAACCCCAGGGGGTGCAGGAGCAAAAAACGTTCTAAAATTGCGATTTTTCAGTTATCACACTGGCTGTCAAGCCCTGAGAGCTTGGCAGCCGGTTCTGTATGTATGTATATGTACGTACGTAATGCGGTAACTCTTCATAGAAATATCCGTTTTCCTTCAAATTTTGTTTATAGGTTCACTGTGTTAAGGCGCTTCCCTGATTAGTTTTCGGGATTGATTGGTAAGTATAAAATGGGGGGAACAAGGGGCTAATTCCCCCCCCCCCCCTTATTTTATATAAATGTGTTTTTCATGCAGAATTATTCCGTTTTCCTTCACATTTTGTTTATAGGTTCACTGAGTTAAGGCGCTTCCCTGATTAGTTTTCGGGATTGATTGGTCGAGTATAAAGGGGGGGAACAAGGGTCTAATTCCCCCCCCCCCTTAATTTATATAAATGGGTTTTTCATTCAGAATTATTCCGTTTCCCTTCAAATTTTGTTTATAGGTTCACTGAGTTAAGGCGCTTCCCTGATTAGTTTACGGGTTTGATTAGTTAAGTATAAAGGGGGGGGGGATCGGGGGGCTAATCCCCCCGCCTTAATTTATATAAATGGGTTTTTCATGCAGAATTATTCCGTTTTCCTTCAAATTTTGTTTATAGGTTCATTGGGTTAAGACGCTTCCCTGATTACTTTTCGGGATTGATTGGTTAAGTATAAAGGGGGGGGAACAAGGGGCTAATTCCCCCCTTAATTTATATAAATGGGTTTTTCATGCAGAATTATTCCGTTTTCCTTCAAATTTTGTTTATAGGTTCACTGTGTTAAGGCGCTTCCCTGATTAGTTTTCGGGATTGATTAGTTAATATAAAGGGGGGGGGATCGGGGGGCTAATTCCCCCCCTTAATTTATATAAATGGGTTTTTCATGCAGAATTATTCCGTTTTCCTTCAAATTTTGTTTATAGGTTCATTGGGTTAAGACGCTTCCCTGATTACTTTTCGGGATTGATTGGTTAAGTATAAAGGGGGGAACGGGGGGCTAATCCCCCCCTTAATTTATATAAATGGGTTTTTCATGCAGAATTATTCCGTTTTCTTTCAAATTTTGTTTATAGGTTCACTGAGTTAAGGCGCTTCCCTGATTAGTTTTAGGGATTGATTAGTTAAGTATAAAGGGGGGGGATCGGGGGGGCTAATCCCCCTTAATTTATATAAATGGGTTTTTCATGCAGAATTATTCCGTTTTCCTTCAAATTTTGTTTATAGGTTCACTGTGTTAAGGCGCTTCCCTGATTAGTTTTCGGGATTGATTGGTTAAGGATAAAAGGGGGGAACGGTGGGATAATCCCCCCCTTAATTTATATAAATGGGTTTTTCATGCAGAATTATTCTATTTGCTTCAAAATTTGTTTATAGATTCATTGGGTTAAGACGCTTCCCTGATTAGTTTTCGGGATTGATTGATTAAGTATAAAGGGGGGTAACGGGGGGCTAATACCCCCCTTAATTTATGTAAATGGGTTTTTCATGCAGAATTATCCCATTTCCTTCAAATTTTATTTATAGGTTCACTGTGTTAAGGCGCATCTCTGATTAGTTTTCGGGATTGATTGGTTAAGTATAAAGGGGGGGAACGGGGGGCTAATACCCCCCTTAATTTATGTAAATGGTTTTTTCATGCAGAATTATCCCATTTCCTTCAAATTTTATTTATAGGTTCACTGTGTTAAGGCGCATCTCTGATTAGTTTTCGGGATTGATTGGTTAAGTATAAAGGGGGGGAACAAGGGGCTAATTGCACGTTATCTATACTAATATATAAAGTAGTAAAAATTGTTTGTTTGTTTGTTTGTAGGGGGTAATCTCTGGAACCACTGAAGCGATTTTAAAAATGATGGTGGCAAATTAATGGTGACAATCCCTGCTCCAACATAGGCTATATTTTATGTCGGTGCCACCACCCCCAGGGGGTGCAGGAGCGAAAAACGTTCTAAAATTTCGATTTTTTGTGTACTGAAGGAGATAGAAGCATCAAATTTGGTATGGTAGTTACTTATAAGATGTAAATGCTCTCTAAGAACAAATTATAAAAACATTCGCAATTTAAAAGGGTGAGATGAGGAAGAAGCGTTCTAAGAACATTCTAAATTACAATTTCTATGGAATCTCTGAAACTACAGAACCGATTTCAAAAGTGATGGTGGCAAATGGATGGTGACAGTCCCTGCTCCAACATATGCTAAATTTTTTGTCGGTGCCACTGCCCGCAGAGGGTGCAGGAGCGAAAAACGTTCCAAAATTATGATATTTTCAATAATGAAGGAGTTAGGAACTTGACATTTTGTATGGTCGTTACTTACAAGATTTAAATGCTCTATAAGAACAAAGTCTAAAAAAATTTGAAATTTAAAAGGCTGAAATAAGCAAAAAATTTTCTAAAAACATTCTAAATTACAATTTGTATGGAATCTCTGGAACTACTAAAGCGATTTCAAAAGTGATGGTGGCAAATGGATGGTGACAATCCCTGCTCCAACATAGGCTATATTTTATGTCGGTGCCACTACCCCGAGGTGCAGAAGCGAAAAACGTTCTAAAATTGCGATTTTTGCGATGCTGAAGGAGCTAGAAACTTCAAGTTCGGCATGATTGTTATTTATAAGATCTAAATGCGCTCTAAGAACAATTTCTAAAGAAAAAAATGATCTAATGATTCTGCGATTTTTCAACAATTGAATTTCTAAAATTACCAAATTTCACAATAGAGTACCATAGCGAAACCTTCACGCGTAAAAAGATAATGATAAGGGCGACGTGTCCTGACGTGTATATTGGCTATAGCACGAGTCACAAATTATAGTATCCTTATTATTCTGTTAAAATATAAAAGTGAATTATGAAATGTCAATATTTTGTTTGATTAAAGGTTCGTTAAGAGAAATTGACCAGCGTAGCGGGCGTAGCTTGCTAGTACTATTATAAAGAACTTTATACGAATTAAAGTGATACTTTTCTTTATTTCCTCCTTGAATTAATTAGAACTGAAGTTCTAGACACATGATTAGGATTTTTCCCCCATACATTCTTTGCGGAAAATATTTCTGTGCAACTTTAAAAATAATTCATGATTTTTATTTTACGTTTTGAGTAACAGTTATTATTATTGTTATATTTTTTTTGTAAATAGTATTTAATTTTTGTTTTTGTTTCTAAAAACTTCGTTCTGTTTATTATTTGACATCTACAAATTTGCAAATGAATATATATAACGAAATAGGTAAAATATAGCAAATTATTATATATAAAAAAAATAAAAAAATAAAAAATATTTTAGAATTCCTTTATAATTGTAAGTGTTTTCTTTTGACATACAGAATTTTATTATAGCACACTAAAGAACGGGGGAATATAAATTCTCATTAATTTTTAATGTTAAGTTACTGAGAGATAAATTATAGAAAAATAAAGCATTCAAAATTAAAGAGAAGTCTCCGTTCTTTAGACATAACTCGAAGAATAATTTACGTTATTTCAATATTTTTTTGTTTTATATGATATTTTGTAAAAGCCTAAAATAAATGAGACTTTTTTTTTCTTTTGAAAATAATTAAATTATAGTAGGCGATAACAAGTATCTTCTGAAACTTTAATACATTTTATCATCAGCTTCTAAAACTTAAAGAAAATAAATATATGAAAGTAATATTTTACTATGAGTAAAATTGAATTCTCATTCAATGTTTTTATTTTAGTTTATTTTATCGTCGATTTTTTTTTAAAACTTTGTTGTTTGATAAAAATGATCAAGTAATCGATTGAAAGGATGAATGGAAAACATGAAGATATCTTTGAAAGGAAAAATTTAGATTTTATTCTAAAAATTATTAAAATTTATTAAAACTTTAGATATTATTTTTCAGCAAAAATTTTCATTGATTTCTAAAGAGATCCTAATTAGCAAATGACACTAATGCAGGATTGACACAGGTACACTGTCTTTACATTATTTTATCTACCACAACTTCCAAACAATAATGATTTACAAGGAATATTAGTAGAAATGTACCACGAGAGTATTAAGATTATTGTTTAAAAATAGTGATAGATAAATTTTTTTAAAAAATAGCCCTTCCAAAATGTACAGGGAGGAAAAGGTAGTTTCCATATTTCTTGTTGTTATGAATTCAGCTAATCAAACACACGAAGCTAAAACGCGTGCAACCCGATTATAGAAGATTCATTCCCAATTTTCGTCAATACTGAATTTGAATGAGGATTTCACCAAATTAGTCAGCTATAGCCATGCTGGTTTCATTTAGGGCGATTTATTTTTGGTCGCCAAATTTGGCGATATTTCACCAAGTGTCAACAAGCTTGACGAAAATTTGTCGCTGCAGATATCAATATAGTGTTAAGTACTATATGAGAGTTGGAACAATGGTTATAACAATGAAACAAAATTTGCTAGATACCACGTTTACTAAAACTCATAAATTAAACTCGTTTATGGAGGAATCCTGCTGACTTGTTTAAAAATGTCAGCCACTGTCGAATTTGAAACTACTATATCTCAGCCATGTTTTAAGATAACGACAAAACAAAAAATGTACTAGAATCCTTGTATCGGAGCCGAATATTTAACTTTCACGATTTCTAAATTTTTGTGCATCTTTTTGAATTGGAAATCTTTAAGTGGCCGGCATTTTGAAACAAGATGGCGGATGAAGCTGGCTAACGAACTCGGTCCAAGACCTTGGTAAGTTCTATACACATGCTTAGTCTCATCCAAATTGATTCATAAATGCGGGTGCTATTGCATGACAAAAACCATATATATTATGTTTCAACATTTGGACGGAAGGTGGTTTGGGGGTCTTGGTGTCTTGGTCGAAATATACTGAAATTTTCCTGAATTTCTTCCCTCCGGACTGCTGCAATAGGTAGTTTCTTGCTTTTTGTATCGGAAGCTACCTAATAGTCGCCTGTAGCAATCCTGCTAATCTGATAACAGTAAATAAATTGTTTATAAATGTGCATGTGCTTGTGAATACTTTGGTATTATAGTTTGGAGAATAAAAGTCGCGCAATTCAAACTCCAAGAACTATATTTTATAACGGATGTATCAAATCCATGTGTGTCTATATGTGTTTTGTTTAATCTATATTTATTATGGCGCAGTAATATATCATGACGCATTCGTAAAAGAGAAGCATGTACTTAAAAACCTGAGTGCGATGTGCTTTTCGAAATTGATACGAAAATACTCGGAGATATTATAAGCTGAGGAGATACTCCAAAATGAGTACTTTTTGAATACTTTTAAGCACTGAATTTTAACAGTGCGACATTTTTAACCCATTTAATCCGCTTATCCGGATTTCCTGGCGACAGATATTTTCAAGATTCATATTGCTGTTTTCGAAAAGTGGTATTTGCCACATTTACTTAAAGAATTTTGAAATTAAATAAGAGAAGAAATTGCTTTGAGGATAAGGGCAATACAAATTAAAAAACATTCCAATTATTTTTTTCTTTAATTTAATTTGGTTTTTGGATGTAAAGAAAAAAAAAAATTGTAATCTATTTTTTATTCACTTTTTGATAGGCCAGAATTAATAAAACTGTGTTCACAGGTATGCTTCCGATGACAATACAACATTTTAATATTTTTCAAACGCAATTATAAATTTTAATACATTAATTTTAAGGCATTTTTCTTTTTACACGCCACAGGTGATCAATCGCCAAATATTCTTGTGCGTTACAATTGTATACGAGTTACACAGCAATGGATTTAATGATACGCCCAAAACACGTTCGCCAAAATTGGTCAAATGGCTATGTAAATGCAATGAGCAAATTTTAAACACTGAAAAGTTGGAAATAAAAGATAAATAAATAAAAAAATAAGCGTGTAATAATTAAAGAAAATAATGCTTTTATAAATTAATAGTTTTATTATACCGTTTTACTAACGTACCAATCTTCATCAGACATTATCGTATCAGAAAAGAGAATAACACGCACATACACTGCAAAAAATAACTGTTGATTTTACAGTATAAAACTGGCCCCCAGCTGCCAGTATTATACCGTAAAATTAACAGTATTAAACAGTAAAATAAGCAGTAATACGCTGCCGCGCAAGCAGTAATACGCTACCGCGCATGCGCGGTAGCGCAGTTTTATACCGTAAAATCAACAATTATTTTTTGCAGTGTGGTAAAATATGTACTCTTTCAGAATCACACATTTTTATCATTCATTTTCATTAGAGTAAGTCCGGGATACTTGCCCTACTTGAGCCCCACTTCATTTTTCTTTTTTTTTTTATAGCACTGATTTTTTTAATGCACGTGTAACCTATATACTTCAAATTTTACGTAGAACATCGTAAAAAATATCACTTTAATATAAATACCATATATATATATTTTTTAAATCAAAAAACTTAATCAATGATTTTGACCATTTATCCTGGACATCAGGGTTAGACACTCCACTTGATCAGAATAGATGCCCCATTCGTAAAAGAATAGAAAGTATAGGTAATTTATATTTATAATTCAAAATATAGATTTGCATTTGACATAATATCCTATTTAAGTCGAATTTAGATCCAAATGAGTTTACATGCTCTGTATACTAATCCTGCATCACACTCCCACATCAAAGGATATTTGCTATTTCCCAATTCTTCCAATAAATGGGTATACAAAATTAGAAGCCAATTGGAAAATTCTAACGAAAGCTGAACTTGTTTAATCTAAACTAAGAGGGATTACCCCCCCCCCCCCCCACTCTTCCTATATTCTTTTTAACACTTTCCAACATAGTTGAAAAGTGTTTATGAATTCGGATTGTCATGCAATTGATATATGTTATTGAGGTTTACTATGGCATGTTTGGTATAAAAAATGAAGTGTGTAGCACTAATAGTTTCTTTACAGGGACACTCAAAAGAATTCCATTACATTACGGTCTATTGGGGAAAAATCGTTCGCGAGGTATTGTAATGATGTTACACTATTTCAAACATATTGAAATTGATATATATCACTGAAATGCACTACAAGAGACTAATTATAGAGTGTGGTGTACATATAGCATTCATCGTTTATTTACAGAGGGACACGCAAAATAATTCGGTTATTGTATTGTCTATCAATAATAATATAATAATAATAATTTCTGGAAGTGCATTTTCAGTTGTGGTACGCGCTTTTCTATTTAACTTATTTTTTCTAGAATATTTGGTGCATGTAAATTATATAGATCCTATACAGGGTTGCACAAAAAATCACGTGTACATTTACGTTTAGTGGCGGAATTTACTGTAGCTGACTTTTCAAGTGTGCTATGCGTTTCCTAACTGAAGTAAATTTTAGAATACTATGTATATGTGTACAAGTCTATAGATCCTATACAGGGTTGCAGAAAAGAATTCGGGTACTTTTTCGCTTATTAACGGTAATTGCTGGCATTGGGTTTTCAAATTTGTTATGCGTTTTTCAGATTATTTACTTAGATTGAAAGTGGATCGGAACTTTATTTGTAAAGAAACCAGTCATAGCTTACTGCATTAGTGGACACGGTAGCTTCCCATAATTTAAAAATAAAATTGGAAAACGCTCCTCCCCGACATGCATATGCCAAAAAAGCTCAAGAACGGTACTGCATTACATACATGGTAATTGTCCTCGAATGAGACATACTTTCAATTTCAATAAAAATGTCACAGTGAGACAAAATCTGAATATAACTCTATTTGATCTTTTAAACTATGATAAACTAAAAGAAAATTACAACATTCTGAATAAAGTATACTTTTTAATAGAGTATCTTTTGTTTTTGAAATTTGTATATTATAGTTCACATACTAATCACATTTTCGTATACTCATACTGTTCCTATCTCAGCTTGCTCTATTCTTTTGATTAAGTATTCTTTTCATAAAATTTCTAATTACTTTCTTTTATACTTTTTCTTATATCACTAAAAATATATATATATTAAGAAATGTTGTGATCTGAACCAGTATTGCAAAAACTAACTTTGTACAAATTTTATTTTAATGTCTAATGTAATATATTTCTTTTAAATGCTAAAAGGTGTAAATTAACAATATAATAAATGCACAGTAAAATAACTTTTATTAGGTTGTTTGGCATGTTTCGGTTCACTCTGACCCATTTTCAAAAACAAATGAGACTATTCCATACGGTCTTTGAAGTTATTATCTAAAATGCTATCACTTAATTTTCATGTATTTTTCTAAAAATTACGCACGTTATCTTTTATTTTACTTGGTTGTTTATTTTCATATCTGGAACCATGGAGTAACACGAGCCACAATTTTTAAAAAAAGTACATGAAAATTAAATGATAGCATTTCAAATAATAACTTCAAAGACCGTGCAATTATGGAATATTCTCATTTGTTTTTGAAAATGGTTTGGAGTGAGCCGAAACATGTCAAACAACCTAATAAAAGTTATTTTACTGTGTATTTATTATGTTGTTAATTTACACCTTTTAGCATTTAAAAGAAATATATTATCAAAAGGTGTTATCATTTATTATATTGCTCTAATGTAATATTCAACATCTGTATTCTAAAATATGAATTTTCAATATTTTCAATATGAATTTTTAATAAACATTTCCCTTCGTGGAGAAAAGTTCCTATTCTTAAGGGCTGGATCTCCACGAGAGGGTGGTTTCATTTCATTTGTTTACTTAGATATAATCTAATATTTCATCTTATTAAACGGTGAAGTTTTGTTACAGTATTCTGATGTATTGGAAAGTGTTTCATAATCTATATTAAACGCATGATTTTTCTTTCTTGTTTTACAGTATGCCAGGCAAAAAATCACCCATAATTCAACAATAAATGTCAAATATGTCCTCGGGCATTAATAATAGATGGCAAAGAAATGAAAAATTTGCCTGTTTAAAATGTAAATAATTCCAAGAAATAATTCTCAGAATAATTTGGGCTAAAGCATCCCCCCCCCCCCCCTAAAACCATAGAATGTTAAATCCATTCTAGATTTAAACAAAAATTAGAGAGAAGAATCAGAAAAATAAAATAAAAATCTTTTATACAAGGTAACAGACAAAGAAGCAAATCTTAGTTAATTAAAATGTAATTTAGTGACTCAGAGTTAAGTTTATTTTTATTTTTATTTTAATGAGCTTGAACATTTTTCTTTTGAAAACAGTCGCATTAGCAAGAGATAACATGTATCTTTTTCCCTAAAAAAATAATACACATCAGTGGATTTTAAAAATTACACTGATTTCAAAATTTATGTATTGATGCAAAAGTCACGGGAGAAATAAAAATTCAATAATTTGAAAATAAATGTACAGCACGATGTTGTATTAAAAGAAAATAATAAACAGAAAAACATGGCATTTTTAAAAAAAAATAACGGAACTTTAATTACAGAATTATATAAAAAAATCACTCATTGTCATTAAAATAATAAAAAATGAATCTCAGAAACTAATAAATTTTAGAGATGTAAATAAGTTGTGAAAACAAAGTTTTAGTTATCTTTTTTTTTGTTGCCCATAATTTTCAGAAACGCTTCCGAGTAGTTTTTACAGTATGTTAATCAGTTTTCTCAAAGCTGAATATCGTGTTTTCGGATGCTATCCATTCTCAAGTAAACGTTTCGTGTTCAACAAACATGTTTTGACAGACAAGATGATAAATTAAGGACATTAACATTAACATTAAAGCTCATATTATTTTGTTAACTCATGCATATATAAATTCAGTTACGCAGCTAAAAATGTTTGCTTGAGAATGGATAGCATCCAAAACACCGATATTCCGATTTGATAAAACTGATTAAGACACTATATAAACTACTCGTAAACGTTACCGAAAAAAAAAAAACTTTGTTTTTATAAAATCTTCTTTAAATCTCAAAACGCTGCTGGTTTCTGAGGTTTCTGAAGATGTAGGAATGGGACACTCAAAATAGTAAAAAATGAATCTCAGAAACTAATAAATTTTAGAGATGTAAATAAGTTGTGAAAACAAAGTTTTAGTTATCTTTTTTTTTTTGTTGCCCGTAATTTTTTTCAGAAACGTTTCCGAGTAGTTTTTACAGTATGCTAATCAGTTTTCTCAAATCTGAATATCGTGTTTTCGGATGCTATCCATTCTCAAGTAAACGTTTCGTGTTCAACAATCATGTTTTGACAGACAAGATGATAAATTAAGGACATTAACATTAACATTAAAATTCATATTATTTTGTTAACTCATGCATTTATAAATTCAGTTACGCAGCTGAAAATGTTTGCTTGAGAATGGATAGCATCCAAAACACCGATATTCTGATTTGATAAAACTGATTAAGACACTATATAAACTACTCGTAAACGTTATCGAAAATTAAAAAGAAAAAAAAAACTTTGTTTTTATAAAATCTTCTTTAAATCTCAAAACGCTGCTGGTTTCTGAGGTTTCTGAAGATGAAGGAATGGGACACTCGAAATAGTAAAAAATGAATCTCAGAAACTAATAAATTTTAGAGATGTAAATAAGTTGTGAAAACAAAGTTTTAGTTATCTTTTTTTTTGTTGCCCGTAATTTTTTTCAGAAACTTTTCCGAGTAGTTTTTACAGTTTGTTAATTAGTTTTCTCAAATCTGAATATCGTGTTTTCGGATGCTATCCATTCTCAAGTAAACGTTTCATGTTCAACAAACATGTTTTGACAGACAAGATGATAAATTAAGGACATTAACATTAACATTAAGGTTCATATTATTTTGTTAACTCATGCATGTATAAATTCAGTTACGCAGCTGAAAATGTTTACTTGAGAATGGATAGCATCCAAAACACCGATATTCCGATTTGATAAAACTGATTAATGCACTATAAAAACTACTCGTAAACGTTTCCGAAAATTAAAAGAAAAAAAAAACTTTGTTTTTATAAAATCTTCTTTAAATCTCAAAACTCTGTTGGTTTCTGAGGTTTCTGAAGATGAAGGAATGGGACACTAGAAATAGGTTATTGTATATTTTCGTTCGTGATTACATTATATTTTCGTAGATAAAGAAACATTTTTCTTTTTTTAAGACAATCTGCAGAACAACGAAAATGATTTCTTTTGTCACTTGTATTAAGAGGATACTTCACTCACGGAAAAGCACCCGCTCAATAATGTTAATCCTATGGGAGAATTTTTTTTAAAGATATGTCGTTTGCATTTCAATGTTTTTAATTTTGTTGCTGGGGTCGATCTCTATGAAGACCGTTTTTTACTTTTTCGATTTTGTTTGCAAGTTTTTTTTTTTTTTTTTTTTTTTTTTTTTTTTTTATGTTGAAACTTTTATTTTCAAAACCGGTTCCGAAATTTAAAGTATCCTAATAAAAAAAAAAATAAAAATAAAAAAAACCATGTAAACTAAATCGAAAAAGTAAAAAATAGCCTTCGTTAGAGATCGACCGCAAATGTCCAATGCAAAAAAAAAAAAAAAAAAAAACCACTTAAAAATATCGACATGCAAACGAGATATCTTAAAATCTCTCTCTCATAGGATTAATATTAGTGAGCGGGTGCTTTCACGTGTATGAAGTAGTCTCGACTACAGCTTTAGAACAACTACAATGGTAATTGTCTGGGGGAAAGTTCAGCTTTTTTGGCAAACATTTTTCGCTCTCACAAAATCCCGACTTTTCGTACAGTTATACGAAGAAGCGCATCGTGCTATTGTCTACACTTTTCGAATTATTAAATTTTTATTTCTCCTAGGACTTTAGGATCACTCTACATCAATAGTTAAAAAATAATGTATTGTTGTTGAAATAAATTCATTTTTTGCTCAGTATTTTTAAAGACATGGCAACTTGCAAAGGTAAAAAACAAAAACAAACAAACAAAAAAAAAAAACACTGTTACATTATTGCAAATGTCCCTTTACATTATTTTAACAAACAAATATTTATTGTTGAGGTACGTGGCAATAGATTTAAAACAAAATCATTCCTGAAAATTACTAAAAATATATTGGATTTCTAAGTTGTTTTCTGACCGTATAATCGAAATTTAACTAAAATTATTTTATTAATTGATAATTAAACTCTGAAAATAGGAAAATATTCTATTTTCACAGAGTATATAACAACAACAATGTAATTTCTGCTACCCTAGTACATCAGGAAGTGGATCAAAAATCAATTACAAAATTCCATCTTTACATACATGAATCAAGTTAGGTTAAATTAAAAAGTGTAAAAATAACAAACATTAATTTTGTGCATAAATAGATATATGTACATTAAAAAATTTATCCATAGCTGCATTTCAACTTTCCTGATAAACTCGCCTTTAAATTAATCGATTCTTAGTTGAAAAAATATTAAAAAAGCCGTCTCAATACAATTCATTTATATTAAATTTAATATATTCTTATAAGATTTGAATTTTTTTTTAAATTAAAATGAAAAAAAAAATCTGAGGTTTAAAATGAAGATCAAACAAATATTACGAAATGAAAAAAACAGTGCATCTAAATCCAATAACTTTTTTATGTTGCAGCTGCTTTTAACTTATTTCTCTCCAGAAAGCATATGAAGAACTTAAAAAAGAAAATTTAATAAATAAAATAAATAAAATAAAAATAAAAATCTTGCACCCCTAACCAATAACATGGACTGAAATCCAATACTCTTGAAACCGAAATATTTAGAAGATAGGCAAAAGAATCATAAATAAAATATAAATTTCATATCTCCCCCTCCCCTTAAAAAAATACATCAGCTTGCTTTTACAAACAATTTTCAAATGGAAAAAAAAAAATAAACTAAATTTAAAATAAAGTAAAAACCAAACAAAAATTAGAAACAGAGTAAAACAACATCTTCACACATTTGTTCTTCGCTGCGTCGAATTTTTGCATTCGACCAGGGGGTGGGGGGAATATGGCAATCTCATGGAGCAGGCGAAGAAGGCGCCCTCTTTTCGAGATTGTTGGAAGGAAAATGTGGCAAAATGGCCGACTGTGAAACAGCGCCTTACTGTTAGCTCCTCTGCATCAATGAAAGATAAAGTGATCAGGGGAGAAACTGAATGTACTGTGTTGAATATTGAACCGTGTGTTTCAATTTGGTGCTGTGTATGTCTCCAAAAATCCCGTTCTCGTTCTTGAAAAGACAAATAACTGATGAACATGGGTTGGGAATCCCGATCAAACGTTCTCTCTCTAAAGTATTGCTTGGTTTAGAAGACGGCAGTGAAAAGCAGGTTAGTTCTGTTCTCTAATTTCATACATACCGGCCGACACATTCCTTTGTATGAATCGGTAGTTATGCGTGTATTTGGAAAAATTTCAGCTAGAAACTACTTAATTACATTGGAAATATCAGGAGAAAATCAATTAAAATTCTTACGAGATAAAAGGAAAAATATTTCCTTTTTTATTCGTCATTTTAATTTTCTTTAATTTCATAAAAACTAATTACATATTCTTTTACACGAACTGGTAGTTTTGTGCATGTTTGAAAGAAATTAAAGCAAAAAGTAATTCTATTTAAAAATTAAATTCTATTAAAATGCCGGTGAAAAATCAATCAGAATTTTGCAATATGAAAAGGAAAATATTTTCTTTATAATCTAGCATTTATTTATTTTATTAAATGTCAGAGAAACTAGAAAATGTATTTAAAAATATTAAACATGATATATATTAATTAGACGTAAAATAGACAAAAAAATAATTAATTTTTTAAAGAAAGTTTAACGGCTTAAGTTGAAGCAGCTACACACTAATACAGAAGTATCGAATTCACGTCAATGATAAAATGATGTATTAAAATTACAAGGATTTCTCTAACAAGGTGTGCTTATGAAGCAATTTAATGTGGTAAATATTATTTAATTCTATTAAAATACTAAAAGAAAATCAATTAAATTTATAAGGCATAAATGGAAAATGTTTCCCACTTAATTTATTACTTATTTAATAATTTAATAATAATAAAACTAAAATGTTATAAGAACATATTAAACGTAATATTAATGAATTATATTGAAACAGCTTTTTCAATATTTTTTAACTAAGAATCGATTAATTTTTAAGGAGAGTGTAACAGGAGAGTTATAAATGTTGCTTTGGGTTGATACAAAAAATTTCAAATTTTTGCCCATAATTGAATTATGTACTGCAATAGCGATTAAAAAAGGCCTCAAAACAACAATAACATTATTATTACATTAATATTTTGAAAATAAAATGAAGGTATCATATCGTTTTATTTTATAGAAATCGCCGTATTATTTTGCCTTTATCTTTTATTTCTTCTATTTAATTTTTTAAAAAAGCCTAAAAAAATGTATTTAAAACATATTTAAAGTAATATAAATAAATTAGACTCAAAAGATGATATCGGTTTGCTTTAACTTAGAAAAAAAAATAATTTATTTTTTTAAGTAAATTTAACAAGAAAGTAAAAATACAGTTACACATAGATACCACATTAGATCAAATTTATATAAATGATTAAAAATTATGTATTAAAATTAGAATTGAGAAAAAAAAATAGGACAAAATATCAGGAATATTTAGTTAATTAAAAATGTTATAAATTGTTATTTTTTTGGGGGAAAAAAAACAAAACAGAAACTAACATTTTTAAATAACAGAATTGGTTTTATGTATTTTACTAAAGCTTAATATAAAACATTAGCATTTACAATGCAAATATTAATATAATTCATTAAAATATGTGTTTCGTTGTGTCCTTAAGTGTTTTCACACGTGTTAAAGAGACATTTAACATATGAATGATATAAAATGTATGCATTTTTTATGCATTAAATTTAATTACATAAGATACAACAAAAAACTTGAAAAGCAGTGTTTCCTTCCGTTAAAATTATTTTGTGTGTGGAATATATATATGTATGTTTCAACTAATCAAATTACTTCATTCAGGTTACAGATTTCATATTTGACTAAATTTTTCTTAAAAGATTTTTTATTTTTGAACGGAAATTCATTAAATTTAAAATCATGGAATCGCATTAAATTTATCACTAGAATTACAGTGGGTTAAGGGAAAATATTGTTTGTGTTATGCACATGTTATATACATGTTATGTATAAGAATATATATGTATGTACTTCGAGTATTTTTGTGAACTTATCAAAATTTTATTAAAAGTAGGATATATATGTATATATATTTACAGTTACAAATTTTGAAAACTAAAATTATATTTTAAATTTGTTATAATAAATGCATACTGATTCAGTGCGAAAGAATATTTAGAAAAAGTTCACATATAAATTCATATGTGATATTTTCATTTGCGTAATTTCACATTTCACGTTAACTTTCCGAAATCGTTTAGATAGTGGGAATATTTACAAAAGAAATCAATTGTTATTAAACATGACTGTGAACCAGATTTGTTATTAGGAGAGCTGGGGACTATAATAAAATGTGAATACAAAATAATATATGCAATGAAAAATTCTCTTTATAAGTTTGAGTGAAATTTGTTAATAAAAATAAAGACAAATTTATCTTAGGTGTTCCTTACTCTAAAATTATATTGTACTTTTGTTATATTTGTATGGAAGGATATAAGAAAAAAAATCATATATAAATTCACTGCAGTACTCTCTCTCTATGTATATATATTATGTTATAAGGAGCACAATATTGTCATATTTAGGCTTAATGCTGTAAATGTTTGACGAAATAACATATATTTACTATGAATCACACTTATGATGCTCCTCTGACGAATCCATAAGTTATTCTTAGTTTTTCATGTTTGCAGTTTCATCTTATTGGGTTTAATTTTGAAGTTTTCTTTCATTTAATTTTTATACTGTCTCTTCCTTTGATTTTCACACATGTTATTTCATTTTAAATACATACATATATATACATACATTATATATATATATATATATATATATATTTGTGTGAGTGTGTATCTGTATGAATACATGTTACATATTAGAATATATGAATATATGTACTATGTATGTATGTGTGTACTTTGAGCGCACTGTTCTTATGAATTACACTTAATGATGCTACTCTGAGACGAATTCATAAGTTATTCTTAGTTTTTCATGTTTGCATTTTCATCTTATTGGGTTTAATTTTGAAGTTTTCTTTCATTTAATTTTTATACTGTCTCTTCCTTTGATTTTTACACATGTAATTTCATTTTAAATACATATAATATATATTTGTGTGAGTGTGTATCTGTATGAATGCATGTTACATATTAGAATATATGTACTATGTATGTATGTGTGCACTTCGAGCATTTTTATTAACTTATCAAAATTTTATTAAAATTACAATATATATATATATATATATATATATATATATATATATACATATATTTGTTGAAATAACATATATTTACTATGAATATTCTTATGAAGCTCCTCTGAAGATTTCTTAAAATATTCATAGTTTTCCACTTTTGATTTTTCGTTTTATTAAGTTTAATTTCTGCTGTATCCTTTTCATTACTTTTTATAATATCACATCCTTTGTTTTTCACATGTGTTTTTATTTTTAAATAAATAAATAAATAAATAAATATATATATGAAATATTTAGAAATATATATATATATAAAAATTATTAGAAATCAATTTTATGATATTATAGGAAAAATTTACTTGGAATAAGCGTACAAGAAATTAAATAAATAAAATCCTTTTCCTATACATAAAAAAATATTTAGGAACAAAAACATGTTTTCGTACTTGCATGAATATATATATATTTAATTTTAAATACAAAATCATAGTTTTTTTCTTTTTATGTGTTAACCTTTATCATAGTACAATAAATTAAAAATAAATATTCAAATTATCTTGTAAATTCCTAATATAAAGCGAAAGAGTCATTATGCATAAAATTTAATTTGAAAGTCACCATGTAAATTTTATCTAAGTCATAGAATTTTTATTACTATTTAATCACTAGGGCACTATTAATAATACTGTACTAATGTTTGAAAGCTAATTAAAATATTGAACCTCTGCTTGAATGACAGTCGAAAGTGTTTATTATATAATAAATTATATCAGATATAATTGAATATTATTATGTTTTAACTTTCAAAATAAAACCCTTAATTATAGGCAAATGTGAAATATGCAATAAAATGCAGGCAATTAATACAGACACAGTAATCAGTCAGCATAAACTCGTATGTTAATATGGACGTAAGGAGTAAATTCAGTATTCATGTATAATCCTTAATGCATGTCAATCTAAATGCCTGGAGTTACACATGAATTTCCGATAGCTGCAGCCGCAGTAAATATAAATACCAACAGTTAATAGCACTTACACTATTATGGTATACATTGGTAGATTAATCTTGCACAAATATTTATTATTTATAATACAAATTAATTTTAGCATTACTGTTTATTAGTATTTATATTTACCAGCAGAAAAATCTTAATGCAAGATAAATTGCTATTGATTTAAATCGAGTGCTGGATTATAATGTACATTCGATATAAAAACGTAAAATAAATAAATAAATTATGCTGAGTAAAGTAGAAATAAAATTAATCATGAAATCCCTACCAACAATTGCTAATATATTATTATTCGACTTATATAGATTCATGTAATGCTAATATTTAATTTATTGTGTTAATTAAGTACGTTATTATTTATATACATTCATATTTACTTAAGAAAACATCCAAAGTAAGGAGAAATTACATTTGACTTAAATCGCATAGGTGATGATAACATCCGCTTTAACTAAAAGTAAATAAAAGTGAAAATATTGGGTTGTTCGGAAAATTCTTTCTGTTTGGGAAAGTTGATTCGTACTGGAAAATTCTATCATTTAATTTTATTAGACATCAATTCCGATAGCTAATGTCTAATAATTGACGGACAGAATTTTCCGGTACGAATTGGTTTTCCCAAACGGAAGGAAATTTCCGAACAACCCAATAGTTTTTTTAAAAAATCACTCTTTCATAAGCATTCAATGTTTATCTAAAAAAATCACGCCTAATTTCACGGTTGCAATTCACGTAATTAAATAATAATAATAATGAAAATCTTTTACAATACGCTAATTTGGCGAGGATTCTAATTATTAAAAATTCACTGCTTTGATTTACGCTTAATAAAAAGCGCGAACTAGTGAATTTATTAAAAAATGTATAGTTTTTGCTCTGCTTTTTAACACTTTCCAACCTAGTTGAAAAGTGTTTATGACTTCGGTTTGTTAACACTTTCCAACCTAGTTGAAAAGTGTTTATGACTTCGGTTTGTCTGGTCGTATGGCCGTCTGCCGTCTGCCGTCTGGCCGTCTGCCGTCTGTCCGTGCTCTAACTCCCGTAAATATGCTTGGATTGCTCTGCAATTTTTATATGTTATATTCGTTATCTATAGCATGTTCCCTATTTCAACGGAAGTGTGTAGCACTGATAGTTTTTTTACAGGGAGACTCAAAAGAATTCCATTACATTGCGGTCTATGGGGAAAAATCATTGACGGTTTATTTAAATAATGTTTCACTATTTTAAACGCATTGAAATTTATATATATCACTAAGGTGCATTAGAAGAAGCTTAATATGGAATAGGGTGTGCATAGCACTTATAGTTACTTTACAGGGACAGTCAAAAGAATTCTGTTACATTACGTCTATGGAGAAAAATCGTCTGCGGTTTATTTAAATAATGTTTCCCTATTTTAAACGCATTGAAATTTATATATATCACTAAGGTGTATTTCAAGAGGCTTACTACAGAATAGTGTGTGTACAGCAGTCATCGTTCATTTACAGGGACGCACAAAAGTTCGCGAACACATTTTCGTATTATTTAACTCCAGACGGAGAATTTTAAACTATGCTACGCGTTTCCTAACTGAACTAAAATTTAACATTTTTATGTAGTATATATACAAATCTATAGATCCTATACAGGGCTGAATAAAAGTATTCGGATTACTTAAATGTTATCTTTTAGCTTATTAAACGGTATGATTTGTAAAATTTTTTTGGAAGTGTTGGAAAGTGTTACATAATCTATGCTTGACGCATGATTTTTCGTTCTTGTTAAGATATGGAAAGGAGAAAAAAAGGATTTAAACTGTCAATTCAGGTTTTCTCAATGTATAATCATAATTTAATTAATTTTAAAGTATTAAATGATAAAAAGGTATTTCATTTTAATTTTTACTCTCTTTATTTTTTTATTTCTACTTCGACTTTTTAGTGTCTAAAACATTTCGCTGTTGCAGTTCCACTACCAGTTGGCATACTTTGGCGAGTGTCATTTGACACATCATCATTAATTCCACTGTTCTTGTAAGAGACCATAAAGAATATTTGGCGATTTATCACCTGCGATTGGCAAAATGAAAAAATGTTTTAAAATTCATTTATTAATTTATAATTAAGCTCTAAAAATATTGAAATCTTGTACTGTCACCAGAAACACATCTGTATACCTTCTTTCTTTCTTTCTTTTTATAAAAATAATTCTAGCCTATTTGGCAGGGAGTGAAAAATCGAATAAAAAATTCCATCTGTAATAAATAAATTTCCTTTAGTAAAATAATAAAGAAAACCTAATTATGAAAACTCTTAGTAATTAATTATTTGCTTATTGAGGTTTCAACCTCTCCCTTGCTAATGGTACGAAATCGCACCATTTTCTTATATATATATATATATATATATATATATATATATATATATATATATATATATATATATATATATATATATATATATATATATATATATATATATATATATATATATATATATATTTTAAATAAAAATAAATACTTGAATCAACAATTTAAATATTTTCTTAAAAAATTAGAATGTTTGTTTTAACTGTGCGGTTTTTTTTTCAGTTGCAACTTTTTATATAAAACAAAATATAAAATTATTGTTTTGACTCTTTGCAAAAATTGAAACGTGACTGTGCATGCCAAGAAGGGCTTTGAAATGTTTCGTAAATAATTAAAACTCGAATTTCCGTATATATGTATATATATATATTTATTTAATGTAGAAAGAATTCATGCAAGTCGTACTTTTGTGTTTATGTTTTAAAAACATTTGACTGCATATAACTTTTTAATAATTCCTGCTGATGGCGTGTTTTTGTACGGTTTTATTATTCTTAAATTAATAAATTTAATATATATATTTTTTTTATTTAAAAACTTTTAAATATTTTTTTTTTTACATAAAAAAATTACAATAAAAAAAATTGTTTTTTTTTTCTTTTTTGTCAATAGTATGACTTATAAAATATTAGTATGAGGCAAACATTTTAATAAAACAATATTGCGTCAGGGAATGGATTAATAATTCAAATTTTTGCATGTATAAAACGGATGACATATCTCATTTAGAATTAGTTAACACTATAATTAAAGAAAGAACGTCATTCAAAAATATGTATCTTACAGTTTCAGATTTTAAAATGACAAAGCTGAGTCTTTACTATTTTTTTTTTTTTAAGTTTGTTATCCGTAAAGAATCAAATGAAGTTCATAGGCTCTGCATGTATTTAATCATGAACACATTCTGCCCATTTCCATAGAAAAATGTAAAATCATAACTGTTCAGTCCCCCCCCCCTCCCCCCCAAAAAAAAAAAAAAAATCCTAGCTTGCTACTGATAGTCATGCTTATATATTTACAGATAAGGTTTAGATAAAGTGCAATGCAAATAATGTTGTAGCAAAGTTCTGCGAGTAAAAACCAATAATTAAAATTATTAAACCATTATAAATGCAGCTGTGCAAAAACTTTAAAAATTCACACAGAAAGCTTAATTCCTATTAATTTTATTTAGATTTTTTTTTGTTGGGTTGAGTTACGGTAAATATATAAATGGGGCATATTCTGAAGGAAACGAAATTACCATAAGGACTTTCTGAACAAGCTTTTAATGATAGTCACGCTAAAATAAATAAATAAATAAATAAAAGTAAAAAATCTTAAAATTGGCATTTTAATTTGATCGGGAAAAAAATCACATGTAATTAGGTAATTCCGTCAGAAGAGTTATTTCTCAAGATATAGATTGAAAAAGAACCTTCTTTTTATTCTTTTCGCATTGCTCAAATGCTGGAAAAAAATAATAATGACAATAATAATAAGAAGAACAAAATATTGCAACCTAGGGGTTGTTATTCCTTTTTATGTGTGTGAGAGCATATGTTGCTGAAATTACTGAATGGAGGTTTACTCCAATTGTATTTGATTTGAAACTTGCATTTTTCTTGTCATTTGCCTCTATATTTAGATTTGCTACCAATTCATTCGAAAGCTGTTATGGTTTTAATTTTATGTTTCATTAATGTATGTATTTCCATTGTACCTTTTCCCAGACAATAAATAAATAAATAAATAAATAAATAAATAAATAATGCCAACGAGATGTAGATGGTAATTCTTCAAATCAACAATTATTTTTCAATTAGCAAACTATTTAAGACAATTTATTGTCCTTTAAATTGTGTACTTTTATGTGTGCTTAACTTTATATTTAAATTTTATTCCATTTGCACAGCACTGATTAAATACAGCTTAAAGAATTTCCTGCTAAAGTAGTTTCATATTGTACAAATAATAAATGAACTTAAATAATAACAGAAAATGTAGAATGATAACACTATTTAAAAAATTCGTTTTAATTTCAATTGAATATTTTGAACCATGCATTGATTTTTTTTACTTTTGATATACTTTCAAATTCTAATACTAATTAAAAATACTTAAAAAAAAAATCATCCAAGAAGTTTACTTAAACAAATTGAATTAGTTTTGATTTTATGTTTTACATTTTGCAACAAGTTAAATAGTTTATCTTCAACTTGTTTGCATCAATTTTATACATTTTGGTTTTATACGAAAGCAATTCAATATAAATTGTAAGATTTCATTTATTTCCACCTTAATAATAGTTTGGTGTTTCAGAATTTTCTTTCTTTGTCCAATCTTACACTGAAAAAAAAAAAAAAAAAAAAAAAAAAATGTTGATTTTTACAGTATAATACCGGGATGCCAGTATTATACCGTAAAATCAACATTTTTTTTTTTTTTTTTTTTTTTTGTAATGTATAAATAACTTCCAAAATTATTATTATTATTATTATTATTATTATTTTTTACAAACGCATTCTGTTAAAAACAAAAATGAAAAACAAAACGAAACATGCAAAACTCTTTAGAATTAATTTTATTCGCTTTATAAAGGCTTAATTTACATTTGCGTAAGCTTATGTGACTGGAAACATACATTGTAAAAAAAAAAAAAAAAAAATACATTTACCAGTAAATTTATTTTTACAATTTCTTAATCTGGGAAAATATAATATAACCATAAACGAAAATATACAATAACTTCTCCCGAGTTACTAACGATTCTGAAAAGCGTTCTTTATCTTTAGAAACCTCAGAAACCAATATATTTTTGAGATTTAAAGAATCATTTATAAAAGCAAAGTTTTTTTTTTTTGCTGCCACAGATTCTCGAAACTTTTTACAGTGTATTCATCCGTTTTCTCAACCCGGAATATAGTTTTTTTTGGATGCTATTCATTCTCAAGTAAACATGTTCATGTTCAACAAACATGTTTCACAGACAAACATCATAAATTAGCAGCATTAACATCAGCATTAAAATGAATATTATTTTGTTACTCTTGATTGTATATATTCAATTAAGCAGTTGGAAATGTTTAATTGAAAATGAATAGCATCATAAAAACCCGTATTCCAGTTTGATAAAACTGATTACTATATAAAAACTATTCGGAAACGTTTGCGAAAGTCAGTGGCAGCAAAAGAAACTTTGTTTTTATAAATGTTTCTTTAAATCTTTAAAATATATTGGTTTCTGAGATTTCTAATAATATAGAACGTTTTTCGGAAACATGGGTAGTTCGGAAGAGGTTACTCTATATTTTCGTTCGTGGTTGTTATATTTTCGGAGATTAAAACACATTTGCCTTTTTTTAGAGTGTGTATAAATAAAAAACAGTATCTTGACATTTTATTTTTTACATATATTTTTTTTTCTTTATTTTATTTTTTTAACATAACTTCTTACATTATAGCTGGAAAGAATGGGGAACCATGGAACGTTTTATATTTTGAGCGGTTTATTACACATAAACTGTAATACTCATACATAATGATATATGATAGATAAATCTATTCCCAAGTGCAGGACTTGACAAATTCGGTCGCACTGGCTACCAAGTTTTTTCATCTTGCAACAAGTTATTTAATCTTTTTGAGCACAAATGACATTTTTTCTCTGCCCCAGCCCTACTCGTGCGCGGCAAGCAGTGATCTTCCTCTTCTCTCGTACTTTTAATGGAAGAACTAAATTTAAAATGCATTTTCCAAATCATGCACAGAAAACACCATTCTTTTTAGCTATAAACAGCTAGTATATGTCACGTGATGAGTATGTAAGGGGGAGGGAGAAGGGATATTTCAATAAAACAGTAACAAGTATTGTCAATCCAGCCTCTGTGGCATCTGAAATTGGATACAATGCTAAAAAATGCTCAATTTTTTCTGTAAGTTACAAATCTGATTTTTGTGTTTAAATCTGATTTTTATGTAGAAAACAGTTTATATTATCTTTCTAAATTATATACTATTCTAAACAATGTAACTAATAATTCTAAACTATTTTTGTTATTATTTTTCTCAATTAATTCATAAAAAACTCATGTTTTTTTTTTCATCAATGGCGGGTAAGGGGGTGGGGGTTAAATATTTTTTACTGGCGACAAGTATTTTCTTCCAGCTATCAGATTTTATGAAATTTGCAAAGCCCTGCCCAAGTGTAATATGAAATTCATGCGATGAGCAAATTGGAATTTATATCATTTTAATTGTTCTGGGGACCTTTATTAAGTCTAGGCTAAATTTGCAATGCACCCGGTAAACTCATATGTTGATTATCAATCTTTTCTTACTTTATAAGATAAGATTTTAGTGAAACCGTCTTTCTCTCATCTTTAAACAGAATAACACCTTTATATCTATAAGAGAAAGCAGAAAATACACATGAAATAAAAGAAATAAATTCAGAATGCTAATTTTAAATGAGCAGCAAGATTTCATTATTTAAAACTATTTTTGAAAAAAAAAGATTAATTTTATTTTAGATAAAATTAAATTATTATTATTCATTTAATAGTAAAAAAAATGACGTTAAAATATAATATATATATATATATATATAAAACAATTTTTTTTTTTTTTTTTTTTTTTGCAAATAATAACTATTAAATCACAGGAAAATCGACAATACATAAATGAACCAATATTTAAAATACAATATAAAAATGTATATCCAATAATGTAAAACGCACAAATTGAAAAAAAAATAAAACAAAATAAAAGTATGGGCAGAAAAAAATCCACGAGCAGAATGTGAAAATATTACAAAGAGAAAATGGTAACTTATATTGCGAAACACGTTATCAGGGGCAGTATTCCACAATATAAGTAAATCACAATTGATTTCTGTTTGAGTTAAATAAACCGTGAAGCATAAATTACTTTACTCAAATTGCCAGATCAACTACGATACTGATACCACTATATATATATATATATATATATATATATATATATATATATATGTATATGAAAGGATATAAATAAACCCTTTTATAAAATTCAAAATTAAATTTAAAATTCAAAAATTAAAATTTAAAGTCCCAAAACATTTTTTCTAACTTATAAATCCAATGCTTAAATCCGACTTGCCCCTGTTAAATTTATTTTACTGCACAGCACTTATTACTTCCAGACCCCACAATTGAACTTTCTTTAAGATTAAACGTGCTGACGGTTGTGCAATTCTCTTTTCCTTGTGGGTAGGCCTGCATGAGTAATTGCCCGGTATGTTGCAAAATCTAACCCAGACATCGATCAAAAGCTAATTGACCAATTAAAATAAATGATCCTCCCAATTTAACTATTTCTCTCTCTGCTGGAAAATATCCTAAATTCTAATTAAAACCGGCATGCAAGGACGAGGAAGACGGATCTTTCACAGATTTGAGCGTTCAACCAAACCCTCGGCCATGTAGATTTCCAAAATCACCGAGAATGGCTCGCGGGGCCTCTGGTCGAACTCCGACTACATATGTGCAAGAGAACGGCCAATAAAGGAGTTCGATCCGCATGAGGTCCCGAGTCCAACTTATTTCTGTGTATTTGTCAATTATTAGTCTCCCAAGTCGTCGCCGGATAATTCCTTATATATATATATATATATATATATATATATATATATACATATATATATATAACAATATATAATACCTTTCAAATCAAAAGACAACGAACAAGCTCTTTTACAAAATCTGACCAAATCTTTATTTTAAAGATGGCATGTAATTAATTAATATATGGAATAATTGAAATCAAAATCTAACATTTTTAAGCAATAAATGACCGAAACTGCAATATGGAATATATCTTTTTCAATAAAGCATTGATTATTTTTATTGCATTTTGCATATGATACTATACTTTTTAGCCCATTTCGGCTCATAATTATCTATTTGATTAGCTTATATATATATATATATATATACATTAAAACATCACAGAAAATTCATACAACTTGTGGTGGGAAAATAAAATAAATAAATAAATAAAAAATATAAATACGAAAAATTAACATATACCTGTTTGAACAATATCCATAAACATGTAGAGAAAAAACAATGAATAGAATTTAAAAAACAAAGAGTGTATAATATAGATTAGAGGGAAAAATGAAAAGAAAATTAAAAACCTGAACGATGAAACACAAATCTTTAATGAAATGTATCCAAAATTAACAATTACAGAAAAAGTGAAATTTTGAAATAGATGAAAATGAAATTATTACTGAACAGTGGCAGAATTGTCAAGCCCAAATTACTATAAATTCCATAAAAAAATGTATAATTTCATCTTCGGATAAACTATGAAGTTAAAATTGTACAAACTTTGGGCGATGATACATTGAAGAAAAACACCAGAAATAAGAAAAAAATGAAAATGAAATGGAAAATATATAAATATAAGTGAAGACAACCTCCCCACACTCTCTCTCTCCATATATATAATATATTTTTCCTTTGAGGGACTTTTATAAATTATATTATTATTCCTTTCAATTTATGGTGCATTTTACAATTCAGTTCTAAGTAACAGTTCTAAATTATTCTAAAACAACCTTACAAAGAGTGTAATGGAACTAATAACATCATGATGTTTCACAGTTGTCAACAGGTGACTATTTTTAAATTCTACCTGTAAAAAATTTTTCCATTGAGGTAGATTTCTTTTTGAAGTTTTTTTAGAAGTATGTGGCAGGTATTATAGTTGGGAAAAATTGTAGGAACCTTCTGAAATAAAATAAAATAAAGTAATATAAAAAACAAATTTAAGTCAATTCCTACTTAGGTCAAATAGAATTTTTTTTTTCCAGCGATCTACACCCTTCGCCATTGACGGCATTTGTTCCTAAATTTATATCCTGCTAAATATCTTACATGAGAGAATTTTTTTTCTCCCATATAAAACTAAAATTAATTAATTAAATTTAATTAATGAATTAATATTTGAAAAAACTGTATTAACATCAAGTGCCATTTATTTATTTTAACATTATAATAAACATTATAGGACCAAAAAAAAAAGTGACTTCTCAAGAACAACGTTATATACAACCTAGATATATTTCTGCTTTTTCTTTTTCCGCATTTCTGAGTGAGTTTTGTGTAAAGAACAAAACTTTGCCACGGTGAGAATCGAACCCGCAATCTTCCGTATACTAAACTGGAAGTCCCGACCACTACGCCATGACAAGATATTCCGCTGTCTTAAGCTTTGCTACTTACTTTAGTCGCTTTTTATGATGCAAAAACTATAATTAATTAAATTTAATTAATGAATTAGTATTTGAAAAAAAATGTATTAACATCAAGTGTCATCCACTACAAGTTTAAAAAAAATGTATTTGAACTTGAGTGGATGAATAAAAAGTATTTTATTAACGATTGAAAATTTGAGCAAGATATATAAATATGTATAGGGAAAGTGTGAACTAATACTAGAAATTAAAAAATAGTGGCCCGTGTTTTTTTTTCTTTTTTTAAATCCATCATTTTTAAGTTACTATTTTCATAAAGAAAGTAGTCCTTTAATTTCATGTCATTTTATTTAGAAATTTTGATCTAAATCAACTAGTTTATAAGTCTACAGTTCCCAAATTTAAAAGTAATTAAAATACAAGAAAAGAGAAAACATGCATCGCGCAATAGATCATGAAACATTTCCCAACTGAAAAACAATGTGACATGAAACATTTCCCCAATATTATTAAGAAATTTCATTTTTTTCATACAATCAAATAAAATATCTAAATAAGTAATTTATAAAAATACATAACTTAGTGAAAATCCATTTGCAGCAATTTCTGTTCCTATCGGTAATGTATGCGAATTCTTTCGTGCAGCCGTGTATGCCATCTATAGAATTTATACACACTATCTAATACACTCATAATTAGATAAGTTTCAAAATGCATACCATAATGGTAAACGCACTTGCAGCAATTATCGATCACAGTTCGTCCAGCAACCGGATTCTTTTACGCGCGTCTCTGTAAATAAAGGACAAATGGTAAGCTGCACAGAAAAAAATAAAACCCAATTTTGGTCGAAAGATTCTTAGAAGATTCTTATCAAAAAAAAAAAAAAAAAAAAAAGAAAAATTGAAAAAAAAAAAAATTATCTATTTATTTATTTATTTATTTATTTTTGAAAATGGGTATTTAACAGCGCCCAAAATGGATACACAGTGGTCCAAAACATGCATGACCAAATTGAGCACATATCTAAGAATCTTTCGACCCAAATTCGGTTTTATTTTTTCTGTGTCCATTAATCTAGTGAAAATATTTTGTAGTGCGCCTAACAAATTAACAAATGAGATTATACAATTCGTCTGTACATATAATTCCAAGTATATGTCCAAGCATAACTTTTAATAAAAGCTCTAATTTTCATTTTCATTTTCAATTTTTTATTTATTTATTTATTTATTTATTTATTTTTTAACGGCGGGTGATAGCCCCGTTTAAATTTCAATGCATTGTACAAAAAAAAAAAAAAAAAAAAAGTTGATTGCCAGTACAAATTTTACGGAATTTTTCTCCCAGATGAAAATGATATATCGCGAATGTGTCAAAAAGTATAGATTTGAGAATATCTTTGGCAGAAAATGCTAAATTTTCATTTTCTCTAAAACTATATAATGAGTTATTTTTATTATTAAAAAATAAAATAAAATAAAACTGTAAAAATCCGGTAATTGTACTGTTTAAATAAGGAGATTTTTTTAGAGTGTAGAAATATAAAACATTCCAAAGCATTGGCAAAACCGACAAATTAACTAGACTTTTATTACTATTATCTGTAATATCTGTATTATTATTATCTGACTTATATAAATACTTATACATATCTTATATATCTGAAATACTTATAAAATGAAGTGAAATACTTATGAAATGCTTATATATCTTAAATACATATTAGTTACGCATTCACGAAATCATTTCATCGGAGGGAAAAAATCCATTCAAATCTGAAAATTTTACTGTGAGTCAACTGTTTTTTTTACAGTGTGTAATAAAAAAAAAAAAACCCGATATTTTCGTCGTAATGTCTGTTTTTTCCCATTAAAAACATTTCAAGCTCCAACTTTCATAAAATTTGGCCGTTCAAGATGGATTTTGAAGGGCATTACGGTACGCAGTACTTCTTTTATTTTAAAAACTTAGAAAGAAAAATAATGCGTCAAGCATACATTATGAAGCACTTTCCAACACCATTTAGAATACTAATACGGTGAAAGATGATGTCTAAATAAACAATTTGAAAAAAAAGGCATAACACATTTGAAAACCCAATGTCAGAAAGTACCAAAAAATTTCGAATTATTTTGTGCAGCTCTGTATATGATCTATAGATTTGTATATATGCTATACAGTATGCAAAAATTTAGTCCAAACTCAGAGCGCAGTTGAAAAGTCCCTTTCAGCAATTTCCGGCAACAAGCGGAAATGTAGTCGAATTCTTTTGCGAAGACCTGTATATGATCTATAGAATTTATACATACCAAGTAATGTGCATAAAATTAGTTAACGTATACCACAATAGAAAACACACTTCCTGCAATTATTACTCATAGACATTGCTGTAACCGAATTCTTTTCTGTGTTTCTTTAAATCAACGATAAATGCTATGCACACATTATTCTATAGTAAGCATCTTGTAGTGTACATCAGTGATGTACTAAATATAGTTCAGCTAGAAGCATAACTCAAAAAATGCATAACACAATTACAAACTTTAAACAATTCACACTCATACACAGTAATGTATACGAATTATTTTGTGGAGCTCTGTATATGATCTGTAGAATTTATACACACCAAAGTACACGTAAGTATGCAAAAATGTAGTTAAACTTAAAAACGATGCCCCAACTAGAAACGCACTTAATGCTCATAGACAGTACTGTAACTGAAATCTTTTGTGTATCCCTGTAAATGAACGATAACTGGTATGCATTCTACAATGAGCATCTTATAGTGCGCCTCAATAATGTACATAAATGTAATTTTGTTCAAAATATTGCAATATTAAAATATGCTGTTAACAATTTCCCCCCTAAGATCATTATATAGCCGAATTCTTTTGCGTGACTCTGTAAATGAATGATAAGTGCTTTGCACTTCATATTCTACAGAAAGCATGCTTTACTGCACCCCAGAAAAACATATTAATTTCTTTATGTTTGAAATAGTGTAATATTATTAAAATACACCGCAAACGGCTTTTCCACATAGACCGTACTGTAACGGAATTTTTTTGAGTGCCCTGTAAATGAACTATGATTGCTACACACTTCATTTTCAATACCAAACATGCCATGGTCAATGACATGTTTGCCTGTTTGCATTACATGCCTCAATAACGTATATAAGTTACATGGCAATACGAGTATATTTACTTGAGTTAGAGCACGGCCAGACAGACAAACCGAATTCGTAAACACTTTTAAACTATGTTGGAAAGTGTTAATAATCACCCTATCTTACATGGTTCTTTTTTCAGCGATATGTAAAAATGTTTAATATATCATCCTCTAGCGCCCGTAAAACTTAGCGGTGTTGTCAACAATATAATTTAAAATTAATCTGGTATGCAACAATAAACGTAAGAATCTATATAACAAAACAGGAAAAACCCTATGTTGTGCCAAACCAATACCACTAAAACAGTCCAACTGGCGTGTAATATGCAAATACCTGTGCAATAATGTAAGGCACAATCCTTTGAAGTCGGTTTAATTTTTTCCTTTAAAATTACTTGTTTTTCATTGTGTTCAACTATTATTATTATTGTTATGAAATTTAGAAAATATTTATTATTCATTATACAATATCCTCACTTCACACTCACTTCTCACTTCACACATATTTTGAACAAAATTTTAAATACAATTTTAGTGATCATTTTGTGGTTTTAAAAAAAAAGTAAATAAAAAGAACTTCTTAAAAAGTAGACCAACTAATGCTACAAAAATATTTTGGATCTTTTTCTGTGTAGGTTTTTACTTAATGAAGCAGCCATTTTTTTACTTTCACTTTCAATTTCATTTTTTTAACCGTAAGGATTTTTTTCTAACTTGTTTTAGTAGATATTTAATTGCAAAAAGTTATTGCTACTTTAGCAGTTATGGAATTTTGTATAGTTTAATAGCACGAAACATTATAATTATTTGTATTTGTTGCTAATATTCTTATTGTTAATAATAATAGGAGTTATTTTTTTTTATAATTTTAATAAATATACTGACAGTTTAAAATTGAAACCAACTATATATTTTATCTTCATTTTTGAAAAAAATAAAATAAAAAAGAGGCATGATGTTACAAATGAAATTTACATAGAGACTCATGCCTATGCGCGTATAATAGAATCATGACAAGATCAAATAAAAAAACATTATTTTTATCTTCATTGAACTCTTGAATAAATTCATTCACTTAGTATTTGTTCATGTTCAGTGAAATTTGTTGATCTTCAATTCTTATTTAAGAAAAGTCAACTCGCTGAATTTATCGAAGTTACTAGAACGCCGGCTTATAACGTTTTTCCCTGAAAACAATTAAGATTGATGTCCTGGAATGTAAAGCTAGATAAGTACAGCCAAATGAAAAACATTGAAATGTTACTGAAAACGATAACAAATATAAGACGATTGCAAACGTTTACTACAAAATAAATAAAATTATACTTGGGCGATGGTAAATTCAAGCATTTCCACAGATTAAAAGAAGTATTTTTTTTTCTCTTCTCTAATGGTAAAGAAGCGCACGCAGAAAATTGAGCAAAGGAAGTTAATTTGCAAGCATTCATTTAATGTCGTTAAGAGGACATTGATGATTTCTGATTTTGAAATGTTATTACGATTACTTTAGTTGTCGAAAGAATGTTTTTCTTCGAACATTTCAAAACTCGACTTTTCAAACTTAACCCTCTGACTGTTTATCCCGCGATTTCCACGGGCAAGACATTTGTAGAAAAATTTATGTAATTTACAATTTTTGAAGCAATTTTGTATTAAAAATTCAACAGTCAAAGACTGAAAATGAAAACGATAAATTTATTACATTTTTCATATACAGGATGATTTGAAATATGTAATGGTATAGGAGATAAAGGTCGATTATATATTGGTCGAAAGGATTTTGAAAAAATAATTGAGCAGTCAGAGGGTTAACAGTTTTACACGAGTTATTTTTACACGTTTTAATATATTTAAAGTTAGTCTTGAATGTTTTTTCTGCCTACATCTTCAAATTCGACTCTTGTGGGATAGAAGGTGCTACCATTTGCACCAACCAATTTAAATTTTAATGAATTGATAATGAAACAATGTATAATCCTAAATTTTTCGAAAGTTCAACTCCTATGCCCACTTGCCGTTAACACCAACCGAATTTTTGTTCAGCGTTGCAACACGATATCTGCAATAGTTCTGATACAGCGCCTAGAATACATAGTGCAGAAAACGGCTACAAAATAGTACTAAAAAGTTGAATCCGATAAATGTAGAACGATGCTGAAAAGATAACGGGTCGATCGCAGCGACATCTTCCAGCAGTGGCGTAGACAGGGTGGAAGTCCAGATGGTTTGGATACCACTAATTTTATAAAAATATGTTTGCCTTACCTAATCGGAGAATTTTCTGCGATATTGAAGGCGAAGAAAACTTTATAATATTAATGGTTTCCAGAACATTTGGACCCCCCCCCCCCCCACTCCCTGGCTACGCCACTGTCTGCTAGCTTTTTTCAACGCAAAACATTGTATAAGAATCGAACTGAGAAGACATTTTTCAGCTGGTGGTAAATATTTTAAATAATTAAATTATACCCCATTTTCTTGGACAGTGATTTTCATAAGCTTTGCAAATATGAATGATATTGTTCATGGCCAAAAAACGTGACACGCATTCTTTTGTGCCTGGTTGCAGTACTCGATACAAGACAGCAAACTAGAAACTATCCCTATTTAGCATACCAAAGGATGAATCTCTGCTAGAAGAGTGGAAAAAGATTAATTCCCTGACATGATAAAAAACTAACTTCAAAATCAGTTACATCTGAAATATACACTTTCAAGAAGATTTCATTAACAGAAATTATGTTCATGTTGTCAATAGTGAAACGGTTACTTTTGCTAGAGGTAAATCTATTTTTAAAGCAGATGTCACTGCGATCGCCTTATTATTGTACCGCATAGTTGCACATTTATCGGCTACAATTTTTTAGAACTTTTTAAAGCATTATCAGTTTGGCCTTTTTTAAATTCCGAAATTTCGCATTCATACCAGAAATTCCTTATAATGTTCTTTTCGTTAGTTAATGGCAGATATTTCGTGACTTCTTAAAGTAAAAATTCTTGTTTCAGAATTTCCGGTTTGAATTCGAAAATTTTGAATTGAAAAACGGTAAAACCGTTTTCCACACTATGTATTCTAGGCACTGTAGTTCTGATAAATTTCTTAGCTGTGAAAGACTGCGATCAAAAGTAAGAAAACTGGATTTTTACTGGTCACCACATTTTGTGCTAATTTCTTGAAAGCTTTTTAAAAAAAAGTTTAAATAAAAAAGCGCGAAAAAAAAGCTTAAATTGAAGCCCGGACGCATTTTAACGTTAAGTATATGTCATTTATGATCTTTAAGGCGGGAAAAAACTAACTTAAATTGAAACCGCTACGCCTTATATCTATGGCACTTATGATCTATAATTATTCCGCAAGGATACGATTTGTGTCAGATTTTTTTTTTTTTTCAACGCGAACCATGCCGGCTATGGTACCTATCACTATGTTGAATTTGATGGTCATTATATTTTAGGAGGAGTAGCATGATAAAATTACCATTGTATTGGAGCTGAGCAATCGAAGCTCAATAAAAGGGGTTTTAATTTAATTTAATTGAAATTATTAAATTTAAATAAATGAATACATACAAACTAATAATGCAATTAATGAACATTAAAAAAAATGCTCGGTATCTTTGTTCAGGGTTTGTATGCTTTTACCACAATTTTTAATACAATTTTTCTATTTAATATTTAAACAGCAGAAATAGTAGACACCTCGTTTAATTGCAGGATTTGTAATACTTTTCTGCATTTTAATAAAGTGAAAAATTCTATTTCAAAAAATGTGGTAAAAGCATACGAACTCTGTTGTTTCTTGATGTAATTATTTGGTATAAAATTTAATATTTCAGTATAATTTAAATTAACCCCTCAGTATACTTAAAAAAAAAAAAAAAAAAAAAAAAAAAAAAAAAAAAAGCTCTCTTGAATTCAGTTTAATAAATTTTTAATTATCAAAGGTTCAGTTTAATACATTTAAAACTACTAATTGTAATCGATCTTGGATGTATGAAATTTCCTTATTATTTACTTTTACTGGTTATAATCTTGTCTATACTATTATATAAAGAGAGAACGCCTGACTGTCTGACTCATCAACGCCCAACTAAAACGACTAAAGTCAGGATCACGAAATTTGGACAGTAGATTGCTGTTATGACCTAGGCAAGCAATAAGAAAGGACTTTTGAAAATTGACCCCCCCCCCGAAAGGTGTTAAAGAAGGGGGGGGGGTTGAAAGTTTAAGGTCATTTCGCCATATCTCAGCAGCAGTTTTAGGTAGGAGCGCGAAAATCAGGAAAACAAATCCACTAAAAATTGGTTAAACACGTATTTTAGCGATTTTAGAAATTCACCCTCTAAGGGGGTTAGATGGGGGAGGGGTTAGGTAAAAAAAAAAAGAATGAATCTTGACACAATACAGTTACAAAAGTAAAGTCTCAACAATAGTTACAACAATGAAATACATAAAATACAGCTAAACCAATCTGGTAAAAAATAGTTAAACACGTATTTCAGCTATTTTAGCGATTTCATCGCCAACATCGACAATGAACCCGATTATAGAAGATTACACGAATAAGACAACTATTGCTTATTTTTGATTAGATATTTTGAATAAGACATCTTTCCAAGGAGGTCGACACATTGTTCATCCGATCGAAGTTATAAATAAACACATGTCTATGTTAAAACCGAAGGCACCTATTTATTTTACTCCGCATATCCAAAAAGAAAAGAAGTTAGAATAAGATAAAAGATGCATCCCAATTATTTTTTCTTTAACTCGGTGTTTGGTTTAAAAATTCAAATAGTTGTGCAGCTAATATTTCTGAAACTTCAGTTTTTATTTGGGAATAGACTAACGAATTGGATTAAAGGTTAGAGCTAGTAAAGTTTAAGCTGTATAGAGGGCGATTAAATGTTCTTTGACAGACTTAAAAGGATGGTAGAGCACACTAGAAAACACGATTTTTATATAGGAAACAATCCACTTATCGATTAAAAAAATTACAGAATGTTTCACTCCAACCCGAACTCGAAATTTTGTTCATAATAATTAAAAATAATGAAGATATATAGTGAAATTTGAAACAATTTACCTTTTTTTTTTCTGTGAAATGCAATAATATCGGGAGAAAAGGTAAAAATTGGCTATATTCACAATACAAGAGTGCTGAACTAAACGCTATATATTTCCGAATGTAATTGGCATTACATACGGTCTGACTGTCTGAAATGTTGTACACATCCAGCATTTTGCGTGATGTCATTGAATTTTCACACGCAGAAAGCTAAAACCTGTTGAACATTTTGTTAAAATATCTTTATTTTTCTTAAAGTAATGAACCATACTTATGTTCTCATTAGAGTGAGACACCCTGTATTTTCGACTAAATAAACGGGTTACGACCCTGGTTTATACAAATAGTGTCTGTTGTAGTCTGCTCTACCACCGCTTAAAGTGAGTGTAAGAACTTTTATTACATTCGGTTAAAACAATTGTTATTGATATCCTTATAGGCAACATTAAAGTAATATTAACTTTAAAAATATCAAAAAATGAAATATCACACTTTATTCAAAATACATTGGAAAGAACATTATTCAAGCTTTTAGAATAAAAATAAATGAAAATATTGCGATAGAAAACAAATGAAAAGAAAAAAAATGATATTATTTCTCAAGAGTATTATATGTTTTACAAATTGTTACATGGATATATCTCAATAAACTGACTTATTTTTTAACAAACTTAAAAAAAATGGAATTGTTAATGGAATATTTTTTTAAATATTTGTATATTTCTTTCCAGAATTTTTTTTTCTTATTTTAAGGAAAGTGCAAGAAAAAAAAAATCAATAACATATCAGTTTTGAATAATTCTTCACTGTTATTACACAAGTAATTTCAAAATTACCATTGGGGGCTAATTTTTTTTATTATTATTATTTCTATCCCAATATTTCTAAAAAAATAATCTACTTCGAGGAATAGTAGAGATTTACTACGAAGATTATTAAATACTGGAATGATATATTAATTTTGAATAATATATTAATAATAATAATAAATAATATATTAATTTTATAAAAATAAAATAAAAGTGAAATAAACTTAAATAATATATTAATTTTGAAATACTGGTAGACAGAATAATAATAAAAAAAATAGTCTACAGCTCTATAATTTGAAAGAGTAGTAAATTGTGCTAAGCAAAAGAGCAAGTTAGTTTTGTTAATTGTACCGCTATTAACTTTTTAACTATTGCAAACTTATATAAATATAACTTTCTGTTGCATTCTTTATTTATTTTTATTTTTATTTTTATTTTTATTTTTTTAATAGAAATATATAAATTAACCTGTCTTTTGACGGATTTAGTAAAAGAACATTATGGCAGAGAACTACAAAGGGTATTCACACATTTTTGTAACGATTTTGGTAAAAGAGATATATAAACAAAGATAACAATTTTATTTTCTAAATGTTTAACCTGATAGTCCTTTTGTTGAACTGTCATATTACATCTTGATTTCCAAGATAAAAGGGCTTTTCTTAAGAGATCAAGATTAATTCTGTTGCACTCCTTGACCACCAACCTATCAGAGTCCATCCAGTGTTTTAGGAAGCCGCTTATAAAGGGCTTGTTTTAAAAGTCCATCTGCTGAGTAGTCCATAGGAAACACATCGGGGAACTGCATTTAAATGGAATAGCCCCAATTCCAGTTTCATTTCTCATTTATTTCTAAAATATAGCAGTAGATTTAAAGGTATGGGTTGTAGACGAAAAAAAAAAAAAGCTAACATCATGGTTATTTTTTGTTTTGATTAGCTTTAAATCAGATTTTATAGTTTTGCTTACAGTTCCTAAATAGATGTTTAAAGATTTGGCAATAGTTCTTTGAAGGGTTGGAATTTAAAAAAAAAAGTTAACATCATGGTTATTTTTTGTTTTGATTAGCTTTAAATCAGATTTTATAGTTTTGCTTACAGTTCCTAAATAGATGTTTAAAGATTTGGCGATAGTTCTTTGAAGGGTTGGATTAAAAAAAAAAAAAAAAAAAAAAAAAAAAAGAAACATGAGACGCGATTTTAGATATAATAAGCGGTGAATGTACCTTTGTTGAGTATCCATTTTTTACATTTTTCACAGTAAAATGTAAACTTTGACGTTTCTTCAATTTTTCATCAATTACGCCACTAATTTTACGTGTATAAATATTAAAACCGTGCTTTTCATGCTTTCTTTTAATAATCGAATCTGAGTATTTTTCTTCGTAACGTGCTAATAGCTTTTGAACCATTGTTTATTTTCCAGCGACATTTTAAAATAAAGAATATTTTTAATAATGGAGACGATACATAAATGTCAACCCTATTCCGTATTGATATCATATATATATATATATATATATATATATATATATATTAAATTTAAATCATAGAGAAAATCAAAATCTTTACAAACATGTGTGAACATTTTCTGTAGAATTAAAAGAAGCCTGGTTCATTTATTTATTTTTTAAACTTATTTAACCCTACCCTCCTTCAAAAACAACAAGTATATTCCCCATAAATCCAATTTATACCCCATTTTGAAACGGTTTTTTTCGGTCTTTGAAACTCTACAAAGAATTTGAAGTAAAAAAGTGGTTGTATCTAATTTAATTTACATAAAAGTACAAAAAATTTTCCTTTAGCGTTTTTCAGCACCTTGTGGGAAAATGAGATTACAAACTTGTCTAGACATAATTAGACGTGTTTTCACAGTTTTTTAAATTTTATATGTAAATCGTGTAAATTTGACTGCTTTCTGATTTTGTAAATAATTAGCAAACATGCGGGAAAAAAAGGATGAAAACGGCAGAGCAAAAGAATGAAAATGAGAACTTCCTGAATATACTGGATTTTTAGCTGCAAGTGATTATTTTTAGATGGATAAATTTATATTGTCATTATAAAAACTTTTTTCATATTTGTATTAATCTTTTATTACTAATTCTTGTAAGAGTCAGTCTTATTTATTACTAATAATTATTGCCATTAACTTCGGTTAATATTAAACGCAGTTATATATCAAAGATAAAGTTATTTATATATTCTGTATTACATTGGTATAAAATACGATTGAATTTCTCATTATAATAATTAACCGTGTTTCCGTAATATCCATACCAGGCAGACAGATCACCAAAAATTTGAAGTAGAAAAGTGGTTGTATCTAATTTAATTTACATAAAAGTACAAAAAATTTTCCTATAGCGTTTTTCAGCAGCTTGTGGGAAAATGAGATTACAAACTTGTCTAGACATAGACATGTTTTCACAGTTTTTTAAATTTTATATGTAAATCGTGTAAATTTTACTGCTTTCTGATTTTGTAAATAATTAGCAAACATGCGGGGAAAAAAAAAGGATGAAAACGGCAGAGCAAAAGAATGAAAGTGAGAACTTCCTGAATATACCGGATTTTTAGCTGCAAGTGAAGATTTTTAGATGGATAAATTTATATTGTCATTATAAAAACTTTTTTCATATTTGTATTAATCTTTTATTACTAATTATTGTAAGAGTCAGTCCTATTTATTACTAATAATTATTGCCATTAACTTCGGTTAATATTAAACGCAGTTATATATCAAAGATAAAGTTATTTATATATTCTGTATTACATTGGTATAAAATACGATTGAATTTCTCATTATAATAATTAACCGTGTTTCCGTAATATCCATACCAGGCAGACAGATCACCAAAAATTTGAAGTAAAAAAGTGGTTGTATCTAATTTAATTTACATAAAAGTACACAAAATTTTCCTATAGCGTTTTTTAGCACCTTGTGGGAAAATGAGATTACAAACTTGTCTAGACATAGACGTGTTTTCACTGTTTTTTAAATTTTATATGTAAATCGTGTAAATTTTACTGCTTTCTGATTTTGTAAATAATTAGCAAACATGCGGGGAAAAAAAAAGGATGAAAACGGCAGAGCAAAAGAATGAAAGTGAGAACTTCCTGAATATACCGGATTTTAGCTGCAAGTGATGATTTTTAGATGCATAAATTTATGTTGTCATTATAAAAACTTTTTTCATATTTGTATTAATCTTTTACTAGGACTTCCCTCAAAGGGATTAGTCTGAGTGATATTGGTGAGAACATAAAGTTAACAATTACGATATAAAGAAGATATCAACAAGAATCTAAGTGAATATACAGCATATGATAGACAAGAGATAGATAAAGATACAACATATGAAAAATAGCAAATTAAATGATATAATTACAAAATATCATATATAAATTCATATATTGTTATGTTTTCATATGCATTTTTTTATAACATTTGGCAAATAATCTCATTTTTTTGAGCGGGAATTGCTCAAAACTTAAAAAAAAAAAAACCGCCGGATCTTTTAAAACGATATTTTTAAAGTCACATAATCAGATTTGCAGCCAATAGCGTATTTTAGCAAGCGTAGTTTAACGCAAATTTAATTTAATTTTTGCAACATTTTCTTTGTGACAAATATCTAAATAAAATATTAAAAAATAAAATATTAAATATTGAAATATTAAATCAAATATTTAATATTTGAATTAAAAAAATTTCCTTTGTTTATTTGTATAACTATTTATAGAAACTCGTATACTTCAAACCACATTGATAACATGCTTTGCTACAAACGTGTCTACCAGTCTAACTACTCGTATGTCTTAGCTGTGTCTCTCTCCGAACTCATCTGTCTACTGTCTCTCTACTCTTCTGTATATCCGTCTCAGTATCCGTCTGTCTTTCTACCCGACTCTTTAATCGTGTCTCTACCTGTCTCGCTTCCCGTTACACTACTCGTCTATCAACACGTCTGTCTGTCTATATACCCCTCTCTCTACCCGTCTGTCAAGTCGTCTCTGTACTCGTCTCTCTATCCACCACGCTACCCGTCTCCCTACCCATCTCACTACCCCTCTGTCAACCCTTTTTTGCACCTGCCTCGCTACCCGTCTGTCTATTCGTTTCGCTACCCGTTAGCTTATCTCTGTCGCTATCCGTCTCTCTACCCGTCTGTCTACCCGTTTGTTTACACGTCTATCTATCTCTCGCCAACTCTTCCCAATATTTAAACAATTTAGTAAACGGAAGCCGTTTATCTGTTATTAAATGCAAACAGGAGTAATTTATCTAAAGAGTGTAATCAGATGCATTTTTTTTAAATACATACATAAACCAGCATAATAATTCACCAGTTTTATTTTCATAGTAGTTTATGTCATTTGACAAATCTCTACTTCTTCAACCCGAACTGCGTCAAGCTTTTTAAAAAAGCCCCAAGGTCCGTATAACTGGGAAGGGGAATTGTCCTCAGGGCTATTAGATACATGTTATTAAGTTAAGTGAAAGTTTCGTAATCGGGTTCGCAGCCAATTTCTTATGTCAGAAAGGGTGGCTTCACGCCATTTTAAATTCCTTTCTGTAACTTTCTTTTTCTTTTTTTGGTGGGTGGTTGGGGGGGGGGGGGAGGGTTCCAAATATATACACTTAAATTCAAACTTTTGCCCCCATGTTAATATTAGTGTTGTTTGTATTATCAATTAATACTTTGTTGATCGAGCTTCATTCGAAACAAATGTAAAAGACTTCTACAGTTTTTTTTCTTGGAGAAAGTTCCGTAATCGGGCCCTAAGCTAATCGGGGAATTTAATATCATTATTGTTTCTAACTCTTATAGAGTTAAAACAATATTGTTGCTAGCATTACTCTTGTTTGTGACCAACCTCTTCTGTGTATAGGGAAAAAGTTCCGTATCATGTACTGGTTGGTGCCAAAGGCAGTTGTAGAATCTTACAAATTTTTCTAGAGAGCGGAAAAACATGTTTTTTAAAATATTTACAAATATACGTTTATTAAACCATGTTTTTGAGCCATTTTAAAAAATTAAGTACGCTGCTAAAATAAAATTTTATTGCCATTTTCGATATTTTAATAAGAAATGAAAATACATAACAAACAAATTTAACAAAACTAAGCCATTTTTGGGTACTATTGGGTATTATTACTCTATTATCCCGTCGACCACTTTTCATAACAAAAAACTATCGCCAAACTAAGATTAAACGCCAAAAATACAGTCCCATTTACTTGATGCCAGAAGCATTATACGTATTTGTTATGCCATCAAGTGGTTTTTAATTCGACATTTGCGTGTATTTTTCATTATGTTTTACTGATTTATTAGTTATTTCATTCATTAAAGTAACAATTGTGTCCTTAAATTCTTATATTTTATTTATTTTGATATTTCAATGGCAACGTTCTCCCGTTTATTTAGCGTTACAGTTTGGCGATAGTTTTTTGTTATGAAAAGTGGTCGACGGGATAATAGAGAAGTACCCATTTTTTGTGATAAATAATTGTTATTGCCAGGGGAGGCAAATTGTAAACAATTAATAAGCGAACTAAAAAAATTACCGGAAAAAACTTGTGGGAATCTCAAGAAAGAAATATCTGATATAAATAGCATTTAAAATCTTAAAATGGAGAAGTGGTCCGTATAAAAATGCAAAACATTATACACCTGATATAAGAATTTTTTAATTTTTTTATATTTCCGAAAGCACAGATAAAAGGGTAAAAATCCCGGCACAGATGCCATATACTCACCACGTTGGCGCGATTTTTCGCCCGCCCCTTTGGCGAAAACTGTTTGTTGTGTTTGTTTACTTTTATTTTTTATTTTAATTCTATAGATTATTTTTATATGTATATCAATATTAATTTAGGCACAGATGTCATATACGCACCAGATTGGAGCGATTTTTCCCCCGCCAATTTGGCGAAAACTTTGTTTTTGAATATTAGTTACAAATACCATACAATAATAGCATGTAATTTTTTATTTCAATATAAAAATAAAATAACGTAATAAATGAAATAGCTCCTATTATTCAAAAATGGGAAATAAAAATAAATAAATGATAGTTTGATATAAATAAATATTGATATATATAATAAAAACAATTTATAGAATTAAAATAAAAAATAAAAGTTAATAAACAACAATTGAAACAAAATAACCGGGTTACCATGTGAGGCATAAAATTGCCATTTTGTTGCAATCGCGCCAATGTGGTGCGTATATGACATCCGCGCCTTTATTTATATCAAACTATTATTTATTTCTTTTTATTTCTTTTTTTTTTAAATAATAGAAGCTGTTTCATTTATTACGTTATTTTATTTTTATATTGAAATAAAAAATCACGTGTACTATTTGTCACACTATTTGTAACTAATATTCAAAAACAAAGTTTTCCCCAAGCTGGTGGAGGGAAAAATCGCGCCAACGTGGTGCGTATATGACATCTGTGCCTTGTTTCATTTCACATAGAGGTACTGCTCTATTATCCCGTCGACCACTTTTCATAACAAAAAACTATCGCCAAATTGTTAGATTAAACGCCAAAAATGCAGTCCCATTTACTTGATATCAGAAGCATTATACGTGTTTGTTACGTCATCAAGTGGTTTTTAACGCGACATTTGCGTGTATTTTTCATTATGTTTTACTGATTTATTAGTTATTTCATTCATTAAAATAACAATTGTGTCCTTAAATTCTTATATTTTATTTATTTATGTATTTTGATATTTCAATGACAACGTTCTCCCGTTTATTTGGCGATAGTTTTTTGTTATGAAAAGTGGTCGACGGGATAATAGAGAGGTACCCACATATGTATTGGTACTTTTATGTTAACTTGGCGCAGTTGATAAATCGCCAAATATTTTTCTCATAACATCTTCATATTGCATTCATTTCATTTAAATATAAATCTTTCACTGATTTCATTTGAAATACATACATTAAAAATACACGTCTTTCACTCATTTAATTTAAAATACACGCCTTTCACTAATTCCATTTAAAATACTAAAAAGGAAAAGAAAATAAGAAATAATGCCACAAATCGAAACCTTTTATTTAAACATCAAAGAATTGTTCCTAACATACACACGCGAAATAAAAAAGCTGCTAATGGTGTGATTTACGCCAAATCTCTAATACTAATACTACTCTTACTAATCTCTAATACTTTTCAAACAGAAAAAATTCCAGATTAACTTTCCATTTTTATTAAATTGAAATATATATTTTATTGTGCTGAATATTAGTGCTTGCATATTTTTTTGCTCCATGTATTCCATGAACTTTTCAATTCCGATTGTCTACGAAAATCTCCCGCCGGTGAAAATGACGTACGCACAAAATTTAGTGACGTATGTACTTTAATTGTGCTTTTTTATCTATTTTTTTTAATATAACTTCCAAACGGTTTGACACTTATTCTTGGTAATAAATAGACGACGTTGTCACCTTTATAGGTACCTGCTGTAAAAATTTGAACGAAATCCGTTAAATATTTTTTGAGTTATGCTTGACGAAAGGTTTTAATATCCATCGTAGCTATATATGGGGCAAAGTAATACTGCGCTGTGTATGAGTCTTCGTTGCACTCAGACAATTACTAATTATTGTAAGAGTCAGTCTTATTTATTACTAATAATTATTGCCATTAACTTCGGTTAATATTAAACGCAGTTATATATCAAATATAAAGTTATTTATATATTCTGTATTACATTGGTATAAAATACGATTGAATTTCTCATTATAATAATTAACCGTGTTTCCGTAATATCCATACCAGGCAGACAGATCACCAAAAATGATTGCCAATTGTCAATTGAGGGTGTTATAATGACAGTGGTGCAAGTCAAAAATTTGAAAAATCTAGATAATCATGTTTTCACTGAACGTATATTAATATCTGTCCAGTGCGACAGTCAAATAAGTCATAGGTCATTTAGGGAGCCGCTAGAGGGCAAAACAAGTTGTACCACTTAATACAACGGCAGTTTCACAAAACCCTTCATTTCTCAAATTACTAAATATTGAATTACTCCACTGTCATTCTAACTTGTGTTCAAAACAGTAATTTTATATACATTTATTAAATACACAAAATCGTTAAGAATGGCACAGAATATAAAAAGCAAACTAAAATATTTCAAAACAGTAATTTAGTATACATTCAATAAATACGTAATATCAGATTGATGGTTTTAGCGATGAAGATATTCCCAGCGATGAAGATATTCCCAATGACTGATTTATTTCCGACTGGATGTTATTGCTTGCCTGAATGAATATAATATTATATATCCCATAACACATATTATATATATATATATATATATATATATATATAATATGTGTTATGGGATATATAAATATATATATATATATAATATGTGTTATGGGATATATAAATATATATATATATATAATATGTGTTATGGGATATATAATATTATATTCATTCAGGCAAGCAATATCATCCAGCCGGAAATAAATCAGTCATTGGGAATATCTTCATCGCTAAAACCATCAATCTAATATTACGTATTTATTGAATATATAGGTATTATATAGGTATTGAATATATTGAGTATATAGGATTCAAGCCCCGAAAATAACTATGAAATTTAATGAAAAGTGGGTGCAATAACAAGAAACGAAAATTAAAAAAAGCATTGAACATGGAAACTAAGAAATATAAACACAATTCAGAAAAAATAGGTCAGAGTTGGTATATGACGGTTTGTATGTTAATTTTTATTTCCATTGTAGTATAATTTTTATATATTTTTATTCGATATTGTTGCATATTTAAGTTACGTTATCTCTGTAACAATTTTTCGTGTTTTGTTGAGTTAATTAATTCAGTTTTTCAAATTGAGAATTTTTTTTGTTTTATTTTGTATAATTCTGAAATTTCTTTATTTTTATGACATATTTGGCTTATGCAAACTTCCTGTGCCTTGTGACATTTGTAAGGCTACATATTATTGATACTTATTTAAGCCCTCCTACCTGCTGTTTTTTTTCTGAATTGTGTTTATAGTTCTTAGTTTCCCTGCTTAAAGTTTTTTAAAACTTTCGTTTCTCGTTATTGAATCCGCTTTTCATTAAATTTCATAGTTATTTTCTTCCCTTAAATCCGATATTGTCTGTGTGATCAAAAGAGAAGTCTGGTGCACATAACTGGATTTTTCCCCTTACAACTTTAATGCACACACATAAAAATATATTATATTATATAGTTTAAAAATATTTATGCGATTGCCTGTAACATGAAATTATATAATATTAACTATGCAGTTACAATATGTAGCAAAAAATAAAGGTTACTCTACACTGAAAAAAAAAAGTGTTGATTTTACAGTATAATACTGGCACCCCAGCTGTCAGTATTATACCGTAAAATTAACAGTAATAAACAGTAAAATAAGCAGTAATACGCTGCCGTGCATGCGTGGTAACGTATTACTGCTCATTTTACTGTTTATTATTGTTAATTTTACGGCATAATACTGACAGCTGGGGTGCCAGCATTATACTGTAAAATCAACACTTTTTTTTTTTTTTTTTTTTTTCAGTGTACTTATTATTATAGATGCCATTGTTGGCACGGTGTACCTGCCTTTCACGGATAATACATAAATATCTAATTAACACAATGTTGAGCGGCAATTTAACGTGAAATCTATCTGAATTTTAAGAACAGAAGCTTCAACCTTCATCTGAAAAATCTTTGATATGTTGTTTGTACTTAGAAGTTTAATCAGTAAATACTTTAAAATGTATGCTCTTAACTCATTGTTGACCGGTAATTCTGTGTGAAAACTGGGTTTTGAAACAATAAAAGCCACGCCCTCTTTTAAAGTCTTTCAGACATTGGTTGACCAGGTAGTTTCTTTTAATATCTTTATGCATTAAACATCTTATAATTTAAGGGTTTAACCAAAAATTTCTTACAATCTAATAAATAAGGTCAAATATATAAGATATAATGACATATACAAGGTGTTTCAGTATAATGTATACAAACCTTAAGAAGTGGTAGAGTACAATTTTTGTATGGGAAATCTGGGTCGCAATTTACTCATTCGGTCAAATGACGGGGTGCTTCACTTCAATCTGAGCATGGATTTTTGGTCACAACTTTAACAATAATAAATATATTTTAATTATATTTACAACAAATTAACTTTCCGTGTAAAAAAAGACATGAAATCATGAAACTTAGTAGAAGGACACAGTAATTCGGACGCTGCAACCGTAACTAAAGTCAATTGTAATCCGAAAAGTGGTCCGTCTAATTTAACGGTGGCTATTTTCACCACTGCTTTAACTGAGACAATATCACGAGATGTGGTGAAAGTGGCCACCATCCCCATCCAATCAGCGCTAAATTAGACAACCGATTTTTGGGAAGGTAGTTGACATTACATACGGCGTACCGAAAAAATTCTTGTGCATTTATACTGATTTCATCGCATACATTCTACGTATCTCACATAGGTGCCGAAAACAGAGTTCGTACTTTTTAAACTTTCGAATAACCAAATTTTAATAGTAATCTCCATTTAATTTAATAGCAAATTTCGTCGTTATATAAGGAAAATATTGCTATTTAGAAATTGGGGTACGTAACCTGAATATTTAAGATGGCGGGAAATCCTGCCAATCGGATTAAATGGGTTAACTCGTGGGTTGAAACAATATGCAATTGACATATTTATATCGAATATTAATATAAAAAGGTTCCCTCTTAACTGAAAACGACATCAAAAATAAGATGATACAAAGCTTTCGACGTCAAAATAGATGAAAATACAACAAGAAAACAATAAATTTAAATCTCTTCTCAAATCAAATAAAGTTCTTTCTTTACTAATGGTGTAATTTAAATCTCTGCTCAAATCAAATAACGTCCTTTCTTTACTAATGGTGTAAGAAAACCCCACTCAATGAAATTAGAAAAAAAACAAAACAATTAATTACTTCTCTTGAGGAATAGATATTTCATAAAATTGTTATTGTTCAGTGTTATCATTTTACGAGACGTTTAAGCTACTAGAATATTTAAAAAAATCTTTAAAATGTATATAAAATCATGCTCCTTATCTTTATGAAATAATCTAATATTTTTATAACTCTTTTGTCATTTATTTCACCTGTTTTCTTTTCTTTCTTTATTTCTTTTTTTTTCGTTTAGGAAAGAATTTTATAAAATATACTAAAGTCACCAAAACATCAGCTCTTTTGGTTGAAACAGTATCTATTGATATATCTACATCGAAAGTAATTAGTAATATTAATTCGAAAACGCTCACTCTTAACTGAAAACGACATAGAAAATAAGATATTCCAAGTTTTAGGAATCAAAATAAATAAATATACTAGGAGAGATAATAAATTCTGATTTCTCCACAAATCAAATAATGCTCTTTCTTCACTAATGGTGAAATGAAGAAAAAAAAAAAGTTCTGTGAAATGAGAAAAACCAATTTCAAATTATTTCTCTGTAGGAATAGATATTTTGCGAAATTGTTACAAGGACTCAGTGCACTGAATTATAATATTGTAAAACTTTTACGCTAATGGAATATTTTCGGAAATTATTTTTAAAGTAGTCATAGACTAAACTTTGTAAAAGGAAACAAAAAATTAAAGACAGGGGAAAAAAAGCGATACAGAAATTTAGCGAAAAATATTAAATGTACAAAAAAAAAAAAAAAAAAAAAAAAAAAAAATTAAACAATATTTTTTTTGGGGGGAATAGGGGGGGGGGCGTTTACGATAAATTTTAAGCACATGACCGTAAACAAAGAAAGAGAAAATTGACTTTTATGGGGATTCAGGAGAGTTCTGTTTCCCTAACAAAAAAAAAATTTTTCCCTTTTTTTCATAGTGTTTAATTGTCTTGTGAAGAATAAATTTTGCTACTTGTTACAACATCATCAAAGATAAAGGAAATTTAGTTAATTAAACTTCAGAATTCTGGGAATATACATTTTGTAAAATTGTTACGTAGATGTAATTTCAATGAATTGTGTTATCAATTTGCGAAACTTTTCAGCTAATGGATTAACAAATGAAATGTTTGAAAAATCTTAATTACCTATTTTTATTTAGTTTATCTCCTATTTTGTCTACTTTTTCCTCATATTTTCGAAATTTCACTGTCTATAATTAATTTATCTAAATTTCACTTCTATATTTTGATTATCTAATTTTTACTTTGATAGAAAATCATGGATTTTCTCGAACTCTCTAGAGCAGGGCTTTACAAATTTGATAAAATCTGGTAGCCAGAAAAGAATTCTAGTAGCCAGTAAAAAAATATTCACCACCCCCTCTTTTCTCGTCATTAATTTTCAAAAAGCACAAGAGTTTTTATGAATTAATTGAGGAAAAATAATAACAGGCATTGTTTAGAATTATTAGTTACATAGTTTAGAAAGATAATATAAACTATGTTTTCTAATGAAACTTATCAAAATCATATATCTTTAAAAAAAAAAATAAGTAAATAAAAAAAAAAAAATAAATAATAAAAAAAATACTGTAAAGAGTGAATTAACCGGCATGTTCGGAAAATGCTGATCGCCGAATGCTTCAAATGCCCGGATAGTTGAATGCTACAAAATCTATATCTGCTGAGGAAATAGTAAAGCAGGAAAACAAGGTTTAGCCTATTTTTCTGTGGAAGTCTCAAATAATTCTGATTTGATTATTTTAAAATTTACATTTGATGAACTTATTTTTGCCAAATTAAAAACAAAAGTTAAAAATATTTTTTGTGTGAATATAGTTTTAAAGTTTATTTTTAACACTTTCCAACCTAGTTGAAAAGTGTTTATGACTTCGGTTTGTCAGGCCGTCTGCCATCTGGCCGTGCTCCCGTAAATATGCTCGGATAGCCTTGCAATTTTTATATGTTATTGTCGTTATCTATAGCACGTTCCCTATTTCAACTGAAGTGGGTAGCACTTATAGTTATTTTACAGGGACACTCAAAAGAATTCCGTTACATTACGGTCTATGGGGGAAAATCATTTGCGGTTTATTTTAATGATGTTACACAATTTCAAACACATTGTAATTGACATATATCACTAAGGTGTATTACAAGAAGCTTAATATGGAATAGGGTGTGCATAGCACTTATAGTTACTTTACAGGGACAGTCAAAAGAATTCCGTTACACTACGTCTATGGAGAAAAATCGTTTGCGGTTCATTTAAATAATGTTTCACTATTTTAAACGCATTGAGAGAGGCTTACTACAGAATATTGTGTGTGTAGCAGTCATCGTTCATTTACAGGGACACACAAAAGAATTCTCTACTGTCTGTTAACAATACTTCCTGGAAGTGCGTTTTAAGTTACTGAACGCGATTTTAAATTTAACTCACTTTTTGTTTATTAAGTGGTGTGTATAAATTCTGTAGATCATATACAGGGAAGCACAAAAGTTCGTGAACACATTTCCGTTTATTGACAGAAACTCCAGAAGGAGAATTTTAAACTGTGCTACGCGTTTCTTAACTGAACTAAAATTTAGCATCCTATGTTGTATATATACAAATCTATAGATCCTATTCAGGGCTGAATAAAAGTATTCGGATACTTTTCCGAATATTGTATACGTTGGAAATTCCTGAAATTACGTTTTTAAATATGTTATGCGTTTTCCAAATTGTTTACTTAGATGTTATCTTTCAGCTTATTAAACGGTATGATTAGTAAAATTATTTTGGAAGCGTTGGAAAGTGTTACATAATGTATGCCTGACGCATGATTTTTCGTTCTTGTTTAATATTGGAAAAGGAAGGTGGGGTGGCATTTGTGCTCATTTCAAGGAAGCTTAGTTCAATTTTTCTACAAAATAGAAACAACAAAACCCCCATTAGATTAAATAACTTAGTCGCCAGATAAAAATATTTGGTCGCCAGTGGCGACCTGCCGACAGTAATTGTCAAGCCCTGCTCTAGAGTATTATAGCGTATTTTGTTAATTGATTGTTATAATTGATATTTCAGTAGGTAATATAAAAGCCATAGTCATCCGACTTTCTAAAAATTCAGATTTTATTGAGAACGAAAAAAATAAACGAAAATAAAATGGTTTAAGGACGTAGAAATGAGAGCTATTTATGCAGCTCGAGCTCTCCTTATTCAAATGAAGGCTATATATATTTTGTTTAGTCACATGAGCTGTACCAAAGACTTATTTTCTGTCTTCAGTGTTTCATAATTTATTTCTGAAGAAACAATTCTCTACGTAAAGAAGCACTCTAAATATCGATTACATTTCTAACTAGTAAATCTGCAGGTCAGGTTGCTCAACATCAACAACACTGCAAAAAATAATTGTTGATTTTACAGTATAATACTAGCACCCCAGCTGCCAGTATTATACCGTAAAATTAACAGTAACAAACAGTAAAATAAGCAGTAATACGCTACCGCGCGTGTATTACTGCTTATTTTACTGTTTTTTACTGTTAATTTGTACGGTATAATACCGGAAGCTGGGGTGCCAGTATTATACTGTAAAATCAACAATTTTTTTTCTTTTTTGCAGTGTGTATGTCACAAAGACTTTTTTTGAATTTGTTGTATCTAATATTTTTATACTTTCAACAGGATGTTTTATTTCTGTCATATTATTATTATTATCATTATTACCCTATTACTGTAAAATAAGATTTTGAATAACTTCACTTAACTCTTAAGAATTTTAACGGAAAATACGATTACGAAAATTAATATTCTGTAATTTTTTTTTAATATGAGAGGGTATCTGCCCTTAAATTCCCTGCTATCTAATTATTAAAAATTAATTGTAACTCTTTAGACTTCAGTATCTTAAATTTCTTTCTAAAATAATTAAATTACCAGTGGACGCTTGCGAGGATTTCGCACTGTTGTCTAATATTTTTTAGATGCAGGTTTAAACTTCTTAAGAAAAATCAAGGATAAAAATATCTTTAAACAACATTAGTCAAGCCAGAATATCATCCCATTTATTCCATCAAAGTTACAGTGAAAACCGATCGAAGATAGCAAAAGGCACGCTCGAGAGAAAAAAAAATAACAATCGTATTTTAACTGCATTAGAGGATGACGTCATCCGCTTTGAGAAAAACACGGAGCAATGAAAAATACATTTAATACACATAAAATACAATTTAAATTAATATAACAAAGCATACATTTTAGGCGCACGTGAAATTCCCCTGCTTCGATCGACCGATGGTATCTTTTTCTTCTAAACATCTCAATTCTGCTCTTTAATCATAAATTTAAAATAAATCCGTGCGTATAAATAAACCCATATTTTTTGTACAATTTTTTTTTTAAATCATTGTTGAGCATGATATAATGCGGTACTTTATTTTTGTTGCAACACTGATTTCAGAAAAATCTTTCATTTCATTTATGAAAACAATGCTGATTTAGTTTTTAATTAACTGCAATTTTTAATTAAAAAATGTTTTAATGAAATGTGAGTGTACTATGTCAGAAACTAGTTCAAAACATTTCGAATGCTGCATTATTCATTGTTGTGCGTTTTGTAAATGCATAGAAAAAGAGATTTTGACAACAGAAATAATATATATTATTGTTTCCCTGACAATGGTAGGAATAATTAGTTTAAATGATTAAATATTCTTCATAAGTATTTTATTAACTATTGATAATCTTAATTGTTCAATTTATTCGAATTGGATTACTTAAGCACCTCCCATACTTTTTGTATTGCTGCGTCACTGAGATGATTATCAAGCTTTCTGAGCAAATAAAGATACTCCGACAGATGATAAAATTCAAACATTTTCTCAAATCAAATAATATCCTAGCTTCACTAATAGTGAAAGAAAAGCTAATTCTGTGAGGTGATTACATCTCTCGAGGATTACACTGAAAAAAAAAATGTTTATTTTACGGTATAATAAGGGTAGCTGGGATGCCAAGTATTACACCGTAAAATCAACAATTTTTGTTTTGCTGAGATATTTTGCAAAATTGTTTCAGGGATATAGCTCAGTGCATTGTTTTATCATTTATGAAATGTTTAAGCAAACGGAATATTTAAAAAATACTTTAAAACTAGTCGTTAGGACCACCGTAATATTTACCCATCATAGATATGTATAATATAAAATATGAAAATGAAACATGTGTAAACTATTTATAAAATGCATTGCAATTCGAATAAAATCGTGGCTTGATGACGTCATAAACTTTAAATGCTCTATTACTGAATAGCGTAAAAGAAACATACTTATAACTCCAAAATTGATAATCCTATTAACTAACGGTTCACTGCGTCGGATTAAGCGTCTCATTTCCAATTAAAATATATCTTCGAATTGAAATTTGAGTGAAATACAGGTTTATGAAAAATCGAAGAGTGTGGCAAATAGGATTACAAATATCTCGGTAACTCATTATTCGATCAACTTCATTCTTTATGCAAAAGTTATGTTTTTTTTTTATTGTCTTTTATATTCACTCCTTAAAATAAACAATTTCGAATTTTTTTTACCTTTCATCAGAACGAATATTTCGAGAGTCCGAAAAAAATAGTTCCGGATAATCGGGGTTACTGAAATTCAATAAGCTTCTTCCCATTATTACATACTAAGTACATACCAGATTTCAAGTCTCTATCTCAATTTGTTCGGGAGACAGAGCGTTTACAGACACACACACAGAGACACAGACAGACGGACGGCAAATTTTTTTTTCTAAAAATATGTTTTTCGGAATGTCCAGTGTCTGAAACGTGTAAATCCGTCAAATTTTTTTTTTTCGATTTTCAAAATGATTACAAGACTTACCCTATACTACGTATGATGGGTAAGTAATAAGCATGAAATCACCACGTCCATCTTTAAACTTACAAAATTAACCTTTTACGTGCTACTTGAACAAGGTATGTACGTCAAAACGTACGCGTAGATTCGTTTTTCAGGATTAAACGAAATAATATTGCAATAATATTATAAATCTTTTGTAGTTTAACTTCATTTGCCTTTAAGAAAGAATTGCTATAATTTATTGAAGTCACCCAAAACTGTTGCTTATTATATATCTTTTGGTTGGAACTGTATCTTTTGTTATTTTTATATATAGGCTATTAAAATGGTATTTGTATAAATATGTTGACTCCACAGAAAACTACATAAAAAAGAAGATGATTCAAAGCTTTTGGATTCAGAATAAAATAACATACTACAAGAGATAATAAGTTATAATCTTTTCTCAAATCAAATATTGTCCTTTCTTCACAAATGCGGAAAGACGAAGAAAAAAGTGCAACCTAGATTAAGATTATTTATCTCGAGAAGTAGTTTTTTTCTTTTCCAAAATTGTTAGATGGATATCGCTTAGTGCATTGTGTTATTATTTTGTGAAGCTTATAAGGTAATGTATTAGCTTAGGCAATATCTAAAAAAAAATATCTTTCGATGAGTATAAAACATCTTTTTACATCTTTAAGACGAAATAATCTAATATTATTATAACTTTTAGTGGGGGAAAAAAAGGATAGAATCCATAAAATTTATTGAAATCGCGAATGTTTAGCACATTATATCCTTTGGTCTAAGCAGTATCAATGATTATATATACATATATATTATTAAAATTATATAAATACAAAAAATGCTCGGCTCTTAACTGAAAACTAAATCTAAAATAAGATGATTCAAAGCTTCCGAAATTACGAAACAACGATAAATAATACATTCAAATTTTTCTTTAAGGTATCTGAATACATTCGGAGCACTTAAAAAAAAAAAGAAAAAGAAAAAAACATAATATGGAAACAATTTAATAACTTTTTAAATTTTAGTTTATGTATTGATTAACCCTATACCATTGGGGTCTCTATTGAACCCAGTTGTTTTTGTTTTGAATTTTTTCATGTTTCGGACCAGAAAAAATAGTAACTTAAATATAATTAATATAATCAAACAGACACCTCGGAAGAAATTTAATAGAATTAAATTAATTTATTTCTGGTTCATATTATGCAAAACTAAGAACTCTCACCAAAAATTAAAACTTGGTACTAAGGAGGGTTAACTATGCTAAGTTTATATTTCAATTAAATTACTGTAGTTTTAGAAAACTGATAAATATACAGAAAATATTGAAGAAATTTTAGAAAAAACTTTCAAAAATATCACACGCAAATCTAAACATTCAATTAAAATAAATTTAGTATCAAAATGAGCCTCACACAATTCTCTAAGGGAATGAATTAAAACTTTTAGGCTACTTCCATAAATAAACATTTTAGAGCTTGTCGAAGAATGAATACTAGACATTTGTCATATTTTAAACATCATCGTTATTCAAATACCATACCATAATTTGAAAAATATTCTTATTGTAAACGTTCTTTGAGTTCTTGTCCTAAGAAATAAAAAACATATCTAGCTTTTTTTTTTTAAAGTAATTATAAAGAAATGATAACATTTTGATTTAGCAATAAAAAAAAAAAAAAAAGCAAGATATATGAAACGTGATTTTGAGAAAAATGCATTTTCAATTAACATGATAAAACAAGTATGCCACAGATTAAAATTAAAATTTTCGTGGTCAGATAACCTAATAAAATGTTAATAATAGCTTTACAGGTTTAAGTCTATCTATTTTAGCAATCACCAATAATCCCCAATTGTTATTAAAAGTATAATTTCAGTATGTTTGAAGAATTATAACATCATTAACATACACTTCAAACAATTTTTCTCAATAGATCATAATGTAATGGAATCATTTTGTGAACGCTTGTAAACGAACTGTAAGTGCTACTTATTCTATACTCCTGAGAAAACATGCTGTAGTCCATCTCAGTGATGCAGATTAATCTTATTATGTTTCAAATATCGTAACATCAATAAAATGCACTGCAAACGGATTTTCCCCATAGAGCATAATCTAACGTAATTCTTTTGTGTGTCTCTGTAAACGAACTATAAATTCTACACATCACTCCATTTCCAATACCAAATATTCTATACTAAATCTCAATAGCCAGGTGTCTATCCGGATTTTTCTCCCAGGGTCTTGTTTTTGCGAAATTGTGAACAGCTTTTTACATTTGTGAAAAATCTAGACATAATTTTGTGAATTTGAAATGATTGTTATATTTAGGTTCTTGTTTATACATTTTTAAGAAGATATATGTATGTAAAATACACATATTTTCTTTATATAGGTAAAAGTGACAAATCATATTTTACTTTTAAATGATTAAATTTGTGAAAGGTTCGATTTGATAGGGAAAAGTTTTGTGCAAGGTCTATTTTTAAGACAAAGAATTTTGTGAAGGGTTCTGTTTTAAGGTGAAAAGTTTGTGATGAAAAATTTTGTGAGCTGTTTTGAAATGAAAGAAAATGTGAAGGGTCCTTTAAAGGGCCCAAGTTATACCTAAACAGATCCCTGATAGCATATAAAAATTACATAGTAATCCGACAATATTTACAAGAGTTAGAGTAGAAATAGACGGCCAGATAGACAAACAAACCGAATTCATAAATACTTTTAAATTTTGTTGGAAAGTGTTAAAAACAAAAGACATCAACCCAATCTTCCGACTGGGCCGGAAGGATTCGTTTTTAATTCAATATAGTATTTCTAGAATTTATTCGAATCGCAAAAAATTCATCTTATTATATCATTTGTTTAAACAGTATCTATTTATAGCTTTATATATATTATTAAAATAATGTTAATACAATAACTATCACTTGTAACCAGGGGTGCACTGGCACCTTAACAATGTTGCGGTACACACAACTGTGTTTTGATCTAGGAAAAACGTTTACAATCATATAATATAACCTCTTCTGAGTTACACACGATTTCGTAAAGCGTTTCTTTATCTTCAGAATCCAATAGAATTCCGAGGTTGAACAATGCATTTCTGAAACAATAGTCTCTTTTTCCGCCTGTAATTTTCGAAAACGTTTCTCAGTAGATTTTACAGCGTGTTTATCAGTTTTTTTGTAGCACGAAATATCGGTTTTTCGGATGCTATCAGTTCTCAGGTAACTATTTACAGCTGCGTAGCATAATTTGCAAGAGTATGCAAGAGTTTGCAAGAGTTATGCATGCAAGAGTAACAAAATAATGTTAATTTTAATGTAAACGACATTAATTTAGCATGTTTGTTGAACATGAAAATGTTTAATTGAGAAGTGACAGCATCCGAAAAATAGCTATTTCGCATGAGATTTTTGTCTTTTTGGCTTGTTGCTTTAATATATAAGGATATTAAATTAATTTTTATTATGCGCTGAGAAAACAATTGAGAAACCCCCAATAGATAGTTTAAATAATACCTTGTTTTCCCCTTTCCTGTTGCAATATATATAAAAAAAATACCCAGCAAAAATTTTTAATTTTTAATTTTATACCACGTGACTCAACATTAAATATTTGTTTGTTATGTCATATTTCCAGTCATATAAAAATGCCATTTTTCATTTGTTGTACCACAAAGAAAAATTGAATGGAAATTACAGTTTTTAAAATAAATCCCCTAGTTCACATTTTCTATCAAATTTAAATAAAATCAATGAATTTTCCATAATCAGGGTGAACGCAAATTTCACGCATTGTAGCATACATGTCGTGCAATAGCATAAATTGCAGTCCTGAAATTAGGCACGATTTTTAAGATAAACGTTGTTTGCTTATAAAAAAGTGTTTAAAAAGGTATGTTTAGTTTTATATTTTTAGTTTTACATTACCATGCATCCAACCTTCGGACCCTATTCTTGTAGTCTTCTATAATACAAAAAAAAAAAAAAAAAAGTATCAGTACTGTCAAATTTACGAGCGCAACCCTGCAACTGAAAATTATATCGAAAATAAGATTATTCGAAGATTTCAAAATTAAAATAAACGGAAATACAACGGGGAATAATAAATTAAAAACTCTCCTCTAATCATATAATGCCCTTACTTTTACTAATGGTAAAATAAAAATTAAGTTCAGTGAAATGCGAGAAAACGATTTCAAATTACTTCTCTAAATCAAAAAAAGTTACATAAATACTGCTCGCTCCACTGTGTTATCATTTTGTGAAAATTTTAATCTAATGGCATAGCTAATGGTGCATTTAGAAAATACCTTAAAATAGAACAAAATCGATATTTCCATCTTTAAATTGAAATAATTTAATATTATTATGAACATTATTGTAATTTACTTTATCTGTCTTTTTTACACTGCTTTATTTAACGTAACTTGGTTCATGTATATGTAAAGATGGAATTTTAAAATCGAATTGTCACTCAATTCCTGATACGCTAGAATTCTTAAAACAATGTATATACACAGGTGTGTTTCCGATGACAATACAACATTTTAATATTTTTAGAACTTCATTTTAAGTTTTTTCGTTAGCCGGACACATAAATCGCCAAATATTCTTTATGGTTATAACCAGGGCTTGACAAAGGTGGTCGCCAGAGCCAGGTCGCCACTGGCGACTAAGTTTTTTTTATTACTTACCCATCATACGTAGTATAGGGTAAATCTTATAATCGTTTTGAAAATCGAAAAAAAAAAAAATGTTGGCGGATTTACACGTTTCAGACTCTGAAGATTCCGAAAAACATATTTTTAGAAAAAAAAAAATTGCCGTTCGTCTGTCTGTGTGTGTGTCTGTAAACGCTCTATCTTCCGAACAAATTGATATAGAGACTTGAAATTTGGTATGTACTTAGAATGTAATGATGGGAAGAAGCTTATTGAATTTCAGTAACCCCGATTATCCGGAACTACTTTTTTCAAACTCTCGAAATATTCGTTCCGATAAAAGGTATATAAAAATTTTCGAAATTGTTTATTTTAAGGAGTGACTATAAAAGACAATAAAAAAACATAAATTTTGCATAAAGAATGAAGTCGATCGGATAATGAGTTGCCGAGATATTTGTAATCCTATTTTCCATACTCTTCGATTTTTCATGACCTTGTATTTCATTCAAATTTCAATTCAAAGATATATTTCTATTGGAAATGAGACGCTTCATCCGACGCAGTAAACCGTTAGTTAATACGGTTATCAATTTTGGATTTATAAGGCTGTTTCTTTTATGCTATTCAGTAATAGGGCATTTAAAGTTTATGACGTCATCAAGCCACGATTTTATTCGAATTGCAATGCATTTTATAAGTAGTTTACACATGTTTTATTTTCATATTTTATATTATGCATATCCATGATGGGTAAGTATTACAGCTCTCGCAGCAATTTCGAACAATTTCTATAAAAATGTGTTGTCGTCTCCTTTTGGACGTTGAATTGTAATTCATTGTAATCATGCCTGACGTCATATAAATGTTTTGCTACTTATTATTGGCCCTTTTTGTTCCACTCGACGTCACACCCTTCATAACTATTTTTGTGATTTTCTCCCACTAAACGTGGTTTGCGACCCCATGTTCTATGGTAAGTTTTCATCCTGTTGATGCCTTCTATAATCCCTCTTAATTTGTCGGTCGACTTTTGGAACATCCTGTAGATGTTGCAAAGTTACAAAATATTACGAAACAAACTTAGAATTACGTTCATAGAAAACCTATTTTTAACTTTTATTTTTAATTTGGCAAAAATCAATTCATCAAATGGAAATTTTAAAATATTAAAATGAGAATTATTTAACTGACTTCGATGAGAAAATAGGCAAAGAATTGTTTTCTTGCTTCACTATTTCATCGATCCCTCTTCATTAGATATAAATTTTGTAGCACTCTACAATCCGGACATTTGAAGCATTCGGCAATCAGTATTTACCGAACATGCCGGTTAATTCAGCTTTTAAAGTAATTTTTTTCTTTTTTTTTTCAGAGATATATAATTTTTATAAGTTTCATTTGAAAACTCAGTTTATATTATCTTTCTAAATTTTGCACTATTCTAAATCATGTGACTACACTGCAAAAAATAATTGTTGATTTTACAGTATAAAACTGGCACCCCAGCTGCCAGTATTATACCGTAAAATTAACAGTATTAAACCGTAAAATAAGCAGTAATACGCTGCCGCGCATGCGCGGTAGCGTATTACTGTTTGCGCGGCAGCGTATTACTGCTTATTTTACGGTTTAATACTGTTAATTTTACGGTATAATACTGGCAGCTGGGTGCCAGTTTTATACTGTAAAATCAACAATTATTTTTTGCAGTGTAATAATTCTAAACTATGTTATTATTTTATCTTAATTAAAGAAAAAAAAATACTTTTGTGCTTTTTGAATTTAATGGCGAAGGACTGTGTGTGTGTGTGTGGGGGGGGGGGGGGGGGGGGGGGGGTTGGATATTTTTTTACTGGCGACTAGAATTTTTTTGCTGCTCACGAGATTTTATGAAATTTTTAAAGCCCTTATTACAACTGTAATCACTGCAAAAAATAATTGTTGATTTTACAGTATAAAACTGGCATCCCAGCTGCCAGTATTATACTGTAAAATCAACAATTATTTTTTGCAGTGTGTATATGAGTTACAACGACAACGAGTTGCAAAAACAACGAGTTAGAACAACAACGAGTCACAACAACAACGAGTTACAATAATAAGAGTTAATTATGCACCAAGCCACGCTCGTTAAAATAGAACAACCGGCTAAAATTTTTTTGTGTTGAAGAAAGATTTGAATTTATTGTATCTCATATCGTTTATATTTACTCGGATTTGTAAAAAGTTTGAATTCATCTTATTTTTGTTTTAATATAAATATATCAGTAGATGATTTCAACCCTATGACGTAATAAATAATCTGTATTTTAGGTGACTTCAACAATGTGAAATTCCAAAAATTAAATATTTTAAAAAGTAAAAAGTAAAAAGAAAATATAAATGAAATATAAAGAGTGTTAATATATTTAAAACAAAAATACGCTTTTATTATTTTAAATTTAACACTTTGTTGACCGGCAGTTTAGTATGAAAACACTTTTCTACTATACGCTCCTTTTTATTTTACCACTATTTTTTCATAATAATCTTTGTTTTATTTATTCGCAAAAACCTCAATAAGACGAATTATCTCATTTAAAAAAGAAACATTTCTATCGTATGTTATTTTAGGAAGATGTAAGGTAAAGTTTGTGAAATGGACGTATCATTAGCATCTTCGAATTTCGACCTCTTCTATAAAAATATATAATTAATCCATGATGTTATAATTTGTAAAGGGGTAGCGTGTGGCCTTTTCATATGGATTAATTTCAATAAGGTACTACTAAGTGATTTTTATTTAAAAATCATTTTCGAGTTTCTTAATATTACAAATCATTATAAACAATTTTTTTCAGCGTAATTTCGTTTCAACTTATAATCAATTAATAAAACAATGAAAGGTCCAATCTTGTACAGTAATTGGAAATCTTAACATGAGTTCTTTTGCACTCTTCACAAAAACTTCAAGCGATGACCTTGCCGTTGCCTTAAGAGAAATCCTCTCTCTTCAAAATGTGTCAGCAAAACCTTTCCTTCCCCACTGGTTTGGGAAATCGTCCTGAGAAGAGTGTTTTCCACCAACACTCGTTCTCCTGCCAAAACTCTAACTAACTTCCCCTCGATTTTTTTTTCCGGTCCCCTTGCTCGAACAAAAGATACTCCGATCACCAATCAAAAAAGTTTTAGTTCACGTCATTAGTTTCGGTTTTTAAGTCATAGGATAAACCATTCTTTTGAGGAGGTCTTCCTGAACTTTAGAATGTTCACACGGCAATTTCTCACGATCCGAGACCCCACATGTCGTCGGACAGATCAGAGAAATATCTTGCTGTCTAAGCAATTTCAGTTCACAAGATTGATCGAGGCTCATCTTTTCCTATTGTAGTAAGTGACGTTCTTGTAACACCACAGCTAAGCGTGAGAAAAGTTTTCCAACTCTTGGGAACTTCTATCTTTGATCACTCTGCCTAATTAGCAGACTGTGAGAGATTTAATGAAATTGTTACAACACCCCGACCATCAAAACATTTTCCGGGTTAAAACGCGGAAAATCTGCAAAAAAAAGGGTTAGCTGAACATATCTGAGTGGCTCAAATAACATTACAATTTAACCTCACAATATACATAAGTGACCCAATTTCTTATATACTGTTTACCATTGCTTGAAAATCTAGCTTTAGAGACTTTTTTTTTTGAAAGATACTTTTTTACTACACATGCCAAAATAACAATAAAACTAACAATAATCAAATATGTACAAAAGATTGGATTTTACTCAAAAACTTACTACTGAATTTCTTTACTTGTGTTTGCCGAACAATACGTTTTACACAACCGTTCAATTTCTTTAACAAGAGTGTCACAAAGGCGTGAATTTCCACTGTCCCTACTCTCTTTCAACAGAATTTCGAAGGATTTTAGAAAACTCTTTGTGAATCCGCTCACTTCCTCCAGATTAGCTTTCGAATGATAACCCTTCCTGTCAACACTCACTTCCATATTTTCGCGTTTATTTTTCGAATTACCCTGCCGGTCAAAAACCAACTTATCAACTTTCCTTGACCTTTTCAAAAGGGTTTCTTTTTCCCCAATACACTGAGAACGGTGGTTCTTCATTTCGGGGGGAAATGACAAAAGGATTTCTTCCTGCCCTTGGGGATCTGTTAGAGGGTTTATCTCATTCCCCGTGTTCTCAAAACTGGAATTAGTTTGTGATTTTTGCTTTCGCTTTATCTTTTCATTTATTAAAGCCTGCGTCTTATTTCCTAAGATATAGTGTTTAATTTTAGAGTGTCTAGGCAGGATTGCCGCTTTCGTATTTACATATCCGAGACCTTTTATTTCCATTTTTATACGTGTCACTCTAAATCGTTTTGGATATTTATCAAATGTCTGTTTAAGCCAAACATATTCATTGCCTAATTTGCTTTTATTTACCAAATTCCATGGGCAAACACAATACGAGCTACCTGAATCTCTAAGTACACACGCCTTCTTCCCATTTATTTTGTTTTCACTCAAAAAAGGTCGGAACAAGCTTTTGTCTTCGCTTATATCGCCTAAGTGATTTATGCTCTCGAAAGATTTTACTTCCGTAATATCCCTTTGTCTTTTCGGACAACGAGCCATTAGGTGAAATTCGCTTCCACACGTATGGCAACGCCTCTTTCGTTCAAAGATACGTTCCCTGTCTTTAATTTCTTTGTCTCGCCAATTTATTTTTTTGTCGGAATTTTTTTCTTCTCCAGAATTTCTCTCGAGTTTCGTTTCTTCAGATTTCCTATCATAAAAAGATCTCGCATTCTCTTTTTTATCTGAAATCCCTTTCACTGCTTCATATTCGTCCAGACATTTTGCCAAAACTAACGGGTCTTTGTAGTTTGCCCACGAATCAATGAAATGCTCTTTCATTTCACTAGAAGCACGGAGCTTGATCTGGTCAGTTATCAATAAATTTTTCAGACTATTAAAATCTGTAACATCTAACCCATTTAACCAACCCTCTAAATAACTGTTGATCTCAAAGATAATATCCTTTCACGGAGCATCTGGATTGTGTGGATGTTTCATTAATTTTTGACGATACGATTCGGGACTCATACGGAATCGTTCAAGCAAAAACTTTTTGACGTATACAAAGTTATCCGTCTGATCTTGCGGTTCCCTTAAAATTAACTCTGCAATTTCGACCGGCACTAAAGCTAATAAATGTGTCACTAAGTCACCTGTCTCTATTTCCGCTTTGGTCGCCTGTCGTTCGAACAAATTTAAAAACAAAGTTATGTCCGAGCGTTCCGGATCAAATCGATGCATTATTGTTCGGAGCGGCAGTTTAGGTGGGCGTTCCGACCCGGCACTGTTAGTTGAACTACGTCTATTTGCATCTTGCGTCAATCTAAGTTGTTCTAACGTAAATTCGCGTTCTTTTTGTTTTTCCTCTCTTTCTCTTTCTTCTTTCTCCCTCTCATATTCCCTTTGTTTTTCCTCATATTCCCTTTGTATTTCAGCCTTTTCCCTTTCTTTATTCTCTTCTCGATCTTTTATGATATACGCAGCTTGCGTAAAGGCAAAATCTTTGTCGTAATCCTTCGCAGCTTCGATTTTTTGGATAATTACCGGAATCCTGTCATTTTTCCCTATCTCCACTCCTAATTCTTCCGCTAAATTCTGCAAATCAATTTTCCTGCACTGTTTCAGATCAGTTACTTCTTGCATTTTAAAATTTTAAGCAAATACAATATAAAGATGAAAATAATATTTTCGCTCGCTAACCTATGCAATAGGGATTCTAACACTTTATGAAAAATTTTCTGCTACTACCCACATAATATTAACAATTTTAAATACAATTCAATTTTGAGGAATAAATAAATAAAGTATACATATAAAAATAAATTTTCAATATTGTAAAATTTTCAATACACTGACACGTTTTTGTGTCGATCATACAAATTTAAAAAAAAATTTAGAAATTTGAAATTCTGTGTTCATAATTCAACCAATACTTGATATTTCTGACACCGCAGGTAACAATTTTCAGAGTTATAACAAAATGAACATTTTTTGCAACTGCTAAAAATTTTCTTAACATCACATATGCAAAATATTTTAGTATCAAAAACATCTATTCTTTCATAAATAATGGGAAAGTAAAATCTTTGAAATCTTTCAATCAGGAATTACTAGACAATCGACTTATATGAAAAGTCGGAATTTTTACCTCTTTTTTTTTTTTTTTTTTTTTTTTTAAGAAAAAAAAAGAAAAATTACACATTTAGCCTAACCGTCCCTCCTTATATTCTTTTACTGCCAAAAGAAAAATTCACACTATCAAATTTTATGCTTATAACAAATACACATATATTTTTCCAAATATGTTAAAATTTATTAGATTTAAAAATTTATCATAATCTATCATAAATTAATATTCAAATAAAAATTTTCTCAGAAATGAATTTTCCTCACTAAAGAATATATAAACAAAATGAGAGCCACTCAAAAATGAATTGAGCTTACCTTTTCTACAGTCTTTGTCTGCATTATCTGTCGCCGGTTTCGGGTCTGGCCTAGACGTCGTCGATTTCACAGGTTATCTCGGTTTGTCGGCTCCTGATGTTTCCTAGAAAGGGCTTGCTTCGGACTTATTCTCTGTAAACACGGGCTTGCTTCCAGGACGGAACTGCGGTCTGTCGTGACACTGCAAGGGCTTGCTTCGGGCTTGTTCTCTGTAAACACGGGCTTGCTTCCAGGACGGAACTGCGGTCTGTCGTGACACTGCAAGGGCTTGCTTCGGTCTCTGCTTTCCTCTCCTGAACTGGCGTCAGCTCTTGCGCGCTTAGATGCGGGCGGGCGTCACTGCTACTGTCTGGGCTCTCTTCACTGATGTTAATCAATTTTTGTTGAAGTATCCGACCCGCTTGCCACCAGCTATAATGAATCCGTGATGTTATAATTTGTAAAGGGGTAGCGTGTGGCCTTTTCATATGGATTAATTTCAATAAGGTACTACTAAGTGATTTTTATTTAAAAATCATTTTCGAGTTTCTTAATATTACAAATCATTATAAACAATTTTTTTCAGCGTAATTTCGTTTCAACTTATAATCAATTAATAAAACAATGAAAGGTCCAATCTTGTACAGTAATTGGAAATCTTAACATGAGTTCTTTTGCACTCTTCACAAAAACTTCAAGCGATGACCTTGCCGTTGCCTTAAGAGAAATCTTCTCTCTTCAAAATGTGTCAGCAAAACCTTTCCTTCCCCACTGGTTTGGGAAATCGTCCTGAGAAGAGTGTTTTCCACCAACACTCGTTCTCCTGCCAAAACTCTAACTAACTTCCCCTCGATTATCTTTTCCGGTCCCCTTGCTCGAACAAAAGATACTCCGATCACCAATCAAAAAAGTTTTAGTTCACGTCATTAGTTTCGGTTTTTTAGTCATAGGATAAACCATTCTTTTGGGGACGTCTTCCTGAACTTTAGAATGTTCACACGGCAATTTCTCACGATCCGAGACCCCACATGTCGTCGGACAGATCAGAGAAATATCTTGCTGTCTAAGCAATTTCAGTTCACAAGATTGATCGAGGCTCATCTTTTCCTATTGTAGTAAGTGACGTTCTTGTAACACCACAGCTAAGCGTGAGAAAATTTTCCAACTCTTGGGAACTTCTATCTTTGATTACTCTGCCTAATTAGCAGACTGTGAGAGATTTAATGAAATTGTTACAAATGTATTAACTAGGGTAGACCGGGGCACGTTTACGCAGTGCACGTTTTTCGAAACGAGTTATAACTTGCGCGCCACCAGTCATAACAGATTGATGCTGCTCCCTAGCGGGTATTCTCACAAGTTTTTGAGTGTCAGTCGAGCTTCCGTCTAGCATGCGGAAAGGATAACCTGTTTTCTGTCAAGGTGAGTAAATTTTGTGTTGAACTTATTGAAACTTATAAGGAAAGGGCATGTTTACAAACAAACAGTTCCATCAACCAATCTACCACTGCATTTTTGTCGCAGCTATCATTACAGGAAAAGTCATGGCGACGTAGGCCAATCATATCATAGACCGGTTTAACATAGACCAATCAAATCCCTCCATCTTATGTGTACTGTAGGAGCCGTAAAGAACGAACAGGTTTTTCTCCCAAACCAACAGTAGTTTAACCAACAGTGACGTCAGGTGCCCTTTCCTTATTGTGAACTAATAATACTTTGTAGAGGATAAACAAATATATGAACATTAGCAGAATTTTATCCTTTTTTGAGAACTGTATTTGTATGAACAGAAATGTTTTTAATTTTCGTTGCACGTTAAAAATAAATCCAAACATGGCGACGGGGCACGTTTACGCATTGACATCGGGGCACCTTTACGCACGTTCTTACTGTGTAAACGAGCCCCTGAAGCTTTTTTGTTCTGTACTGTCTCAAACCTTTTTAGTATTTTTGGCTATTTAGTTTTGCATATCATCATTTAATGTTTAATTGAGTATAAAAGATTCGTCTTTTATAGCTTACAATCATATAGTTCTGTCTTCATGCCTGTTCAGCTTTAATTTTATAGACTGTTCAGCCTGTACTAAATTTTCTTTATTTTACCGATGGTAAGACATTATTAAGTTATAAATAAAACATCTCAATTTGATTAAATATTTATTTCACTTACTCTTTGGTATCACTTAGAATATGCGTAAACGTGCCCAGTTCCCGGGGCAAGTTTACGCAAGTGACTTGGACCTAATTTTTTTTTTTTTTTTTTTTTTTTTTTTTTTTTTTTTTTTTTTACTGTTAAAAACACAAACAGGGCAACAACTGAATACACAAATTTTGACTTTATTAATTGCTTTATAAAACCACAATGTCAAAAATTTCCTAAGTTAAAACATAAAAATTAGAAAATTCATTGAAAAAAATCCGCGTAAATGTGCCCCGGTCTACCCTATATATTTTTCTGGGCTATTTTGATCCGATAAACTGAAATAAAGTGACAAAACTGAATGTTACTATTTGAATAATGAAAGTTAGTGCAATTTTTAATATGTAGACGGCCCTCGAAGTATACTTCATGTATAGTGGGTGATCGGTTAACGAACTTAATCTGTTCCAAAACAAAGTTCGCTAACCGAATTGTTTGTTAACCGATCATAGGGTTTCAATATTTACTTCATAGGGTATCAATATTAGAAATTCAATTAATTCGTTCTTAAAAGCTAAATAATATATAAAATTAATAATAAATTCTCCCTAAATTTATTTAAATGTAATAATAATGAAACACGCATTGCATATATACAGTGTTGTCCTTCCTTCAGTCATGCTGTTTTTGAGTTTGTGAGGCATTAAATATTTGACAAAAGCTTATTCTTTCTTTCTGGAGTTTTCAATCTTCCCATTTTAATAGGGCTAATATACGTCCGTATTTAATATGGACAGATCGCAGTTTCATAGCTTTTGTCTATGTCGTTAAGTACTTAAAATAAATCATATAAGTTTATTACTTTGACCTATCAAAAACTTCATTAGTTCTCTAAAAGATTGTGTTTACTTCATAGCCCGATAAAGCTCCAGTGGAGCCTGGAGCCTGTTAATAATTTAGGAACTAAATTTCAGTTAAAATAATTAACTTGAAATTAAAAATATTTCTTTAAAAAGGAACACAAAGTATAAAAATTAATGTTTTCGTATTCTTCATTATAATCTGAGGGCCCTAAAATATAGGTCCTGAACCCCCCAGGTGCCCTTGAATAAATTCGGCCATAAGTATACAACTGTTAAAATGTTCTCTAAGTCGATAATAGTAGATGCAGTTAAATACAGCTCTGCAAATCTGAAACACAGCATTGCTTCTTCTTGGCTTTGTTTTGTTAGGTGTCGTTATCCGAACATAAAATTCTCTCGCGAAAGTGTTCATTAACAGATCTGTTTGTAAACCGAATAGTTCGTTAACCGATCATCCACTGTATAGTATTAACGAGTAAATATTTTTTATAGTCGATTAGTACTCTCACAGAGTGACTGGCAGCCTTTGTTGCCCAGGACATTGTTCGGTTAAAGATTGGAACGTGGGGGGACGCATGGTGTTTTTCCCGTGCATTTCCCAAATGTCTGACAGAAGAAGTCTTGACAGCGACCGGTGTGGGAGATTTGTGAATCGGATGTTCAGCTGAAGTAGTTTTGTTCCACTATTGCTACAAAAGGGAGCAATCGTACCACATGAAAGTGACAGAGGCCTGTCACAAGACTGACAAATAAGAGACGAGAGGGTACCCCCTGGTAAAAAAACTGTTGTTAATAATAATGAAATATAATGCTCTCGGTAGCTTAATGCAGAATTTAAACACAAGATTCGTTATGCTTATAACTAGGATATTTATATTCAACAATTAAAAGGAAATAATAATTCCTTACGTTGTTTTTTCTTCATAGATAGTGTCTAGTCATCATTTTCTTCATTTAAGTGTCTAGTAGCTGCTCATTATTGACAGCTGAAATGATAGTGATGATTGATTAATATTTTTATTATTATAGTAATGGATTATCCAATAATGGTCGGCGATCTTTGAATCTTGATTAAATAATTTTATTGTTGAAACGGATGATGAAAAAGATGAAAATAAGGATATACCTTTGAAACACACAATAATTAAATCACAAATATGGAGCACATACGCTTCCAGATATTAATAAAATTAAGTATTTCTTAACAGAGGCTTGGCCATAAAAAGCCAGCGTGATGTGAAAAAAGCATGTACACGTATATAAGTTTTTGAGTCCGATCGAATAAAGGAAAAATGTTTATACAGCACTTTTTTACGGCAGAGTCCAAAGTCTTTTTCAGAGTTCAATGCGATTCCAGATTGATGCTTCCATGTGGTGGCGACATCTACTGTTCACCATCGCCACTGAACAATCGAACAAAATGAATGGTATTCTTTCTCAGTTTCACTAACACCCCTACTTTTGATTGGCAAGTGGTGATGGTAGTAATTGCAGTTTTGACTTTAGGAATTCAAACTGTGGCTTTGGCAATGGTTTCGTGAAGATGTCTGCTATCATCTGTTTTGATGGACAGTACTGTAAAGAGATAATTCCACTTTCTTTCAAATGTCGAATGTTATGATATTTCACGTCGATGTGTTTTATACGTGATTGATGTTTATCATTGTTTGATAACTTTATACAAGATAAGTTGTCTTCATAGACAACGATGGGTAGAGTTTGTGATAACTCAAGATCTTCTAAAAGAGTTAACAACCATTGTACTTCTTGTGTTGCTGTGGATGCGGAAATATATTCCGCTTCGGTAGATGATAATGCCACGCAGTTCTGTTTTCTAGAGAGCCATGCGATAACATTGTTCCCTAATTTGAAGAGATTTCCTGTGGTGGACTTTCTGTCCATTTTATCACTTGCCCGATCGGCATCACTATACACTGTTAGTACTGGTGGTTTTGATTTGTCAATTATGAATTTTAAGTGTCTAGTAGTCATCAGGTATCTGATGAGTTTTTCAATGGCATCCCAGTCTGCTTCTCTTGGCGACTCGTTCCTTCTACCCAGAATATTTACAATAGCTGCTATGTCAGGTCGCGTTAATGTCGCTATGTATAGAAGCCCCCCCTACTGCCTGCCTATATTTTTTGTTGTCCTGCATCAATTCACTATCTGGGTTTAAGTTATAATAATTGGTGTTCATAGGAGTGTAAGTAGGTTTTGCGTTTATTAAATTAAACTTTTCCGCAATTTCCGTTATTTTATTTTATTGGTCGAGTTCTAAGTTACCGTTCTTCAATTCTTTAATATTTATTCCCAAGTATTGCGTAACATTTCCCAAGTTCTTTATTCCGTATTGTTTACTTAATTGTGTGTACACATCGTCTGTGTCATTTTTATCTCCCGCAATGAGGATGTCATCTACGTATACGATTATGTAAGCAATTTTTCCGTTTTTATTTCTTTTATACAGACATTGGTCTGAAGTACATTCTTCAAAATTTAGATCTTTGAGGGATTTACTAATTTTGATATTCCAAGCTCTAGCGGCTTGTTTGAGCCCATATATCGCTTTACTTAGTCTACACACCCATTCCTCATGCCCCTTCTTTACGTATCCTTCGGGTTGTCTCATAAAAACTTCTTCCTCGAGATCACCGTGAAGGAAAGCTGTTTTAACGTCTAGGTGCGTTATTTTTAAGTTCTTATATACTGCTGCATTTAAGAATGCTCTTAACGTGGTGTGTGCAACTACGGGCGCGTAAGTTTCGTCAAAATCGCATCCATATTTTTGTGAGTATCTCTTCGCGACCAATCTTGCTTTATATCTCTCAACAGTTCCGTTAGCCCCTCTTTTCGCTTTGAATGTCCATCGACATCCTATGACGCGTTTGCTGGGAATTGGTTTTACCAGTACCCATGTTTTATTCTGTTCTAAGGAGTTCATTTCTTCTCTAGTCGCGTCTAACCATTTGTTTTTAATTTTGTCGTCTTTGATGTTTAGTATATCTTCCCAAGATTTTGGTTCATCGACTTGGCAAATATTTGCGCTAACTCCCAATCGGTCCGGAGGGACGCCTCTGTTATGTCTTAGCGACTTTCTAGGTTCCATGGGGACCTGTTGATGGACTTTAACATCGTCTTGTTCGTCGTCGGTTAGGTCTATTTTTATGTTGTCTAGAGGGATCTCAACATTGTTTTCGTTGGGATTGTTTTCGTTTACTCCATGTTCTAAAAATTTGACTGTTCGGGATATTATTACTCTGTTATTACCGATGTGGATGCGGTATCCCTTGCTTCTGTTGTCATACCCCAAGAAAGTACCTTCGATGGCGTTGTCGTCAAATTTTCTTCTTTTGACTTTTTCTATGTAGGCGTAAGCCTTACACCCGAAATTTTTTATGTGCGACAAATTTGGTTTCCTACCGTTCCACATTTCGAATGGTGTTATATTGTTGTTTGCCTTTGTGGGCAGACGGTTTGTGAGATAGTTCGCGGTGAGAATTGCAAGGGTTAAGTAATCTTCAAAGTCCTTTCCGAGGTATTCACCGGCGTTATCAGATCTGAACGCTTTAACTTGCTTTCTAAATTTATTTTTGGTAAGTGCGACAAATTCTTTAAATTTTGTCAGGGCTTCTCCCTTATGCGAGAGTAAATAGATCATGGTGAACCTGCTGTAATCATCTATAAAAATGATGAAGTATTTCTTTCCTGTGAAGGTTTCTGTCTTCATCGGACCACAAATGTCACTGTGTATCAACGATAAGATTTCGGTTGATCTATTTGAAGCCTTTTTAGGATAGGGCAATTTTGTAAGTTTTCCTTCAATGCACTTAGTGCATATAATGTCGTGTTTGCATTCGCTTAACTTTATCCCTTCTGCGAGGTTTTGGTTAACTAGACATTTAATAGAGTCATAGTTTCTGTGTCCAAGGCTTCTATGCCAAATTGTTATACAGTTTGGGCTGGAACACAATGTGGGGGTTTGAGTGGCATAACCGTATTCGTCCTTGGGTTCGATTTCATATAAATTATTGTTTAGTTTTGCTTCTAAGACCGTATTTTTATTTTTCACAAAGCTGCAAGTTTCTTTATCGAAAATAACTTTAAAGTTGTTTTCAGTGGCTCTTTTGACAGATAATAAATTACTTTGCAGTTCAGGGCAATATAAAACGTCTTTTAGTGTGACCTGATTTATTGAATCAGTATTTAATTTTATGTCACCTAGGCCATATGAATTAAGCCTTTTTCCATCTGCTATCATGATACTCCCAAAATTACCGGATTTGAAATTTTCAAATTTTTCTCTTGCGAAGGCAACATGTCTAGTACACCCTGAATCTACTATAAATTTATTTATGTTTAGTGCCTGAGCTTCGTTGATAAGAGGTGGTTCATTTTCCTGATGGATTTGTGCGGAGTGCTTATCTGATGCATCTTCTGAAGAAGTAGGAGGGGGTGAATCGGTCGAAACTTTGGTTGCGTTGGCTTTACTTTCAAAGCAATAATTTGATGAGTCTTTTGAATAGTTCTGACTGCTTTTATGATGATTAGAATTGTTTCTAGAGGTGTTCGAATTATTGTTGAATTTATTTCTATTACCATCGTACCTTTGGAAGTTGTTAAAAGTTTTGTTTTTGAGGTAAAAACATTCTGATTTGAAATGACCGTCGCGTTTACAGTGACTGCAGAACTTTTTATTTCTTGCGTTTTTATTTACGACTTTGTATGCAGAATCACGCGAGTTGGAACCAGTATCGCGGTTTTCAATTCTATGTCTGTACTCATCGATTAATTTATTTTTTATAAATTCTAGCGTTAAATCGTTATCGGGCCGTGCCTCTAAAGCTGTGACAAGGGGATCGTATGAATGCGCAGAGAGCACAATAGTAGGGCACAAATATGAGTTTCAGCTATTTCTTCGCCGATTGCGAATAGCTTATCCTTTAAAGACAATATGCTATTAATGTGTGTGTTCATATCACCTCCTTCACTTAATTTTTGACCATATAGTTTTCTTAACAAGAATAATTTTGACGATAAGCTTGACCTCATATGCACATATTTTAATGCATCCCACACCGCTTTAGCGGTGGATAAATGCTTGACATGAATGATCTGGTTATCTTCGATACAAAGATTTATGATCGATTTCGCCTTAATATTTTTCTTAGCCCAATCGGTGGCGGGCGGGTTAGTTGGTTCGGTCGTGACGACATCAAATAAGTCGTCTTTCAAAAGGAGCATCTCAATTTTAAAGCTCCAGTTACTGTAGTTATTATCATTTAATTTTTCTATAAGAGCTATTTCTTTACTAGCGGCCATATTTCCAAAGCTTATTGTTTTATTGTTATGATAAACAAATAATATTTACTTTTATTTTCGTTTCGCTATAAGCTGCACATTATTTCTGTGCTCTTTTAATTCTTATTATTTATTTCATATATACACACATTATCAAATTACTCATGCATTTTATTTATTAATATATATTTCAGGACTCATAATCTGTTGTTAATAATAATGAAATATAATGCTCTTGGTAGCTTAATGTAGAATTTAAACACAAGATTCGTTATGCTTATAACTAGGATATTTATATTCAACAATTAAAAGGAAATAATAATTCCGTACCTTGTTTTTTCTTCATAGATAGCTAGTAGCTGGTCATTATTGACAGCTGAAATGATAGTGATGATTGATTAATATTTTTATTATTATAGTAATGGATTATCCAATAATGGTCGGCGATCTTTGAATCTTGATTAAATAATTTTATTGTTGAAACGGATGATGAAAAGGATGAAAATAAGGATATACCTTTGAAACACACAATAATTAAATCACAAATATGGAGCACATACGCTTCCAGATATTAATAAAATTAAGTATTTCTTAACAGAGGCTTGGCCATAAAAAGCCAGCGTGATGTGGAAAAAACATGTACACGTATGTAAGTTTTTGAGTCCGATCGAATAAAGGAAAAATGTTTATACAGCACTTTTTTACGGCAGAGTCCAAAGTCTTTTTTCAGAGTTCAATGCGATTCCAGATTGATGCTTCCATGTGGTGGCGACATCTACTGTTCACCATCGCCACTGAAAAACCGAACAAAATGAATGGTATTCTTTCTCAGTTTCACTAACAAAAACGGAGGTTGTAAAGGGATTTTCTGCACGAGACTTTTTAGAGAACAGATGACGAAGGACGTAGATCAGACTAAGATCTGAGGGCATTTGGGAGACTAGCTAACTCAGTAATGATGCTGTATTTATTTATTTTATCTGTGATGTAATTTCAGGGGTGGCGCCTCTGTACCCTGGGCTGTGTCCCAGCGTTAGGTTTTTGTAATCTTTTTTAATGTTTTCAATTATTTTTTGTTTTAATTGTTGAGTTTATGTTTGGTTCTAACAAAGAACATTAGTTACAAAATACGGCTATTTCTCTCTTGTACAAGGTGACAATTCCTTGTCCTTATACATAAGTTGTGGTTAGCACGCTATAGTACCTATATATATCTTTTTATACGCTATTTGCCACAGAATTAGTAAAGAGGCATCACCTTTTTCGCAGGCGCACTGTACGTCCGTATTAAGTAAATTAGCTTTGTAGCGTTAAGATGTAACAACTTAATAATACAGGGTTATTACAAATGAATCATTGGGTTTTGATACGTTACTATGTGCGAACTAGGAAACGTATATGTTTCCATGACAACTCAAACGAGAGGGCGTTAACTACAGTTTTGCGCTGCGTATGTGTCATGCGCGTGTGGTTGCCATGGTTGCTGCGCGAACGTCATATTCAAAAGGGCGACTGCACAGCAGAAAGCGTTTTATGTACTACAATTTTCAAAGTGTGAATCGCTTATAACCGTTCAGAGAGCAATCTGGAAGGCATACAAATTCAAACCACCCCAACAAAGCATTCTGCGCTGGTATCGACAGTTCAAAGAAACCGGTTGTTTATGTAAAGGCAAAAGTTCTGGCCGACCAAGCGTTACTGAAGAAACAGTGAACCGAGTTAGAGAGAGTTTCATCTGTAGTCCCTAATTATACTCCTATAATAGGAGCTGACGCATATCCATTTTGTTTCGCATTATTGGTACGCAGCTCAGCATCAATCTACCGCAGCCGGAGTTGGTGTTGCCTAAGACTCGGTTCTGATTGGCTGAACCGGTTCTGATTAGCTTGGTTTTTCGACTGGGCTGCAATTCGGGTACCAAATCTGCGAGGATGCGTCAGCCTCTATTATAGGAGTTATAATAGTCCCAAGAAATCAACAAATCGTGCTAGCCACGAACTTTCCATTCCACAGCCAACCATGCTGAGTAATGTGTGGAGCGAACTGAACTGTGAGCGCCTTGACATCTGCCGTATCACTCAAGGAGCACATATTGAACATCTGTAGTATGGACCTCAATCTTGTATACTTTAGGTTCATCTTCATGTATAACTCATTGTTGTAACCCAATTGTGTTCCGGAATAAACGCTTCGGAAACCCGATGATTCTTTTGTAATAACCCTGTATTATAAACCCTTTCGTAAGTTGCTTCATCGTTCTTTCATTCTTTCTTTCTTTCTTTTTTTTTTTTTTTTTTTTTTTTTTTTTCAATTAGGGAAGATGTTATAGAATTCTTTAAGTCATCGAAACTTCAGATTGCTACATCGTATGGTTGTAATAATCTACTGATATATTTATGTGCAATATTAAAACGACATCGAAAATAAGATGAATCCAAACTTTCGAAATCAGAGTAAATGAAAATGATACAATATAAAATAAATCCAAATCTTTCTTCAACTCAAAAAATGTCCTTTCTTTACTAATGGTGAAAGAGAAACAAGTTCAGTGAAATGAGAAAAACCAATTTCAAATTATTTCTCTTGAGGAATAGATATTTTGCAAAATTGCTACTTGAATATCGTTCAATGCACTGTGTGATCATTTTGAAAAAATTGTAAGCTAATGGAATTGCTAAAAGAGCATTTAAAAAAATAAAAATCTTAAAATAAATATGAAATCCCTCCCTCTATTTTTAAAATAAAAGTGGATATTTGAAGAAATTGAAATATTTGAAAATGCAATTTTAAATATTTTTTTCATTGTAATGCATAGCATTTGAGGATATCGTATTTTATTTCATTACGTTTGTTATAATATTTTGAAAATTTATTAAATAGTATTTATTCAATTTGAAAGTATCCAAGTTATTTGTTTTGTTTACTCATCCATTGTCACACTGTTAAAAAGAAAACCGCACAAAAATGATAATATTAACTTATTCGGATCTTTTTAAAAGTATAATTGTATTACAGTAAAGCACCGGTTATACATCTTTCAGAGAATCATTCTAAAACGACGTATAACTGAGAAAGACGTAGAATCGAAATTGTAGTCGCCTAAGGTGTAAAATCTTTGACTGTAGAAATATAATGCTGCAGTTATACAAATTTAATTTTGCTACTATTTTCGGTTGTTTAAAATGTACAAAATATTGAAAAAAAAAAAGCTAAAGCATTGAGAAAATAAAATTAAATAACCATTTCTAAAATTGAAAAAAAAAAAGTGAGAATTTACAAACCTTATATCAGTTGCACACCTGCAATTACACTTTTTTATTCCATTATCGAAAGTACAAACAGATTTTAACTAAAATAATCTTTAGCCGTTGTCTGATGTTTGTCTGATAAATTCTTTTACAATTTAAATTTTCTCTTTTAATGAAAGTGCCTTTTATTTTCGGGACATTTTAGGAGCAAGTTAAGTGGTAAAAAAAGACAGAAAGATAAAACAGAAATCGCGCTCAAACGTGTTCTAAATTGCAACGGAATCAGGAAATAAAGCAACATTTGCTAATCTCAATCTTGTATCGTGAGCAGGCCACCCACTGTGCATTTTTTCCGCCCCCTCCGCGGGTTCTAGGAACTTGAAATAACCCATGTAGCAGTCACACATGTTCTTTATATCCTTCATCTTTCCCCAAATATTGCTAGCAGAAAAGAGAAAAAGAACGACGCTGGGGGAAAAAAGTCTGAGAAAATCAGTTACGGCATGAAAGGAACGACGTATAACAGAAGTTATGCGTCGTACAAACGAAGCATTACAATATTAAAATACAAAGGGATGAATCGGGATCGCACTGACATGACATATAAATGTAAAAGACGTATAAATGAGAAACGTATGCGGTGTTTTACTAGAACGGTGCTTTACAGTATAAACAAATATTTTTTAAGAAAAAAGAAATCAAGCGATTATTTTTTACCTTCGTGTTTTTCTAGCAACGCTTAATTGTTAGCTTCATGCACTCCTGTACGGGTCGGATTATACATGACACCCCGAAAATTGTATTTGAAGTTATCCCGGGATCCGATCCTAAACTGACGGGAAAAAAAATCGTCCATCTGAGACCCGAGATCCTATCCTAACCTGACGCGCTTCAACCTGAAATCAAAGAAAACTAATCCACATTTTAATGCAGTTATTGAAAATACTCTATAATTACATCTTCTAATAGGAATTTTATCTTTTATGTATTGACATATACACTGAATGGCTAAAAAATCAGAGACACCCTCTAATAACGAGTTGGTTCTCTTTTAGCTTTGATCACAGTCGATATCTTTTTGGCATGGACTGAAAAAGTTGCTGATACCGTTGCTGAGAAATGTTGGCCCATGCTGACATAATAGCAGCTGTAAGCTGGGTCAGATTGGATGGTGGCGTTTCCAAGCTTTGAAGTGCTATTTCGGCTTCGTCCCAAAAATGCCCAATAGGATTGAAGTCAGGGGACTGAGCTGGCCATGGAAGCCGGTTAAACTATGATTGATGTTCCTCAAACCAATTTAAGACAAATCCAGCACGGTGGCAAGGTGCATTGTCCTGCTGAAAATGACCATCTTCTAGTGATGGGCCGATTCGAGATCTTTTAAGAATCGATACCTTAGTTTTCGAATACTTTTCAGAATCGAAACCAACATTCGAATACTTTGTATTCAAATGTTCTAGAACTGAAAACTACTCCAGACTTTGTTCAAACTTGATGAGGGCGATATTCAAATGTTTGTTCTACGTAAAATCACCTGTCTCTCTCTCTCTCTCTCTCTCTTCTCTCATTTTTTTTTTTTTTTTTTTTTCACATGTCCGTCACAGCTGTTTTCATGTTGTTTTTGTATTCGGATGAAAATTGAGATAGTCATATTACTTTTTTTTTTCTTAATTTTTCAATGGTGAAACTTTCCTTAGAAAATTAAATAGTAACGCTTTAATGATTAATCTACCCAGAACTTTTTGAATAATCTAGAACAGGAAGCAATTTTTGTTGATTAAATCAAGAAAAACTTTCTTTTTTCAAACTGTAATATTTTACTCTCCAGCATGCGAAATTGTGTGTTTTATTGTTGTTTTTATTTTAAATGTTATATTTCAATAATAATAAATAAAAAAAAAAGTATGTGTCCAAATGGGTGCCATTGAACAACACTGTTTCCGAACTTTATTTAATAGCAAAAATTCTGCGATTAAATAATGCAACGATTACTATTCAGTAATAATGGTACCAGAAATTGAAGGATTGTGGGAACCATGCAATAAACCTTGTTATTCTATTCTTAATTCTCTTTATACTTGATAATATTAAGTATGGATATTTTAGAAAAGTCAGTATAGGTGTAAGCGGAATTTCGTTCTTTTTGGGGTTTTGGGGTGGAGGGGTGGGGGTGCTACCTAGTTTGTACATTATTTTATCATAAGTGCCGGCAAAGGTGCAGAGATATGGAAATTTAATTAAAATTTTCTTATCTGATTATTTAAAAATAAAAAAGAGAAAATTATTCTGATTATTTTAGTCGAATTTTTTTTTCGATCTGCGATTAAATAATGCGACGATTACTATTCAGTAATAATGGTACCATAAATTGAAGGATTGTGGAAACACTGTAATAAACTTTAATACTTAATACCCTTTATACTTGATAATAGTAAGTATGGATTTGTAATTTTGTTTTCCTTTTAACGTTCATACGTTTCAAATTTATCTTACACGGAAATTCAGGACGGAATGAGGGAAAAAAAATAAAACTGTTTTATTTCTTCATTTTGAAAAATGTTGGTACAGATTTATTGTTGAATACTTAGTATTTCCGAATTGGTAAATTTATGTATTACTATTGTTGATGTGTAAAAAATTGTCTTGCACGATGAGTTCTGACAAAAAAATCGTAATTCAGATATTTTCATGTTTTTTGTTTTTTGTACTAGCTGGCACGCACTACATTGCCCGGGCCGATACTAACCTTACATTTACCTAAAATCAATGATTAATTATTAGATATTTTTTAACGAAAATAAATCCAAACGTACATAGAGTTGTCCACCCCACTGTCTTCGGCCGCGAACACCGAACGTGCTGCGTCCTATGTCTTTAAACAAAACGAACCTGGAATTTGTATCATTTTATATTTTTAAACAAAAATTCCTCCAAACGAACATAGAGTTAGGGGAACAGTGTACACTGGGTGTGCTATGCACGCTCCGGTCTGCTTGGGTTTTATATATATTTAAAAATGTTTCAAAACAAATTTTTAAACGAAAATTCATTCAAACGTGCCTAAAATTTGGGGTTCAAAAATCGCTGTAGAAATTCCGAATAAACTTTATTGAAAAAAGAACATAATTTACTAAATCGGGGTAAAAGATTGAAACTGAATTCATTTTACCAATGTGGAGAAATCACAGAGAATTTCGATAGAAAACGCTTAAAAAAAAAAAATCTTATGAAAAAATTTAATTAAAAAAAAAAACTATCTTGGATCTGCATAACTTCAGATATTACAAGTACCTTCCTGCCAAATTTTGTTACTCTGCATGCAGCGGTCTGGTTAGAATACAGCACACCAGGCAGGCAGACAAACACAAACTTCAATTTTTATTATTATAGGTTTTATTTTTTTTTTAGAACACTAGGCTATTTCCAACGAAGCAGTTATCGTTATTTTTAAATTTAACTTCGTAAATTTTGAAAAAATAGAAAGGATGAAGACGTTCAAGAATAAAATTTTTACAATTTTGTAATAAATACTTTACAATTTTGTAATAGAATAGTTACAATGTTTATAAAAAAAATTTAATTTTCTGTTTGTTCCAGATAAAAAAAAAAAAACACATTTTAGTCACTATATTTTTATTTTTATGTTCTTTTTTTTTTAAATATTATTTTTACATGCTTAAAATGATGTTTTCTAACATATTAGTTGGTAATTTTAAAATTGGAGTTGTTAAGTTTCAAAGGGTTAATCTTCATAATCAATAAAAATTTCTTTTTCGAATTGTACAAATTAATTTTCCACTATGAGCAATTATTTTCTGTTATATTAAAAAAAAAAAAAAAAAAAAAAAAAAAAAACCATAAAATTTGACATATGATGTTTAATTACGAATTTACAGAATTTTATGTAAGTTTAAATTCATATGCTCTTAAAAAAAAAAAAAAAAAAAAAAAAAAAAAAAAGTGTAGCTTAGCTGTACACATTTGAAAAATTTAAGCTAAAACAGCGCCGATCATCCATCGTACTAGCCTCAAGATTCCGGAGAAATGTTTTAAACAGCGCCGAGTAAGTATTTGAATACTAGCATTCACTGGCGCAGCTTATGAAAACATAGAAAACTCGAGCTATAAGAACTGAATACAATCGAAAACCACAGTTTGCCAGGTGGCTTGTATTGGAATACTCCCGTCCGAATCGAGATCACTTGAGAACTTGACTGAATCGAGACCTCAGACATTTTGAATTCGAATACTCCCATTTGAATACCATTCGCTGGCGCATCTTATGAAACCGTAGAAAACTCCAGCTATGCGAACTGAATACAGTCGAAAACCGCAGTTTTCGTCGCCGACACAGATGCGAGGTGACTTGTATTCGAATACTCCTGTCTGAAATCGAGACCATTTGAATACATGGCTGAATCGAGAACACAGACATTTTGTATTCGAATACTCCCATCACTACCATCTTCATATGGGAACATCATAGAAATAAATGAGTGCACGTGATCGGCAACGATGTTTAGGTAAGCTGTTCTGTTCAGAGTTGTGTGCGCAGATATCAAGAAACACAGTGTACTCCAGGAAAACATTCCCCACACCATAATTCCATTGCCACCAACATGAAGAATTGTCATTTGGTAGGACGGATCCATGAATTCGTGCTGTTTGCACCATATTTTGATCCTGCCATCTGCATGACGGAGGAAGAAACGAGATTTATCGGACCAGGCTACTTTTTTCCAGTCCTGAAGTGACCAATTTCGACGTTCCATAACTAGCGCTTTTCCTATTTTTCTGTAATACCTAAGGTACTCTTTATGATCTCTTGCTGCTAAAGCCCATTCTTTCAACGTTTTGTTGTGCGTTGGGATATGCTTTGTTTTCAGCTGTTTCCTGCATTGATTTCAGCTGTAATTTGTCATATTATTTTTTTTTCTATTGCTGCGGACTATGCGTGCTACTCGTATTTTACCTCTCTCGTTCACCAGCCTTTTTCGACCACAGTGGTCCTTATCACTTTTTTTTTTTTCTCAACTGCCACTCTCTAAACACCCGAGATACTCTTGGGCGAGGATATCCTAAAATAGACGTCGTTTCAGAGATGCTGGCACCATCTCTTTTTGCACCGACGATCATCCCTCGTTCAAAGTCACTTAAATCTTTCTTCTAACCCATTTTTACAGTAATTTTCGTGCTAACTACGTCGTAGAAAGCTGAGAGTTCCTTATATAAGCAACGCCGTGTTGTTACCCCATTCCATGTCACTGTCGGAGTGGTTTACTTTCAAATAAGGTGCCTCTCTAACTTTTTAGCCACTTAATGTATATACAGTCGAACTCTGTTAATATGAGAAACAAGGTAATTATAAATCTCCTCGTATTAACCGTTACTTGTAATACCTATGAGGTTAATAAAAATCTTAAAAACACATACATATATAAACTTTATTACTATATTACTACTATTGATTGCTCTAATTATCGCAATGCTAAAATAAACTTAATATATCATAAAGATAACATAAAATATCCAGTCTTACCTTTGTGAGTGTCATTTTCCATAGATGAGACTTTTCTTTCGACTAAATCACAGTACGGAAGTCAAAGTCTCTCTAAAGAACTGGTAGTGGCTGAGAGGTTGTGCTCTCGAAGCTGGTAGACGGGAGGTGCTGGGTTCGATCCCAATCGCGCCCGTCGGCCTAATCGCTCGGAGTTTTCGTGGTTTTCTTTCGAGCCGTGGATCTTCTCCATGCGTAAATACGGATTAGGTTCCCTTAGAAAGACCCCCACGAAGGGCACTCCCCCCGGGCCTATATCCCTCGTGTCGATAATTGGCCGTCAATAATCAACCCAATCAACCCTAAAGAACTGGTAATTCCAAAAGACAGGAACAACGTTCAGTTCTACAATTGATCACTTTCCCTTTTTCCTGGAAAAACTCGGCTAACATTGCAATAGTAATTGAAATTTTCAAGCTATTGACTTCACATATCTTTTTCATTTTAACAGTGCAATAAGAGACATGAAAAAGCTCGTTAATGTGACTCAGAGTCCGGATTTAAAGAAAGAAACAAATAAAGCTTTTCTTTTATGCTCCTTCCTTTTCATAGCTCAGTTGTAATTCATACAAAAGGGCGGTATTTGAAATCTATTTTCTTTATTTCACTCTTTCAAGACCTCGGGAAATTCTTTTGTATTGTCTTGGGTGTAGAGTTTCTCCTTGAAAATTGAAATTTTGCTTGGTAAAACTGATAAATTATATCATTTTGACTGAGAGAAAGGGGGAACAGTTTTAGATAAGAAAAGGGATTTATTTCCTAATTGCACACTAATTTTCTCTGAAAATCACATTGAAATGAACAGATGTTTCGCTTTTATTAGACTTGATCCTGTTTTTGTAGCTCATAAAAAGCTTGAAAATCTTATACAGTTTAAGTGATGAACCATCCTTAACATGCGAATTGTTCGCTTTAACCGTGTCCCGGCTTTAGCCGTGCTCGTACTAAACGAGTTAAACTGTATATGCTTCTTTATATTAAAAAAAAATAGTTTATATCTGAAACAATATTGTGGACTTTCTTTTGAAAAACGGATAAGACACGATGCGATACACCGCGGAAAAAAAAAAAATAGTGTTGATTTTACGGTATAATACTGGCATCCCAGCTGCGAGTATTATACCGTAAAATTAACAGTAATAAACAGTAAAATAAGAAGTAATACGCTACCGTGCATGCACGGCAGCGTATTACTGCTTATTTTACAGTTTATTACTGTTAATTATACTGTAAAATCAACACTTTTTTTTTTCTTTTTTTTGCAGTGTACCCAACGTGATCTCGACTTGCAATGGAAACAACTAGCGCCGAACCGACCCCATGCACACGACACGGTGTTATGCGGCGCATCACACGAAAATCACGGCGGAATACTCTTTGAAAACCACTCTTTTCAATAAATTTCTTCCTCTGTTGCTTCCCTTTTGTTACAGTTAAGCTTAAAAATTACAACGTATTTGCGATTGGAATTATTTTGCAAGTATCATGTTTAAAATATGTTTTTTATTTTACAAATTTCTATATAGCTTTTCATGGAAAATGTCTAATATTTAAAAAAAAAAAAAAAAAAAACTAAAATATTCAATACATCTTCCAAAGTTTTATTCACTGTTTAAATTTTATCTAGCAGAATTATTTACATTTGTATTATAATACGTAAATAGCTCAATTTTTTAAAAATGGTAAATGAAATGTATACAAAGTAAAATTTCTTTATTCGAATGCATTAATGTTTATTCACCGTTAAAAATGTTTTGAAAATTCCTATTTAATAAACAATTCTCTGACACACTTGATAATCATTGTGTTTTAATTTAATTTAGGTTTATTCAAGCAGAAACTCGGTACAGTATTCAAAATCAATCGATAAATGCTAAAAAAAAAAAATATATATGTAATGAACTTTACAAACAAATTTCTTTCTTAAATCCATTGTTAGCAAAATATATTTTATTTGTATTTGTTAGTAGCTACGTATTTTTTTTTATTTTTTTATTTATTTTATTTATTTTTATTTTTTTACAAGATTTTAATAAGTTTGTAATTTTTACTGGTAATAATAAGTTATTACTGGTGACATGTTAATATTAATTTAAATTTTATTTGAAATAAGCGGGTTAAACAATAGAGTTTGAAAACATCATATTTTCATTGCATAATTTTTTTTAAGTTGAATTTTTGATAAAAATAGTTTTATAGCTTTTAATATAACAACAATCTACATGCACGTAATGTACACGTGCAAAAAATGTGCAAATGTACGAATATAATAGGAAAAATAAGCGGGTTAAACAATAGAGTTTGAAAACATCATATTTTCATTGCATAATTTTTTTTAAGTTGAATTTTTGATAAAAATAGTTTTATAGCTTTTAATATAACAACAATCTACATGCACGTAATGTACACGTGCAAAAAATGTGCAAATGTACGAATATAATAGGAAAAGTCGTTAAATAAATAAAAGAGAGAGAGAGAGAGAGAGAGAGAGAGAGAGAGAGAGAGAGAGAGAGAGAGAGAGAGAGAGAGATGAGTTGTAATTTTCCAACTGGACAAATATGTCCGAACCTGGGATCTCTTGGCTGAATCTGCCATGCTGTACCAACTGAGCATCCCGGTCGAAACTGGAGGACCTAATTCATCCAGTTAATCTTATTGATCAAGATCATATCATCTGGTCTGATATCTGAACCAGCTCAACAGAATAAATCGCAAGTAATTTGGAACTCCAGTAAACGCTGGATACACATGATTACACTAGATTAATTTTGTTAATAAAATAAAATAAAAATAAAACTTAAAATTAATCTAGTGTAATAACGTATCCAGCGTTTACTGGAGTTTCAAATTACCTGCGATTTATTCTGTTACGATATCAGACCAGATGCTATGATCAATAAGGTTAACTGGATGAATTAGGTCCTCCAGATTCGACCGGGATGGCTCAGTTGGTAGAGCACTTGCAACTTCAGCCATGAGATCCCAGGTTCGAATCCTGACCCTGACATTTTTCGTCCAGTTGGAAAATTACAATTCGTATGATTTCTTTACCAATTGAAATAATTGTGTTAAAATTATCTAGAGAGCCATACATTTTAATTACCAAATTTACGCGCAGAAAAACAAAAACAAAATTAGCATTCTATTGGCAATTATGTCTTCTTTCAATTTATGCTTAAAAGAAATAAGTTTACGGAGCTGCACTATATTGCAATTTTACCAAATTTTGAAAGTTTCAATATCAACACCCAATTTTGACATCGTATTTGAATTATTCGGTAAATTTTACCTTCGGACACTAAACGGAAAGTCATTCGGTGAAGTAGTTTAGGAATTACGCAGATGTAAAGTTTGGAATTCCTAATGTTACTTTCTTTTTCAATTCGAACTGCAATGCGGGTAGTTTATAAAGCCTAACTGAAAACTACTTGGTTGAATGCGCTTTATTTTTGGATTCACATATTTAAAGCTTCTAGAAATCGATTTCGGTTTAATTGTTATAGCTTAAAACGTGTATTTTTCCAATAAAAATTTCACATTATAAAAAAGATGAATTTTATATTCGAAAAAATATGGGTACTTCGTATTATCTGGTCCAAGAGATAGATTGCCAAAAATGGTTGCCACGTACCAATCTTGTTTATCGTTGCCAATCCTGTTCAAAACAGTAATTTATTATTATTAAATACATAACACTGTTAAAAATTGTATATAATATAAAATAAATAAATAAAATGTGTAGCACTCAGTGGGAGATTTCAACTGCGCATGACTGGGGATAATCTACTTTTTTTAGCAGGGGTCATAGTTACAAGAGGGTTTATTCTGTTTAGATACTGTATTTATGTGTAAAATATAGTCATATCTCGATGATTAGTATCCATCTATAAACAGAGATGGCGCTGCTAGTGCAGTGTTGAATATCTCTTGTAGGAGAGTTACGGAGACGAGATGTAAGGAGTGAAGCCAGTATGTGCGAAGTAGCGGTGCGTTTGGCCGCAATTGTAAATAATGTATAATAAATATATATAATTAAATAGATATCTCCTTGCTGTTAACGAAATATGAATACACAAAGTTGAAGCCTTATTAATGGCGACGATGCGGATGAACCCAAGATTTTAAATAAATGTTGCATTTTTTTTTCGAAATAAAAAAAGAAGAGAAGAAAAGAAAATGGCAGAAACAGAAGTTATCTCTCTGGGACGTCTGGAAGAATATGATTCGACCGTGCCCTGGTCAATTTATGTTGAAAAAATTGATTTTTACTACGCTGCTAATAATATTCAAAATGCGGATAAGAAGAAAAATATATTATTAAGCTCTGTTGGAACGGCAACATTTTCGATATTGAGAGATATCATTGTACCGACTTCGCTGAAAGAGATAAGTTATGATGATCTCTTAAAGAGGGCGAAAGAACATTTTTCACCTTGTCCAAGTGAAATTGTTGAACGGTTCAAGTTTCAAAAAAGATTACGGAAGCAAGGGGAAAGCATAGTCAACTTTGTGAGAGATTTATGACGGTTATCGGAATACTGCAACTTTGAAACGACGTTAAGCGATCGCCTACGGGACCAGCTAGTGTTTGGAATTCAAGACGAGAAAATACAGCAAAAATTGTTGGATACGAAAAATCTAACGTTCCAAACAGCTGTAGAAATCGCGGAATCATTCGAAACAGCCGAAGCTGTATTAAAATCACTACAGATTAATGGAGCAACAACTGTAAATAAAGTTCAAGATGCCCGAATGGAGAAAACGAAAGTATACCAGTATTCGTCGAAGCCGAAAGAAGGGATGTATGCACCTGGAAACCAGAACAGTTATAATGATAAACCATGTTATCGTTGTGATAGAAATCAGATCACAAACCTGTTGAGTGTCCATTTAAATCAGCAGAATGTCATGCTTGCCACAAAGTGGGACATTTAAAAATTTTTTGCAGGAACCGGAACTTCTCTACAGTGAATCAAAAACTGAAAAAGAACAGTAAAATTAAAACTGTTCAAGAATATTCTCTCAATGTTATGAGGGATGAGTGCAATAATGTTTTGTGGGAAAAATTTGTCACAATTAATGGTATTAAAGTTAATTTTGAAATTGATTCCGGAGCAGCTCATACGATCGTAAGTAAAAATATTGCCGATAAATTATTTTCAGGTAAGCCTCCTTTGGTTAAATCTAATATTAAGCTGCAAACGTATACTAAAGATTCTTTAACTGTATTAGGTGAGTTAAATGTAAATGTTTTGATTGATGATAATTGTATACCTAATTTAAAAATGCTAGTTATTAAAGAGGAAGGTCCGAGTTTAATTGGTAAAACTTGGTTGAAAGCATCAAAATTATTTTGGCCGAATGTAAACATGATCAAAAGTATTTCGAAAGATGATTTAATAAAAAAATTTCCTAATGTTTTTGCTGACGGGATCGGTACGATCAAAGGTCCTCCCGTTTCAATAAATTTGAAAAATGATGCAAAACCAGTTTTTCTAAAATCTCGTCCTGTTCCTTTTTCTTTGAGAACAGCAACTGATTTGGAATTGGAACGCTGAACAAATGAGGGTATTTTAAAACCTGTTGATTATTCTGAATGGGCTAGTCCTATAGTAATTGTTCCAAAACCAAATGGTACTGTTCGAATTTGTGGTGATTATAGAGCAACAGTAAATTCTAATACTGAAAATGATAATTATCCTCTTCCAAGAATGGAAGAATTGTTTGCTAAATTAGCAGGTGGAAAATTCTTTACTGTGTTTGATTTAAAAGATGCCTATTTACAACAACCTGTTGATGATGAAAGTAGTAAAATTTTAACTATTAATACTCATAAAGGTTTATTTAATGTTTTAAGACTGGCTTTTGGTGTAAAATGTGCACCAGGTATTTTTCAAAGAAAAATTGAAAATATATTAAAGAAATTTGACTATGTTGGTGTATTTTTAGATGATGTAATCATAAGTGCTAGATCTGAATCCGAACATTCTGAAAAAGTTGAATGTATTATGAAATGCTTTTCTGAGCATGGTATAAGATTAAATAAGGAAAAATTAAAATTTATGGTTTCGCAAGTTAGCTATTTAGGACATAAAATTTCACAGGAAGGCATTAAGCCTATTCCAGAAAAAGTTGATGCTATTTTGAATGCTCCTTTTCCTACTAATGTTTTTCAATTACGTTCATTTTTGGGATTAATTTCTTATTATAGAAACTTCCTACCTAATATTTCAGATGTGTTAGAACCTTTGCATAGATTATTAGATAATAATGTAAAGTGGACATGGTCAGAGAAGCATGAAAAAGCATTTCAGAAAGTTAAACAACTTTTATGTAAATCGCCTGTTTTAGAATTGTATGATATAAACAAAGATGTTGTTTTAAACTGTGATGCATCTGAATATGGAATTGGTTGTGTGTTAAGCCACATTGTTGAGGGTTAAGAAAAACCAATAGATTTTGCATCTAGAACGATGAATAAGACTGAAAGAAATTATGCCATGATTGATAAAGAAGCTTTATCTGTAATTTTTGGTGTAACGAAATTTCATCAATATTTAGCAGGTAAACAGTTTAAAATTATAACTGATCACAAACCTTTAATTCGATTGTTTGATCCTGTAAAAAAAGTACCTGATACATTATCACCCAGAATGCTGAGATGGTCGTTAATGTTAGCAGGGTATGACTATACAATTGAGTATCGCGAAGATAAAAATAATAAAAATGCGGATGCATTAAGTAGATTACCCCTTCCAGAAACTGTAAATGTAGTAAATAATCCATCGGAAATAATGTTCGTTTCTAATAGTAATGAGTGGCCTGTTACTTCTAAAACGATTTCAAAGTGGACAACTGAAAATCCAGTAACAAAACAAATTTTAGAGTGGGCGTTATATGGATGGCCAAAAACCGTTAAATCCGAGGAATATAAACCATATTTTCGTAGACGTGAGGAAATTTCGTGTTTAGAAAATTGTTTATTATGGGGACATAGAGTAATTATACCAGATGAAGGTCGCGAAAAAATGTTAAAATTATTACATTCCGTTCATCACGGTATATCTAGCATGAAAGCTAAAGCTCGAGGTGTGATCTGGTGGCCTAATATGGACAAAGAAGTTGAACAAATGGTTAATTCTTGTAGTAGATGCCAAATGTTTGCTCGGGATAATCCTAAAATGAAACCTTTAAAATGGGAATCGGAATTTGCTTGGGAAAGAATTCACATAGATTTTGCCGGTCCTTTTGAGGGTAAAATTTTTTTAAATAGTGGTCGATTCTTATACTAAATGGTTAGAGGTACAGGTGGTACCCAGTGCGGATAGTAAATCAACTATTAGAGTACTACGTAGAATTTTCGCTACATTTGATTTGCCCGTTGAATTAGTCAGTGATAATGGACGTGCGTTTACAAGTGATGAATTTCAAGATTTTCTTAAATCAAATGGAATTATACATACACCTATTCCGCCATATCATCCATCGTCGAATGGACAGGCAGAAAGGTATGTTCAAACTGTTAAAAGTTGTCTTAAAAAGCTAGATAAGGGTGACATAAATTTGTTAATTGCACGATTTTTATTGGAAAATCATTCTACCCCCCCCCACATTCTGTCACTGGTAAGACTCCCGCAGAATTAATGTTTGGAAGGTCGGTTCGAACAGCTCTACACTTGGTATTGCCATCCAAACCTAAAATACAGCAACCCTTACATAAATACAATCTTCATGAATCAGTTTTTGTTAAAAACTTTGGAGAAGGGGAGAAATGGATTAAGGGAAAAATTATTAAATTATTGGGGAGCAGATGGGTTTTAGTAAATAGAGATGACGGAATAATGTGTAAACGTCATGTTAATCAGTTGAGACACAACAGAGAAATAAGTGAGGAAACGTCAGAGGAAAGTAAAACGGGTCAGTTTGATAAACAAAACACTGATTTCGATAGTGATGACAGAGTTAAGAGAAATAAGTTTTCTGGATATTATGTAAATAATAAAGAGCAAATTAATGCCGAGAATGCTGAAAAATCTAACCAATCTCAGTCTTCACATGATATTGTAACAGGTACAGTTGTGAATAATAATTGTGATAATACTATGGATAAAAATGTAAAGGACAATTCCGTGATAAGTAATGATGTGGACTTGCAGAAGAGTACACCTATAAAGACTGATAAAAAGGACAATCAACCTGTTCGAAGAAGCAACAGACAGATTAAACCAGTGGTTCGTTTGAACTACGAGGAGAGGGGTGTCATATCTCGATGATTAGTATCCATCTATAAACAGAGATGGCGCTGCTAGTCCAGTGTTGAATATCTCTTGCAGGAGAGTTACGGAGACGAGATGTAAGGAGTGAAGCCAGTATGTACGAAGTAGCGGTACGTTTGGCCGCAATTGTAAATAATGTATAATAAATATATATAATTAAATAGATACCTCCTTGCTGTTAACGAAATATGAATACACAAAGTTGAAGCCTTATTAAATATAAATATTTTATTTGACAAATTTAATAAGATAGATATAAAAAATATAATATGAGCAGTAAGAAACAATGTTTTTATACACATTTCAGCAAAATTACATAAAAAGTTAACAATCAGTGTGAATTAAAAAAAAACCCGCTAAATTCATTAATGCAGCGATCACTGAACCGCATGTATGATCGCTTCGCTAACATGAAAAGAAAAACATCAATGGATGCAGCATCCTCGTTGTATTAGAATCCCCAAATCTACATTAAATTCGTTAATACGGCGATCACTGTACCGCATATATGATCGCTTCGCGAACATAAAAAGAAAAACATCACTGGATGCAGCAACCTCGTTGTATTGAAATCCCCAAAAATACACGAAATCCGTTAATACTGCGATCACCGTACCGCATGTATGATCGCTTCGCGAACATAAAAAAAAGAAGAAAAAAAACATCACTGGATGAAGCAACCTCGTTGTATTGGAATCCCCAAAAATAACCGAAATTTGTTAATGTCGCGATCATCGAGAAATAGTTTGAGTATTCCGAGATCTGAAGAAACATTAGCCATGGTCCGGTCCGAGTCGTCATCAGATAAACAATAATTAGACAGAAAACAAGCCCTTTTGGTAGCCTAAGGTCAAATTTACCGAAGAATCCAAGTAAGATGTTAAAATTTGGTATTCGTATTGAAAGTTATTTTAAGTTTGTTATTTAAAGTTTGTTACAATTTCTATGTGGAAATGACTTCCTAATCTTATTTTTCTAAACATAAATTGGAAGAATACAAAAATCCCAACCGAAGGGCTAGTCGTTTTTGCTCTGACAATTTCACGATTAAAATTTTTTTTTTTTTTTTTTGCTTGTTTTGACAACAGTACATGCACGTATTATCTTCTAAAAAAATGACCACACCCTTCTACTTCTACTGAAAATAATAGCATACAAAATATATAGGTACCAATCGAGTTGAAATAATGTTTAATATATAGTACTATGCATAGATTTATGTTTCGGGGGCATCTACATATTGTACCAACTTTGAAATTCTTAATGGTAACACCCACTTTTAGTTTCTTGGATCAAAGCAGTTCAGAAAAAAAAATATAGTTTATATAATTTTTCTTAAATATTCATGGAGTTATAAAAGAAAATGTTTTAGTGGTTAATCTATAAATTTCGATAATAAAATTAAGGTCTTACAAGGAGAAATATCGAAAACCTGAGTTACCAGAAAAATTATATAAAAATTCTGAATATATAACTCAATTTATAATTAAGAGAGTAGTTCTGAAATTTGGTTGGTCGGATCAGCGGGCGTTGCCCCGCCTCCGTCAGCCACCTAGAGTGCCATCTCACTGCCCCTCTTTTTGAGGAACTAACGTGCCCACAGCAGCAGCGACTGGCTTGGGCGCCGTTTGATGTTTTTTAAGCCGCATCCTTATGCTGGCATAGTAATTTAAATCAGAACTACACAATTTTCTCTATTTTCGAGTCTCTTCCATGTACTATCTCAGAAATTGAAAAAATCTTACAAAAACATACAAAAAATTTTATAAAATACAAAAATATATATTGTTGTCGTAATGCTATCCTTAACCTTCGTATGTTTATTCTGTGTTTATTTTCTATGAGCTCCTAATTTATTTAGTTGTTAGTGTTTGTGTTTTTATGCTTATGCCGCCCCCCCCCTCCGGTACTACCAGTAATTGATTCACTACCAATTTAATCTCCTGTAGTTATGCTCTGGGGATATGTGGCAGAAGGCCACGGGCTCCTCGGCTCAAAGTTGTTCGAAGTCGTAATTAAGATTAAATTGTATTAGAAAAATTCTGAATATATATTAAACTCAATTTATAATTAAGACAATAACCGTTTAATTGTATTATCTATATTACCAATCTCGCTAATGCTATCCTAAAGTCTTTCTATTTTCCTAAGCCATGGAAAACTTGTGTTATATCACCTATTCTTAAACCTCAAACTAATCTTCAGGATTCTACTAATTTTCGTTTAATTTCACTTCTTCCTTCTCTCAGTAAAGTCGTCGAACGCGTCATAAGATCTCAGTTCCACGGCATTTTAGAAAATAATAACATCCTAATTTCGGAGCAATTTGGTTTTAGAGCTAAATCTCTACACTTGATTCAGCTGCTTCGTGTTGTGGGATTACTTAGTGAAAACATAAACTTGAACAACACTCCAGTCCACTTTCTTAGATGTCGCTAAGTCCTTTGATAAGGTCTGACACGAGGACCTTATCTACAAATTAATTCAGATTGGTATTCATGCCGGACTTAATACATTCGTATCTTAACAACCGCAGCATTTGTATCCGCATCAAGAACATTCTCTGTACACTGAAAAAAAAAATTGTTATGCGCGGTAGCGTATTACGGCTTATTTTATTGTGTACAGTAATCCCTTAACATTCGCGAGGGTTAGGTTCACGGAAATCACCGCGAATGTCAAAATCGCGAATGTTGAGACTATCCTCCCATGCATAAAAGGGGGTTAGGTTTTACGTTTTTTTTAAATTGGAAAAAACATTTGAAATTTAAATAGTATATTTATTAAATATTAAAAATACATACTCTAAATAAGTTTGAACAATTATAAACATAATATACAAAGATTATTTGCTGGTTGATGGCTGAAAAAAACTAGTAATATGCGATTGCTTGGCAGAAGAGATCTTTTGTTCATAGATTTCCATGTAAGGAAAAGTTGCAGCCTCAATTTCTCTTTTAAATTTCAGACTCCTCACTAGCGAGGGATCACATTCAATCGCTTTATCAACAAGTTGTTGTTGTAATTTTAAAATTTCCGCGACATTTTTTGCAGAAAATATTTCACCTGCAATAAAAAATTTTAATTTTAGAAATTTTAGTAAAACATAAAAAAGACGCTTACCTCCAGTTTCACAATTCCTGCTCTCATCGTCTGTGCCATTGTCTGGTTGTGTAACTTTTTCTTCAAGGATTTCTAGAAGTTCTTCTTCAGTAAGTCCATCATCATGGGATATTATCAGATCTTCTACATCTTCTCTCTTTATGTTGTCGAAACCACCACCTCCGACCTGATGAGCCAGTTCCACAATTTCTTCAATAGGTTTGGAAAATGAAGGCATTTGATTTTCTTTTTGTACCACTTGGGGCCAAATCTTTCGCCAACAAGAATTATTTGAACTTTCATTAAGTTCCATCCATACTGCATCAATTTCGGCAATGCAATCTGCTATGTTGAAAATTTTCCAACTAGATGTGACCGTGGCTTCTGAATTTACTTCAATCTATTCTAAAATTCTTTTGAAAGATCTTCTTGTGTAAGCTTTGAACGCAGCTATGATTCCTTGGTCTAACGGTTGGATCAGTGAAGTTGTATTAGGGGGTAAAAAAACCACTTCGACGTCGGGATGGGCATCTCTTAAACTCAGTGGGTGTCCAGGAGCATTGTCAATGAGAAGTAGAACTTTAAATGACAGATTTTTAGATGAAAGGTATTTCTTCACCTCATGAATAAAACAATCATTAAACCAATCCAGAAACAAAACGCTTGTTACCCATGCTTTGGTATTTGCTCGCCAGAAAACAGGCAACTTGCTTTTATCTTTACCTCTGAGAGCACGAGGATTTTGCGATCTATAAATTGACATAGGCTTTACTTTAAAATCGCCTCTAGCATTGGTACACAACAGAAGAGATACCCTATCTTTTGCCACCTTAAAACCTGGAGTTGTACTTTCTGTTTTGGCAAGAAAAGTTCTCTTCGGCATTTTCTTCCAGAACAAGCCTGTCTCGTCGGCATTAAACACTTGTTCTGGAACATATCCGCCTCTTTCAATAATTTTTGTAAATTCTTGAAGAAGTTTTTGAGCACTTTCATGATCCGCAGAAGCCGATTCGCCAACTAACTTTATGTGTAAACTATGCCTATGTTTGAAATTTTCAAACCATCCGTTACTTGCCTGGAAATCAAATAAAGTATCATCCTTTACTTTTATCGCGTCAAATAATTTTTTAGCCTTGGCTCGTATTAAAGCTGAAAATAGCGGCACTTGCTTCTGGTTCATTTTCTCTATCCAAATACTTAAGGTATTTTCAGTTTCTTCCAATGACTTGTTCCGTACTTGCGATATAGTTTTTGCACTAGTCGGTGTACTTGCTGAGACGCTATCTCTTATAGCCTTTTCGTTTTTTTTAATTGATCGGACCGTAGATTCATTAATATTATAATAACGACCGACAGCGCACTCTTTCTCCCATTCGCAATTTATCTAAAATTTTAACTTTTTAGCAAAGGTCGAAAACTTTTTTCACTCTTTTAGCTGTAGGCGACATGATGAAGTTTCTCTTTTTTAGGTTTGCTAAACACTGAGAAGAAAAAATAGACAGGCGAATAGAAAGATCAAATCTATTCTACGGGGACTTACGCAATTCAAACGATAAACAAAACTTAGGAGCATGCGCATTACATACTTTGACGAAAAAATTTGCGTTTTGGTCTTTCAATATAAATTGGAGAAATGCCAAGCTTGAACAAAAAAAGGGGGATAATCTATTTTTAGCATAAAATCATGTTTCCGGTAAAGCAAAGGAAGTTCACTAAAAAAAAAAAATCTTTATAAAACGAAATCCGCGAATAACCAAGTTAAGTGATCGCGAATGTTGAAATGTTCTGCATTTTATATTTCGCGAATAATCAAAACTCGCGAATGTTAAGGGAATACTGTATTACTGTTAATTTTACGGTATAATACTGGCAACTGAGGTGCCAGTATTTTACAATAAAATGATTTTTTTTCAGTGTACACTGTATTTAATTATCTCTGGGTTTTAGGTTCCACCGTGTTTAACATATTCTTTAATGATCCATGGACACTGAGGAATTTTATTGCTCTTGTGTGGATGACACAGCAACATACTACTCTATACTAATAAAAAAATACTAATAAAAAAAATTGTCAAAACCACATTGATATTTTCATAAGATGGTGTATTCGGTGGCGTGTTAAACTTAATGAAAATAAAACTGCTAACTGCTACAGTTTATTTGTCTAAAAAATTTACCTATCCTAACCGTATAACCATTAATATTATTACCATTCCCTGAACTAACAATACTATATATCTGGGGGCATCGTCGATAGAAGACTTACGTGGAATAAAAATATACTTAATATCAGGGGTAAAGTCGCCGGCATTTCTAAATTTCTGATTCCTCTCTTCAGTAGTAATACTCTTTCCATTAAAAATAAACCACTTGTTTGCAACGCTTGCATTCGATCTGTTCTTACCTATGCTTGCACGAGCTGGGGTTTTGTCAATAATACGAATTTCGAGTGTTTCTGTAGAATGCATAATAAAAAATTACGAGAAACACAACTATTTGTACAAATCTTTGTACTACCTTTCTTAAAAAATAATTAATCAACTCACCAAAAATTTTTACAAAAGTATTTATAATATCACAAATGAAATACTTGCGGATATTATCAGACTACTGATTACAAGGTCTTTGAGACTCCGCTAATCGTAAACTCCCGAAATATTCTTTAATTGTTGAGGCCGCAACCTGAGTTGTTTCTCTCTCTAACTGTAAACTTTCTTTTATTGTTTTTAATCTAATATTTTGTTGAAAAATTAAAAAAAAACTTTTTAGTCTGTTATTTTTTGTAACATTTATTACATTAAATTAAAATGTATGGTCATTGAAAAATTCCCTTTTATTTTATGAGATAGGGCTAGTCTATGGTTCATTTTTTTTTCTAGCTTAAGGACTAACAGAGTATTTTCTATTTTCTATTTTTTATTTTGTTCAATTTTGTATTGTAAACTTTGCTTTAATTAATTTCTTTTTCTGCTAAGGTTTTCTTTTTTTTTAACTTTTAATTAATTTTTTTTTAAAGTTAACCATTTCTCTAGTAGTTTTATACTACATTTAAACTTAATTTTTCAATTGCTATGGTTACGGTTTTTTTCTAGCTTAAGGACTAATAGAATATTTTCTACTTCCTATTTTTTATTTTGTTCAATTTTTTACTGTAAATTTAACCTTAATTAATTTATTTTTCCTGCTAAGTTTATCTTTTGTTAACTTTTAATTAAAAAAAATTGTTTGAAGTTAACCATTTCTCCTGTAGTTTAAACTTAATTTTTCAATGTCTCCCTTATGTTTCTGCAAGTCACTTTCATATCTCTTGGATGTAAAGAACCACCGCAACTATAAAGTCTATAAAACAGCCTACATTGTTCCATTGTTCAATTAAGACAATTCAATAAAACGTTTCCGCTTATTGTCTAAGATTTTCTTTTCTGTGGATGCTGTTTGAACAAGTGTGGCTTTAGACCGTCGAAAAGTAAAAGTTGTCTCCAAAACTAATCATTGAAAATGAGCTGTATGCTTACACATCTATGTTTTTGACGATTGCGGTCCGTTTTATTCAAAAATTTATGTAGGACTAATTTATAATGTTTTTGAAAATGAATTTATTAATAATTTTTATAATTAAAAATATGTTTTTAATAAATAAAATCCAGAAATGTGTTTATTTTTATTAATTGAATCTCACGAGAAAAAAAAATCTGTCGGGTGATTTTTTGGGGGATATATAAATAAAAGTTTGTCACGTGGATTTAACATTAGCATCTTCAAACTTCGAATTCTTCTAAATCTATGAAGATTTTAGAGGAGATGTGTAAACTATACATTTTTCCGGGCTCTTTTGATCCAAGTAACTCAAATAGGGTATTACCATTTAAAAATCCACAATGGTAGCTGTTTTAATATGTAAACCTTAAACAATCATTATTTAAAAAATTATATTAATATTCAGAAAGTAGATACAATTCCGAGTCGAACAACACCAACGCACATCTCTCTGCGACAATTTGGTGATTAAATGTATTTTTATTTTATTTTGTTTTTATTTTTTGTACGACTGTACGAGAACATAATACAGAAATACAGAAAAAGTGCGAACATAGTATGTATAGAATCTGTATATAAAACAAAGCCTGGACTGATTCGACTGCACCTTTCCAATAATTTATAGACTCCTGTGCATTCACATAAATTTGTCGCGCATTGGAAACAGCTGGATTCGAACACAGAACCTTCCGTTTTGAAGCTGCAGATGTTACTTCTGAGCCACAGGGAAATGTTAACATCGTGGCAGTACTTATCAGTTATCCTTAGTTACATTTCCTCTGTGATTATTCCTTCAGAAGAGGCCAAAAAATGGTTTAAAACGGTTGGGTACCCAACTCGTTGGTCGATTTGTCCGGAAAGCTATAGGGGAAAGTAGGGGAAAATTGGATATATCATTATTAGTTTCTTCTTGAAGCCGAAATTCACAACATAATTTAATGTAACTTTGTGTATACACTGAAATTATATTCTTGTACCCTAATATCATTTTAAATATATAATTATTGTTTATCACATTTTTTTTAAATAAATGTTTTTATAACAATATAATAAATTATAACACCTTATAGTAATAAATTTCTTTTAAATGCTAAGAGGTGTAAATTAACAACATGACATACAGGTATATGTAGATAAATTTGAAAGTACACCATATTAATAAATTCATGGTGGATATCGCCAATAATAAGAAACCAGACAACAAAATTGTTTCGCAGAAATAAAATTTTTATACTCTTCAATATTATCCAAGCTTTTTTGAAAAATTAAAATACAGCCTTATCAATATCTGCTTAATAGCCAAACCCGCTCAGAAATTAAAGAATATCATTTGCAGTAAAATTGACCCAATTAATTTTGAGAATTATTCAGGAGTATATGAAATATCTTTTATTAAAGAAGCCGAATCTAAGAATTACTATATTGGCATGACAAGCAGGAAATTTAGATACAGAAAAAAGGAGCATGTAGCTGATATTAAGTAAATAGAATAACTACAGCCTTGGCAAGATTATATCCAGAAGAAACCATCCAAATAAATCTCAATGAAAGTAAAATAATTTTTCCCTCCAGTCTATACTATCCATCCATAATAAGAGAAACCGTAGAGATAGTAACGCGAAAAAATACAATATGTAACTATGCAGCATATTTTAACTTACTGAAAGAGTGGCCCGAGTTACTCCATCGTTACAAATATGAAAATAAACAACCAAGTAAAAATAAAACATAACGTGCGTAATTTAAAAAAAGTACATGAAAATTAAATGATAGCATTTCAAATAATAACTTTAAAGACCGTACAATTATAGAATATTCTCATTTGTTTTTGAAAATGACTCAGAGTGAGCCGAAACATGTCAACAACCTAATAAAAGTTATTTTACCTGTATATTATGTTGTTCATTTACACTTTTTAGCATTTAAAAACTATATAATTTTTTTTTTCTTTAAGTCAAATTATTCGGTCTTACCCCACGTATGGAGCAAGATCGCATAGATTTGTTAATCATAGAAGAAATAGAATTTATTGAAGCTTTATTAAGAAAGACCAAAATATTTTAATTTACAATTTTAACTAACAACGTCAACTAACAATATTTCAATTATAAGTCAAGTGACTTAATATTTAAAGACAAAGAGATTATTACCTGCATTGTTTCAGAAATTGCAGAAAAGAATACTTTTGATTATCTTTTTTTTGAAGCATTGTTTTTCAATATATTATTTTATCTCGTATAATATATCCCGGTATTTTCTCAAGAGAATAAAGATTGGAAAGCAAGGCACAAAAACGCACTTATAAGTGCTAGCAACAGTTCCATTGTGGGAAATAAATATTTGTGAAATATGATACAACATTAGAAAAAGTTTCAGCAATTTTAAGTGTGTTTATATTAAAGGCTTTAAAAACTAGTAAACATTAAAACGAGAAAAAAAAAGAATAAAATAAACTCAGAAACTACACAAATGCTAGGATAGAGATACCGAAGTGGCAGTTTCTCCTTGTCCAGCGCTTAGAATTTCAACCATTACTGTTAGAAAGCTGCTCCAATTGAGTGAAAACTGAGATATCTGGTTTCATCTACGGCCGACTTCAGTACCGACTTAGGAAGCTTTTGTTTGTTAGGGATGTGAGTTTATTTGTGATGGAGTTCATGACGTCAGATCACTCGATCTCTGCCGACCTAACACGCCGAGACAGCCACTCATGCGTGGAAGTAAACAAACAAGAGCTTTCTCGGCTTATGGTCGGTCGGAGATCACGTGATCTGACATCCTGAATTTCACCTAAAGGCGGGAGAAACAAACAACAGCGTTTGCGACCTGTGCTAAAGTCAGCCGTGTTTCATCCCACTATACGGTTTTACCCTATATTACCCTATAGTTCTTGCGACAGTGGCCTATAACATACGTATGTACCAAACCTGCGTTCAGTCAAGAACACCTTTTGAACGTTATCGTGTTGACTCCCACATACGTATATACAACGAACTATAAATAAAAATTCATTTGCATACAGATAATTTCTTTTGCACAGATGTGTATAAAATGATCATACTTGTAATCTACACCTACTGTTTTGTCAATTAAACGGCGCAAATTTTATTTATTGCGATTAGAATGTGCTATTAGGAGCAAAAACACATTTTCCAGTAAAGCGAAATGAAATCTAAAAAATTAATTTAAGCTTGTGTTAAAATATACATATCAAATTCAAATTGATCCTGTGCTAACTAATTGAGATAAGTAGAGTAAGAATTATCCGAATTAACATGAACCAAACTCACCTCGGATAAGCAAAATCTCGGATAAACCAAATTTACACAAATCGTCAATAAATAAAGAGGTGAAATATAAATTTACACACAATTTATTAATTTTAATGGTACTACTTAGAGTTCTTGTGATATACAGGGTGGTTATAATTAAAGTTACCCTGTTTAGACCTACGTAGAGTCCGCTCTGGTCGACATATATCGATGAAACTTAGAATATAAGTTATATGGACCACGGTGAAATAAAATCTGCAATAAAAAAATTAGTTCAAATTTCGACCACCAAGTGAGAAGACGGCGCATGAAGACCAAAAACCTCCAACCGGAAACACAAAACTTTTTTATTTACAGCATATGTTCAATGTGCATTCCATTTGCGTCAAGCACATGTTCAAAGCGTATTATAGCGTGTTCAACAGTACCGCGCAGGATTTCTCAATCAATTGCAGCAACATGACGAGTTATGCTTGCTTTCAAATCAGGCAGAGTCCGTATGCTTCATCCATACACATGATCTTTCAGGAATTCCCACAACCAAAAGTCGCAGGGATTCACTTCCGGCGAACGAGGAGGCCAGGTTGTCGGAAAACTTCTCCAAATTACCCGATCATCTCCAAAGTGGGCACGAAGTCTAGCGTAGTAAGCAGCTCGTCACGGGCTATGTGAGGTGGTGCACAATCTTACATGAATACGGTAGTCTCTAAACACCCTCGCTCTTGTAAGGATGGAATGACCTGCTGCTGAAGGAGGTCGCAGTAACGGGTACCCGTAGTAGAACACCTTTTAGGACCCTGAGAAGCGTTCTCCTAAAAAAAAAGGGGGGATCAAGAATGAAATCAGCCGTAAAGCCACAACATACAGTAATGCAATCAGGGTGCAAAGACTGTTCATGCACAATATTAGGACTTGCAGTATCCCATACGTGACAGTTTTGAGTATTCACTGCTCCATCTAGGGTAAAATGCGCCTCGTCCGACCACAAAATGTTCCAAGTCCATGCATTGTCAACGACTATTCTGGCCAAAAACATCCTCGCAAATTGAGTTCGTGTGTCCGGATCTGCAGGGTTCAGTGCTTGCACAACGTGAATCTTGTATGGATACCATTTTATAACGGATCGAAAAACCTTTCATACTGTAGACCAAGGGAGAGACAAATCACATCACACCGCTCGAGAACTTGTCGAAGAATATTGGGAACCGAACGCTCTTTCGATCACAGCAAGAGCGTCTTCTTCCGCAGTTTCATTTGAAATCCGTTTCCGTCCTCTTCCTTGCAGCACACCCAGCTCCCCAGGCTTTTCGAATTTAGACATCACCTTTTTCAAAGCCTGCCTCGACATTAGTCCTTTTCGTAAGCCTTTCAAGTGTCGATATTCTCGCAGTGCAATTGAAAAATTACTGCCGTTCTGATAAACCAACTTCACCAGTAACGCTCGTTCCTTCTTCTCTAACGGCATGATGCAGAATGACTTTACGGCAGCGACTACTGGCTTTTTAAACCGCTCCAAATTTGCATTCTTTCTTGTACATGAAAACCGCCATCTATCGATCGAAATTTGAACTATTTTTTTATTGCAGATTTCATTTCCCCATGGTTCATATAACTTATATTTCATGTTTCATGGCTATCTGTCAACCAGAGCGGACTATACATAGGTCTAAACAAGGTAACTTTAATTATAACCACCCTGTACACTTCGGGCGCGTTCAGCAGACCTAACCAAAGTGACCGGTTACTTACCGGGTCGGTAAGTGACCGGTTTCTAACCAGTCGACAGACCGACTGGACGAAAATGATATTATTTACTTGTAGCGCCATCTGTATTACATCATCGTAATTACATCTGTATCACATCATCGTAAATTTTCATGTAACCGATCACATGACCCACCTAACCAAGATTTTCTTTCGGTTAGTTCTGTCCCTTACCGGTCATTTCGGTTACTTCCGCTGAACGACGTTGGTTGCGTATCGGTTAGCAGCACTGAACGCTTTGGTAACTAACCGACCTTACCGGTTACGTACCGGTGACATTACTGGACGCGCTCTTCGAATACTTTTATAAATATGATAAATTAAATTGTTCATTGGGAAGAAGTTTTAATAGTTTTTTGTTTGTGGGCCGAAGAACGTTTCTTTTCTGCAATTTTACGTCATTGTATTAGTGTCAGCAGAATTGCAGGTGTTGTTTCTTCTTGCTATTCAATGTATACAACATAGTTTTTTCAATCAAACTTAGACCTTCTGAATGCGCCAGGCCCGGACTGGCCAGGTCGGCTGGTCGGTGATTGCCGAGGGCCCCCGGACCAAGGGGGCCCCCAAAAAGGATATATGAGTACAAATTTATAATTAGTTACATTAGACAAATTTCACTATTTCCCACGAATTTTACGATCACATTTTTTTCACACTTTTTTTCCCCACAAATTTCTTTCCCCAATCAATTTTAAGCCGTGCCCAGTTGTTTTTTGTTTATGGTAGCCTACGTAGTGGCGCTGTGTCGTGTCGCTGGCCAGCGGAAGAAGACTGCTGGCTACTAATCGAGCTCTGTGTAGTGTTCATAGGCTACGATTCAAGGCGTATTGTGATGCTCATTTGCTCAGTCTCGTAGTATGGTTGTCAGGGCCTGTTTACCGAATAGGCACGTGAAGCCCGAGCTTACCCACTGAAATACAAAGGGGCCCCCAAATTTACTTTTCAAAACTAATTTTTAGGGGGGGGGGAAATTTCATTCAGGGTAAAAAATGTATTTTTCCCCCTTAATTGTAGCTACTAAATTTTCCCTCAGATTATTACTGATACATTTATACTCTATTTTTTTCTGTTGATATAATAAATGCTATAAAATCAGTGATTAAATGCAACTTATTTTCATTTTTCTTATGTTTTACATTTTAATTTCAAACGTGCTAAAAATAACAAAAAAATTAATCTGTATAATTATATTTTGTTTATATTCATAAAGAGTGGAGAAATGATATAAAATATGGAGAATAGGTTATTTAAATAAAGGGGAAAGTAATTAGCATACAGGTGATACCAAATTTCAGTTTATAAAATAGAAGCAGAATTGTGTTGCAGCTAAGCATAAATTTACGTCAAATATTTGTTGTCCCTGAACTGTTCTTAACACTGACAAATTCTGCAATTTGTAAAACATAAAATATATTTTGAAGTTGAAATATTCACACCTGTTCCATGTTTGTAAATTCATTTATAAAATTAATTTGTTATGTATACAATAAAAAAAAATTATATGTTTATAGGTAAGTTAGTTTTAGTTTAATATTAAAAGGGTTGTTTACTCGAAATTTTGATGATAAAAATTTAAATTGTTGAAGCATAATTGGCAGAGTAAAAGGGGGCTCCCCTGTGTTATGTCGGGCTTCCCCTACTTTTAAGTCTTAAGCGGGCCATGATGGTTGTAGTTAGAGCAGTGTCACAGTTATGTCAACATGAAACGTGTGTACCATAGTGGCGCTACGAAAAGGGAAAAAAAGAAGAGAAAATCTTTAGACGTTGAAAAAAGTTCGAAAAATTAAAATACTTGGTTAACTAGTGCCACTTTTCAGTCGCAAAGTCAGCCTTTGAGGGACAATAGTGATACATTAAATACAGGTAAGGCAAATCGTATTAGTTTATTAGCTCATAAATACTTTCCACATAAGCAGTATTTTGAGTCACTAATTCCGTGTTTGTGTTTCTTGCCTATTATTAGTCCAGTCATTTGGTAGAAAATAAAAGACAGTTTTGGTGGAGTTTTGATATTTGGTACTTTTATGTTTTTGGGGGTCGCTGGACACGAATCTGAAGTTTTCCAACAAGCTTTTTTCCGGGAAATACTTTTTTTTGTTACAAAAATATTTTTTTAAAAAACGGACTTTTCTCTGTTTTATCAAAATAACTCTAAAACTATGCATTTTACGTGAAAGTCGACAGTATATGAATCAAAGAGGATAAAATTTCATACATTTGATAAATTGAAATTCTTTTCTCTGATCAATAGTTTAGCCATGAGAATACCACAGAAATAGGTGTTAAAAGCAAAAAACTCTGAAAAAACGGGAAATACGGCACTATACATCGATGTAACACGGAAACTAACCATTTTACGCTATAAAGAATCCATTTTTACTTTTACGTGCCGGTGCGTGAGAACCAGTGTTTGGCAGTTGAGAGTTCTCGTGTGAAAACTTCTAAAAGAACATTTCCAGCATATTTTCTCACATCGGCAATCCCGAACTTCTTTCGTAAACAGAAGAAAACTTCATAATTATAATTGATAGCATTGCCCACCAAGGATGACAGGACTTACTTTGCTGGTAAGTCCTTCTTTGCTGGTAAGGTATTCGCTCGTCTTGGTGAGAAAAATATCCCCATGAGAAAACACAAAGTTCAACTACTTATTTCCCCCTTTTTAGAAAGGAACCAATACCGCACTCGTTTTACAGGTGATGTCATGGTCTCACGGTACAAGCGGTCCTGATAAGCCCCTCCTCGGGCAAAATCAACTTCCATTGCGAAAACCATGAGCGAAAGTATTTTAATTAAGAGTTCAGTTGAGAAAAACGCTGAGAGGTGCCAGACCTCTGTTCGAGAATACAGGGTATGCCAAGTGCCCGAGTGACTGCTAGAGACACGCGGAGAGGTGCTAGACCTCTGTTCGAGAATACAGGGTACGGCGAGTACCCGGGCGAATGCTAGAAAGTCCGGCTGCAAGAAGCTTTGTGCGGACAGGGAACGATAAACCTTTTGAGATGCAACGCAAGATCTGGATAAAAATCCTACTGGAGTGAGAGAGAATTCTGAACTTTTCACGAATCCAGAAGAGTGCTAAAACTCTTAAGATAAAACAAATCTAACTGTCAATTATAGTGGACTGAAGAGACACTGAAGTCTAATGAGCGATAATTTAAAACGAACGATCGTCATGTCGACCAACTAATGAAATTTATTCTTATTTGTAATTGTAATGCCAATTCTTTTCATCTACCAAGAAAATCTTTGTTTATTCAATAAAGTGATTTTTCGGATGTAAGAAATATTTTCGAAGTTTTATCCTTTCGCTACCAATTCATCACTTCGAGAATTATCTTTGAAAGGGAGCTATATACCGCAAATGTTGACCTCTAATAATACTAAAAATTATATGATTGACTATAGTTTATGCATCTGAGGTTCATTGTTTTCTTCATAACTAACAAATAAATAAAATGAGCGTACCTGGGATCAAAATCTTCATTTGCTTTTAGAAAAATATAGCACTTTTTAACTAGCCTTTTAAATAACATAAAAATAAAATAACTAAAACACACTTTCGCTAATAAAAGCTGACACGGACTTCAGTTCCTAAAAGTTTTATTTTTAGCCTAAACGGATCAACTGCCATCAGTCTAGTCTAGGGAATCAGGCATTAAAGACGTGAACAGTGTTGTTGGTGGTGACTTTAGAACTGTCATATTTAAATGGAGCGACAGAGTAAAACCTCTTGTTGTAATGACCAGTGTGATATGAGTAGACGATGAATTGGTTTCTATTAATCGCACAACTTTGTTTCGACGAATTTCGGTTGCAAAGCACTCGGATGAAAACATTGAGGATTTTTTGACGTACGAACCGTGGTTTTTAATTGCATAAGGTTGTTTGGTCTGAAAATCATTCTTTTTTTTTATATCCGACAAATCTGTTGAGTCCATGCTTTGACTGACGTATTGTTTGACGGCACAACGATACCTACCATGTCCAAAGAAAAGTTTCTTGCTAACCCAAAAAACAAGAATCGGTTAGTATCTATGATAATTGACAGTTTTCATCACCAGATATTACATGCAAGCAAGCAAAAGAAAACGCAGACACCTTGATTGTAAACACTGCTTTGTCCTTGGATCCATAAAATGAGATGGTGAATATAGTTCGGGAGGTTGTAAAGCTCTTGGTCATTTTGATAGGTATCTGCAGAGCTGTAAACGTTTTCTTTTTAAATCCTGAGAAGGACACCGTTTCTCCATTGACATTTTCTCCATCAAATGCCATTGGTTCAACGGTTGCGGAAAACATCCTCTTCCTACATGCTATGAGCGGGTGCCATACAAAGTCAGCACCGTTTATGCAAGGGAAAATGAAATTCCTCAAAATTGTTGGGAAGAATCCATATGTTGCAGACGTTTTTAAAGTGTTCAAATACCTGATCGCTACTCAGAAGATGGTTGCAGCTGTTGGGGAACGTTTCCTTGTCTTATTGAATGGCTATAGTGGGATGAATGTGCCTTCGCTGAACTGCCTAAGGTATATTTCGTACAAGAAGTCAGCCTTTAGATACAGTTCTAATATTGCTGCTTTACCACCATCTGCAGCTGCAGCGCGACAGCACACTTTAAGAGTATATCACCAAGTCCAGCAATGGCTGGAGTTATTTTGTATTTTAACATACTAGAAATTTTGTAGTGAAAATAAATTTGTAATCCTATTTATGTCTATTGTTTTATTAGATTTATTTCTTGTTATATCTCCTATCAAAATATTTACAAAGTAAAACCATTGACTATTCTACAGTCTGGAACTTGGTAGAGAAGCTGCTTTAGCAAGTAAGGGATAAAAGGAGTGATAAACACTTTAACGCTCTGTATTCCAAAACAAAATATTATGCAAGTATAGTTAACAGCAGATTAGGAGATAACAATATTGATGTTGAAGTAAAATTAGATTTCAAGGAAAAAAGAACTTCAAAGAAAAAAGTAATGTTTGGTGAAAAATCAATAGACGAGGCTCCTGGAATCTCAACTGCTCAAAACTATAAATTGACCTTTTGTAGTGTTTTAGATTGTGCCAGGGCAAGTATCTGAAAAAAGATTTAGTCCAAACAAAAAAATTTCAGTAGATTGTCTCTGGTTAGACTCAAAGAAATTTAATGAAATCGTAATGCTTGATAGTTTACCTGCGGAAGTATTTTGTAGAATTTCTAATCTTTATACAGTTGAAAGAAGTCAGTTATAGATATAGCTGAAAGAGTTTGCAGATCAGTCTGAAAGTTTTACAATGGAATGGCTGAAAAAAACTATCATTAAACGAAACAAGACAATCTGAATGGAGCTGAATAAATCTGTCAGTATGACGATGTAGAATCTGAATTTGAAAAAGATAAAAATCTTTATGGTTACTGCTCTGACAAGAAACAATGTTTTCTGTGTTTATCATGCGCTTTTTCTGTTGTTTTTGAGCTTTCATAATCTGGAATGTTTATCAACCTGTATGTAACTTACAAGTTTGTACACCTGTGAAAGGGTGTTTTTTAAACTTGAAATAGTTAAGGATTGAGTTGGATCTACTTTAAGCCAATACCTTATTTCCAATCTTCTTTTCACAAATGTAGAAAGATACTTATTCTATAACTTGGATATAAAGATGCTATTATAGATGAACTGGCCAAAAACGTGTTTGGTTAGTAAACAGCCGTTCACAATCACATGAACTTTCTTAGTTTGCTGTATATGTATCAAGATATTGTAGAGCTATTTTTCTTTTTGCTAGAAAATCTATTTTACAATTTGTAACAATTAAATTAAAATTGAAGAGGACATTGTTTTTTTTTCTATATGCTTGTCTTTTTGTTACAGTTGTGTCCCTTTTTAATATTTACTTAGGTATTACAGAAAGATTTTGATTATTATAGCTCCAACTTCCGTTATTTGGTTGCCTAAACTAAAAGTATTTATCACTCTCATTTTTAAGTAATAAACAACTCGTAATTAATTAGTATACTTATTTTTTTCTAGCATGGAACTAGTTTAGGCACGGTATATAAAAATAATATAAATATTTATTGTGAAAGTAAACAAACTACATCAGAGAAAACTTACTTTTTAATCCAACTATTTTCCAAGTGACAAAGTAGTTAAATGTGGATTTTAGACATGTAAACCTAATTTTCAAAAAGTAAATATTATAATATTTTATGTCTTCTAAATTTCCCGGTAAGGGTCCCCTTTTCAGTCTCTAGCCGAGGGCCCCCAAAGGAGCCAGTTCGGGTCTGGAATGCGCCATTTTCTCCTGATGGAGATCGTTTACATCATCATTGCTCGCTTGTTTACAGCTTTCAACCATGTCAGCAATCATGTCACCTGTACACTGCAAAAATAAATTGTTGATTTTTGAGTATAATACTGGCACATTAGCTACCAGTATTATACCGTAAAATTAACAGTAATAAACAGTAAAATAAACAGTAATACGCTACCGCGCATGCCAACGAATTTGATCGAGAACTTGGTAAGTCCTATATACATGCCTAGTCACATCCAGATCAGATCGGTTCATAAATACCAGTACTATCGCATGACAAAGACAATATATATATATATATATATACAGGGTTGTTATAATTAAAGTTCGCCTATTCAGAAGGCTCTAGAGCCGGTTCTATGGATCCAAACGAAACAAAATTTCACTAGTACGTAGTTGAAGAGATGCGCTCACCTAATCAGACAGCTCTAGAGCCTGATCTATGACTCCAAACAATACAGAAAAATGAATATAATTTCATGTGATGTAATCTGCATCAACAAACATAAAACATGCCGCTCGGCAGCGAGGAAATAACGAAGAATAACAATACGCATGCTCAATGAATCCTCCACCATTTTCAATAACGCATTCCATTCTCAGAATTGTGCTTTTTACAGCATTGCGTAAACTGTCCTGTGAGATTGAGCGAATATAAAGTCTAACACTGTCTTTCAGATCAGAGATTGTCTTTAGATACAGAATCTTTCAAAAATCCCCACAACCAAAAATCGCATGGTGTTAGATCAGGCGATCGTGGTGGCCAGACTGTTTGAAAATAACGACTTATGATGCGGTCTTCTTTAAAATGGCTTGTTAAGAAAGTCCGAACTGCTCTAGTAATGTGCGGTGGTGCACCGTCTTGCATAAACACGATATTTTGAAGGCAGCCTCGCTGTTGCAGCTCGGGAATCAGAAAATTTGACAACATATTGAGATACCTTCTCCCATTTACGGAACATGTAATGGGTTCTGTGGATGTTAGTTCCTCAAAAAAATATGGCCCTATCATAAACGTAGCCGTGAAACCGCACCACACCGTCACTTTAGCTGCATGCAATGGAACTTCTTGGACAACATTAGGATTCTCTTTCGCCCAAATTCGACAGTTGTCTGTGTTCACTTCTCCGTTTAAATATAAATGCGCTTCATCACTCCATAGAATATTCCAGGGCCAAGAATTGTCCACATTCATTCGTGCAAGAAACTGTAGTGAAAATGATAGCCGACTTTCGGTATCACCCTCTATTAGTTGTTGCACCCTCTGAATCTTGTATGGATAGTAGCGCAAAACTTGACGCATCACTTTTCTCACAATGGAAATCGGCATATCGACTTCATTCGCAATAGCTGGAACACTTGCATTACCAAATGATGAATGGCTTGCTAAATCCACGGCAGCAGTAGCAATATCTTCAATGCTAGAAATGTCTACCTTTTTTCGTCCTCTGCCAGGAAGAATGTCGAGTTTTCCTGTTTCCTCGAATTTTTTAATCATTTTGTAAACTCCACGATCCGACATTGGTCCACGTCTAACATCTTTTAGTTTCCGGAATTCACGAAGAGCTGCAGCTGCGTTGCTGTTATTTTGATAAAATAACTTTACAAGAAGTGCCTTTTCTTTCAAAGTTACCATTCTCCACAAAGCGTAGATTCAAATACTTTTCAGAAACAATCAACTGTTCCAGTGTCAAAGAAATCGCAGACACACTTTATCCGCATGTTTTAAATCGTCAGGTGGTTAGAAGGGTATTTCAAGTTTTCGAAGTTGCGACGTCCTTTTGACGTCTTTCGTCGAAAATTTGAATAAAATGTGATCTTTTTCAAGCGTTGGGTGAAATTTTGTGATTTTGTGTGTTTCATCTGGATTGACCGAAATTGATATAACGAAACTGAAAAAGTTTACTTTTACCAACTGTGAAATAAAATTTCCTGTATTTTGTTTTTTACAAAATAAAGGAATCTGCAAATATCGGCTTAAATATTGGCGCAACGCCACCTATTGACAAGAATTTTAACTATTTTTTTTTCAATTTTCGCAGAGCGCATCTCTTCAACTACGTACTAGTGAAAATTTTTTTCGTTTGGAGCCATAGAACCGGCTCTAGAGCCTTCTGAATAGGCGAACTTTAATTATAACAACCCTGTATTATATATAACCATTAATGAAACATTACTGAAACACCAACAAAAACTATGAAATTTTGAATTAGAATGTAATAATTAATTGACAACAATAGTGTTCCCCCAACACTCTGAATATAGATTCCATATACATAGTAAAAAAAAAAAAAAAAATAGAAAGAAAGAAAAAGAAAAGAAGAAGAAATTAAAACATTGAAAATTTAGACAGAATCTTCAGGTCCCAAATGCCTAAATTACCACAAATAAAATGTGTGGTTTCATCATCATATTAGCCATGACATTGCTAAAGAATATGATTTTGGGACAACCAGACTAAAATAGAGAAATAAACTGTGAAATAATCATACAGTTCAAAAAATAAAAGTAATATTAAAAAGGAAAGAAACCTTACCCATAAAAATGAGAAATAAACTGTGAAATATAATCTTTAAGTTCAAAATACAAGATTAAAAAGGATATAGGGAAAAGAAAACAACAGTTACCAGATAGAATACATGATCCAAACAGGAGTCAACACATAACTCAGGCAATGAATTGGAGAAAATCAGTACATGTTGCCAAAATAAGTTTTAAAAGATGATTGACCAAGGATTATTATTGTACAGCAAAGCCAAACATAACCAGCTCCCTCTGGTAGAACCAGCTTCCTCTATAGAAAATTTAAAATAGAACACCAAACATGTATTCATATGAATTAATAAAGTGCTGCCATCTATGGAAAATTAGTGAATATTCTATGATTTAATAAAAGCATTTGATTACTATTATTAGTTAAAGATTAAAACAAACACTGTCTAAAGAATGATAACTGATAGTTAAATAATAAATAAATATAATTACATAATAAATAAAATTATGTTGATGAATTTTCAATTACATGTATTAAAGAAAAATTATATGTAAAAAATTCTATGTAAAATGGTGAAATTAATAATTATTGATTAATGCCTCAGATAAATATTTGTACCTAGCAATGACATAGCTACAATTAAATACCTTTGGCAGAAATGCAACATCACGTAAATTAATTTATAATCTAATTTAAATAAAAAATTATAAGAATTAAGATGCTAAGGATTATATATATATATACTATATATAGTGGTGGCCAAAAGTTTGGACATTTTTTGAAAGTTTCATGTTTTTAAACTTTGTGTGCTTGTAGAATATATTAATTTTCACTTAAATACAAACATTTATATATCAAATTGAAGGTAATTTAATGTAGAATATAATAATAAAAACAGTATTACAATATCTGTATTACAAAAAAGGTAATGCTCATTTTAGTAGAACAAACAAACACAAATCGTTTTGAATAAGGACGTGTTTTGTAATAAAAGCGTACTAGCCAATCACAAACACTGTTCTGAGGACCAATCAAATGTCTGTAACTATAGTTTAGTTTATTTGGATGGTAAAAGAGTTATTGTTCTGGAAATATTTTGCGGAATGATGCATACTAGTACAATTAAATAGAGTATTGCTGTTTTTGAATATTTAAAGTCCTTTTTTTAAATTAAACTAATTTTATACAATGTCATCAACAAGAAGAACTAATTGAACATCTACAAAAAGAAGCCGAATTGTCATATTGAGAGAAAATGACCTCTCTTATGCTGAAATTGCAAGACAAGTTGGTGGTTCAGTGACTTGTTCTGGTGTACGAAAGTTCTGTTTACGTTTTGAAAAAACGAAATCAGTGGAAAATAAGGGCCAATCAGGCCGAAAAAAATGCACAAGTGCTACTGCCGATAGAAAAATTAAACGGCTATGCCTTCAAGATAGAAAATTTTCATCCGATGCCATTAGATGTGAATTGAATGCAGCGGGTATTGCAGTAAGTTCAAGAACAATAAGAAGAAGGTTATCAGGATTTGGACTACAAGCTAGAATTCCAAGGAAAAAACCATATTTAAATCAAAAGCAACGCGAAAAACGAGTTAAGTGGGCAAAAGAACACATTAAATGGTCAGAAAATCAATGGAAGCAAGTAATCTGGAGCGATGAGAGTAAAATATCGCTCTTTGGTAGTGATGGTAGAAAATACGTGAGACGTAGAGTAGGAGAAGCACTTCATCTTGATTGCATTGAAGCAACTACAAAAAACCCAACAAATGTCATGATTTGGGCATGTATGTCTGCAGATGGTGTGGGCCGAACTCAAGTGATTGATGGCATCCTGAATGCCAAAAAATACATCGAAACTGTCCTGGAATCAAAATTGATACCTTCCATCAGGGATCTCTTCCCCAACAACGCACCATTTATTTTTCAGCAGGATTCAGCTCCATGCCACACAGCAAAAGTATGCAAAGCATGGTTTCAAAATAAAGGCATAGATATATTACCATGGCCAGGAAACAGCCCTGATCTCAATCCAATTGAAAATTTGTGGCGTCGTTTGAAAATTCTTGTACGAAAAAAACGTCCATCCAATAAAAGACAACTTATTGAAGCTATATTTGATTCTTGGCACCATGTGATTACGAAAGATGAACTCCAAACACTCGTTCACTCGATGAAAAGACGCTGTGAAGCTGTCTTAAAAAATAAGGGTTATCCTACTAAGTATTGATTGTGTAAGTTAGAGATCTGCACGGGCCGGGCCAAGGCCCGAAGCCCGTACTCGGCCCGGCCCGCGGGCCGGGCTCGGGCCTATTTTTCTTCACGGCACTCGGGCTGGGCCGGGCCCGGGCCATATTTTTTTCTGAAGGCTCGGGCCGGGCCGGGCCGGGCCTAGTGATTTCTCTTTACGGGCCGGGCCGGGCCTTACTTTTTTCCTGAAGGATAAGGCCGTGCCTTAAATTATTTTTCCCGTACAGAGCCGGGACTGGTTTCATTCTTCCTAGTCTTCACGCCTATAAATTTTTAGTCCTGGTTTTGACCCGTATGAAAATCATTGTCTCGGCGTGCCTGGTCCGTTCGAAGGTCAGTAAAATAAGATCTGGCATAAAAATCTTTGCAAAACATGCATACATATTTAAATCGAAATTATTTTATAATTAAACATTAAAATTTATTCTTTTTAAAGAATAGTAGATTTATACACTTATTAAAATATGGCTAAAATTAAAATATAGTAAAACGTGTGAAAAAGAACCTGCTTATGACGGAATCCTGTTTTAAATTGAAAAATGTGTTGATCCATTAAAAATGAATATACTAATACGTAAGAAAAGAATGTATAATACATTTACACCTGATAAGAAGGCAAATTGTCTATAACTCATTTTATTCCCCTCCCTATGCAATTCCATCTTAGAAGATTTTACTGTATAGCATTTTTCTGATTTTTAACACTTCAATAAATGGAATATGGATTAACAATATTGATGATAACTTAAACACATACATACAACAAATAGAGATTTATCAAAAAAAAATAAACATTCCAGCTTGCGGCACCTCTATAAAAATGAAGTTATAAACATGAAAAAAAAAAGGCTAAGATAGGAATTTTTGATTAGATCTCCTCCTACGAGGCAAATTTTTAACCAAATCGACGTAAAAATTATGTTTTGTAGAAATTCACTCGGGCCGGGCCGGGCTCGGGCCGAACTTTTAACTTTTAAATCGGGCCGGGCCGGGCCAATATTTTTTTTGTTCGGGCCGGGCCGGGTTCGGGCCGAACTTTTAATTTTTGTATCGGGCCGGGCCGGGCCGGGCCAAATTTTTTTTCGTATGGGTCGGGCCGGGCTCGGGCCTGGAAATTTCGGCCCGTGCAGACCTCGTGTAAGTATCACTTTTAAAAAATGCAAATCTAAGATAGATCTTACTATTAGTTGCATAACTTCTTTGTAATACAGATATTGTAATACTGTTTTTATTATTAAATTCTACATTAAATTACCTTCAATTTGATATATAAACGTTTGTATTTAAGTGAAAATTAATATATTCTACAAGCACACAAAGTTGAAAAACATGAAACTTTCAAAAAATGTCCACACTTTTGGCCACCACTGTATATATATACATCACTAGCTTCTTACTTTTTGTAATGGAAGCTATACTTATTAAAAAAATATATATTTCCCAAATGAAAAACAGTGTTTTACATTAATAAAAAAAATGAAAATAAGATTTTTTTTTAAGAGGATGAAGTAAAACAGATTAATAAAAAAATCACTTACAAAACGTTTTGCAATAAACTGCTGTTGAAATTTTGATATTAAATATTTTTTATGTCTTTCTTAAGGATCAATAAACCATGAATAATTAGTGTGTTTTTATAAAATTTCTTGATAGTGATTTAATCCTCGATGAAAATATGGCAATTGATATAGCTTATAGTCGGATTATTGTTTTTAATTCCTTTACTTAAACGAATGTAAAGTAGTCTATAATTAAGTTGCGTAACTTTTTTCTATATGGAATATTTTTAGACAAATGTCTACGAACGGAAAAAATAAAAGTTTTTTGATGAGTTTCAAACAATAAGCCTCAATGAAACACTTCGCAATGTATTAAATATTCACTCTAATAACTAATCAATATTTAGAGGATTATTTTTTAACTTTTCATTTTTAAACAAAGATAAAGTATTAAATCAGGCGTGACTTGGAATATAATGGGCTATTAATTAAAAAAATAACATGTAAAGTTTTTCATTAACTAAGAAATTTTCAATAAAGGAAAAATTATAATTAAGTTATGCACACAAACATATAATACATAATGAGAATATATATATATTGCAGATATAAAAATGATATCATGCTAACTATTAAACAAAAATAGATAAAAAGCTATTTCTTCTTGTTTTTTAGTTAAAGGTGGTATTATATCGATAGACTTTAGAGTTTTGACAGAATTTTTTTTATGAAATTATTCCCGTATTACATGTAATTAACACAAGAAAAGTTTTTGATCATGAGCAATTTGTTTATGGAAAAGGTCATAAAATAGATAGTAGTATCTGAACTAGAAGACAAATCATGCATTATATTTAGATTAATTCGAACTTTTTACTATTAAAAATGTATTAAACTAACTAATTTCACAACTTTATTTTTATTAACTATTTATACAAACTTTTCATCAACAAAGTATTTTCTATTAACTGCATTCACAAGTTTTTTTTTTTTTTTTTTTTTTGTGCCTAACCAGCATAGTGATAGCATTTTTTTTTTTTTTTTATACTCGACTAAACTTTTTGTACAACATTACATTTTATAATGCAACGCTATATATTAAAAAAATAATAATAACGCTATCTAGAGGCTGCTGTGATAAATCTTTGTGACATTTTCGATTCTGCTAGACAGATGAGATTACTTGTTAACACATGCATTTATAATTCATGCGTCTGCCATTTTTAATATTGTTTGCTAAACATGCTTGTGCTGCTTGATATTTGCTAGATGTTTTCTTAAGAAAAATATTTTGCAGTTAGGAAACGTCTTAATTAGAAGGTAAGTGTTGCTTTTGTTAGTTTTCAAACATGCATCAAAAGCAACGTGTTTTGGACGTAATACGGATAATTGGGCGAATATCATAAAATAAAAATGTTGTGAAATAGAAATTTTTATAAAATTATTTCTCTTGAATAATAATAAAAAAAGAAAACAGCTTTATGTATTTAACATACATTCTTAAAATAATAATAATAATAATAATAATAAAAATAATAATAATAAATAAATAAATAAATAAAATAAATAAAAATTAAGTAATTAATTAATTAATCAAAAAAATTAATTAATTAATTAATTAATTAATTAAAAACAAATAAACAAACAAATAAATAATGATAATCCGTGAATGGAAGGTTTTTTCTGCCGTTTTTCTTTTCCGTTGAAACATAAATTTTTCTCTTTAATTTACCTATTTCCACCCTAAATACCGAAATTTCACCCATCTAACATAAAATCCTCTAATTTAAAGCTTCATTTTCGTCCAATCACAGGAGTCTTCCGGCAATTGTGCTGCATGTGACTTTTTCGTATTAGAAGCGGAATTTTTGTAAATGTCCTTTCCCGCTCAAAACACGAAAAATTCAAGAACCAAAAGCTCAATCGAACCGAAATTCCCCCCCCCCCCCCCCATTTCTCCGGTCAAAAGACGTAAATTTCTTAAAATAGATCTTCCAATCATAGAGGTGTTCTGCCAAATTAATGCTTGGACTTTTCACAATTTTTGACGATTTTTTTTTTTTTTTACAGTGCTTGCTTTTGGATAAAATCACCTTTATGGTACAATAATTGATAATAGAATACGATAATAGAATACAATAATAGAGATACGGCACTTAGATACATTTACACTGAAAAAAAAAAATGATTTTACGGTATAATACTGGCAGCTGGGGCGCCAGTATTATATTGTAAAATCAACACTTTTTTTTTTTTTTTTTGCAGTGTATTATTCTAATTAACTCTTTCACTCAGGAATCATGAGAAAATTTAAAGGAAAAAAAATGATTCTTTGAATCGGCAAAATTAAAGTTCTAGTCAAGATTGTGTTGAGAAAAATTATTTATACAATATATGATGGCTAGTTTTGAAAAGATGTCACTTAAAAAAAATAGACCGGGAGGCGGCAGCACAGACAATCACCTCATCGAGTTCATGGCTGAAATTCCAGAATTAGTTAAAACTCGATTCACATATTAAAACGCAATCGGTCTGCCAAGTCATATCTTGGTGGAAAACACCTTAAAACCCGATTTTAGCGGTTGACTCGTAGGTTTACCATTGTGTTTTCCTGCACCCAAAGGTATGAAAACATAGAGGACTGGGAGCAGGAACACACAATGGTAAACCTACGAGCCAACCGCTAAAATCGGGTTTTCCGGTGTTTTCCACAAAGATATGACTTGGCAGACCGATTGCGTTTTAATATGTGAATCAAGTTTTAACTAATTCTGGAATTTCAGCCGTGAACTCGATGAGGTGATTGTCTGTGCTGCCGCCTCCCGGTCTAAAAGCTTATATGTGGGATTACGATGAGCGATTGGAGTTTCACCACAATAGATACTCTTTAAATACAACGATAAAAACAAGGTTTAATAAAACAAAGAAATATGCAAATAGAGATTCAACATATAACTACTAGATTATTATTAGCGAACAATAACGGCTTTCTGTCCTTACAATATATACATACTTGGGAAGCTTCTCTAAGTTGTAAGTCTTGCGTCGAAAAACCAAGCTACTCTGGCTAAAATTTATAGAACTCCTCGTTCGTCCTCATGATGCGTTTTCACTCTTGTATATCGTGAATGCTTATTCATGTTTGCATTTATCGCAGCTCATGACAGCTTCACTGAGTTCGTACGAATATTGCTGTTACTTCTCATTCCCACATATATATATATATAATCGAAAATCGATGTTTCTTATCGTTTAAGTTAAGAGCCACAAATGAGGTCCAGGTGAGCGAGAAGGGTTTATAACAGTATGTGGAATTCCAAATACAGTGCTTCTCAAAATTATATGGGCAGGCGATTTTTTGAAATAACAGTTCAAAAAATGAAGCAATAATCACGGAAAAAATAATAAGCAAAAGAATCATAACATAAGTTTATTACAATACATAAATATCATGCTATGGACAATGAAAAGAATCGCTTTTATTACCACCGTATCAAAAAAAAATTGCGTATTCTGCATTCTGTACATATGATATAACCACTTCGAACTATAAATTCACTGCTCGTTCTTCAATTCTCGAATAGTTGGAAAATGTCTCAAAACGTCACAACGTTTAATTCTCTGCAGCTGATATAGCTAAAATTTGGCGTTTAAAGGCTCAAAGTGTTAAAGTTTCTGATATTGCTAAGCAAATGAAACGTAGAATATCTGGAATTCATAAAATTTTATCGAAAGGTGGCAATGCGATTGTAAAAAAGTGTTTAGGTCAACCAAAAAAAAAAAAAAAATCTCAGCAACATGATACAGAGATTTTGCGAGCAGTTTCAACTCAAAAGAAGTCTGTTCGTGAAATTGCGAAGACTTTGGCGTTTCCTATTTCGAGATCTACTGTACACCGTCACATACAGGCAAGCGAATTCGATAAATATCACGGAATGTGTCGGACAGCTATACTGAAATAGCAATATAGAAAGGCACACGTTCTTTGGGCTTAACACATGCGTTGGACGGATGAATGGTTAAATGTTTTCTACAGTGATGAAACAAAATCATTTTGGATGGTCCGAATGGCTGATCATATTTACTGGTCTGATCTACGACGAGAAGCTCGCGAGTTCCTTAGGCGGCAACAAGGAGGTGTTCTGTCATAGTGTTGGGCTCGTTCTTTTTTCGACAGAACAACGGATATTGCTTTTTTTAATGATCAACAGTGCTCTGAGAATTATCAAAATGTCCTCAAAAGCAATCTACTTCCATTTGGAAACATCTTAGGAGGAGAAAACTGGAAATTCCAAACAGGACAATGCGTCGATTCACATCTCCCATTCAACAACAGCTTGGTTTATGCAGAATCAAGTGACTGTTAGACTGGCCAGCCATAGGCCCAGACCTGAATCAATTGAAAACCTTCCGGGAGTACTTGCCCGAGAGGTGCGTATATGTCCATGGTCGTCAGTTTTCGACTATTCAGAAATTAAAGCAACAAGTAGAGCAGAGTTGGTTCTTTTTACAGCCACAAATTCTCCAAACACTAGTTCGAGCATGCTTGATAGGATTTTTAAGATAATTCAAAGAAATGGATCCAAAATTTGAATTTAAATACAAAATACTCGAAAAGTCCATATATTTTTAAGACAACCTATTTTGATTTTGATTTTTTTTATAAAAATTCTTTTAAACTTATACTGTCTTTCTTTGTTGTAATAAACTTATGTTATCATTGCATATGCTTATTATTTTTGTCGTGATTATTGCTTCATTTTTTGAACTGTTATTTCAAATTATTGCATGTTCATATACTTTTAATAAGCTAAATTTAAGAAAACATTTCCTATCTTAAAACAACCCCTATCTTTTTTTTAAAAATCAAGTACATGGGCTATGGCTTAGTCCATTATCAATATATTGGGCTTAGTCCATCATAAATTTATAGTTTTATTAAGATTTTTTTTTTTTTTTACTTTTAAGCTTTCATTATAATTCCATTTACGTATCTCAGACGAAAGTTAAAGATTTACAATGTCAACATGGAATTCCTATCAACCAAATCTTTTAGTAGAAGTTTGCTTCACATAAAAAAAATACAGCCTGTTGATAGCAGTGTATTTAACTTAATCACTAACAATATATGGGTATTGATTTACCGAGCCTGCATTTGTATTCATGAGCACGAACTCGACCTATCCTTCTTATACTTGCATTCGAGGGTGGGCGAATAGATAACGTATCAATATTAGCAGAAGTATCGCTTTCAGAAAACGTCCGATGCTGAAAGGGTAACAACACTGAATTGTAATGGACATTGCTTTTATTTTTTGTTTTCCTGTTTCGTTATTTATTAATCTCCGTTGCTCGTTTTCATCGCTACTTTTAATTTCTATCGACAAACCTATTCCCGAATTAAGTACTATCTAAGTAACTAAAATAATCTGTTAATTTTAAAAAAGCATAATATAGCGGTAAAAAGAGACTCAAAATGGTTTTTAAATTTTGCTACAGCAAATGAATTGACACACTTTCAGAAGAAAAATGAAATTTTTTAAAAGATGAATTTAACTTAACAAGTTTTACTTTAGTTACAACTTTAACAAGTTGAAATTATTTTAATATAAAGATAATAACAGCACTCTCCAAACTACAGAAGTCTTAAGTAATTTGACAATATAATTGAGCCCAGAAGAGCTATTAATAAAACGAGAAGGCAGAAAAAAGAAAATCATTTGCTTTCAGAAATGGTACAGTTTTCAGAATGATGCATTTAGTGATGTGATACTTTCACTGTAATGCTATATTTTACAAAAAAAAAAAAAAAAAAAAAAAATAGGGTAATGCAAACACTGGCTATTCTATCATTCCAAGTTGTCTCGACATCGGCTGTAACAATATACAGGTACTGATTTACAGAAGATTATTTATTTGATTATCAGAAGATTTTAGGACAATCCAAATGCAAAGAGTGACTATTCTACCATTCCAAGTTGTCTCGACATCGTCTGTAACAATATACAGGTACTGATTTACAGAAGATTATGATTTTAGGACTATCCAAATGCAAGATTGGCTATTCTACCATTCCAAGTTGTCTCTACATCTTTAGTTCTATGTTCATGGCAGTGGGCTTAACACTTTCGCTACGAAACCGCTCAAGACATCCGGCCAAGCAAACTACTGCCAAACCGCCCGAGATTCTCAGCAACAGGTGTTCCACTTTCTCCCCCTTGGAAATATCCAACTATTGTCACAAAGTAAGTGATTGATGAGGGGATTATTGCAATCAAAGGGTAGGGTACTTTAATACAACATACTTGTGCAGGATTATCCTTTTGTACTAGTGATCTTAGGAGTGATATTAGGGAAAATAAATTCCACTTTCGAAGATAGCTACCTTCTTATTGTGTTGCTGACAAGTAGGCAGGCAGAAGAAAGGGAGAAAAAATCTCAGGCGTTTGCTGTATTTTAAATCCTATTGCGTTGACTTCAGTATTCAAAGGGTTAAGTCTGCACTGTATGAGATCAAAACAGTTGGTCTCCTTTTACTTCAGATTTTGGTTTTATATTTTATCTTTATCTGCAAGAATTATTATAATTTGCATGATCATCTATTAATTTGCATAAACATATAAACAAGACTTCCAGAAAAAGTTGAGTTGTTCGTTTGCTGTCATTTTTCTCAAACTGCATTAATTCAAAAACGAAATTAATAATTGTATGCAGTCAAACATTTGTATCCGACTCTTACTTTTAAAGATACATTAAAAATACGGAAATGGTCGATATTTTTGATGAAGATCGCATTTTTACTGCAAAACGATGTATAAGAACACAGGAGTTTTTAAAGTCCACCGCCAAGTGCAGCATCAAACAGATAAAAGCCAGAAGAAATATTCATTTAACCCCTTCGCGACGAGCGTCCTTTGCCAAATTTTTAATCTTTTACCACCGGTTTTTCAAAACAGAAATTTTCGCCTAATTGAATCGCAGAAATGCTGTCATTAAATAAGGCAAATCTTACAATAAAAAATAACTGGTGGGAATAATCGAAGATTCTGAGCATCTTATGCGTCACGTATACGTGTCGCTCGTCCCCAAGGGATTAAGCATCCTCTTCAGTTATCGGCGAATGAAAAAATTAAATTCCTCATATACAGATTTAATTTTTCCAAAGTGAAATGTGTATTTTATAAATTACACGTTCAATTACCCTTTTAAATAACTTTGAAATTTTATTTTAAGCAATGATTAAAAGACTGGAAATAAAAAAAAAGCAAAACTTTAAAAATAAAATGTATTAATTCTTGAATATCGTTTTATGTTTGTCACTGGTGCATGAAATTTAAATAACAAGATTTTGAAAAGAAAAAAAATCAACTTCAAGCACATTATCAGCAATGTCTGTATTGTGTTCGCAATTAATAACGATTTCTTTACGAGTCAATTCTATCACCGAAAAAAATAATTAAAATAAATTTAAAAAATGCGATTCCGAGTATATTATGACGCAACATATATTTTGACAAATGTTGTTAATTTTATTTAATTAATACTAATTTTATATTCAACGTGAAATAAAAATCTGTTTTTTTCGTAGACAGATTTTAGTTTGGAGCCAAAGTAGTATATTTTCATGTGGTATGTATAATATACAGTGGAATAGTTGTATATATAATATTTTATAGTTAATTTTCTCTTTTTTTTCTTTTTATACTTCTCTGAGCAATCAACCACCAATTGTGCACTGTAAAAAATGACAAATGTTTCTTAATCTACGAAAATATAATATAATCACGAATAAACTTATAATATAAACTCACCCTTGTTAACCATGATTCTGAAAAGTGTTTCTTTATTTTAGAAACCTCAGACATCAATGGCATTTCGAGATTTAAAGAATTATTTATAAAAACAAAATTTCTCTTGCTGCCCGTAATTTTCGAAACGTTTACGGTAGCTTTTAAAGTGTATTAATCAGTTTTCTAAGCCCGGAATATAGTTTTTTCCGATGCTATCAATTCTCAAGTAAACATTTTCATGTTCAACAAATATGTTTAAGAGACAAACGTGCAAAATTAACAGCGTTAACATTAACATTAAAATTAAGATTATTTCTTTGCTCCTTCAAGTATAAATTAACTTATGCAGCTGAAAACATTTACTTGAGAATTGATGACGTTCCAAAAACAGGTATTCCAAGCTGATGAAACTGATTAATACACTAAAAAAACTATTCGGAAACGTTTCTGAAAAATACGGGCAGCAAAAAATACTTTACTTTTATAAATAATTCTTTAAATTTTGGAAATGTATTGGTCTCTGGGGATTCAAAAGATATTGCTATTTTTCTGGATGCATTATGTGACCGTAATGAACCAATGACCATTGCTATTCATACATCGGCCGAAAGATCGTGCTGTATTTAAAAATAGCTTCCTCTCTGAATTTGGATTTGCTGAATTAAAACTAAAGGCCTATAAAAGGTTTCAATTGTCAGTATCTTTAAATAATTGTTATAACCGAATAAACAAATTGAATTCTTCGCCGATGTCATTTGCATGTAATAAATGCGTATCAAGATGAAAAATTCCATTCAGAAACGGAACCATATCAAGATCGATATTAAATTTAAATTACCATCACCTTTGACTACAAAATTAACGGTTTCTTTTGTCTGCCGTGTCGTAAAAAATAAGCAACTTTTGGAAAAATAATTTTGCATTGTATACATTCATTGCTATTATATAAATTCAAAGCAGCAAGCAAAAGTATTACAAATATTGATTTTATTAATTTATGCATTTTTATTTTATTAACAGCAAAATCAATTTTTGACAGGCAAATCTTTTGACTTGTGTCGAAAAAATGATGCCCGAGTATATTCGGGCAAAATGCTGGTTCAATGGAATAAATTACACTCGTCATATAGGCACTAAGTTAAATTATGACAAATGTATGTCGAAATTTAGATTTACAAAGTATATTTTAATGAACAACTTTTAAAATAAGTAATCGTTTTAAAAACTAAATTTTAAAAAATCACGTATTAAATAGGGCTTAATATTGAATACCTATTCACAACAACAACAATTAGTAAATTAAAATGAACTTCAAGATATAAAAAAAAAAACTGTCTTAAAAAATAAAACTACAAAAAGTTATTGTTGCATTTATCACAATATTTGGATACATATTTACTTTTTATACCACCTTGAATTTACGATGTGTTAAAAAAGGCCAACACGCAGTACTCAAACATTTTGCTGCACGTACAACAAAATCACTCAAATGGCGTCAGTGGAAATTCAAAAGGGTTTTTGGAGTGGCTTCAAGCCATCTTCCCAGCATCTGCAGTTCAAGAGAAAATATAAAATGAAAAGATTCGAAGCAGTTTGTTTCCTGTGAAGTGCGGCACAACTAGTTTTGTAGCTCAGTATTCCTCTTGAATTTTACGCCATTCATAAACATCGCAAGAGTACTTATGCGAGCTGTTGGATTATTTAGGAAGACAAAATTATAAAACGGTGAAAATAAAATACAAAACCTAAAAGCACACACACACACACACATATATTTCACCAATAATGCATGCGTAAGATATTAAACATAATTTTATATAGTGATCCTTGATTTTACGCTTATATTTCAATTTCTTACTTCATCTGTACGTGTGATATTGTTCTTTGGCTGAAATATTTTTATGCTTAAACGATAAATTCGAATAATATTTATGAGCCGTAACTTCGTACATATGCGCTGAAAATATTACCACAGTATTCGAAATCCATGAGAAAGACAGGCATAAAATATTGAATTCAGACGAAGTCATCTCAGCTGAATATTTTATTTATTGAGACATGTAGAACGTACGATGGTAAGAAAATGGGGGTGGTCTCGGTTATTAGAGCAATCAGACAGTTGTTGACAGGCTGAGAGCTGGGAGTGATCTATCTGATCCTTTTAGAAATAGATTGTCTCGCCAACATTTGATGGACATTGAGCCAACAGATCCCAGACACGTGGAATAATTTCTTTGTACGTTACGAGTAATTAATGTAAATGTTTGAGCGGGAGGAATGAAACGGTTACCACATTTGGCGAAATCGTAAGTTTAGTGAATTTTAGCGGACACATGCAAGCAACCCCATGGGAATGGAATGTAGACAAAGGAAACAGTTTAACTCGCATAGGGGAAATTACATTAATTTGCACAATTGTTTATGGACCGAAAGAGACAGGGCGCACCATGCAGCTGTAACTGAATGTCTGGAAAACATTACATTACATCTACTGATATACCGCAGTTGGAATCAAAAATTGATTTTTAACGTACATGTCGCATTTAATAAAGATAGCTTTTTATATGAGGAAAGGAAATAACATTTGAGGTTTTAGAATAAAGAGATATTTTAGCGAACAGATTATTAAGTAATGCATTAAATATTAAATTAGGAAGATAATAATTTTGAATAAAAATATGTATAAATGATTCTATATCATATACATAACGTTTATATTTATTACTTCATCTGTATGTGTTCATAAGTCCGGCAGTGGCGCGGACGGTAAAGCTCGGCTCTCGTAAGATCGCCGAAAGCCAAGCAGCATCGACCACGATCAGTGCTTGGGAGGGTGCATCGTCTATCCTCTCTCGTCTGCCTCTGCTGTGGGACCGTGTACGTTAATGGGAGCTGGTGCACGTCAATCTGTTCGTGGCTCCAAAGTCCTCCAAGTTCTGTATAAGCGCTACCTCTGGGGGGTGCCAATCCAGATGCAGGTCTCTCATCTGGAATTGGTTCAAAATTAGGAGACCTGGGGGGATAGTACAATAGACCTCTGGTCGCGGTGCTTTGGCTTTCGAGCCTCCCCCCCCCCCCCCTACAGTAATGTGTTCATAAAAATTTATCAATTTGCTTTTAGCGGGAATAAAATTCAATTGCAGTGTTTAAGGATTTATATAATACTTTCGAAGGCAGAAATTCTTATTCGCATTTTTTTCTTTCATAGTTATATTCCAAGAACCTGCTAATAGTTCGTGAAATATCTTCTGCTTATTTTATTCGATTATTAAGGCTGCATGGTATTAATGCATTTTAAGTATAAAAATCTGCTTTTAAAGAAATTCACAATAAAAAGCAAATAGAAGATGGAAATGGCTTACATGAAATATTTGATCGCTTGTGATTTCTTTTTTAAAAACATAGTCTATTGAAAGCAATTATAACATGATTATAATTGCTGAGATTATAGTTATTAAATTGTAGGAAAATTAATTTATGGAAATATAGTTATTGAAATACAATGAAAAATATGAATATGAATAGCAAGTGCAAGATGAATAATGGAACAATGGTGCAAATAATTCAATAAGTATGGAATTTGAAAGGCTTGTGATGAAATTTTTTTTTAAACAAAGGCGGTGACAAATTTCATTTATCGTCACGTTTGAATATATGTATTTCTGAATGAATAATTGTAAATCTTCATATTACATTATAATAAATAGGTTAAAAGTTACTATTAAAAAATTATAATCACACACGTATTTCAATAACTTTGGAACAACAGTCTTCTAAACAACTTTACTGATTTTTTCTTTCAAAAAAGTTTATTAAAACATGCGTGTAAAAGAATATATTTTCATTTCAATAATTAGAACACAAAAATTCCATAGCAGGATAAAAAGAAAATTCGGAAACAATAATACAGATTGTTAAGTCAGTGTTAATTTTTGTTTATGATTGCACTGCAAAAAAAAAAAAAAAAAAAAAAAAAAAAAAATAATAATAATAATAAAAAAAATAAAATAAAAAGCGTTGATTTTACAGTATAATACTAGCATCCCAGCTGCTAGTATTATACCGTAAAATTAACAGTATAATAAACAGTAAAATAAGCAGGAATACCCTACCGCGCATGCACGGCAGCATATCACTGCTTATTTACTGTTTATTACTGTTAATTTTACGTTAGAATACTGGCAGCTGGGGTGCTAGTATTATACTGTAAAATAATTTTTTTTTACAGTGTGTATATGGATACATTTTTACCTTTAATGCTATCCTCGATTTACGATGCGTCAAAAGAGTCAATGCGTTACTCGTATATTTTGCTGGTTTTAGATAAAAAATCATTCAAATGACGACAGTGGAAATTAAAAAAGGTTTTTTGAGTAGCTATTTTGTATATAAACATTTTAAAAATACTTCTTTGTTTATAGAAATTAAATGAAATTGCTCCATACTGATGCATGATTTTTCATTTATTTTTCTTACTTAAAAATAAAATGATAATATACTGAATCGTTCTGTGTGTGCTTATGAAATCTTATCAATTGGCTTTTAGCAGAAATAAAATCATAGTCCAAGAATTTATATAATTCTTTCAAATACATTGAAATTCTTATTAGCATTGATTCTTTCATATAGCTACATCGCAAGCTGCTGCTAAAGGTTCGTGTAATACCATAGTGCTTACTTTATCCGGTTAGCAGGAGCAAATTCCAAAAAGAAAAATCTGCTAATAAATTATCTTTTCATAAAAAAAGGTTAAATTAAAAATGGAAATGGCATACTGTATAAATTAATTGCTTGTGAAGCATTCATCGCAATCAGACACGATCTATTAAAATGCAAACTGATTTTATGGAAATATAGTTATATAAATGTAATTACAAAAATCTGAATAAGTACAGTACGGATGATGCTACACTGAAAAAAAAATTATTTTACGTCATAATACTGGCACTTGGTATGGCAGTATTATACCGTAAAAACAGAAAGAAAAAGTCAGTGTATAATGCTGCAACATATTCTAATAAATATTGAGTTTTATACTCTTGTGTAATTGAAAAGAAAAATATTTTAAATGGATAAACAGTTATAAATTTCTTTTATCGGCGTATTTGGATAAATGCATTTCCGAATGTATAAGTGAGAATACTCAGTTATTCGAATTACATTTTAAGATTTTGAAAGATTACATATAGGAAGAATCGCAGTCAGAGACATCTTTAAAATATTTTTTGTGAAGCCTTTTATAAGCAAGTTGACTTATAAAAAATGAGTATAAAACATAACTTATAAATGAATATCTTTTACATCAATAATTGGTAGATAAGAAAGATAAAACGGAAATCATCTCCAAAAACAACACCACAGAGGAATAAGCCGATATTAAGTTTCGTTTATGATCATGTTTGGATACATTTTTGCCTTTAGTGCTATCCTCGATTTATGATGTTTCAAAAGAGTCAACACGGTACTCAAACATTTTGCTGCTTGTAGCACAAAATCACTCAAATGACGGGAGTGGAAATTCAAAAGGCTTTTTGGAGTGGCTTGTAATCCATATACCCAGCATCCACACTTCAAAAGAAAATATAAAATGAAAAGATTCGGAGCAGTTTCCTGTGAAGTGTAGCATAGCTAGTTTTGTAGCTCAGTATTTCTCTTAAACTTCACGCCATTCATAAACATCGCAAAAGCACTTTTGCGCACTATTGGAATATTTCAGAAGGTAAAATTAGGAAACGGTAAAATTAAACAATAAATCTAAAAGCCCCAAATGCCACCATCACCGATAATGTCTTTGAAACTGTTCTTGAAAATCAAGCGAACTTTTTATATTCTGATGCATTATTTAAACTTTTGCATTTATTTTCTCCATGTGTTCATGAAATTTTATGCATTTCCTAAGTGCGTGAATAAAAGTTTAGTTGTAACGGGAAAAGATTTATTTTCCAAGGCATTGAAATATGTATTAGCATCGTCTACTTTATGTCACATTCTAAGCAGATGCTAAGAATTCCCAAAATGCAAAATGCTTACTTTAGCTGTTTATAAAGGATTGAAATTAATTTAACCGAAAAAAATTAACTTAGTAAATAAATTTATGTTAAAGAAAAAAAATAAATGACGGAAATAATATTTAAAAATAATTTAATCTAAATTTTTTGCGGAACATGCTCTAATGAATTTAATTATAACATGATTTCTTGAAAATTTCGTATTTACTTCCATAAATTACACCCCCCTCCCACCCCACGCAATTTACGTACCCCCTGTTTTCTATACTTTTACATTTATTTTATCCATGTATTCATGAAAAATTATGTATTTCCTAAGTGCAGGATTAAAAGTTTAGTTGTAAAGTAAAAATATTTATGTAAAGTTTTCCAAGGCATTGAAATATGTATTGGCATCGTCTACTTTATGCCACATTCTAAGCAGATGCTAAGAATTCCTAAAATGCAAAATGCTTACTTTATCTGTTTACAAAGCATTGAAATGAATTTACCCGAAAAAAATTAACTTATTAAATAAATTTATGTTAAAGAAAACAAATAAATGAAGGAAGTAATTTTTTCGAATAATTTAATCTAAATTGCTTGCGAAACAGGCTCTAATGGATTTAATTATAACATGGTTTCGTGAAAATTTCGTGTTTACTTCCATAAATTACGCCCCAACGTAGCTTACGCATCCCCTGCTTTCTAAAAAAAAATTAGCGGACAAAAAGAATATTCGCATAATTTTTGTACCCCCTACTTTTGAAAGAAAATTAAGGCAAACAAAAAATCGCATAGTTTATTCTTTTTCTGTTAAAAAAAAAAAGGGGGGGGGGGGTTATGTTCTGCCTGTTTAAGCTTTTCAACCCGTTTTTGTATATTATAATTTAAGCCTTAAAAAGTAGTGCAATTTATTCTTCCCCATCTAGTTAATGAAAATTAAAATATTTAGTTTTAGTTTTTTCCTGTTTTCAGAAATTTTATGGGACAATATGTTCCCATCTTTTGTGATATCGAGCTTATATATTGCTTATATATATCCCAATCATCTACAAGTTTGTCTTGAGACAAACAGCAGTATAATTTCATAATTTTTACAAAATTACAGCAGATTCAGATGAAATAATTTACATCCACTTATTATTGTATCACAACAAGGATACATCGACCCAACTTTGAAAACAATTGGAAGCATATCTCAAAAATAACTTTTACCAAAGTATAATATATATTGTACTAAAACCCCAAATTATTACTATACACACATAAGTCTGATAAACTTATAAGTGTGTTTTTAGTTTTATAAGTTTTGTCTTACTTTATAAGTTAAAAAAAAACAACAAAGAGTTTCTTTACAAGAGTCTATGCGTCTTATCTCGAAAACAAACATCCACCATTTGCAATCTAACAATTTTGCCAAACCACAATTTACAAATTATGTGTAAAAAACACTAAACTTGTTGAGAAAAAAAACAACAACTGTATAAACGGGAGATTCCAACAGGGTGGGAAGTTCCTTCACTGGGACATATGTCCCCGTTAAGGGCGAAATGGTTAAAAATGCCACTCAAATAACTGCTACAACTTTTTTTTTTCAATATTAATTATTTATTAAAAATTATTTAATTATTTATTATTTAGTCTAATTATCACAAAGAGAGCCATTTCTTTAATTACTCTAAATTTTTCTACAGGGAAATTTAATATCCATAAATACTTAAAAACAAAATAACTCGCGTATCTTTCGCACTCTTTACTTTTGGCACCGAAGAAATGGTAGGAAAAAAATGCACAAAATACACGAGTACATACGGTATAACTATTGAAATACTAATTAAAAAGTGAATGAAACATACAGCGTGAATAACGCTATCCAAATACAAAATTTATTAAATGTAGGCATTTGTGTTAAATTAAATTCTCTTGTTCAGAGTTGGTTTTGTATTCTTCATTTATTTACGAATGTTCGAAAATCAAAAGGTGTATTTCTTGTGCTGGTAATAAATAGCCTTCAAGAGCTGGCCAAGAACTGGAAAAACCTCTAAACCAGTGAAGAAAAAAACAGTTCATAATTTTAAGGTGTTCCGTTTTTAACAAAGTTGTATGATACATTTGAAGCATGTGGTGATGTTTTAATTTAATTTAAGTATTTAAGATAAAGAACATTAAAAAATAATATTTGGAAACGTTTATCTATACAGTAAAAATCCAATTATATAGTCATCTGTATAGAAAAGATCCGATTAAATTTTCTGGTTCAGAGTTGGATTTGTATTCTTTACTTATTTGCTACTGCTCAAAAATCAAAGGTATCTCTTGCACTGGTAGCCTTCAAGAGCTAGCCAAATCTAGAAAAACCTTTAAATGACTGAAGAAAAAAAACAGTTCATAATTTCAAAAAAGTTCTATTATACATTTGAAGCGTGTCGGTGATGTTTTAATTTAAATACTTAAGTTAAAGAACATTTTTTAACACTATTTGGAAACATTTACCTTTAGAGTGAAAATCCAATTATCCAGTCATCCGTATCGATAAATATCTGATTCGATATCAAGAAATAAAAATGTACATTATAGGAGAAAACACCTTGTTGAAATGTAAATTTGTGTGTATTCATTGGTAAAAAATTATAATTTTCTGGAAATTCCGTTTCGAAATCGTCGATAACTCAGAAGAGGTTATTGTGTATTTTCGTTCGTGGTAATATTATATTTTCGTAGATTAAGAAACATATTTTTTTACAGTTTATATCTAACGCAAAAATAGTATTTTAGACAGTTCCAATGAGCAACATTAAAAAATCATATTGCATCTAATTCTGTATCTCAGCTGAACTCGATTGTTTTAAAGTCGATTATTTTATGAATAATCGTTTCTAAAACTACATTCTCCTTCTTCTCTTCCTACTCTAAAACTCCTACCCTACCATCCTACTTCTTTCTATAGGATATAAATCTCATTCCATAACTCATCTTACTCCCCCGTACACTTCCATTTTCATAAGTTGCGGCAGTGTCAAACGTTTTAGTTATGTTAAGCAATCAGAATATAACAAATTATGCAAAACAACAACGGCAGTACTTTTTTTCTTTATACATTTATTAACTTACTCTGTAGACGTGTCACATTGCTTGAAATATTTTCATTTCTTTCTTTCTTCCATAGATTCCCTCTGCTCTTGCACATCTTGAGTTAGGTTAAATAACTCAAAAGTTATGTTTTTTAGTTATGTTAAATAACTAAATAAAAAGAGTCATGTTAAATAACTAAATATATATAATGCAAAATAACATTGGTAGCACTTTTTTCTTTGTACATTTATTAACGTACTCTGACGTGTTACATTACTTTAAAGATTATCATTTCTTTCTTTCTTCCATAGATTCCCTCTTCTCTCGCACATTTTGAGATTTCATGAAGGCCTCTGTAAATGTAGAAAAAGCCCCTTTATTGTAGAATTCAGGGAAAATGAAACTATACAATATTAAAAACGTGTTTATCATTTACATTTCATAATTTATAACCGGCATGTTCAAGTGAAAACAATTTCAAAGCATCCTTTATTAACAATATAAATTTATAATGGTACTTTTCGGTTAGCCGGGCGCCAGTGATATATGTACATATATAAATATATATGTATATACATGCATATATATATTCATACATGTATGTGTATATATATGTCTATGTATACATATGCATATGTGTAGATATATGTGTATATGTATAAGTGTGTATATGTACATGTATATATATCACTGGCGCCCGGCTAACCGAAAAGTACCTTTATAATATACCAAATTAAACTATGGAATAAACTATTGCAAAAATATAAACGAAGTAAAACAAAGCAACTTAGAATTTGTTTTAAAATAGTAAAATAAGTTTTTCACTTTAATTTTAACGATACTGTAATTTGTTAATTTTCCTTTCGCAAACATATGCTAGTCCTTGGCGATAAAATCAGATGCAAAATTTCGTAATTTCGATTCGTCAATGAAAATAATACAAGAAGAGAAAATAACATCACGTGATTAGTATAGTCACATGACTGTTATGTTGGTGACATTTTAGGGTCACCACAGTTCTCTGCACCCCTATCTCTTCCGTATCCTAAAGACAAACTTTAAACAAATATAATTAATAGAAATGTTTCCAGTTTTGCGTAAAGTGTCAAATGTATAGATAAAAAGAAAAGAAAAGTGAAATATACCTACAAAATCATTGCATTTGTTTTAAAGCTTTTCAAATGTCATAAATAAGGGTTTCACTTTTAATTAATAAATTTGAAGTTTGGAGCAAGCCTTGGTAATGACATTTGCAACTTAAAAATATTTTTAGATACTATTAAATTCTTTCTTTTTTCCCATTTAAACTAGTGCACAATGTAGTGCTTGAACATAAATGTTCACAAACAATTTAAACGTTCGTATAGTTGACTTGATTAATTCACATTTTTTAGCCAAGGACATAAAATTTCCCATTATCTGAGGAAAACGTTATGCTGATGCAGATCAAATTTTCTAAAATATTTTAAATTAAATTAAAAATAACAAACCTTTAATGTTAGCCATTAATATGCGCTACCTGTCCACTCATTATCTTCCTATTTCTTGAGAACTAAGCAGGAAGAATCGCATTTTTAATTTGCCCATCTCTGTAGCATCCATAATTTATTGATGAAAATAACGCTTTTCAAGTTACGTGATTGGGGTTTAGAACAATACAAGTATGCGATAAAATTTATTTCTTGAAAAATAAAAGTGTTTCTAAAATATTTTTTTAATGCTGATTTCGGGGAAAAAATAATAGAAAAATTATATCATTTTATTGATATTATTACATTTTATTGCTACAAAATCTATAAATCTATAAGTAGTTTTAATGTAAGAAGCATCCAGTTAAATTCGTTTTTTTTTTAGAATTGTTACATAGCAGTTTCAACGACCGATGTAAAATACATTTTAAGTTTGTTTGCCCAACTTTAAATCGTGATATCATTTCAAATTTTCTTATATATGATCATTTCTAAGATTCAATTGTGTTTTGATTTTTTGTATTAGGTAGATAATTTCTATAGCGGTTCGTTTATTCTGAGTTCAAATAGATTCAACAACTCACAAAAATAGTTTTTACAAAGAGATTAAAAAAAAATATATATATATTTGGTACAAAACCTCTACGCTATAATACGCTACCGCGCATGCGCGGTAGCGTATTTTGCTTGCACGGCAGCGTATTACTGCTTATTTTACTGTTTAATAATGTTAATTTTACTGTATAATACTGGCAGCTGGGATGCCAGTTTTATACTGTAAAATCAACAATTATTTTTTGCAGTGTAGGTAAAATGTATCGAAGAATCCAAATATCATGTCAAAATTAGCTGTTCGTATTAAGAATTTTAAAGTTTGGTACATTTTCTATATGTAGACGACCTTCTAAGCAAAATTTAGGTGTAGCCTTAATTAATAGACGTTATTACTAATCGATTGGTATCGGCCATTATTTTATACTATGATCTGCGCACCGCTCATCGGGGATGCTAGTAATGGGGAGCTCTCTCGTTCTTTCTCTTTTTCATGATAGTACGTAGCACATCTTTTGTATTTCATTAATTTACAGCGTAATTTCAGCTCTGCTGAAAAATTAATTAATATATAAATATTCACCGATACTGGGTTTGGTTTGTCTCATGTTATGCCACCAGGAGTTGTGCTCATGATTGACGTTCCATCTTGTGCTGCAAAGTTGTAGCCTAGCCATATAAGAGTGAGAAAATGCTCGACCGGATGGCTTAATTGGTAAAGCACTTGGTGCGCTATACCAAGGGATACGGGATCGAACCCCGGTCTGGACATTTTTTTACTCTAATGGTTGTACGCTGTTTACTAAAGTGATAATTCACATCCTTTGTATTTCATTAATTTATAGCGTAATTTCAGCTCTGCTGAAAAATTAACCAGCATATAAATATGCATTAAAACTAAATTTATAGAGTAAATGGATGATTGGGGACTGGGTGCAATTGAGTGCTAGTGTTTTATTATTTTTTTTTATAACGCTACTTGGTTCAGGACAAATATAATGTAAAAAAAAGAAAAATATATATATATATGCACACTTTTATAAAAATTTATGTCCGTTTCATGTATTGCCCATTTTATGTCCATTTCATGTATTGCCTTCAGAAATACATATATATTAATTTCAAAACTTTATGTGAACAAAAAGTGCCTGAAAAATGAGTAACAAGATTTGACTGCCACATACAAACATAGAAACAGAATTATAAGTTAAAGGAAAAGATGTAAAAAAATAGTGGAGATAGATATTAAATGTAGCTACTCCTATAAGTGTTTTGTATTTGTCATGAGCCAAGAGGATAGTATTATATAACTTATATAACAAGTGGGTAAGTGTGATTGAAGATCGCACAAAGGGTTTCGTTTAATGTTTCTTTCAAAACATTTTATCCTTTCTTTAATAAATCCAAATAAATTTCATTTAGCAAAAAAAAGAAAAAGTCATGTTTTTTTATAAAGTTAAAATTTACCGGTCTATTTTTCTCGTTTTTTCGAATATCTGAACCGGCCCGATAGTGGGCGAAGCCCGCTATTATACTCTGTCTTAATAATATCTGTCGTGTGGACTAAATGCGATATTAAAAAAAAAAAATCAATTTCAAAATTTAACATGTTGTATAGAGACCTTCAAAATGTTAAAATATGCCAATATTTCCATAATCGGGTTTTTATCATGATTCAATACGTTCCTCAAATTCATATATTTGCAATTCTATAATTACCCATATTGATACTCTCTATGTATTATTCTCAAACATTTGAAAAAGTCCGTTGACGTCAGACTAATTTTCTTTTTATTTCTCTAATGACGTCATATTAAGCTCTGTTTTCTGTATTTACACATACTCATACTCCTTGTACTATTGAGAAATTTTTGAAAATTTCTGTTTTTTTAGCAATATGACGTCATATTAATCTGTTTTTCAATTGGTGAAACTTCTTATTTCATTTTCATTTTTCACGTAGAAATCTTTCAATCGAAAATTAATTATTTTAGAAACAATTTTATTGTGGATTTTTAATTGTTGGCAACTGCTATAAAGAAAAATGTTTAAATCTAATAAGAAGAGGCTGTTAGATTTTTGCTTTTTTATCTCTCTAAAATAATACGATTTTTTCAAATTTTATGATTTTGAGATTCATAGTAGATATTCAGCTATAAGTACACAAAATTTCATGTTTCTAAGATATATAGCTTCTGAGAACCAGCTCTGTGACAGACAGACAACGTTGCGGGAGTAATAGGGTGTCGTGAGATGAACGAACCCCGAAAAATATATAAAGCACTGGTAGCCAATCACCCGCAATCTCCAAATCCCACCGTTTACACTACAAAAAATAAGAATTTCAAGCAATTTTCGCCCCGTCTTACAAAATTCGTGCATATTTAAACAAACACTGAAAAGTTTCGCGGAAATCAGCGCTTATATTCGACAAACGTTCAACACCAGTCATTATCCACAAAAATTATATACTTATGGGAGCCCACAAGATTATAAAAAAAGTATTTGGCGTTCTAAGAACTAATTATCAATTAAATTTGCATAGCAGTTTAAAAAACAATCGTAAATATGTTGTTAACTAAGTTTACTTCTGTGATTTGTTGTCATGAGTATTAATTAATGCAAATTACATATTAAATGAATATCTGAGAACGGAATTTCAAGAAGGGAGAAAATTTTCTAAAACGCTATTAAATTAATTCTTGAGATTTCTGATTAAGATCCGAAATAGTTTCTTTCAAAAAAATGCTGGTGGACATTTAATTATATTCATCAAAGACTTCATTTTTATTTTATCTCATTAATTAAAAGAATACACGAAAGCTTATGAATGCGGAGTGTTTATACAAGAATATAAGTTTTAAATATCATGTAATTAATTACTTGCCTTGTTACTTGACATGCAAAAACTAAATACATCATTAAGACTTTAAATCACAGGATAATTGTAGTTTTAATTCACGAGTTCAAAAGTAATCTAATATTTTTCCGAGATGAAAGGGGGATTCGAATAAATTTGGATCATTTAAAACTGTGTCATTCAGATGTAGAAGAAATATTTACACAATAATAATAATAAAAAATCCTTTGAATGCACTTATCAAAAATATTCTGCATGTTTTAATTTGAAGTGACAAATTTTACATTTTTTGAGGATCAACTCATTTCAATATTCGCCAAAACATTTTCTAATTTTTCTGAGCGCTTATTGGGTACTGCATGGTCGTAAAAATGACATGAAATGTATGGCATGGAAATCAACGGAATTTTTAGAAACTTTTAGTACTGTAAATTATTTCATTTTTCTTTTGAAATTTTTTTTCATTTTGTGAAAGATTTCACTTTTTTTAAAAATCACTGTTTTAACTAAATTTTTAAAAGGAAATTCAGTAATAAGAATGTATTAAAATAACTACGATCGTCTTATTTCTTTAAAAAAGTGTATTATCTGGTTTAATTCTTGATAAAATCTTTTAATTTCACTGGAAAGCGCCAATTTAATCATTATGTATTAATTTTGGAAAATAAGTATGGAAGTAAGCGAACATTTTACAAAAAGTTTTGTCAATTTAAAAAGCAGTCTTTTCTTTTGAGAAATATCATTTACTTTCTCTGTTAAAAGCTATAATTTCTGTAAATTTCACTGCAGTAACTGGATTTTTGAAGAAAGAATTGCAGTATTAATTATGTGTTTAAAATAAAGAAGACGACGATTCGTGTAATTTTCGAAACATTTCTTTTTATATTAATTGTACGAAATTATCTTGTCAACATAGGAGTGTGAATCTGAGATTTAAAGAAAGTAAACACAAACAAATAAAAAAACAATTGATAATGTTTATAAAAATTCACTAGGGAAATATAAATTTTTTCTTATCAAAAGTATAACTGCAAACTTTCACTTTTTTTCCTTGCTACTCTTTCTGAACAGAAAAATGTAGTTTATTTAATCAAAGATTTTCACGATTAAATAAGGAAAATTTTACAATTAAAAAATAGAGATAACAAAAAAGTATAAAAGTTGGTAGTAATGTCGAAAGTGTTCCTCTGTGAATTGAAAGAGATTGAATAATTAAAAACAAATTTCACTATTACACGACATACCTTTCTTTTCCTAACAATACTTCTACTTATCGCTGACTTATAACCAATTCCTCCTCTTCGTGTTTTAGAGGTATATAGTTCCAATTACAAAAAGGTTTCAAGAGTTGTGCTTCATAATATGAAAATCCCTTTACGTCAAAATTGTTATGTTTTAAAAACTACAGATTTAAATTTTTATACGGTTCCTGGGTTCTATAATTTATATTTAGAAACGCTTTATCCCTACTCTAACAAGTAAAACTGAAAAAGAACATTCTTCTACAACCAAAGCTTGCCGAATTATTGTACTTTGAATTCTATAAATTTACAGCAGTTTTTGGCACTAAAAACCCCAAAAACTTAGTAACGCTGAAAATTCATACAATTCAAAGTATCATAACTTGTCAAGCTTTGATTGTAGAAGAATTGAATTTTTATTGTTTTACTTGTTAGATCATGAAGAAAGTTTTCCTAAATATAGTAAAACCTCTGAATAGCGGCTACCACTGGGAGCATGATAAAGTGACCGTACTTCGGAGATTGCCGCTATTCAGAGGTTCCACATTTTAAAAGCTCAAAATTATATTACATTAAAATTAAAATAACTGACCAAAATTATTTTATTTTTACAGTTAAAAAATACATACTATTATTTTACGCCAAAGAAATCACTTTTTCGTAATTGTTTTGTTTTTTAAAGCATATCTCTTTCTCTAAATGCATAAACAATTCCACAGATTTGTTGTGCAATTCGTTATCTTTTTGAATGAGTGTAAAATTTTTAATTTCTCTGAAGCTAGAAACAACATCGGAATATCATTTTATGCCGCAATTTTGTGATAATTCCATATTATCTTCCGCTTCATTTTCGTCATCACTTTTATTCTCATTGACCTTGCTTTCTATCATTTCTTCTATAGTATTAATAGTAGAAAAAACTGCCAACTGCATTCAGGTACTCGCTGTCTTTCGTGGTTATTCTGGCTCCATTTAAAATATTATTTAACTCAGCATCATCTATTACTATTAACTAAATAAGCAAATCCTCCTCTACATTTTTGCAATCTCAGTTGTAGTTGAAACATAACGTTAAAAAAATGTTATGGGGTGGCCGTTGTTCGGAATTCCTTGTTTGGAGGTTTAGTGTAATGTTATTTCTATGAAAGACATAACATTTAACGAATTCAAGAGATTTTATAACATTAAAACATGACTGGTATTAAGAGGTTACCGTTGTTCGGAGTGACCGTTGTACAAGGTTTCGCTGTACAACTTGTAGGGCGTATAATAATGCAGGCACCGATGGAACCGTATACAAAATTAAAATTCACAACTTTTTAAGAAATAACTCTTTCGACATAAACGTGTTTTCATAAGATGAAGAAAACCAATTGAAACATGTTTGGAATTAGTACTATACCTCTAAAGTTAAAGGTTAAGGAATTAGTACTATACCTCTAAAATTAACGGTTAAGGAATTAGTACTATACCTCTAAAACTAATGATTAGTTGAATTAGCGATCATGTCAACGATCATGAGAGATACTGTGTATATCAATTTTTTTGTGCATTTTAATTCATGCAACACATGCATAAGTTTTTAACTTGAGTCTTATTAATATATTTCATATATATATTTTTTTATTAACAATTGATTTTAATCTTGGACAGACTTTTTCTAATTTGTCTGAACGTTTATTGGATCTGTGCGGAGTTGTAAAAGTGCATAAAATTCAATGAAATTCTTAGAAAGACATTTGTCAATATAAATGATTTTTTTTCTTTTCTTTCTTTATTTTTTCTTTTTAAAAAATAGAACGTGGGGGCTCTGTCTCTGGTGAGCTAAGCTCGCCAACTCCCGTACAAACGCGGTTTCTAAAAGCAACAAACCCTCGCTCTCGGGATTGCATTAAGTTGAAAAGTATAATCTGAGCTCCTTTCGTGGTCAAATTTTTGTCTCCAAAACCCACGCTAATTTGCCCTTAAAAAAAAAAAAGAAAAAAAAAAGGTTGCAATTGTAGAGAGTCAATAGCCATTTGAAGATAAATATTATTTTAATAAATGGACAAAGTGAATGATATAAAGCATTAAAAACGCTTTTAATTTAATAAAAAAACTATCCCACCCCACCCAGAAAAATAAAAGAAAGAAAAATGTAAGAAAAAGGAAATATAAACGAAAACAATTATGGGATTTACGCTATTTTGTGTAATCGCAATAAATTATTCAAGTTTCTGAAAAACAAACTATGTTTCTAAATATGTTATTTAAAATAGGATAACATTTTCACCAGCGGAACCTTTAAAGTTCATGATTAATAAATGCAAATGCACGTGACCTATTGAACAGTGAACGGTGGACAGTTTATGCGTATAGGAATTGCATTGCAACTGGAGGTTCAGGAGTTGCATTAAGGAATTATTGGAATATTGCATTGCAACTGGGTAGTCCACCCAGTTGCAATGTAACTCCACACCCTGTAAATACGTATTTGTGTAGCACATCTTAGAGGACTTTTCTCTACTGAATATGGCGTTTCTAAAAGAAAAAAAAAATGGCGTAAATAAAAAGTTTCTAAAAAACTTTTAAACATTTTTAATGATGATGAACTGCTTTCTTATGGAACTTTTATCGTGTTTTGAATGATGTCCGATTATAAAATTGGTAATATGAAGAATAAAGTATTAATGTAAAGACATTTTAGATATTTTACTATCTTTAACATGTTTCAAAACAGATTATAAATCGAAAAAAATATGGAAATTAGGATTCGTCAATCATTCAAAATAATCCAGATAACAAAATTATTTTAATGATATCGATTTATTCTGCGAAACAAATAATTAGATAATTCTGATTTAAGTTATCAAATGAATCGTGATAAAACACGTAAATAACCCTGTACTGCTGTGTAATTTATTATTTAAATGTAATATCATAAAAAAGCATCTGCATTACAATTTTATACAAATTGGATTAAATTCAAATATCTTTTGAAGTTTTTATGCGATTTAAATTTATATTTAACAACTTAAAAGCAATAGAAAACGAAGGTCTTTTAGGATGAGTATAATAATTCCCTAAAATGCATAATGTTCCTTAAGATATTTTAAAATCAAGCTAAATGTAATTATATCTAGTAATGTGAAGTAAAATATTAAATAACATGCTTTATTTTGTTTTCGCATCAACTTTGATTTTTATGCGTGTAATTGTTTTTGGACATTTTTCTTTTAATCACTTTTTTTCTGTCATTGTTTTTATCTGTTATTGTTCTTATCTGTGTCATTGCATTTGCATGCAAATGTATTTATTTTTATCAGGTATTTAAAAAAATATATTAACAGTGCCTTCGATGCTGCAGGTGCAATGCGCAACAACATTCCGCTTATATGGGCCCCAACTAGATTAAAAACCAATTTTTTAGCTTTTGTTTGTAAAACTTTCTGGTTACAAAAAACATACATATTTGGGACCCCCACATCCTTCCCCCTATGAGAAATAAGCATTTTTGTTCTATCTTTGTAAGTAATTTAAAGTCCGCAACATTTTTCTGCTTACCGGCCATTTAAAGAGAAAGCTGGCATTATTTTGTAAACAAACTAACACTAAATATTTAATAAATCACAATAACCAGAAATAATATACTCCATTAACTGCTAAGAGGTGTTAAATAAAAACTATAACAAAAAAAAATAATAAACTGTTTGCATGTTTGGCTCCACTGAAGCCGTTATCAAAACAAATAATAATTTATTTGTTTTGATAATAGCTTCGGTTGAGTCAATAGTAACAGTTTATTAAAACCTTTTTTATTGTTTTTACTGTTTTAATTTAAATTTTTTAGAAATTAATGAAGTACAAACTAACACTGTTGTTAGCAAGGCTTTCATTTCTAATTACTATATTTAGAAATTACGATATAAATAGTTTACGCCAAAATTTCAGAATCCTGATTCTATAATTCTTAGTAATTTAGAACGATATATTTACACTAATCTATTGAAAGCAAACACAACTATTTATGTAAAAGCTAATAAAATTAAAAACTCCAAAATTTAAACTTGTTCGAGATAAGAACTTGGAATCAGCATTGATTGGTTGAAATTTAAACATTTGTTTGATACTAACCGTCATGATATATTTTTTCAACCTAATGAAAAATTAAGTTATTTTTTACACTCTTTTATATAACTCAATCTGGTTTTTGTATGTAAAGATGGAATCTTGTAATCGATTTTGCGCTCACTTCCTGATGTGCTACATTAATAAAAAAAAAATCACGTTAACAGGTGTGCTTCCGATTATTTAATATTTTTAGAACTCAATTATAAATTAACACCATATATACGAATTAATCTTTCATAGGGTGCCATTATTACATTTACAAGGCTGCCACTGGCGATTATTTTTATATTCTATTCACACCATTATTTAAAATAATAATAATAAATATTGTAATATATTTCTTTTTCACATATTGTCAAAGTGTCCCGCCTTTTCTACTTAAATTTGACTGGCTACTTTACGATAGTTAAATTTGATTGGCTGGCTTTCTCTCTCCTGATTGGCTGATGAAGTTTTCAGTCAAATTCCTTTCTTCTTTTTAGGTGCGTTCGTAATTATATAAATACGTAGCACCTATTGTCGTCGCTTGGTCCGTCCGTCTGTCCGTCCGTCTGTCTGTCTGTCCGTCCGTCCGCATATAACAACGCAAAAATTACCCAACCGAATGGTTTGGAATTTAAGAATAATCTTTGCAGAATTTTGTCGAGACATTTCATTTTTTTTAAAAATCGAATCAAAACTTTAGGAGATATTAATAAAAATATTTATTAAGAAATTTGAATTTTTTTTTTTTAAATCGGTGCTTTCTTGTTAGAAGAGCTTCCGAGGTTTAATCGTCAAGCGACCGAGATACTTATTCTATGACAGAAATTAATCTGCAGACGATATAATTCATTTCACAGAATTAAAAATCATCAAGATCTGAATATTTATATAACTAGCTACAGTACGAACGCACCACCTCATTTGTCACGTTCGACGTACAATTTCCAACTTGTTCCTGTTGTAGTACAAATATGCTACATTTATACGTCTTTTTTACTGGCTCCTCTAAGATGTGATGTACGACTACAACTACTCATATACAGGGAGTGAAGTTGTTTCCAATTAAGAATCCCACTGAAACAATCAACTGTTTCAGTTTCTGTTTCTGTTTGTCAAAGTGTATGGGAAAATAATTTGTTTTGAGAAAGTGGTGTGAGATGGAATGAAAAAAATAGTCGCCAATGGCAACTCTGCGTTTAGCGATAAACTAAAAACTAAATATATTGATATTTATTACAAGTGTAAGTAGAATTTATAAAAAATGTATTTTATGCACCGCCGCGCCGGCTGTCACGCAAATATTTTTCTTTTCTTTCAGGAATGTTTCTCTTTTTTCAATTTATAACGGTGCCAATATTGTTTTTATTTTAGTAATAACCAGAATTAGCAATGAAAACGGGTCCAAGTATTTTTTTTTTTTTTTTAAATGGAAAACGTAAAAATTATGAATTGAGTTGTTTTATTATAATGTTGATGAGATGAAATTTTGAGTTGTAACCAAAGTATGTTTTTTATTCCTTCTATAACGCATCCGAAATATAAGATTAGAAATTAATTAAAAAAAATACTTTAAAGAATTCTGTATCTAGGTGCCAAAGAACAACAGTAATGTATGTTACTGGAGTGCCATCAAAATTAATATGTTTTCAATTTAGATTTACATATGACCGCCAGCTGTAACACACGGCACTCTAATAAAAATAAAGTGTGCACCGCTGGTGGTACACACGACACTCTAATAAAAATAAAATGTGCACCACCAGTGGCACACATGGCACGCTAATAAAAATAAAGTGTGCGCCGCTGGTGGTACACACGGCACTCTAATAAAAATAAAGTGTACACCGCCGAATGGCTGTAAAGCTGCAACAATGAAACATTTTAAAAGCTAAACAGTAGAAAATAATTTTAAAAAATGAAGAATGTAATATTAAAAAAATACGCTTTTATCAATTAACAGTTTAACATTAATTAATTGACGATTATACGATGAGAAATCTGGCTGATTATAGATTGAGAAATCCGTTCTCCGACCGTCTGTCCGTGCTCTAACTCTCGTAAATGTACTCGGATTGCCCTGAAATGTTTGTATATTATTGAAGTTTATACTATAGCACGATCGCTATTGAAAATGAAGTGTGTAGAATTTATAATTCTTTTTTACAGAGACAGTCAAAAGTATTCGCTACATTATGGTCTATCTGGAAAAATTGTTTGCGGTGCGTTTTAATGTTGTTAAACTATTTCAAACATAATGAAATTGATATATATTTATGAAGTGCACTAAAACATGAATTCTGTAGAATATCGATCCCAAAGCGTTTATTATTCATTTACAGGGTCACACAAAAGAATCTTTTACATAATGGTATACGGAGGAAAATCGTTCGCGGTATATTTTAATGTTGTTGCACTATTTCAAGCATAATGAAATTTATATGCATTACTGAGGTACACTATAAGTTTCTTACTGAAAAGTATGGTGTGGATTACATGTATCTTCATTTACAGGGACAGTCGAAAATATTCCGTTACATTACGGCCTATGGGGAAAACTCGTTTGCGGTGCATTTTAATGAATGGTAAACTACCTAGCAAAGGATATGAATTATTACTTACTACTGAGCGTATAATAAACAGAGAGAAAAATTTTCCAGACCGGGGATTGAACCCGGATCCTTTGGTATTACGCACTAATGTTTTATGAATTATTACTTGCTACTCAACGTATAACCAAAAGTGTAAAAAAAAATGTCCAGACGGGGGAATCCAGAGCACTGGTGCGTAATATCAAATGATCCGGGTTCGATCCCTGGTCTGGACATTTTTTTCACTCTGTTGGTTATACGCTGAGTAGTAAGTAATAATTCATATCCTTTGTTAGGTAAGTGATCTCCTGCGTAATTTCAGCTCTGCTGGAAAATTTAATTAGCAGATAGGTGTTAAACTATTTCATACATAATGAAATTGATATGCATTTATGAAGTGCATAAAAACACGCTTTCTGCAGAATATGGAGTACAAAACATTTGTTGTTCATTTAACAGGGTCATGCAAAAGAATTTGCATAATGGTCTACTGTTACATACTGGTCTACGGAAAAATCGTTTGCACTAAATTTTTATGTCGATAACACTATTTCAAATATATTGGAATTTACATGCATTACGTGCACTGTAAGTTTCTTACTGGAAAGTACACTGAAAAAAAAGTGTTGATTTTACAGTATAATACTGGCACCTCAGTTGCCAGTATTATACCGTAAAATTAGCAGTAATAAACATTAAAATAAGCAGTAATACGCTACCGCGCAAGCTGAGGTGTCAGTATTATACTGTAAAATCAACACTTTTTTTTTCAGTGTATGGTGTTCAATGCGTTTATCGTTCATTTACAGGGACACACAAAATATTCGATTACAGTACTGTATATGAGCCTTAATTGTAGGAAGTGCTTTTTCAGCTTTTGTTTGTGTTTTTAAATTAAACTAAATTTTTTCATAGTACGTGGTATGTATAAATTCTGTTGATCATATACAGGGTTACACAAAGAAATTCGTAAGAATTACTGAATACAGGAGTGGATTGCTTAAAGAGAGTTTTCAATTGTTTTACACATTTTCCCTAGAGCTATATTTAGCAGGATATTACTAATAGAAGTTTGTGGAATATAAATAAATTCATACACAGGACTACGCAAGGAAAAAGATACATTCCCGTTTATTGTTGGTAGTAGATGAAAGTACGTTTTAATTTGTGTTATGCTTTTTTTTACCTGCATGAAAGTTTAGCTTAATATGTAGTGTGTACAAAAGTCTTTAGATAATATACAGATCTGTACAAAAGAATTTGAGTGTATTCCCATCTATTGGTGAAAATTGCTAAAAGTTAAATTTTTAACTTAATTAAATTTTAACATGCTGTGTAGCATATATTAAAATCTATAGATCATAAACAGTACTGCACCAAATAAGTAAATTAACTTTTTTAACTTGCTAAACTGGATTTTTAAATGTGTTACAAGTTTTCTAAACTGTTTACTCACATACCTTTCTTTCACCTTATTTAACGGTGAAGTTTCGTTACTGTTTTCTAGATGTGTTGGAAAGTGTTTCATAATCTATGCTTGACGCATGATTTTTCGTTCTTGTTTTTCAAATGAATGATATAGTTTATGTGAATCTGTCTCTGGATCAAATTTACGAAATGAATAATGGTCAGTTCTTCTTTGACTCGAAGGAAATTCTTAATCTCAAATAAGTGCCGTCATTTATTTAACAGGGAATTTGTTACGCTTCTAAAAATAAAATTTCCTTTTAATGTGAGATACTCTAGTGAGCAATAACACTTAATCAACTTTTTTAATGAGGGGGGCAGTAGCGATGGCTATGGCTCGAGAAAAGCTTTTCTAAGGGAAACAATGAAAAAAAAAGATAGTCTTGTACCCAGTCGAATGAAGTTAGGATCTAATTAATGCGGAAAAGAGAACTCCCTTTATCCTTTAATAGCTATGTAAATTCTATACTTGTCCCTAGCCAATAAAAATTCATGACCAATTAATTACAATAGAGAAATAATGATCTCCTTTTTTTTTGGTTTAATAACATAATTTAATTAAAATGTTATATAAGTACCGTACCTAAAGCATTCTTGAAATCCTTCTTCAGGTGTGTAATGAGTCCCAGATAGCCCCAGATTATTTGAAAATAAGTAAAAGGTTTTCTTCACGTACATTATAAGAGCCAAATTTTATTCCCAAATTCTGGTGTCATTTCGTGCCATTTCGGGATTAAATTTATGTGGTATAAATAATATCGCCTTTCAAAGGGTTAAAGCGATTTTCTTAGCATCTAAACGAAAAGTTTTCTTCTATAAATCATTCAAAATTAAAAGAGAATTTAAATAAACATAAGAGTTGCCAATTTATGTCAGAGAGTTTCAGTTGTACGCTTTTTCCCTTATTTGACGATTTCATAAATATAAATGAGTAAATATTTCTTTTAAGAATATTTAGAAAATGTTGTTGACAAATATTTAATGCTTAAATTTAACTCAGCAAAATAATAATTGCATTTAATTGATACTTTAATTGCAGAAATTAAATGGTTTTTTTTTTTTTTTTTTTGATAAATTGCATTCTTTTTAGGCAAAACAACGATCGTTGTTTTAGCAATTACCAATGTTTGGCTGGCATGGATTGTAGCCAAAGCTTCACAAATCTAATAATTCCCGCATGATTTTATTTACTTTGTTTTCTCTCTTATTTTTTAATAGAATATAGACGTTATTATAAAAATTCGAGAGGCAGGGACATTTTTCACTTAATCATTGTGTACAAGTTAATTTTCCAATATGTGATAGATCTTACGTAATCAATCACGAAAACTGTCGGCATCAGTTCCGACAGCGGGGAATGCTTATGTTATTAGGGAGCTCTGCCCCTTAGTTTCTTCAAAAACAGCTTTAGTGTAATTTTGGTTATTGAGAAATTATGAAATTGTTAGTGATGAAGAGGAAGAAAATATTCCACTGCCAAAATGTAATACGTTCAACAATTGCTAAGAGCTGTTCATTCATAGTACCAATCAAAATGGGGGTAGACCAAATTTTCGTGTGGGTTGCAAAACTGGAAAATTGTGTGGTAGAAAGGTTATTTCTTCGACTGTCGCAAAGAAAACAAGTTGGAAATTGTACGTCAAACGTGACAAATGAGGTGCGTTCGTACTATAGCTAGTTATATAAATATTCAGATCTTGATGATTTTTTATTCTGCGAAATGAATGATATCGTCTGCAGATTCATTTCTGTAATAAAATAAGTATCTCGGTCGCTTGACGATGAAACTTCCGAAGCTCCTATAACAAGAAAGCATCGATTTAAAAAAAAATTAAAATTTCTTAATAAATATTTTTATTAATATCTCCTAAAGTTTTGATTCGATTTTAATAAAATTTGAAATGTCTCGACAAAATTCTGCAAAGATAATATATCTTAAATTTTAAACCATTCGGTTCGGCAGTTTTTGCGTTGTTATATGCGGACGGACGGACGGACGGACAGACGGACGGACCAAGCGACGACAATAGGTGCTACGTATTTATATAATTACGAACGCACCTAAAAATGCGAGATTACTTTAATTAAAATAAAATTATGCAAGTACAGACAATTTATTTGCCTATTTGGTTTCTTCTGGATATAATTGCTGTCAAGCAAATTGTCATTAACTTGCTTTTTTCTCCAAAAAATTTCTAAATTAAAGAATAAGTTATTTCTTTTAGCATAATGTTGGTAAGCTATTTAATTTCTGTCATAAACTGAATTTAATTTATTCAATGTAAGGAATTATTTTTAAAAAAAATACATTGAAATTCTTCTTACATTGTTTAATGCGGACTTCAGTTAGTGCGGACCGCGGACGAAATATGGTTTCCCTTGGAAGTCCGCACTACGCTGCAAAAAAAAAAAAAAAAAAAAAAAAAATGTTGATTTTATGGTATAATTCTGGCATCTTAGCTGCCAGTATCCTACCGTAAAATCAACAGTAATGAACAGTAAAATAAGCAGTAATATACTGCAGCCGTAAAATCAACAATTTTTTGTTGCAGTGTATAACAGGAGTTTAGCTGTAGATTAAAATTTGTTAAATAACCTTATGTTTCAGATCTTGCATAATATATTTAAATAGTCTTCAGATAAAAATAATTAATAAAACGAGTAATTTAAAATCTTAATAGCTGTTATATCAACCCATTTTATTTATTTATATTTTGCTCAATTGCAACATTTCATTGTGGTCCTTAAAGTCAACCAAATGCCTGAATCTAAGCTGTCAGTTTCATCATTTTGCATTACACTCTTAAAAAAAATGTTATTTCCATATTTCTTATGGAGTGTTGGAAAGATAAAAGCTACCATTATTCAAATAGTTTGAAATATTTCGCATAAAACATACACACAATTTCTTGTCAAAAGATTGTCAGATGTTTCACAGACCATTCTATGCATTGGCATTGATTGTTCAAAAGTATTACAAGAAAACACTTATTTTTTTCAGTTTTCGGGACTTCTATGACTCGACGGAATACAATTGTTTTGATATTGCAATGTGTTATATATCTAAAAGCACTGGAAAACAATTCTATGAAAATTTAAGAAAGAGTGTACAAACTATATACTTTTCCGGTCTGCTTTTGTCCAAGAAACTCAAATTAACCTTTTGATTACGGGCTAGTACTGGCGACTATATTTATATTCACTTGTACCACAATTTAACAAAAATGTCTTTGCCTCAAAACTTTTTTTTTTTTTTTTTTGTGTGTGGGTAGATACTGTATATTAATGTCAGCTGATTTACATATGATGTCACCCCTTTAAAGGATCAACATGTAGACTTTTTTAAAGTATTTTTTAAAGATGCGCCTCTTTAACGCAGCAAATTAATGACGTGATATATCCAGACTGTTATCAATTTAAAAAAATTAAATATTATAAAATATTAACTAAAAACTGGAATTATTTTAGCATTCATTTAAGTATTTACTTTTGCTAAGATACGTTGCATATATATATATATTTATTTATTTCAAAGAAAATTTAATTATAAATTGAAGCAAGTCTTAAACTTTTCACATACTTTCACTAAAATATGAAAAAAAAAAAAAACAGGAAGTACATTTAAAGTAATTTAAAAGCAATTAAAGTGTGTGTATGATTCCTAAACGAAAGCAGAACGGAAAACTCTCGCAAAATCCTGATATTTTCCCCCTTGAGAGCAGTAAATTTCTTTTAACACTGTCCTGTATCATAGTGTTGAAGATAATGCCATTTCGTGGTTATTGAAAAATCAATATCACATATTCGGCAGTAGAATTTCTCGAGGTAAAAGAAAAAAAAAAAGAGACGTTGGAGCATTTCTTCTAATGAAATGCTCACGCTAATTTAAACTCCATAAAACACTTTTTGTGCGTGTTATGTATTTCTGGTTTATTTTTATTTGCGGAACATACAAATTATTTGCTTTAATGTAGCTGTTTATTCAGTATTAGCTTCAGTTGAAAATAGAATTTGCTTAAATATGAGAAATGTCATTATAAAAGTACAAAAATAAGTAAAAAAAAATCAAGAAAAATATATTCACCAAAATATAAGAAAAGTTATTTACCAACACTTTTTTTTACAAGATTTGTGTATGTTTGCAGAAAAATATCGTTATGCATAATCCTAGTAACAAAAACATATTGGGCCAGTCGTCCTTTTACTGGATATATATTGGCCAATATTGACACCATTAGAGTGAAATGTTGCCCAACATTGGGGTGTTGACATTTTGCGAACATTGTAAAAATATTGGGAAGAAATATTTTGTAATTCTTTGAAAATATTTAAAAAGTAAAGCCAATACTGAACTATCATTTGTATTTCATTAGAAGTATTTCCGAAGAGAGCATTATTGGTGCAATATTGGAACTCAATATAACCAAGAATGGTTTCGTACTGCCTTTTTTCGAAGATTATATATACAGTAGACTTCCTATTATCGGATGCTCGATTACACGATTTACTCGGTTAACCGATACCCCCTCCACCTACTTCATCATAAAGATAGTTGTGGCTCTATTCGAAATTTCGGACAAAAATAAAATTATTTTCGAATATTTAGTCAATTTATAATTAATTATACAAAGCTTAAAATTTTTTAAATGCTAATAAATTATTAAAATACTTTCATATAATACCAATACATTTATAACTTTTAATAAATAATACAGAAATTTGTCACAATAATCATTTAAAATAAATTTAACATTTTCGGACATCCGAAGAAATTTTCACCACCAGACACCCCTGCATATCCGAAATCTTGGTGCAAGTAAATCGAAAATTATTTTATTCATGACCAAAAGAAAACAAAGTTTTTAAAATTAGTTACCAATATACGGGGTTATTGCAAATGAATCATCCGGTTTTGATACGTTACCACGTGCGAACCGAGGCTAACGAATAAGAAAGGCTACCGCGGTGCTTTACACAAATCTTTTTTTACAGACCGCGGGAGTCACGTGAGGCTCGAATGCACCAATACAGATGTGCGAAAAGAGCAATACGTCACTCTAGCGGTCTGTAAAAAAATATAAGTGGAATGCACCGCGGTAGCCTGTCTTTTTCGTTAGCCTCGGTGCGAACTAGGAAACGTATCTGTTTCCATGACAACTCAAACGAGAGGGCGTAAACTACAGTTTCGCGCTGCGTATGTGTCATGCGCGTGTGGTTACCATGGTTGCTGGGCGAACGTCATATTCAAAATGGCGACTGGACAGCAGAAAGCAACTGGAACACGATATCAACGGCTTCATTTACCAACAGGATGGAGCTCCGCCACACTGGCACAAAGAGGTTCGTGACTACATTAATCGACAACTCCCACCACGATGGATTGGTCGATGTGGCCGGGGTGACAAGACACTGTTTTCATGGCCGCACAGGTCGCCCGACCTTTCGCCGTGTGACTTCTTCGTTTGAGGATATGTTAAAGACTTTGTTTACGTACCACCGTTACCTACCACTTTGGCTGACTTGCGAAACCGCATCATGACTGCATTCGCGACCATCGACGCGACCATGCTGAGTAATGTGTGGAGCGAACTGAACTATCGCCTTGACATCTGCCGTATCACTCAAGGAGCACATATTGAACATCTGTAGTATGGACGTCAATCTTGTATACTTTCGGTTCATCTTCATGTATAACTCATTGTTGTAACCCAATTATGTTCCGAAATAAACGCTTCGGAAACCCGATGATTCTTTTGTAATAACCCTGTACTTATATAGTATTTCAAGTGTCATTCAAGTTTCTTCATATCTAATATTAACGTTTTTTCAAATATTTATATTTTACTGCAAATGTATTTGTAGTATATCTAATAAGAACAACATAGGAACAACACTGCGCCAATTTTTGCCCCTGCTATAAAAATACATCATCTCTATGTATTTTATTCCGTCTAACTTTTGATTTGTAAAAGGGGCAGCAGAAATTCAAAAGTTAGTGAAACATAATTACTTCCTACGTTACGGAAATTTTTCTCTTATCAATTTCAGCAACATTCCAACTCCACTCCCATTTTAATTCATTTCAAGATATTTAAATAATGGTAAAGTCATTTCTAAGGTAGTTAATCATTCATTAACTCAGTTAAAATGGAGGAAAATTTTAATGATCCCGCGATCTTTTTATATCTCTTTTCCGTGTAACTAATTAGAAAATAGCTATCCTATCTAGATATTTTAAAAAGCAAAAATAATAACATAATGTGAGTCGAAACGTGTAAATACTACATTATTTTGATGTTCATTCAATCGTAGTCATTATTTTGCAAATGATGACATACACGGTGTTCTAAAACGAACTGAACGTTTTTTTTCATCTTTTTTTTTTTTAATGAATAACAAGTAAACGGTGGCATAAAAGTGGCTCTTGAAGAAGGTTAATGTTTGAAGTCGGGAATTTTTTTACTATGCTTCCTTGTTTTAATTCTAAATATCACCGATATGCGAAATCAAACTGTCATAACGTTCAAACTAGCGTGCAAGAATGGATACAAATTTGTTCAGCTTTTAGCTGTTAAAAAAGGTTTGCGGTTTGAAATCGCAAGGCTGTTTTGAGATGTATTGCAAGCTTCTTCCATCCAACAATTCCATCTTACCACCACTTCTATTAAATTTCAGCATAGTTTTCAAATCCTTTATACTCGAATTCCCTTAGAATGACATCCTATGAGATGACGAAACGAATTACAGAAATATCATGTAATATGATAAATGGGGTGTTATTCTTAAAAAGGAAAAAAAATGAGCGCACACATTAGAATGAAAAGCGCGAGCCTTGGGAAAGTTTATATTAAGGAGCAGAAAGATGGACACATATATGAGTATGAGGTGCTTTTATCCTAAACAACGCATTGAATGACGAATGAAATAATAACTTGTATTAACCATGTATAGTTTTGAGCATTGACAAGTGTTAGACTAACGCAGGAAGAAAGGCATATGATAACTATCTGATGAAGACTATCTTAACTTATTCATTTTAACGGCCAGAAAAATATGCATCACAGATTTCCACACTGCAAAAAAAAAAAAAAAAAATGCTGATATACCGTAAAATTAACAGTAATAAACAGTAAAATAAGCAGTAATACACTGCCGTTCACTGGCAGATGGGGTGTCAGTATTATACTGTAAAACTAACAATTTCTTCTTTTTGCAGTCCATATTTTTATTGATGGTATTATAGCTATAGCGCGGTACACTAATAAAACATTTGCTCTGCATAGTTGCAAATTTCTGGAGATCAAATACGTAATGTGATCAGTCACATGTTATTCTTTCAAAAAACAAAAATGAATATCTCTGATTTCCGTATCGTTACTAATGGTATTATAACTGCAGCGCGGTATACCTATGAAATATATGCTCAATATATATACAAATTTATAAGGACGAGTCAATCAGGTGATCAATCAAGTGTTATTCTTAAAAAAAAATCATTGATTTCCCTATCTTAACTGATGATATTACAAGTGCAGCGTTGTATACCAATGGGATATTTGCTGAGTATGTTTACAAATTTCAGGAAATGAAACATCTTGATATTTTTTTACTGATTGTAAAGTACGAGTTTATATCGTTCAGTTCTTAGAATTAGAAACTGGTCGTATGAATTGACTATTGAGACTAGCCAATGTAACTTTTACTGACCATGTTGTTTGATTTCAGAATTTGCTTAAAAGTGAAATCAATCGATGTCAGGTGATATAGTTTCCATAGGCCATATCTGTTCAAAGTCATTTTTTCGCCATGTTTTATGAAATACGTTTTATTAATATAGTGGTACTGTGTTCTCAAACACAATTCGTTCCACGGAATTGTTCGAGAACAGAATCAAATTTTATTATAAGAAGTACTGTATTTTTTCGCGTATGTTGTGTCCTTGTGTAACCCGCGAACTCTGACTTTTCATATCTCATTTGGAATACGAAAAAAAAAAAAAAAAAAAAAAAAAAAAAAAAAAAAAAACAATGGAAAATATGAGAAAAAGATATCAAATAGATTTTATTCTATTAAAATATAACAATGGTAATTGTGACATTGTGACGGATAATGCAACTTCTGTGATGGAGAAAATAGTTTCTGTGATGAGAAATATTTTTTAATAATCGGGATATATAACAGGTTAACTTAAATTAATTTTAGTTTTCAATAATAAAAATTTAGCCGCACAAATGAGTAGATTGCGTTTATATATAATAATTCACGCTATAGGGGAGAGATTCAAGAACTCTACTAATGCAATAGGATATATGTGGCTTTTATTACAGATAAGAGGACAAAATAGTACTGCCACGGAGGTGGACTCGGGACCAGAGAAAAGACAGAGATGCGATTTACACAATCCAGCATAAGAAGAATGATGAAAAGCTGCAAGATTCGATTACGTATCAAGCCAAACATGAAAACCCTGGCCTACAATAAATCTGAAAGATAATTCGTTTAATATAAATTTTGATTTCACATAGAATCACCCAACTTATTAATTGGCATAATTTAATTTATAAGCACACATTAGAATGAAAAGCACGAGCCTTGGGAAAGTTTATATTAAGGAGCAGAAAGATGGACACATACATGAGTATGAGTATGAGGTGCCTTTTGTCATACCCTACGCATTGAATGACGAGTGAAATAATCACTTGTATTGACCATGTATAGTTTTGAGCATTGATAAGTGTTAGACTAATGGAGGGGGGAAAGCATATGGTAAACGAAGACTATTTTAATTTATTCATTTTAACAGCCAGAAAAATATGCATCTGCACTGTTAAAGTTTCGGGATAGAAAAGTTATTATTAATTTTTTTTAAATTAACTATTGAAAGAAGATGGTGAGCTTTAAAAAATAATAACATATACAGGGTCCTTCAAAATGAATTATACACGGGTTTTGGTCAATAACTTTATTTTTACTCTGTTTTCTATTCTAAATTTTAATGTCAAAATGAAGCTTGGAATATGCATACCATTATAAAAATGGTTCGATATGTTCACCGCTCATTTCAATAACCATTTCAAGCCTTCTCTTGAAACCTATAATATCATGAAAAGTGGCTGGCGGAATCGCTTGTTTTAATTCATCGAGATTTGATGGTTTATTTCGATAGCATTTATACTTCAGATATACACAGAGGAACTAATCACATGGATTAAGATCAGGAGAATACGGTGGCCATATTTTTGCCAATGACCATCAAATCCATACCGGTTTTCGAAACTCAGAACGATAACTTTGTTATGAAAGTGTCTTTCAATGATGTCGTAGCTTTCGTGAGAACGGAGAGGTGCTGCTCTATCTTGCATAAACCATGGATCACGTTTTTTGGTCGTGGAAGTAATTAAAGGGATGCCATATTCCTGAAGAATCGACCTTTCTGATTTAACTGTGTTTCTGAAAAAGTATGCTGGTAATAATCTTTTTCAGCATGTGGCTAGCCAGACAGTCGTTTTTTACGGATGTAGGGGGTTTTCAAGAGACTCATGAGGGTTTTCTCTATCCCAGTACCGGTAATTTTGCTTATTAATGTGCCCGTTCAAATGAAAGTGAGCCTCATGACTAAAACAAAGGTTTGAAATCGGGATTTTTTTTTACCTCACAATAGTTGAAGAACATTTTCAGCGAAAACAAAAATGTTTTTTTTTTTTTTTTTTTTGTCATTTGCAGTCAACTTGCGCACAACTTGAATTTTGCATGGGTAAAGATGCAGTTCACCTCTTGAGATGAGGCGAACACTTACCTCAAAAATGCCGATCGCTTGAGCAAGTGTCGAACTTCACAGATTTGCAGGGTATTTTCAGCGGTCCTCACAGACCGTGGTCTTCCGGTTAAATTTGCTTTATGATCGGCAACACTTCCTGTATGCTTAAACTTGGCAGTTAAATTGTTTATCGTTTCCTTGTTGATGCACTGTGTTTTCCTTAAGTTTTTTCATAAAGAGTACACAATGAAGAAGGTGATCCACCACAAAAATCGTATTTATAAAAATTCGTTGCTCGAGCGTAAAAGCTTGATTAGGCATTTTTGGTCAATTTCGGTCCTACTGACTAAAATTTCAAAATCGAATAACAATTTAACCTTAGCTTTAAACCCGACAAACTATCATATTTTCTTATAGCCTATGATGTCAGCTTTAATTTGAAATCAAAATAACAAAAAATCAAACTTATGGTACGCAATGAAGGGTGGTTCAATTTAAAAAAAAAACTCTTATTTTGACACAAAATTTTCAAAAAATCGCAAATGAAATGCAACAACGCTTTTTGCTCAAACTTTTTCTTTCTTTACGTATGCATACTTTGAATTTCCGTTTAAATAAAAGCCACTCTAATTTCCACGCTTGCACGCATGATTTCTTTGAACGGGTTCTGTATTAACTGCAAAGAAATAAAGAAATTAATATATATATATATTAAGAATTAATATTTTTGTAATTAAATTATATCATTAAAAAGAAGGATTTAATTTCAATAAGGGGATAATTAATGATATGTGATGATTAGATAATTCCATCATCACAGTAATAAATATTGTACAATATTTACAAAACATTCCATTCCTTCGTGGTTTATAATTGAAATCAAAAATGGCCGATGGTAATATATACAGAAATCAGTGATGACGCATATAAACGGGTAGAGAGCTGACTAAATAAACCTCAAGAATTACCAATTATTATTATTTTCCACTAATAATAATATTAATAATATTAATAAAATAAATACTAATACCTTTATTATACATATCATTATTCTCCTAATCGCTGAATTCAAATCTCAAATCCTCATGTATCTAGTCTACCCCCGATTTTCAAAAAAATTGTGATAAAAATCGTGCGACGTACACGAAAAACTATGGTAATGAAAATGGGATTAATTGGTTTCCACCTGGGAGTCTCCCTCTGTATTTAAAGTGTTTAAACAATACGTAAATACGGTGCACATTAAATTATAGAAACGAATAACAGTGTTGTAGGAGACAATGAAGTTTTTAGAACATTTTAATAAAAATTCAACAAAAGCGTGTCCATACATTTTGATGAATTTTTTAGTGATTTGAGATTGAGGAAAAGGAAGGGGGGGGGGAGATTTCATTATTAAATTTTTAGATCATCAGAACTATGAAGTTAACTCTCCGTTTATGAGTTAATATTTCCATGTTCATTAACATTGGTTTCACTATATCGCATGCATATTTGCTTCGTGAGATGAAAACTAGAAAAAAGAAACACAACTTGAAAAAAAAAAAACGTAAGTAAAAATTCAGCATATTCAGCAACCTCTGTGTACAGGAAAATCAAAATGCACGAATGCCGTTAGTGCTAGAATCACTATACCTCATGTGCGCTTTGCGTAAATCATGAACATAGATCTAAAGAAGTACTTCTAACGAAATAGCCTTTCCAAGAAGAAAATCGTTCCTCGAAAAAAGTATCAAATAGAATAATGTATATTTAATGACATAATATTCGCATCAACTATTTTTAAGAAGTGTCATACATTTGGTTATAGTGTATCTTCAGTGGAAGTTAGAAATGCATTTTGGTATAATCCGTATGCCACTGCATGTGGTAAGATGGATTCTCCATACGTCACCAGTTCGTCTGCTTCTTCAAACTGTCTGTCGTCTGGTGGGTATCTGATACACAGTTTCGGTTTCATGTTGTAGGTGGCGCTGCCTTGGCAGGGATTCTCGCCGGCTGCACAGAACCATGCGCGTAGCTGTGCAGCTGCTATTTCGTTCCAAAGTCGCGACACGATATTAACACTATTTCGTTGGAAGTCCTTCTTTAGTTCTATGTTCATGGCGTAAATATATATATATATATATATATCATTTTGGCCGCTTTTGCTACATTTTTGCATTCTACCCATTTAGTGACGACACTCTCAATGTTCTGCAACTGATCAAATTTCGCTCGAATCTCTTTTTCGAGAACCAAATATTTCAACAATTGGGCTTTTGAGAATCGAGGTTCTGCTGTATTGGTAAATAACTGTATTATATCCATTATTTTGAAACTCAGTCACAAAATTGAAACTTTTACCCATAATCACATGAAACATATTACATGATTGTAACAAAGTAAAGCGTTTTGGCTTAAGAACAGCTTCAAGTCAAAATGCATTTTTAACTTCCACTGAAGATACACTATGGCCAAATTTATGACACTTCTTAAAAATAGTTGATGCGAATATTATGTCATTAAATATACATTATTCTTATTTTCAAAGATTTCATTGGGGGAAAAAATCTAGATGTAACTTTGCATGGTACTTAACATCCCGCACAAAACTTCAAGTGGCGATAAAGACATTTTAAAGTCGCTCTTCGAGTAATTAATCATTCGCTAAGTCGGTCGCACTGGGAAATTATTTTACTGACCAAGAAGAACTTTTCAAAACCATTAGGGGAAAGCTCCTGAGCTTAACAACGGTTTCATTTAATACAAAAGAGAAATAATCTTGATAAAATAAATTAAAACTAACTGAATCGGAAAATTGATAATTTTTAATTAATGAGAATAAAGGAACTCTTAAGTAGTTAGAGATTTTATTGTGTGTAAGGGAAAAAAAAAGAATACTCATTATACTTCAAATAAAATAAATATGCACACTTGAAGCTTAGTTTGTTAATAGACAAAAATACATTCAAATTGTAGCTCACGAAATAAAATGATTTATGTTTCTATGTAAAATTATTTATTTAAATTTTTTTATAAATCTATTAAATAGTATAGACATTGTCATTGGTAAGTTTTGTCATCAGAAATAGTTAATTATTTAGTTTTTACAAAACATTACATAAAATACTTGTGTATGAAAAATATTAATATTTCTATTGCTTTTTAAAACATTTGTTTTTAGTAGTAAACATTCACAAGGGTGTATCAAAAAGTTTTCGGATTAATTATGTGGATAAAATGTATATTACATGCCTAAATTTGAACGATATCGCCTTCAAGGTAGTCATCTTATCAGGGCCCGATCATTAAAATTTTGGGCTTTGGGCCCAGAACATATTTTAAGTTCTAATTGTAGTTTATTATACAGGGTGTTTCACTACCAGACCGACAAACTTGCAGGAGGTGTAGAGGGCACAGAGACGACTCGGAATCACATAGGAATGCAGGGTCGAAAATGCCGTAGTTGCGAGCTATGGTTCAAAGAAGCAGAGAAAAAGAACAGAAACAGCAACACATTAATGGGAACAGAAAACATTTTATTGAAAGGTTGTACTACAGAAGGTGTTCGAAATTACTACCAGAAGTCGTCAGGCAGGCTTGACAGCGTTGTCGCAGGGATTCACTTACGTTCTGGAGGATTCCTGGTGTGTCGCGTATCCTGCCTCGCCGCTTGAATATCTGTAGCTGCCGTCAGGATACGCGACACACAAGGAATCTTCCAGAACGTAAGTGAATCCATGCGACACCGCTGTCAAACCTGCCCGACAACTTCTGGTAGTAATTTTGAACACCTTCAATAGTACAACCTTTCAATAAAATGTTTTCTGTTCCCATTAATGTGTTTCTGTTCTTTTTCTCTTCTTCTTTGAACCATAGCTCGCAACTACGGCATTTTCGACCCTGCATTCCTATGTTATTCCGAGTCGTCTCTGTGCCCTCTACACCTCCTGCAAGTTTGTCGGTCTGATAGTGAAACACTCTGTATGTTTACCTACAGTGTATACAAGAAGTGTATGAATATTGCTTCGATGAATAAACGTAAATGAAAAACTGAGATTCGTTGTGCACACAAGTTGTACTATTATTAGCATCGAAATTTCTTCATAAAAACTAATTTGGCAGAGTAAAATATCATGTAAAATAAGCATGAATTTATACAAGCACAAACATTAAAATTTATGTATGCCAAAGAAATTCAATAAATAAGGCAGGTATAAAATTAAAAAAGTCCTTCCGGCCTGTACCGGGAATTAAAGGTAGTTTTCCTATATCTTCGTTTTATAGTTTTAGCTAGTGTTACTCGAAAGCAGCAAGCTAAAATGCAAAGATTCGTTACAGAAGATTCGTTAATACTGAATTTGAATAAGAAATCCAACAAATTATTCAACTACAGCCAAGTTGGCTTCATTTATGCAGACTTATTTTTGGTAGCCAAATTTGGCGAAATTTCACCAAGTGTCGCCAAGTTTGGCGAGAATTTGACACTAACGGATATGAATATAGTTTTATGCGTATGATTGGGAAAATGATTACAACAATGAAAAATAATAATTTGCGAGAAATCCTGTTCATTTAAAACTCATAAATTAATTTCTGATTTGTTTTAATCTGCTGTCTTGTTTCAAAATGTCAGCCGCCCTAGAATTTAAAATATATCTGAGCCATTTTTTAAGATAGAGGCAAAACAAAAAATGTTCCGCAATCCTTGTACCAAGGCCTAATACTTAAGCAAAAAATAAATTTGAATTTCGATTTTTTTTGTATATTTTTTTAGTTTTAAATCTTTTAGTGGCCGCCCTTTTGAAACAACATGGCGGACCAAGCAGGCCAACGTACTCGGTCGAGTTATTGGTGAGCTTAATACACACGCTTAGTTTCATCCAAAACGGGTTTATAAATACGAGTGCTATCGTATGATATAGATATCATATATATATATATATATATATATCAACATTTGAACGGAGAGTGGTTTTGGGGTCTGGGAGTCATGATCGGTGAAAATATACCGAAATTTTCTGGAATTGCTTTTCCCCGAACGACTGCAATAGGTGCCTTTTTACTTTTTGTTATAAAAGCTACCTAACACTCAGCTCAGATTTAAAATATACGTACGTAAAAGAAGTTAGAAATATTTTGGATGCTTTTTGAGAAACTAGAAACTTCGAATATGCAGAAACATTATAACTACACTTATGATGTCATTGACAATTTACATACGTCGTGAATGAATAAAGAAGGTTTGAATGTCTATTGCATTAAAGATGAAGATATCCATTTACAATAAAATTTCCAATGAACAAACACGAAGAGATTTTTGTGTTCATAAAATCTGTGGACTCTGTGCGTTCATGCGATTGTTGTAAAGCAGCCTAGAAGCATTTATGCACGCCACCATACGACCTTTTACTATTTGCAATTGATCTTGGCAACGATATGAAGAAAACAGTGACATTTTATTTGTATCTTCATCTTTGGAAAAAAAGAAGAAAACGGCAGGAAATAAATCAGATGTGGAGGAAGGGAGAGCTTGTTGGGATTAACAAGAAACTCACGAGAGTATGCATTGTCGATGTGTATTATGCTATTCTTACCGCGCCGAAATATTTGGTACGTATCTATTACGCTTAACCTAGACATTGCTGATTAACTCAGTTAATGCAAAACTTATAATGTTGTTTTTTGTTCGTGATGTAATTGCAAACTACCACACATACATGCTACAAAACAACCACCCGGAAAACTCAGCACTGCAGTGTTTCTTGGCACATTCCTTATCAAGATTGAAAATACGAAGCGAGAATAACCTTATGTTGCCATCTGCTGGGATGCTTTATAACTGTTCTGGGAACGCTTTGATACATTCTTGTATATATTGAAAGTATTCATCCCACTCAGAGATGTGTGAGTAACCTATCCTTTATAAAATAAAACATTCTTTTGAACGGCAGAATGGGTGATAATCGGTTTCCTTTCATTTTATTTTGATTAATGAGAAGTTTTATTTATTTACTTATTGAAAAATTTGTCACAACTTACTTGTAACACTGGTTGTTTTTCTTTCTTGCTGTGAACTTAATTCTAAAGCTCTTCAGTTATAAGAAATATATTACGTGAAGAAACACAATGAACAGTTGTAAAACTTTTCTAGAGATAAAATAAAGTTTGAGTTATTCAAACAATCTAGTACTCAAAATACTGTTGCATTACAAGCATACATGTTGCTGTTAAAAGTTTAGAAATTCACTAACTGAATAAAACAAAATCTCTTAAAAAATAATTTACTCCTATGATACTTTCAAGAAATACTTCTTCTGAGAATTCATTTCATATGGCAAATTCAGGTAAAGAGGCATTAAAAAAATATTTTTTTTATTTTCATTGAATAGCTGTCATTGAATGCAGATGAGATTTTTGCCTGTCTTCCACCATTCAAGTGCTCTTTAAACCTGCACGTAAGGACACTTGAAACACATAAAAAGTTTGTTGACAAGCAAGATTAACGAGATAACAGTATTTTGCATGCTACTTGAAAGAATACCAAAATTCATTACAAGCGGAAAAAAAACAGAACACTTTACTATTAAAAGCCATCAGAGAATTAAAATGAAATGCTAAATTTTAAGGTGACGTCGTGATTTATGTTCTAAATATGAAAATGAACTACAAGTGGAATCACGAAATAAGCTCCTTAAACTAGTTTATAAGTAAGATTAGTTAAAAAAAAAAATAAAACTCAACACCAACAAAAAATACATATATAAAAAATATATAATTAGAACTGGAGTTCGAGCCATTGTTCGGATCGGATTTTTTTTTTATTTGAAAAGGCGTGTGGGGGAGTGGGGTGCCGTGCAGCTCGAGTATAATGTATGAGAGAATATTGAATAAGACACAGTCGTGAACCAAAAACTTTAGGTAAAATGGCAATAAAACCATGATATCCTACAGCAGTTTAAAGTTTTAAAATTTCAGTACGTAATTTTCCAAACATATTGCTTTCATTGTTTGTTGTTTATAATAACATTAAAAATTTCGTTAGTTAAACTGTAAATATATAGTTTTTTTTTCTAATAAAATTTAATTATTTTACAAAAGTCAATATTCTTAGATTGTTAAAATTTCTCTAGAAAACTTTTGATTAGGAAAATATTATTCCTATGGGTAATTTATATACATACACAAACACATATCTATAAAAATATATCCGTACAGTGTTGCCAGTGGACTACTTTTTTAAAATTCAGATTGTTTGATTAGCACCACTTTTTTGAAACTGTGTAATCCGCCTTGTTGTCGCTTTATTTAATTTGTCATTAAATAAGGCGAGTTTTAATTTCTCAAAAAACTGGTGGCAATCAAGAAAACTGAATTAAAAAAAAGTAGCCCATGGCAACACTGTATCAGTACAAAATGTACGATACTTGGAAAACTTAAAAATTAATACAAAATCTGAAATTTTTCTTATTAGAATAACCTTAACATGATTGTGTTTAAAACATTTTAGACCTTTTCAAGAAATTTTAAATAATAAAGGCACATTTTTTTCGTTTTTGCGGAGGTCATTTATCATCCATTAGCTTATCGGAAGAAAGCAAGTTACATTGAGCTTAGAAGTCTTTTATTAAAAATTTGAAGATGATTATAAGGAAGTTTTAAAACTGTCATACGACGGAACTGAAAGAAAAAGTTTTAAAATATGACAAACTTTTTATCAACACTTTAAGACTGAAAATGTCGATCCTTTTATAAAATTTTGAAGAGAAATAATTTAAGTATTAAAATAGACTCAGAAGTTTTATGCGAGTATGATATTATGATAATTAAACTATGTATTTTAAATGTTTAATTATTATCATAACCTTTGAGATTAAGCTCATAAGATCATAAGATTGTCTTAAACTTTTCATCTTTATCGCTATGATAAAAATGAATGATACTTTATTGTTTTTTTCTCAAATTTAAAAATGCATTATTTTTTTTCAGATGCCAGTTAATCAATTTTTAATGTAGAACCTAATTGGCTGGTTGGTTGATAAATTGGAAAGTATACTCAAAACGAAACAACATCCTAAATCCAAAAGGTATAAAAATATCATGTTAGACATCGACCTCAGATATTTTATGAAAAAAAAATTAAAAATATTGAAATGCAAATACGAACTTTGTAAAAATCTCTTCCTTCGTTTTAATATAGCTTGCAAATGTTGTCACGTGACTTGAAAAAGCTTTTAAAGCAAAATTTGTTTCCGAGACCTCAATTGATAGATTGTTGATGTTTGGATACGTATATGCAATTGGAAACGGTGTCTCATACCTTATGGAGAAGCATAAATTGGCGACCCTGTTGGTTTAGCAGACAGTGTGCGAACTGGATCTTCGTGTCTAAATATGGCTACTTTTTACAACGAGGAATACTGCCAGTAGATACTCTTGGAAGAGGAATGGGATTGTTGGAAAAAAGCCGCAACACAGCATTAAGGCATAGAGACAGCTGAAGAAAGCAACACTATTCATTTACAATAGCTATTTGGGGCAAATTTTTAACTTTCTGAACTACTTCCACAACAGAGAAATACTGCGTTTGGTGTCCCAAAACAAACTTCCACACGCGATCAATGGGCACCAACAAATATTTGGGAATCAATGTGGATGGAACGAACCGAAGCACACTCGTCTCAGCAAAATGGACAAAGAGTTACTCAGTTATCTGCATAATGGGTCGTATTTTAAAGTAAGGTAAATTAATTTTTATTTGCTCATCCCGTCTTTCAAAACTGACTTTTTTATAACTTGTATTTCTAAGTATTGCATTTAGGCCTGAACGACTTGTCAGAAAATCAGTAAATTCCAAACCGCACGATCTTGTGTAATAAGTCTTATACGAATAAACAAATACCCCCCCTTATAGAAATAAAATATTCTGAAACCAAAATTTCTCCCATAGATGCAATGTTAAGGCTTGCCGCTTAATAGAATAATTTGAACACTCTTCCCTCGGAGAGTGTTGCTCATTATTGCATTCACTCTTGCACTCTTGCCTTTGTATTGCCACTCTTGCAATATAGAGATTTTTCTGGTCACTACTAATATAACAAGGAGGATAACAATAAATAAATAAGTAAATAGATAAAAAAGATTTTGACTGCTATGCACTAATTTTTATTTATTTATTTTTTTTTTTTTTTTAAGTTTGAAATAATGTTCCATCTACAGTGATTAGAAACAATTAAAATCTAATAAGTTTTTAAAGGCAAATCATGACGAAGAAAATTCTACAAAGGATAGAAAAACTCAAACTTATACCTTTCTCCACTTATTCCATTCTTATGGTGGAAGATTTAGAGAAACTTCAATTTACGTAAGAGGAAATTTTCGAATTTATAGAAGAAAAGGAGCTACAGAAAATAACAGGACAGAAGATGATAATGACAACGATACCGTAAAGATTTCATCATCGTTGAGTGAAATGCAGCCATCGCTGACGGCTACATGTAGATGCCGATTATAATGTACTTTCTAGTTTAAAAAAAGAACTTAATAACTATTCACAAAAACAATGAATAAGGAATTCATTTTATGGGATTTTTTTCATAAATTGTAGTAAGGTAAGTGAAAAAAAAATTGTAATTTAAAATTAAAATGTTTCATATGATGTTCAATAGATTAATTATGATACAATTATTCAAATTGGTAAAAAAATCATATGAGATGTAACCTTCCCAGCTGGGCGAAAAAGTCCGGGCTAGGATTCGAATCCGGGATCCCTTGGCTGAAGCTGCCAATGCTCTACCAACTGAGCCAAGGGATCCCGGGTTGGAATCCTGGTCTGGACTTTTTCGCCCAGTTGGGTAGATTACATCACATATGATTTCTTTACCAATTTGAATAATTGGGTCATAATTAATCTAGTGTAATCACGTTTCCAGCGTTTACTGGAGGTCCCATTACCTGTGATTTATTTTGTTGTGGTGATTCAGATATCAGACCAGATGCTATGATCATTAAGGTAAACTGGGTGAATTACTTCAGCCATATTCGTCCGGGATTGCTCATTTGGTAGAGTATTGGTAGCTTCAGTCAAGGGATCCCGGGTTCAAATCCTGGTCCGGACTTTTTCGCCCAGTTGGGAAGATTACATCTCATATGATTTTCAATGTTATTTTGAAGTTCAAATTATTTCAGAAGATTTTTTTTTTTTTACAGTTACAATAATTATTCTCTTTAAAATTATTTACAATTAATTAGTATTCAGTTTTAAGGAACAAAGTGACATGTGATTAAAGATTTCCTCGCATATCCAAATACTCGCATAATCAAATATTTTGTGATTTAATGATTTTCGTATGTATATTACCATCGCCGGATTAAAGAAACTGGATTTATTCAGATGGGTCGATATATGTGCAACCAGTGGCAGTTTTTTCTTATGCACTAACTTCCGTCAACCAGAGTATGGGAAATATCAGTTTCTCATATTTTGGTCGTGTATGATAAATTTTCCATGCATCACCCACTTCTTCCATGAAACCTAAAATAATAACCATTTGTAATCCTTATTCGAAAATTTTTTAACCTTTTTTTTGTAAAAAATTGATTTTAAAATATGCTTTAGTTGAATTGACACCTTATATTTGTGTTTAAAATTAATTTTCTCCCTTCAATCTATTTATTACGTTGCTTAAGCCATATGATGTAACGCTCTTATGATGAAATCTAGATCTATTGTAGGGGAATAAAAAGCTCCATTATTACAGTTTTGAAAACAAAAATAATTCAATGAAATAAAACATGTTTTCAACTTTCGAACCATTTTATTTCCCCACTCCCAGCAACAACACGCTGCATCTTCGAATTGCAACTGTAAATATAATTTGAAGAAGTTGAACGGAAATATAAATGGATTAACAATTCTTTAGTTTCGTTTGCTGTATAAATGCTCCGGTGTTACCAGCCGCTGTTAGGCACAGATGGGGGCATAAATGTTTCATATATCGATCATTTTGTTAATATCAAAGTGCAAACTGATAGAAATATGTTCTCATAAAACTGAATACAAAATTTATATTTCGCTAGAGTTTAACGAAATATATTTACTTATTATTTTATTTTGCAATTCGTATACGACCATATTGAATAATAATAATAATGAAAAAGATTTCAAGTTCGTTTTCGTACTTTGTATTTACATTTTAAGGTAGCAGAGAAGCTGACAAATATTGATTTTTAAGAAACCGCCTAACAGAAGATATTATTGAATTATGATAAAGATTTTATTTCTTTTCCAAAACAATTTCTTATTAAGTTCTAATATTTCGTGACAAACTTATAAATTTAAGAAACTCTAAGAAAAGTTTTTATTTTAAAATTTCGTATTTAGTATTTAAAAGTTTACAGTTTAATAGTTTATTTGTAAATTATTTTCCGAAACGACTTTAAATGTAAAATAACATTTATTTGTAAAAAAATGTTACATTTTCCGTAGAAAACACTTAATCTAACTTCCAAAATGTGTTTACCATATTAACATTTTACATTTGTGGTTAAGATCGTTCATCTCTTTCAATTATTGACTCAATAGTTCACTATTTTTAAATTTCCTCTCTCTAGAATTTATTATATCGCTTAAAAGCAATATAATATAACACTCTAATGATGAAATACAGATCAATTTTAGGGGAACAAAATTGGTTATATTATCGCAGCTCTACAAATAAAAATAATTCATTGTCATAAAACATGCTGTTATGTTTTCAACTATCAAATAATTTTATTTCCACTTATAATTACAATACGCTGCTTTTTCGAAATGCTACTGTAAATGCGATTTGAAGAAGAAAAATAAATGGATTAACAATTTTTGAGTTCCGTTTCGCTATAAATGCTACCAGCCACTGCTAGGCACAGAAGGGAGATTAAATGTTTCATATATCGATCACTTTATTAGCGTGAAATTTCAAACTGATAGAAATGTGTTTTTATAAAATGGAATACAAGCTTTATTATTTCGCAAGAGCTTATCGAAATATGCTTGCTTATTAAACTTGTTTTATTTTCCAATTCATATACGACCATAACAAATAATAATTATTATAATAATAAAAAGGTGCATTTCTTTTTTTTTTCTTTTTTACTTTACATTTACTTTTACCAACACAAAGAAGCAGAAAAATTGAATTTTCACAAACTATATAATAGAAAAAAGATACTGAATTCTCCTTTGGAAATTCTCTAATACGTTGCTGTGTCTCATATACTTAATATTTGTGTAAATTTAGAAACACACAAAAAAATGTTTATTTAAAAATATACTCCGTCGTATAATGCGGTAAACCCTCGATATATTGCGCCTCGTTACATCGCTCATTCGGATATATCGCTTTTTTTTGTCTCTCTCTCCCCTAGAATAAGTTCTACGGAAACTTCACTTTCATGAAATTTTAGGTAATGTTAGTCAAAATAAGCGTAAATCTGTATCGTTAATTTTATTATCAAACTCGTATAATAACCGAAAAATATTTAAAAAATTACTTGTAGATTATCGTCTTTCATTATTTTTAATACCCTCGGTATATTGCTGCTGTTTTTCTTGTCTCTAGAAAGTCGCTATATAAAGAGAGATTACTGTAGTTATGTAACTTGTAGTGTATAATTAACCATATTGCGGAATTAGTGCGTAATAACTCTAAATGTATTTATGTCGGACTAAATACTACAAAACTGCACTCCCAGATAAAGAAAATATATATATCAAGGGTCTTTATATGACTTTCAAGTTTTAAATACGAGTTTTATATAATGTTTGGTTAAAGGTTTTATTTGTTTCTAGAAAAATATTTAATGTACCAGTTCTTATATTAAAATGAAAATAGATGCACCCTCCTTTATTGACAGATCGTTCACAACAAAATCACAACAAAGGTTTCCTTAGACTCGAAATACTGTTTTCTTTCAGAATACGAATGGAACTTCGAAAAAAAGTTCCTCTACACTGCAAAAAATAATTGTTGATTTTACAGTATAATACTGGCACCCCAGCTACCAGTATTATACCGTAAAATTAACAGTATTAAACAGTAAAATAAGCAGTAATCTGCTACCGCGCATGCGCGGCAGCGTATTACTGCTTATTTTGCAGTGTACTTATGAAAAAATTTACGACACCTTATTTGCTTTCCTTGGATCAAATCAGCCCTGAAAAGAATATAGTTTATGATTTATTATTATTTTTAAATCTGCATACGTTTAGAAGGGATCAAAATTTGAGGATGCTAAAGTTAAATCCACGTGATGTATTTTTATTTATATCTTCTCAAAATTTCATCCTATTGAATTTTTTAATGCGATACAATGAATGGATCAAACATGATCTATGTGTTTTTTTGACTAAACAACATATTTTAAAATTAAAGTGTCCAGTTTGACCAATTTAAGCACCTACTTACATTAGACATGTGATCTTGTGATTTGTGTTTACCATTTTCAAAAACTTTGCGAAAATAGCCTACTTATCATTTTGATCTTGAATATTAGAGCGCATGAAACATATGTCACCTATATATTAAAAGGTATTTTTAAGACTTTTGTGTTATATTTTTATCACTTTAAGCAGTAATTACACTTTAATTTAAAGTGATTTTATTATATTATTTGTAACATATTTTTAACTAGGATAATATCACCAAATATATAAGGGGGTCGGAACAAGAAAGTGCCAAGCCACATTTTTTGCGAAATAAATCTAACACTGTAATCTGTTGCTTAATATTGTAAATTATAATATTCAACATATAATTAGTTTCTAATGTCACTTGGTGGCAGCCTATGCGGCAGATTTCGTTTTTGCCCCAGATGTTTATGCCCCCAATGAAGATAGCTAATTCACAAAAAACGAAACAGTAATATCATTAAAGTAGTGCCATATTGTTATTCAGAATATCTCAAATGTTTCTAAGACTTTAGCGAAAAAACTATAGGTTATATATCTTGATTTGAATATTGGATCAAATTTTCAAATTGCAACATTTCAGAAGTTCAAAAATGTGGCTTGGCACTCTCTTGCCCCGACCCCTCATATATTAAAAAGTTAAGAATTTAATCTGCATCAATTTGTGCATAAAAAGGACAAAAATCATAAAAAATTTGGGTGTTTAAATTTACAGTTCATTCAACTCAGTATTTTTCAATAAAGTAAACCTAGGAGAGTCTGCGCACAATTCAAAAGAATAACAATAAAAAATCTAAATATTAATTTTTTGCTAAATTATCCATGAATAATTTTTACTTCATTTGTTTTTTATGCATTTCCATTGCTATTTTGTTGTTATGTTGTAACTTAATAGAACAGTTGTAATAAAACCAAGAAAGTTATTTTGCGCAATCTGTCCTTACAGGGTTGATGTGATTACGCACATGGGTATAGGAGAGATTGTTACTAATAATAATTACAATTAAATTGTTAACAATAATAATTACTCTTAAGTGACATTGTTGTAAGGTTTTTGTGAACAAATATTATTGTATTAAGAGTGAATATTTGAACCTAATGATTAAAGAATCAGAAAAAGGAAATAATTTTTAAAACGATTAAAAAAATTTTATTAAAGGGGAAAAAATTAAAGAATCAGAAAAAGCAAGTCCAGATAAGATTACAAAATAACATTAAGTTACTTGATAACACGTTTAACTTAAAATTAGTCCATTTACTTTCTTTTTGTGCAAATTTATCAATAAGCTGCGTAATCTCTCCTAGCATGGAAACTGATGGGAACAATGCGCCATCTCTCCTAAGTAGCAGTTGCGCAAACTCTCCAATTACAGTAAGAGAGATTGCGCGGCCTTTTATTTAAACATGACCGCTACTAAAACGAACCGTTGATGTTCACACTGTTAGCCTAGATTAGTAGCTTATGAGAAAGCGTTTAAGTTTAAAATATTTTGTACTGCTGACATTGTATAGAAATTCTGACGAATAGCTATGAAAATTCAAGCACTTACTTTGGGAAAACAAACAAAATAGCAATGCTTTATCTTAGACGCTCAAAACAATCAACGTGCGCTTTCAAGTTGACACTCCACTACTGCTGTTGTACAACTACCTGGAGTCGCTGCGTGCTCAACTATACTCCTTCCCTCCGAATCTGTATGTGCGTCATCTCTCCGACCGCGCCATCTCTCCTGGCTTTACCTTATGGAGAGAATTTTCACTTTTTGGCTTTCTATAGAATTTTTCTTATGTTTACAGCTTTCCTGGTTAAAACGGCATATAACTCTAGAAGTTTTCCCTTTTAGATCATATATATATTTTTTTAAATATAAATTTATGGATAAACCCTCAACACATTTTCTTTTATAATTTTATGAAGATTGACAGGACTCCCAACTGGTCCGCGTTTTGAATACCAGTATTTTCTACGAAATATTTTCGTGGTACGTTTCTGCAACATTTGCAATAGAAAGAACCTTCGAGGTTGGTTTCTAGAAAATTTGCATGAAAAATCTAAAAAAAAATTAAAAAGAAAAAATACTGGTATTCAAAAAGCGGACCATTTGGGAGCCTTGGATTGAAGAAAAATATATAAACTATATCTTTTTCCGGTCTTTTTTTCCCAAGGAACTCAACTATGATGTCAAAAGTGTATGTTACCATTTGTTTTAAAAAAAAGTTTTTATATATTTTAATATAGTCCCTATTTCAAAATTCATATTCTAAAATTAAATGTTATTTTGAGTCTAATGACACCTATGTTTTGTTTTTACTGTAAATAATCTGCGAATGAAGACGGGTGTATCTTTTTTTCTGACATAGACTGTACAATCCTGGACAAAAATCATCCCTTAATAATACATCTGCAAATAATCGCATAAAAACACAGAGTTACTAATCGATAGATAATGTTTACTATAAAATACTAAGCATAAATTATTAGGCTTCGAAGTTTGCCTACATATTAAAAGTTGTTTCAGTTTTTTCAAATGGTAACATCCACTTTTGACACTTTATATGAGTTATTTGTATCAAATCAACCAGGAAAGCTATATAGTTTTAACTTCTTTAATATATCATAACGAAAATATGTCAATAAATGTAGTAAAATAAAACTAAAATCTTATAAGGAAAAGTGCCGGCAATATTCAAATAGTAATCTGTAAAAAATTTTAAAATGACTAAGTATAAAATAAACTAACGTTACATAAAAGGAAATGTCTTTTTTTTCGGTTACTTTCAAAAAATTTTCTTTTTTGAAAATACAAGTGATAAGCTTATAGACGGTCTTTTTCGATGTAGAAAAATTGAACGTCTTTATACCTTTTACTGTAAATAGTTCTACACTTCGAAGAGCAGATTTCTGCCTACTTATTTAATATTATAGTTTTGTTTTGCTGTCATTTTACAGCAAAAGTAAGTTAGCACGATTCTTTTTGTAGGAATTCAAAATGGGACGAAATGCAAAGGAAACGACTGATAATACCAACCACGCATTTGACGGAGGGACGACTAGTGAACACTCAATTGAATGTAGATTTCATAAAATTAATGATGTGTATGAGAGCCTTGTAGATGAAGAAAAGGGAGGACGAGATTTTGTAATTGTTAATGAAAAATTTAATGCATTATTAGTTGAAGATAATATACGTACCACAGTCCAAGAGCTTGCTGATAAACTTTGCGTTTGTTTCAAAACTATCTCCAACCACCTTAAAGAAATCGGTTGAAAAATTAAATAACCGAAACAACCATTATTTTTTACACAACCTCATACAATCTATATTTCTTAAACTTCAATCAAAGCGAACTCGTAAGAGATTCCCTCAATATCAGTTTAAATTTTTAAGAAGTAGCATATTACGAAAAAGAATTACTTTTATCTATAAGTGTAGTATTTCGTAGCGCCCTTTCCTATAATTCTGCTAAAGTACATCACGTTCAGACAACGAAAATTTATGATTGCGGAACATGAAAATGATCGCGATTTATACGCGATAACACTTTGAGGTATGCGCTTTACATAAATTGCTATCAGAGTATTTTGAGATCACTGTTCTGTTCTAAATTTCTCAAACATTAATTATTAAAGTTAATTTATTAATTAGCTCGAAAATGTTAATTTAACTTTATCATAATAATAAGTAATTTTATAATATTTACGAGTGAAAACTGCGGATTTTCAAAATAAATGCTCTTATCTACCTTATGTTGCGACAGTAGAAAATGTGGTTATAAAATTTTAAAATGATGATAAATTTTGCATGTGTGTTTTGAAAGTGAACTGATTCATTTTATTGAATCGTGTTTGTTTAATATTACCTTCTATTTGCATTTCTTATAGCTTTTAACTCATACATTATTCTATTTTCTGCTGTCAGAATTTTAAATCGTCAACAGTTGAATGTTCAATTAACAGAATATGCTATGAAGGCATCGTTTCTTCCATCTATAAAAAATAAAGATCAAGAAACTTGCTGAAATATGCTATTATGATACAAAATTATGGAATTTCAAGTTAGAAGTTTTTTTAATATGAAATTATTTTTTTCTTAGAACATTGATTAAATAATTGCTCAATTAGTCGATAGGTGTACAATGAACTCGAGTGGTTACGACATAAGCGTTAACCCGAGGCTAACGAAAAAGACAGGCTACCGCGGTGCATTCCACTTATCTTTTTTTACAGACCGCTCGAGGCTAGCGAAAAAGACAGGCTACCGCGGTGCATTCCACCTATCTTTTTTTACAGACCGCTAGAGTGACGTGATGCTCTTTTCGTACACCTTCATTGGTACATTCAAGCATCACGTGACTCCGGCGGTCTGTAAAAAAAGATATGCGTAAAGCACCGCGGTAGCCTTTCTTTTTCGTTAGCCTCGCGTTAACCCCTTGAGGGACACCGGTATATAATATATACCACTTTTTTAATATATAACTTTGCCACCAGCATTATTAAATAAAAATATTTAGTATTGTTTTTTGCAGATTGAGAAGCTGGAAATTCATTATTAAAAATTACTGGTGTCGAAACATCGCAAAATTTAGTATTTTTAGACCACGTGCTTGCCCTCCAAAGGGTTAAGTGAGAAAGGCATTCCAGAAATGACATTTTTAAACGTCTGACAATGTGAGTCACCTTGAGTCTCGCCCATGAACTTCGACGAACTACATAATACCTTTTAAAATAAGATTTTTCCAATAATTAGTTTGATTAATTGCATTCTTGTAATTATGCTGTGTTGAGGAACTGTGCTTAAAAATCGAATTATAAGCAAAAAATTCTTAAACTTTATTAAATGGTACTCAAAAGAAAAGCAATCGACCCCCACACGCACCACGTCAAAGTCCATTGGATCCAGAGTGATTTACTTAAGCAATACGCCTTGCGTACTGTCATCTATGCCATTTGAGCGGAGAGTGAAACTTTCGCAATTAATATGAATTCACAAAAGACTCGACAACTATTAGTTTACATCTTTACACAAAACCCGCGAAAAGATACTATGTGAAACACCTAGTTTATTTTTTGCAAGTATGAACTAGAGAAACTCGTACGGTAAGTTTGATTTGATTTACAATGGAAGTCTATCTGCTACGAAACCAACACACACCAAGATCTGGTATTCACTGGTAACATTTTACACAATTTGTTTAGTTGCAAAAGAGCAATATTTTCAAGGTAAATCTAAGTTTAATACTTCCCTGAAACGGATTTGGCAGATAAAACAAAAATTCAACGTCAATAGCGTAATCGCCCATATACTTTTACAAATGACTAATTTGTCGAATTTCATATTTCTAGCCTTAACAATTCCAAAGAAATTTTAATTTAGAACGTTTTAGAGCATTTTTGGTCAATTTCATACTTTTAATTTTCAATTTTTTTAGAATCGCTCTTACCGAGCATTTAGATTTTAAGCTGACCACCATATCAAATTTCATATTTCTTTCTTCAACATAATTTGTCATACAGCATTTGATACATAAATCCAGACATCAACTGAAATATGTTAGTGTGCCAAAATTAATAAAGTAAAATTGTCGAAGATTTATCCAGAGAAGAAGAACCGTACCAGCGGCAGAGAATCGGCCATAATAAAAACATCAAAACACACATAAAAGTAGAAAGAAACCGTGGAATTGGCAATTGATAAGTTTTTGCTTGAATAATTTAGAGGTATCTAAATTTTAAATAATCAAATTATATTATAATAAGTTTAAAAATCAAATTACGTATTTTAAAAATAATTAACCTAATAGTAGGTACGGTAAATAATTAATGTAAAAATTTTAGCAATGCAGAAGAATTAAGCTTAAAATCTATACTTTTAAATGTATCTTGATTGTGACTTATCAAATTAGATCACGCGTTTGTGTTAATGGAAGTTAATGTAAAATGGATAAATTTTATTTTAAAAGTTTCCTAAAAATCTGCAATATCTACTTTTTAAAAAATAACACACAAAAAACAATATCGTAGTACAGTCATGGAAAAAAATTGTACCCCTCTCCTACATCCTTCACCCTGCCGCAACTCATCGTATAAAAATGTGACTGGTTACCAATTGACAAGTAATAATATCTACAAATTACAATGTACTTAAATTTGGCTTAGGGCTTGCCTACATATAAAAATTGTAGCAAACTTTAAAATTTTCAGTAGTAACATCTGATTTTGACATTCAGATGTTTGGACAAATTTTACCTTCGGAAACCAAACGGGAAGTCATTCAGTCTAGTAGTTTAGGAATTATGATAGTTTTAAGTTTGGAACTCTTAATGTTAAATTCATTTTTAATCATTGTGAAACAGGTGTGTGTAGTTTTTTAAGTCTAACTCATACACTACTTGGCGGTATAAACTGTGATTGTGGATACAAACATTTGAAGCTTCTAGAAATAGATTTCTGTTAAAAAATGCACAGGTTACATTTCATATTGTTTTACGAATATTAATTTCAAATAATATATATTTTGAAATCCAGCAATTCTCGAAATATCTTCCTAATTCCTAAATATATCGTTATAATATCTTCATAATTATTAAAGTTATGAACCTAAATCAGAGTTATCCTGTATTTTTGAATGAATAAGTGGATTACGACCCTGGTTTTCAATTGAAAAAATGTTTGCTTTAACGCATTTTATCACAGAATTAGTTTGTTCCATTATTTTACAAACACTTTGTATACTTTCATAACAGATTGGTAAGACTAACTGCATTTGACAGAATGTATTATTATATTTATGTCTATTCTATAACTAATAGTGTATATCACACAAGTTACTGCATGTAAAACATATATTTTTAAACAAAATATATTAATTGTATATATTTTTCTTTTTTATAGGTAAGTGTGCATATGAGATTCTTCATCGTCTCTGTTGATTACTGATTTGATATTTTCATTCATTTTAAAGGTAAGGTATGCTTAAGTTTTATATTTTATATTTAGTTTGACGATTTCTTTTCGAACAATGTTGCTTAACTTTAACATTTTTGGTAAACACTTAAAATACCGATATACAGGGTGTCCTTTCTTATCGTTCTCCAATAGCTAGTTCCTAAAACCATTAGTTTCACAAGTGTAGTTCCAGTTGCAAAAATGTCTCAAATGTTATTCTTCATCACATGAAAATCTATTTACATCAAAATAATTATTATAAAGCTACTAATTAAAATTTTTGTATGGTTCCTTAGCTCTATAAGTTATATTTAGAAAGAACTTCCTCCATGTTTTTACAAGTTAAACAGTAAAAATATATTTGTAAGAAATAACTTTTACCGCAGTTTGATACTTTGAAGTTTTTTAATTTTTGGCGTTTTCTGGCACTGAAAATACGCTTTTCCATTTTTAATGCTAGAAAACTCCGAAAATTCATATATTTCAAAGCACCATAACTTGGTAAGTCTTGGTCTTAGAAAAATGGAATTTTTACTGTTTTACTTATTGGAGCATAGAGAAATATTTTCCATATAAAACATATAGATCTCGGGGACTGTATAAAAGTTTAAATTTCGTAATTAAAAATAAAACTAACTTGACGTAAATGAAGTTTTCATACGTTGAAGAACCAAATTTGAATTTTTTTTTTGGAATTGGAACTATACTTCTATAGCTAATGGTTTAGAAATTAGCCTTTGCTCAACGATCAGAAGGGATATTCTGTAAATTCTTGGAAATTGATAAGTGAAATTTGTTTCTGGAATTTTGTTTATAGCTTACTTTATTCGCTGACCTTTCCGGCGTTGCTCGAAAAAATGTATATTATTTATGACTGAAACGTGTTCTTTGTATTTCATTAAACGTTAAAAACAAAAATAATTATTACGAAGTCCCTCAATATACCGGGTATCTTTTATCGAAAAAAATCTCAAATTCGCTCGGAATCACATTAAATATACCTGAATATAATATAGAAACAAACCTAGATGTTGGGGAAGGGAGCTTCGAATAGTGTATTCCTTTAAAGGGTCATATTAAATTAAAGTCTAATAATGCTTAAAGTGATAAAAAACATAACAAGGAATATTTAAAAATACCTTTTTAATGTCGATATTAAATTTTTTTAAATATTCCGTGTTATGTTTTTTATCACTTTAAGCATTATTAGACTTAAATTTAAAGTTAACAAGTGATTATATTAACACATGGGCTGATAAGTTCCCGGCCTGGTGCACAGATGGCGTTGCAATCGCCAAACCGATGTTTTTTTTAGTAAATACTAACCTTTAAAAGGTAGTAGAAAAATGCCATGATGATTCGCCGTGTGGATAAAACGTTAGAGTGGTTTTAGTTGAACGACTTTGTTGATAAACAAAAAAATGGATAACAAGAATTTCAAGAATTGTTATTTGATGGGAAAAATACCGTTCAAACAAAAGCTTGGCTACATAAGCGTTATCCGGACACTGCACCAGGTAAATCAACCATTATTGACTGGTTTGCTGAATTTAAACGTGGTCGTACGGACACCAGTGATGCACCACGCAAAAGAGGTGTTTACTCCAGAAAACATAAAAAAAGTCCATAAAATCGTTTTGGGGAACCGTAAAGTGAAGTTGCAGGAGATAGCTCAGACTCTGAAGATATCCAAGGAACGTGTAGGTTTTATTTTGAATGAACATTTGTCTATGAAAAAGCTGTTGTCAAAGTGGCTGCCGCGCGTGTTGACTTTTGACCAAAAACAATAACGAGTTCTGAGCACTGTTTGGAGCTTTTTCGTTATAAAATTATGTTATTTATTATTAAATTATTATTATTAATCATTTATTAAATTATTATTATAAAATTATTATTATAAAATTATTTTTAAAATTATTTTTATTAAATTATTATTATAAAATTATTATTATAAAATTATTTTTAAAATTATTTTTATTAAATTATTATTATAAAATTATTATTATAAAATTATTTTTAAAATTATTTTTATTAAATTATTATTATAAAATTATTATTATAAAATTATTTTTAAAATTATTTTTATTAAATTATTATTATAAAATTATTATTTTTAAATTATTATTATTATTATTAAATTATTATTATTTATTAAAGTTATAAAGTTATAAAGTCATAAAGTTATAAAGCTTTGTTAAAAAGTTGTGTTTTCTTTATTAGACCGGGAATTTATCAGCCCATGTGTTATATTATGGCAAAAGGGAACGTGACAACCTCTGTAGGTTGCCCACACCCCTCGAGCCGTGGTATAGCAAGAGCCGTCGTGGTAGCTCGACATATGACCTAGCGACCGTCTCCCCCTATGGGGTCTCGCGAACGAAGTCGTCGGGGGTTCCATGGCGGTTCATCAAGGTTCCGTCTCTGCGGAAGTTTCCTCTGAGATGTGGGGTTACTGCCGTGACGACTACGTCACCATACCTTGGTAAAATGACCTGGGGGTCCGCAGTGGGGAGCGGCCTCAGGCCGATCGCAGCGCCGGGCGAGACAAAGCCCTGGTGCGGTAAAAGCCCTTCAGAGGCTTGGGTGCGATGGTCGTTTACGCGCGTCGGCGACCCCCGTGGGCGCCTGACGGCGCAGGATAGTTTTATATTATTTGCTCATAGGACTGTTAAACCTTCAAAAACTTCAATCTTTGAAAAAATATATATATTAAAGAGTAATCATTTCTGAAAACTTTAAAGAAAAATGGATGACACTCTTAATAGTTTTTAAATAATGGAACATTTTAAGAGAGAGAACTTTAAAGTCATTTTTCTCAAAATGTGATTTTGGGGAATTGCGCACAAGGTAGTTAAAAAACTTTTTGATATTTTTTCATGAAATTTTCATTATGGCAGTAGAGGACGCTGTTGAGTTCGGCGGATGTAAGCGTTTTGCTGGCTTGAATCGCCATTCCCCGCATGGATGTAGAGCCATATGCATAGTTACACCAATGCGGAATATGCCGACATGCATTTCATGTATGGGGCTGCGCAAGGAAATGGAGCGGCTGCTCAAAAGATGTACATGGAGCGATTCCCGGATAGGTGCTGGTTTTAATCGCCATTCCACGCAAGGTTTTCGATCAACATGCATCCTTGCCGACATGCATTTTATGTATGGGGCTGCTCAAAGGATGCGCATGTTCAACGGCTCTCGTGCTTGTCGAAGGACTATCCTTTACTGTGCGTAATATTTCTTCTTATAACTGAAGGATTTCTGCGATATTTTCCAGTGCCCGTGTCATGTCTGGAAGTATAAAACGATCCACTTGTGCACAACTCCCGATGAAGAGGCTCAAATGTTCGGCGATCCAGCAGATTCCTATCCGGGAATCGCTCCATGTACATCTTTGAGCAGCCGCTCCATTTCCTTGCGCAGCCCCATACATGAAATGCATGTCGGCATATTCCGCATTGGTGTAACTATGCATATGGCTCGACATCCGTGCGGGGAATGGCGATTCAAGCCAGCAAAACGCTTACATCCGCCGAACTCAACAGCGTCCTCTACTGCCTCAACGCTGCATTTCCGCACCTACATTCCTATACAAAATCTGCTTATTTATGTCTCCTCTACCTGCCTTTACATTTTTGACATATAGTTCTGAACCATCCTGTATAACGTAAACAAAAATTTTCACCCTTTTTTCGTTGAAAACACATTTTTTCTTGGTGTTATATTGCTAAACTTTTGAAAATTTTATATAAGCAATATATAGTTTTATTTTTTGAACATAAGAATATTATGAATGAACATTTTTTTTATGTCCAGTGTGAGAACCAAATTCTCAAGTATAATTATATAACAAAATATTTGTATTACATGCAGAAATTCTTTTGTAATCATGCGCGCAACCTGTGATTCCAATTTTTTGTTCGACAAATTAAAAAACCCTATAACAACTAATTTTCCCCATTATGATCCGAAAAAAAAAATGTGAAATGAAAGAAGAGACATGTATCTATTACCACCTTTAAAAATAGTGTTTTTGTAATGTATATTGTTTACGATATAAAATGACAAAAATTGTCACTCTTTTTCACTTTTTGACATTTAAAAGTTCTATGACACCTTAATATGGAAAATCGTAAAAAAAAAATTAACTAAAAAAAAAAAAAAAAAAAAAAAAAAAAAACACTTAAAAATGTCTGAAAAAAGAGAACGGATTTAAGGACCTCTTTAAACTATTTATTTCTTTTGCCACCAAAAATTCAATTATTTGTCAATTGTCATGGTGCAAACCGCACTGCGATACGACAGTTTAAAATTTTTTTTAATGAACTTTCGTAATAATATGAACCGACTTATGGTACACCCTGTATATAATTAAAAGATTAAATGGAAAATAAAATAGACCTTAATATTAAAAATAATAATAATTATTATTATTATAATTATACTTGTTTCATGGCAATTGTGATAAGTTGTTTACGGTTTAAAAATTCTTTTGGCATTGTTTTATTTCTACGTTCATTTATTTAATCCCCGTCATCATGTGTAAACAAAAAGAACCTCGTGCGGTTGCACAAATTATTATTATTAAACTTTTCAACAAATGAAAATGAAAATACCTAGTGAAATTTGGCACTGACTGAATGTATTATTCGAAAAGAGCACTCTACCGGGGTCCCAAGTATGCAAATGGCAGAAAATTTTCATTAATGATACTGTATTTATTGTGTAAGTGGATTTTATGGTGAACGACTTAGACATAATGTAGTATAGTGCTGTGAATTTTTAGGGTCATACCTTTTATACGCGATCAAAATCAACAAAAACATCAAAAGTTTGAATTAGTGTAACTTCAAAAACTTTTATGCATAATCATGGAATTTTGACTATTGATTAAACATATTGTGCTTTTAATATGTTAATTGTGATAAGATATTTTTAAATAACTTTTGGCCTTAAAATGGCAAAAAATATTTTTAAAAAATCTGTAAAATTGAACTTATTAGATAATGAAATCTATTCCGTATAAAAAATTTCAAACTGCGACGCCAAGCTTCGAACCAGAACCTTTTGAGCAGCAGGCAAATACGCTACCACTTAACCACCTAGCTTAACCGAAAAAGACTGAAATTAAGTTTCTGCTTTAAAATCTAAATCACAGAAATGGTCGGATGTCATTTAATTAAATCATTTAACTAAAATAATATAAGACCTTTTCCAAAATTTTATGATTTGTCGTGTGATTGGGGCTATTCAGCTATAAGTATGAAAAATTTCAAGTCTGTAACTTATCCAGCTTCCGAGAACTGGATAAACAGACTCTGTGACAAATAGACAGACAGAGGAGTGAAACGAATAGTGTTCCGTTAGATGAATGGAAACCCCAGAAAGAAGAAGAATCGCTCGGCACCCATCATTTAAAATTAGAATACTAAAATATGCTATACTAAATATGTTTAAATACGCTAGTCAAAAACTATAATGCATTTTTGTCATTTTTCTCATAAAGGATGTATTTAACCTGAATTTTTACGATTAAGCATTTTCCTTAGTTATCGAAGAAGCTCTCCTTAAATTTATTAGGCGACTTCTTAGAGATTTCCGTATTTAATCTTATTCATTGTTATTGACAAAATGTTTTATTTTCTCTGTGAGGTACTTTTTTTCTCTTATTGTACTTTTAAGTTATTGTTCCTTCTATTTATCTTCAAACCGTAGAAAGATTGCGTAGATTTCGCATAGCCAATAACGCAAGGTATTTTCCACAAAACATAAAAATAATTTTTATCTCTAATCCTACAGATTCATACATCGTCTTCATTCTAAAATTCGTATATACAATGTCAAACATGCTTAACTAATATTTTATTTATTTACTTTTCTATAAAATAAGGGATATTTCTCTCTGTCTACACACACAAACATGTGTAATATTTATGCAACTTTATTTAGCGCCTGGTGCAAAACACCTTGTTACACAACTTTGGCGCATGAATAATGATAAATGACGGTGCCAATGAAGCCTGCCCGCGCCTGCACTAATTGACGGCGCCTGATGCGAGGGCACCATCCACGCCATATATAAATATATACAAATACCGGATGATTCAAAATAGAGTTTTTGACGCTGATGGCTCATATTTTGAATACAATGTTCTACAAACGGAAAGACACGCGCCTTTAGTGCTGAAAACCACTGAAAATTAATGAAAATTAAATCATTATATCCAAGAAAGTTTATTCCGTAAAAGAATTCACCTTTTTTAACGTCCTTCTTAGACGCATGGGAAAAAAGGGCCGTATACAAAAAGTAATGTAATATTTTAATACACATAGCCACTTGTTAAACAAATGCTATAATATCTGAAAACTGCACTTGGTTCGTATGCATCGTCATAACTTCTATTTTGAATCATCACCCGGTATATATATATATAATAACTTTAAAATCAAAATACGTCAAACAAGTTCTATCAACAAAATCTGACCAAATCTCTAATTTAAAGATGGGAAGTATTTAGTTTATATAGAATAAGTAAAAAAATAACTATCAAATTCAAACAACAAAATGATCGAAATTCCATACGTATATATACATATATGAGCTAATATATACCGGGTGTCCGTAAAAGGTTGGACTGATATGAAAGAATCATAACTCTAAAAATAATTGAGTAAATGCAATTATTTTCTTTTCAAAGTACTCGTCAAATATCCAAGATTTGTTAGATACAGCTGTTTTAAAGTCTGATGCACAGAAACGATGATATGTAAATGCAAATCGCACCACACATTCGAAATTTCTTCGATGATTCCGGGGTGGAAAGTGTATAAGTCTAAAACTACTGGAGTTATGGGAAAAATGTCAATTAGAAAGTTCTTCCGCATCTTCGATTTATTAGGAAAGGATCCACTATGTGCACAAATAACCTAAGCAAAAAGTTAAAATTGCGAATGTGTGGGGCGATTTGCATTTTCCGATCATAGATTCTCCGCATCGGCACGATTTTAAAACAGCTACATCTAACAAATCTTGGATATTTGACGAATACTTTGAAAAAAAAATGCATTTACTCAATTATTTTTAGAGTTATGATTCTTTCAAATCAGTCCAACCTTTTTCGGGCACCCGGTATATATACAGGGGGGAGTAAATTATGCAATAAGTTAACATACAAAATATTTTAATTGACAACACAGGATTCAACAAGAACACGTGCATTTAATTGAACACACCGTATATAAAGAAACAAACAGTAATGACATAGTGAGTTAATACGGTTAAATGTGGCTACATAACGACTGTACATAATAATAACCTTAGAGGGAAGCACTTTTGCTTTCTCTCATCAAACAAAACCAGCCACCTCCGCTAAGTCTTGCGTAAAAAACTAAAGGAATACTGTTCTACTCATGACACCATCTATCATCTTCGTTTGTGAATCTTTTTTACCTCAGCTAAGTTAAGACGTTGCAAGTTTTGATGTCTCTCACTCACGTGTGTGTGTGTAGTGTAATTTCTTCAAAAGTATTAGAAATCATTTAGTCTATATTTAAAGCCTATATATATATATAGACAGAAAAATGCAGATGGATAGCTATAAGATATAACATGTATATATATTGGCATGTGAGCAGTGTAAATTTTGCTACAGCCCTTTATCTAATAAAAAAATATGTACGTCTTATTATCCAACATTTCAGTGATTAATAAAGAAATTTATTCTCGAAAAATGCAAGTTTTATTGAAGCATTATCACTTAAAAATTGAATATATCCTCTATTTGAATGAAAAGAGAAAAGGTGAACATTGAATATTTGAAAAGCCACATTCAAATTTCAGGTGAATGCACATTTTCTCTTCTCACTTCAGAGAGAAGAAGTCGCACTTGTGCAAGAGAATATATTTACGGCCCACGGAATGTTTCGCGTCAAAAACTCTCCCATAAACACAAAATCATTGATTTATGGAGACATCACGTTTCCGCTCTGTAGTTTTTATAGAGGTCACAGACAGCACACATTTTATATCGGAAGAACGTGTTTCTCATTGAAATATATTTCTTGTTTTATTTAACTGAAAAGAGAAAGGCTATTCTCCAGTTTTTCAGACTTTTATTTTACCTTTAGACATTTTTTGTCATTTTTAAGAAAATTTTATGAGAGCGAATAAAATATAAACGAAACTTTTTCAATAGATTATATTTGTAATATTATTTATCAAAATAATTCAAATGTTATATTTTTTAGATAGCTTTCTGTAACATCTACACACTCTTTGCAACATATTGGAAGTTTTTTCCTTTTAAATCTTTGTTTTAAAAAAAAGTATTGGGACGTGTATGAATACAATTGCACAAAAATTATTGTCTTCTTCATCTGATGGAAATATTTCTCCTCCTAACGCTTCTTCTACGGGATTCAAACAAATGCTAGTCCGATGTTGGATAAGTTCGAACTATAAGGTGGGAGATCAAGTGTTGTCCAGTAGACTTTCTCTATTTTTTTTTCCATCGCTGTGTGAGGTCTTGCATTGTCCTACAAAACAAGGGATTGAAATGAAACGTTTTTAAAACAAAGTGTGCTGTTTAAGTGGTCTTATACCTTTCAAACACCGTGGAAATCGACAAAAACATTCAAAGTGTGAATTAGGGCATCTTTAAAAACTTTTTTATATAAACAGGAAATTTTGACTATTAATTAAACAGATTGTGCTTTTTAATATACTATACCATGAAACATGGACCAGTCTTTTACAGAATTTGTGGACTGTTGAAATTAAAATAATTCTTTTATTATTATTATTCTGCTAGTCATTTGCGCGCATGATATCTTCAGAACATTTGTAAGGATTTTTTATGAAATTTAGAATAGAAAATAAGCACATATGTAATTTTAAAAGATATTCTCTTAAATCAAAGTTATTTTATTAATCATGTAAAGAAATATTTAAAAATTAGTCGGATGTGCCAATCCCAAAACTTTCTTCTATCTCATACATGTTAATATTTCGAAATTCGCTATCACATCGCCAATAAAATCAATATTGTTCGTCATTCTGTTGTACGTCAGCTGCTTGCGAAGCGCCTGGTTACCTTCGCTACACACGCAGCCGATTTACAACAGACATACAAAAATTCGAGAAAATCGCTATCACAGCAGCACCTTCCGTCGAAATACCCCAAAATCAAGTAGGACCTGCAAACGATAGCCAAAACCTTATACTTGAAATTTGGTTCAATTCTATGCATAGCTTTTCAAAGGTACAATAATGAAAATGGTACAAAAATCGTATTACAGAGTAACCTCCTGAGTAACCTCCAAAATAAAGAAGAACCTGCTGGCCATAATTAACAAACCTATAAAAAATTTTGGTTAAATTCAATGCATAATTTCATACACATTTCGATGATACAATGAACACAGACACACGGACAGAAAGGCAGACAGACATTTCGTATAAACATGTTTTTCGGGTTCTCTGACCCCCTAAAACGTGTAAATCCCTCAAACACTGGAAGTTGAAAAATATTTCGATTACAATACTTCTATTACTGATAGAAGAAAGCAAAAATTCAAAATTTTGCACTTTTAATAAATAAAATTAGCCATAACTAAAAATTGTATCACTGGAAATGCATAAAAATAGGTCACTTTAAACACACACATGTGCTTATTATCTATACTAAATTTCATAACAATCCATACATACGTTTTCAAGATATACGCGCAATTACTAGCGAAGAAAGAAAAAGCTATTTTAACTTTAATAATAACCAAATTCTGTTAAAGACTAGTCAATTTTTAATGGCAGCATATTAAAAAGCACAATATGTTTAATCAATAGTCAAAATTCCATGATTATGCATAAAAGCTTTTGAGATGCACTAATTCAAACTTTTGATGTTTTTGTTGATTTTGATCGCGTATAAAAGGTATGACTCCAAAAATTCACAGCACTATACTGCATTATGTCTATGTCGTTTACCATAAAATCCACTTACACAATAAATACAGTATCATTAATGAAAATTTTCTGCCATTTGCATACTTGAACGGACCTCGATAGGGTGTCATTTAAAATATTTTTAAACAACTATATATATAAATATATACAGTTATTTTTTTATTAAAAAAATCTTCTTTTAAGAAATTGCGAAATTTTAAATTTCGTTTAAACAATTTGTTTTGTTTTGAGAAAATACGAAATTTGAAATTTTGCTTGAACGTCCCCTAAATTCTTGAGAAATTTCAGCATTTTAAATTTCGTTTAAACAATTTTTTTTTTGTTTTTAGAATGTTTACATTTTATTTAAACTTCCGCTAATTTTTAAATTTTCGGCATTTTGAATTTTATTTAAATTATTATTTTATTATTTTTTTTAAACAGCTCATATTTTTAAATATTAAGTTTCCTCTTTAAATAATTAATTCTAATCAATGACTAGTGCTGCCATTTCGCTTTTAATTTATTAAACTACCTTCGATTGAAGTAATTTTTATTTTATCATTCGAAATTTAAATTATATAATGTACTGTTTTAGATGGCGTTTTCGCTTGCCGATTTTAACACTAGAAATTCTTGGCGTTATAGTATCACTGTCTGATATTGAGTAAAAATTTGATATTGAATATTTTTGGAATTCGAATAGCAGTGCAAAATAGCTAAACATTTTCGTTTAAGTCCGTTCCGAGTCCAGAGGTTCGAAGTTTTAGAAGTGACTCTTAAGTTCAGCTTTTTTGTCAAAGTCTCGGCGGTAAAGCGTTTGCCTTCTAACGCAAAGGTCCCGGGTTCTATTATCGACGACGGAAATTGCAACTTTCGATTTTTTCCTCGAACTAAATTTCATTGTCCGATGGATTTAATTAAAGGAACTTTTGTATTTTTTTCTGCCATTTTAAGGGTTTCGTTTTTTAGCCAAAATTAAATCATGCAACTAAATATTTTTTTCAGATACACAAACATATGCTATTACAATTTCCTGAAAAGCTTTTCTTGAATATCTTTAATTTGATTAAAAAATAGTTTCATCTTTTAATCCTTTTAATATTAAATTTAATGGTGCTGCCATCTATATTCTTATTGATAAAGTGTATTGATAAAGGATGAGGATTTAATAATGATAAATTAATGATTTGGATTTATTAAATAAAGGATAAAGTGGAAAGGAATATTAAACGAAACCCTTTATGCGATCTTCGGTCACACTAACTCATTTTTTTTTCTTTTTTGCAATATCAAATGCATTTGTACAATGGTAATAGCCATGATAGGAGTAAAATAATATCTGTATTTAAATGAAATTATTTTTGGAAATTAAAAGAAATTTTCATGCTAACTAGTGAAATAAAAGAATATATAAAAATAATTTAGTTATTATAATTATATTATAATTTATTATTATTTGATGTTACTGTCTACTGTTTATTTTTTTAACTGTTCGCGAACATGAAAAATAATCATTCATTTGTAATTCTTCTCATAATTGCTGCAATTTTTTTTTTCTTTTTTTTTTTTTGTTATTCAAGAATAATTTACATGTGAAATATTTAATTCTCGTACATATATTTAATGCAAAACCTTTGAGTACTGTAAATAGTAGTACCGAGTGCCCCATAAAAATCACTAGTGGGAATTTAAACAGTTTGTATGCTTATTAGAAAAGCGCAAGAGACTGTTGAATACTGTCAAGTGTAAAAATGGAGTGTGTAATGTAGGAGATTAAATAGGTGTAGCGAACGGGGTTCAGCAGTAGTGTCCAGAAACATGCACAAGAGTTTGCGTCAACCTGTTTTTTTTTTACCCGGAAAGCGTGGTTACATTATAAAGTTTATTTTTACAACAAGAAATCGTTCGAAGTGAGAAAGCTGGTGAAAAATATGCGTTAGTCTATTTAACAATTAATGGAATAATGGCGCGATTTTTTTTTCCAGATAGGCCGAGATGAGTGTTCGTGAACAGTAATAAGCATTCACATGTGTTTAGAAGTTAAGGAAAGGCAATTTGAATATTTCTTGTAATTTATAACAAGTAAATATGCTTACGCTTTTGGAATTTCTTTGCAAGTGTTTTTTTTTTTTTTTTTTTTTTTTTTTTTTGGGGGGGGGGGACATTTTGTATTTGTTTTAGCTTTACTGTCAAATTTTTTTGCACTGTTTGTCTAATTTCTTCTTTGCCAAAAGTAGAAGGGAGATAGGGAGGGGCACAAATTATCCGAGTTTTGTGATAGAACTGAATTTTCTCTAAGATAAACAAAGTTAAAAGAAAAACGACTAATTTATATATTTATAATATTTTTAATTGTAAATAACTAAGATTAAACGAAATATATAATATTTAACTTGTAGGTCTGCTTATTAAAAGTTTTTTTAAAAGTATTTTTGTTTACTGTAGTCACTTTTAACGTGTATATTTTTATTTTATTGATAATGAGTGATTTTTTCTGATATAATTAGATTAGGAAAAATTTTTAGCGTGGCGAAAAAAATTCCACTGGCATTCTAACGTAAAAGATGCAAAATAAAATACTTTACATTATCTAACAAATACAAGATGTAATTTATAAAGCTTATATAGAAATATTTAGTATAACTAATGTTTATTTTTATTTTATTGTTTAGTATGGCGACACTTTAGCACTTTTTATTCAGTAGCCCTCTTTCCGATTCTAGACTACAAAATACTCGCGTAAGTTTAAGTGCGTTGCCTTGTGCCTATTTTTGTTTGAGCAAATATTAAATAAGCACTTCATTCAGTACGAATTCATTTCCAGCTGCCCTGTTGTCATTTCTTCTTCAGCAAATCTGTCTGCTATGAATATAAAAAATTCCATGAGTTTGTATTGCACTATAATACCGTCTGCACATTTCCTTGCAGCAACTGAGTAGAAAGAGCTGTCGTAAAAAAAAAAAAAAAAAAAAAAAAAAACGAGCTGATTTAAACGCATTTAACTCTTCCGTATGTGTTCAGTTTTTTTATTTTATAGTGTTTGTAAAATCTTTTTCACTGGTAAATTTTAATGTGATTTCATTGTAATATTAGCTGCAATTACAGAGACTGATCTTACTTTATTTTAAATATGCTGGGTTTTTTATTATTTTTATAATTTTCAATTAAGAAATTGATAAGGCAATAATTCAATTCTTAAACTTAATTGAAATACTTCTTTTACATATACGCGTGTACACACACACATCCTGTCAACGTAAGGAACTGGAAAAATGTTCCGTTATAGACAGGTTTCCTTCTAAAGAGATATAATAGTACATTGTTCTTTTCGTCAGTATCAAGAAAAACTTCCGTTTGAGACGTTCCGTTTTTCTCATTTAATTTATATTTAAATGTAAAAACTTAAACTCTCATATTTTTTGTGTACATAATTAAATAATCTATTTTATATCACTTTCAATGTTTCATTCAGTAATATTCTTTTGTCAATAACTAGAGAAATCAAAATACTCTGTCCTCCAAAAGTTAAGGTACAACCAATTTTTCGACGCTCACTATCAAAATAATGGTAATAAAGGTAAAAAATATGATTTATATGAATGATCATAGGTAACTTCAATAAAATCTTATGAAAAAATTATACCCATCTCAATTATTTTAATATATTGGATATTGATATGTTTATCAGGAGGACCTGTGAATATCCCACTTTGGGAATTTGTGTGAATTTTTTTTTTTTTATGGTTGATGATATTGAATTGTTGGTATTAAAATAGTGTTGACCATGTCTAGGACATGTCGTTTACTTGATTCGTTAAGATGGCGGGCAATCTGATGGATGGAAATGAAGTTATCACAAACTGGTGCTGCTAGACGTCTTAATGTGTCTTGTAGTGTGGTCCAAAGGCTCTGAGATCAATTTGAATCCAAAAATTCAGTATCAAGAAGACTTGTTCCAGACCGCACATGGGTTACAACCCCTGTACAAGATCATTTTCTAGCTCTTTTGACCCGAAGGAGGAGCATCACTACTGTGGCTCTGCTCATTTTAGAGCATCTTAAAACAACAGGGATGACAATACTTGCGATTACGATGCATAGACCTCTACACAAGTAAGGACTCTATGCAAGATGACCCGTTGTGTGTCTCTTAATCGACAACGCAGTTTATTCCCGTTTATGTTAGCCAAGAAAGCACGTTACCTGGAACACACAACAATGGGCTTCCGTACTGTTCGCAAACGAGCCCCGGTTTGCTTTGGAGAGTGATTCAGTTCGTGTGCTGATCTGGAGAGAACAAGGCATCAGATTCTACCTATGTAACATTGTTGAAAGACATAGTTATAGAGGAGGTGGAATCATGGTTTGGGATGGACTTTCTCTTTTGGTCACAGTAACTAACTTCCATGTGTGCCATGAATTTTGACTGCTGTGAAATATCGGGCGAGATCCTTTCTCCGTTTGTCACACCGTATAGTGGTGCTATTGGTGATGAATTAATCTGAATGGTTGATAATGCCCTATCGAATTGAGCTAGAGTCGTTAATGAATCTAGAGGATCAAGGTTTGGAACGAATGGAATGGCCTGCACAATATTTGGACTTTGATCGTATACATCTTTCTCATACTATCTCAACAGACAGGTGGCTGCGGTAAGTCCTCCTCCAAAGTCGTTAAATGAGCTGGAACAAGCGTTGCTCCATGTGTGGGAGTTGTTTCCCTTTCCAGTGTCCGACAACTTAATTGACAGCATGGAAAGTCGAAGCCACAAATTTATTACAAGTAGAACCGGACACATGCCTTATTAAAATCCGTTTATTTAATTTTTTCACAAAAAAATGCTATTTTTTTTTTATCAAACAGTGAACTTTTGCAAAAAATGCAATTTTTTATTTGTAAATCATGCTTGATGGTAAAATTAAGTAACATTCGAAAAGTAAAGTAACTGTTTAAAACCCTTTCCGGCACAATGGTCCCACTCCGGGCACACCTAATTTTAATTCCAAACTTGCATTCGACACCAAGAATATTTAATAAAATTTTGTTTCTACAATGAAAGCTTAAAGTAAAGAGTTCTTTTTTTTTTTCTAAAAAAGTCGTTTGTAAATTCCGGTGTCAGTCAGTAATTTCTTATTTTAATAACAGAATTTGTCTGTGCCGGAAAGGGTTAAAGCACAATTCTTCTAAATTTCATGATTTTATCTTCATTTGTTTTTAAATTAGACGCAAACGACTGGTTGTACCTTAACTGTAGATTCTTTTAATGAAAATATTTCAAGTATAATGCATCACAAAACAATTTTTTTAATACTTCAGAAAAAGCATTTAACACGTTGATGTGAAAACTATACTCTGTATAATAATAATCACCCCTCTTTCCATAAATATCATAACGTGTTGCAGTTTTTATAAAATCTGAAATATATGGCAGTCTTTATTTATTGCTAGTTCATAAATCAACAGTTTAGAGCTCATCAGAAATTTATGGCTGTCAATATACTTCGGGCTTTCCGCACAAACCAGCACGATATTTCGATTTAGAAGATTTTAAATTTGAAAAATAGAGAGTCTTTCCTGGATTAACTATTTTGTGTGAAATATGAAGCCACATATCTCAATAAAAATGTGGATTGGACAAAATTAAAATTTAGGGCAGTATCTAAAAAGTATTTGTTGCTTATTTATGTAATGGAAAGAAGTAGTTCTTCATCATTTTTGGAAAAGAGTATGCTTTGGGTTTGAATAGAACACACACACATACACACTCACACACATATACATATGCATGTCAGGTGATACGAAAACCACAAAAGAATTAAAACGCGATAATTTAAAAAACATAGACATGAAAACGATGCGATTTTCATAGAATTGTATAAAAAGACATTGGGTTTTTTTAATAATAAAAATTTTATCACCAAAAATATTCCATTTATCACCAACAAGTGTCGTTTCAGTTGCGTCAACAAATATTGCAGTAGCGCGTCACAGTTCACAATGCAACCAGGATTACAAATGTATACCCCCATTTGATGGATTCCTTTATTTAGTGAATATAGCCAGACGTGGCTGGCAAGATACTCTGTAGGGCATTGAAAAGGATTTGTGCGGTCATTTCTGTCACATGATGTAGCGAAAAACAGCAGCTTTAGGACCACTACAGTGACAATCACCGGTGATAAATATAGCTATTTCGTCAATAATTTTTTGTTGTACCGAAAAGTCCCATGTCATTTATAATATTTAAGTAAGTTAATTATTAATTAAAAGAAGATGGGACTTCAGTGAGCACAATGATATAATTAACAAACAAAAGTTCATTAATATGACGTGCACATCTAATAGACCGGGAGGCGGCAGCACAGACAATCACCTCATCAAGTTCACGGCTGAAATTCCAGAATTAGTTAAAATTCGATTCACATATTAAAACGCAATCGGTCTGCCAAGTCATATCTTGGTGGAAAACACCTTAAAACCCGATATTAGTGGTTGACTCGTAGGTTTACTATTGTGTTTTCCTGCTCCCAGTCCTCCATGTTTTCATACCTTTGGGTGCAGGAAAACACAATGGTAAACCTACGAGTCAGCCACTGAAATCGGGTTTTAAGGTGTTTTCCACCAAGATATGACTTGGCAGACCGATTGCGTTTTAATATGCGAATCGAGTTTTAACTAATTCTGGAGTTTCAGCCGTGAACTCGATGAGGTGATTGTCTGTGCTGCCGCCTCCCGCTCTATAAACAAAAACAAGAATAACGACATTCTAAGCCGAAGGACAGACTATTAAAGAGTCCTTGTATTTATGTGAAAACCGTATCAAGTGACTGTCCATACATTTCGAAATACTAAACTTCTTTTATTTTTTAATCATCTCGTATATAAAAATTCAGTGGTGTTCCGAAAGGTTGTGTACAAACTTTACGAGTAGATAGAGTATACTGCAACAAATATTATTTGTATAGGAGTACATGTACTCCAAACTTAATCCGGAAACTTTAACAATATTGAAAATAGCAAACATGTCTACAAATCAACTTTACTGTCATTAGGTGCCTAATGGCAGTGCTGTCAACTTTGCACTGTCATTAGGTGAGTGACACCCTATGTACTTTGAGGTGCATTCCGAATTACGGAGCCTTTAGATCAGTGTTGTTTGAACGAGGATCTTAACATTTTGACCCTTTCTTGGGATGTTGTCACATTTTACACAAATCAATGTAAGTCTTTAGAAAATATCGGTGCAGTATCTTTATTATTAAAAGTTATGTAAAAAAATCCAGATTCGTCTTGGAATGAGACATCCTGTATTTAAGACATATGAAATTTCGTTCCCTACACACAAAAAAAGTTTGTTGCAGTGTTATATTACTTCTTATAGTTTGTAAGGGACACCTTCCAAACGTGATGTTTCCAAATGGAAGAAGCTATTAAAGAACTATAACACATACTAATATATATGAGGTAATCTTTAATTGAACACGAATCTCAGCCTACAACTATAACTCGAGAACTACATTATGATAAGAGCTTTGTGCGTGAACCGCTACCTGCAGCTTTCTCCATCCCATACAGTAAATGTTTCTGTGCTGAACTTAGTTGACGAGTAGCACAATACCAGTAGCTGTGGAAGTCAAAGTGGGTTTCAAAGCGCTTAAAGTCTCACCTCTGTCTGATTTGGCTTTTACTGTGTTTCATGATTTTTTTTGTGAAGCACTCAGCAATCTTTCATGACGCCATTTCTTCCCTCTTTTTATTAAAAAAAGTTTCATGCAGTGTTTAAAACTTCTCCTGCCTTCCCATCCTGATGCGTCTTTAAGTGTAATAAAAATTGAAACGGGTGACAACCTATAAAACATTGCGATGTCACGGTGACTTCCCTATGACGTTACACTGTGACTTTGTGACCACCGACATGACGTGGATGTGAAGTCACTGTGACGTGGATGTGAAGTCGTTATGGCCGTTTTGAAGTTTTTCTGTGATGACACGTTGTGATCACTTTGTGAAGTCATCGTGTGAATTTAATGCGGAAACTGTGACAATTGTGACGATTCTGCATTGGATCGGATGATGAGATTTTACTCGAATACGACCCCAAAAAGTTGTGTTAGCTTTTTTTTCTACAGTTCAGATTCGGATTAGAAATTCGCCATCAGGTCAGAAACCTGACTTTTGAGGGAACTCGATCCGGGTCAGATCGGCCTGCATATTTTACTGAAGGTCGAGTTCGGTTTAGAATCCTGCATTAGGCCAAATAATCAGATTTTAACCGGACCCCGCACGGCTCAGTCGACTGGGTTTTATTTATTTATTTAGCTTAGTTTAGTTTAGTTTTTGCTTGAGCTCGGATTCGGATCTGAATACTGTATCGGGTCGGGTAACGCGATTTTGAGACAGATTTACTCCAGTAACTAGATTTTACCCGAACCTGACCCATTTGGGTCACCTGTTTTTTCCTGCCAATCGGATTTGTATTAGAATCTTGCATCCTGCAAATATAGTTCCGCAACATGATGCAGAAGTCTTAATACGAATCCGATAAGCAGAAAAAATACAAGAGAACCGACTCGAGTGACGGTTGTGTAGAATCTAGTTACTTGACTCAAGTCGGTTCGTCTGTATTTCTTCTGCATGTCGGATTCATATTAAACTCCTGCATGAGGTTGGGGAACTATATTTCATCGAGCCACGTAGCCAGATTTTACCTGTACCTGACCCTGTTCGGGTCAACTGTATTATTTTTTCTGCAAGTAGGATTCTTAATAGAATCCTGCATCCGGTTGGGGGGTTATATTTTATCGTATTTCTTTATTTGCTGTAGGTCAGATTTTATTAAAATCTTGCAATCGAATAAGGTAACCCGATTTCGAAAGAAACCGAAAACCGGCTTGGATACACATTAAACAGAAAAATGTAGATATGCATATATATTAAAATTTAGTATATAGAAAAGTTTAAATTTATTAAAATTGTGATGTTTGATAATATAAAAGCAATAATTTTTGTAATTTCGGCTTAATAAACTTTCTTATAGAAGGAATATCATTAAGTTGATGGCCTGGGCACAGATGTTTTGGCTTTCGTGACGGATAATAAGTTTTGGATGCTTGGCTGGAAAAGCATCTATCTAAAGGACGGCCGTAATAGATACGTAGACGGATGTGTACACTGTGTTCTCGTTGTCCGCAAACCTAGGGATCTTTTCCTGAAGCAAAATCAGTAGATATGCAAAGCAAAAACAATGAAGAGTCCATGGGTGCTTGCAAGGTTTTCTTTTTTATTCGGACTATGACAAAGATGTTGAAATTGGGAGGTGGTCCTTTCACACAAAAACTAATATGACTTCTACATTCAGAGGCTAAGTGAAGTCTGCCCAATTTTCGTGGTGCAAATGTGCGCCAGCATTGATCATCAATTTCGCCATATGTACATGTGTATCAATTTAATCGCCATTCGGAATTTTAAGACGGTTTAAAAGATAGCTATATTAATTTATCTTGGGAGATACAAGGTAGGCATACAATACTAGGAGCCTTCAGCGGAAAAGTAATATAGGATGTAAATAGATTTTAGTGAGCAATGTGAGACTGAAAGATGGAATATATGCACTGTTTGCATTTTAGTTACAAAGTACAATTGAAGTTAGATACAAAGAGCAGTGCAGATGTAAAATATCTGTAATCTTTAATAGATTTACAGAGTGGATATTGCAGTTAAAATAATACAATAGAATCAATGTACATGTTAAAATAACCGTCATCGCATTTTAATTTAGAAAGAAAATAACCTTTGTGAGGTTAATGAAGATGCGGAATAATGAAAGAATACATATTCATGAGTAAATAGCACATAGCATGGGATAGTTATGACTTTAAATTAGAATATATAGAATTTAAATAAAGATATAAATTAACTTTTAGATTAACATTAAGGAATTATAAATTTTGAATAAAATGATATATATATATATATATATATATATATATATATATGATTTCTAAATCATAATGAACATAAAAAAGCCATTGAAAAAGTTTAAAAAATGACAAAAGGGCAGAAACTTGAAATTAATGTTGATTTTTCGACACTTTTTTTTTTCTTTTGGCTTTTGACTTGTTGTAAAAAAATATCTAATATGAACAATTTTAACATATTATAAGTTCATTCAGTGGTCAAGTGTTTACTTTTCTGTGAAAAAAATTCAAGCAAATTTGTTCAACGGTTGAGTCGCTTAGAATCTACCCAGATATGATAAATTTTGTTTCGAGTAATCGCTTCGTAAACTTTTTAAACGATAACTAGTTTGCCATTCTTCCGTTTTTCACAAAAATTATTTTTTGCATGTTTTCTTTAAATTGCCCCAGACAAATTTGTGGTGAGATTTTTAAAATTCAAAAGGGAAAAAATCGCCTTGTGTACGCGCCGCAAACTATCTTACCAAGCTGTCCAATTTCCGGTTGGAATGTCAAGTACGTTCGACAGACTATACCAACGGAAATAATGAATGCATTCAAAATCCCTTTCAGCAGCACATTCTACACACTTATACCTTAAAAATTGCAAAAAAGTAAAAAAAAAAAAAAAAAAAAAGAGATAAAAAAAATTAAAAGTAAAGTAACCGTGGTCTTAGTTTTTGCAATCTATACATGGAACATCTAATATAGATATTTATTATTTTCTTTCTTATGATTAATTTCATCTTCAGATGAAAAAAGTCTACTCCATGAATAACTTCGTGAAATGCAAATCTTTCGCCAAAAACTATTTTAAATAAGAATGTTACGTTACATTTTCACTCTTGTAAATTAAAATAAAATAACCAAAAGATAAAAAAGAAGCGGGGAGAAAAGCGGTCTAAGGCGAAAAACTTTGTTACATTAATCAAAACGATAATTACAGTCGGAAATTAATATTTGACAGAATGTTTAAGCTCAACAAACACCATTTTTTCTTTGGCTGAAAAGAAAAAAAGAGAAGTTGGGATCTAACAAGACAGCAATTAAAACGATCATTAATGGCGTAAGCAGTTTACAATATGCTTGTTACTATCTCATAGAAACCTAATTTCTTAAAGGAATATGTGTGTATCTTAGGATAAAAGATTTTTTGAAATAAGATTGATGTGCTCCTTTTTAACGCAAATTGAAATAAAATAACCAAGAGATTGACGGAAAAAAGAAAAACAAGAAATAAAAAAAAGCAATCTAAGAGTTAAAACTTTGTTACATTAATCAAAACGATAAATCCAATCGGAAATTAGTATTTGACAGAATGTTTAACCTCAACAAACACCATTTATGCTTTGCCTGAAAAAGAAAAAAAAAGAAGCTGGTATCTATAAGAAGATAGCAATTAATACGCTAATTAATTGCGTAAGTTCTTTACAAAATATGCCTGTTACTATTTCATGGAAACCTAATTTCTTAATGGAATGTGCATATTTGGATGAAACATTTTTAAAAATAAGATTGATGTGCTTCTTTTTAACGCATGTAAATTGAAATAAAATAACCAAGAGATTGAAAAAAAAGCATTCTAAGAGTTAAAACTTTGTTACATTAATCAAAGAGATAATTACAGTCGGAAATTAATATTTGACAGAATGTTTAAGTTCAACAAACACCATTTTTTCTTTGCTGAAAAGGAAAAAAAGAAGTTGGGATTTAACAAGACAAAAATTAATATACTCATGCGTAAGGTGTTATAATATGCTTGTTACAATTTATGAAAACGCAATTTCTTAACGGAATGTGCACGTTTGGATAATAGATATTTTAAAATAAGATTGATGTGCTCCTTTTTAACACATGTAAATTGAAATAAAATAACCAATGGATTGAAGGGGAAAAAATCTAAGACTTAAACCTTTGTTACTTTAATCAAAAAGATAATTGCAGTCGGAAATTAATATTTGACAGAAAATTTAACCTCAACAAACACCATTTTTTCTTTGCCTGAAAAGTATTAAAAGAAGTTGGGATCTAATAACACAGCAGTTAATTCGTTCATTAATTTCGTAAGCTGTTTAGAATATGCTTGTTACTATTTCATGAAAACCTAAATTCCTTAAAGGAATGTGTATCTTTGGATAAAATAGTTTATGAAATAAGATTGATGTGCTCCTTTTTAACACATGTAAATTGAATTAAAATTACCAAGGGATTAAACAGAAGGAGAAAAATCGTTTACGACGCATAACTTTGTTACGTTAATCAAAAAGATAATTACAGTCGGAAATTAACATTTGATCGAATCTTTGATGCTCAACAAACACCATTATTCTTTTGAACGAAAAAGAAAAACAAATTAAGACCTAACAAAGACAACCTTTATTATGCTCATTAATCTTTTCCTAAGTCGTTTTTCAAATACTTGTCACTTTTTCACGGAAACCTAAATTCCTTAACAGAAAAAATAAATTAATTAAAGCTTAAGTTATCATCAGTAAACCTGAATGTTTCAATCGGAACAAAAATCCTACCTCTGCCAATAGAGTGAAGATCAATAAATTAAATAAGAAATTTTGAGTTAAAGTCTTGTGTAAACATTTTCTTTCACGTAGAAACTTGCAAGAAGTAATCCAACATTTGAAAAATGAATAACTGAAAGATTTATTGCCAATATTTTAAACATAACAACAATTATTAAAACACACATAAACAACGCCTGCATTCAGTATTTAAAGATATACAATTATTGTAATACAGACATACATACAATAAATACAATAATCCAACATGGAGTAAAAAATTAGCCAGAGCCAGGAATCGAACCTGGGTCCAAAGCGTTCCGGGCTGTTGCTCTAACCACTGAGCCACTGTGGCCAATACCTGAGTCAGCAATTTCTCACTAATAAACCATGTTGGAGAGAAAGTCACCAGCCATCTAACAGACAGCCTTGATGACAGTTTGATGCATATTCGTAGATCGGTGGATTTGTAAAAATCTATTACCTTTATCTTGTCATAAAGGCTCTCTGTTAGATGGCTGTCTGTTAGGTTCGATTCCTGGCTCTGGCTAATTTTTCACTCCATGTTGGATTATTGTATTTATTGTATGTATGTCTGTATTATAATAATTGTATATATATAACAACAATTCATTAACACTTTTTTAACATTTTCCATTATAGTTGAAAAGTGTTTATGACTTCGGTTTGCCTGTCCGTGCTCTAACTGTTGTAAACATATTCAGATTGTTCTGCAATTTTGATATGTTACTGACGTTTGCAACAGCACCATCGTTATTAAAATGAAGTGTGCAGCATTTACAGTTCGTTTACAGGCACGGTCAAAAGTATTCCGTTACATTACGGTTAATGAGAAAACAAAAAACATTTCAATTGAAATTTGATCATGTTACACCGTTTCAAACATAATGATATTGATATGCATTTATCAAGTACTCTAAAACATGCTTTCTGTACAAGATGGGGTGCAAAGTATTTAATAGGAGTATAATATTTCATTAGTATTTCATTTACAGGGTCACACAAAAGAATTCCATTACAAAATGGACTACGGAGAAAAATCGCTTGCAGTGTATCTTGATGATTTTGCCCTGTTTCGAACATAATGAAATTGATATGCATTACTGATGTGCAGTATAAGTTGCTTATTAAAAAGTCCTTCCGGCCTGTACCGGGAGGAAAAGGTAACTTTCATAGTCCATGTTTTTAAAAATTTAACTCATTTTACTCAAACACCAGAAGCTAAAATGCTTGGAATCCGATTATAGAAGATTGAATCACGGTTTTCGTTAATACTGAATTCGAATGTGAATTTCAGCATGAGAGTTACAGCCTAACAAAAATCAGATTGTTTCAAAATGTCAGCCACCTTAGAATTTCAAATTGCCATATTTCAGCCATTTTTTTAGATAAAGCCAAAACAAAAATTTTCCGGAATCCTTGTATCAGGATCTAACACTAAACGGAAACAACTTTTTCAATTTATAATTTTTTATATACATCTTTTTGAATTTTTCTTAAAAAAGTTAACTTGCCGCCACTTTGAAACAACATGGCCCATGAAGCTCTCTACACATGAGTTCTGTACACATGATCAGTCACATTCATATCGGTTCATGAATACCAGAGTTACAGCATAACAAATATCAGATTGTTTCAAAATCTCAGCCACTCTAGAATTTCAAACTGCCCTATCTCAGCCATTTTTTAAGATATAGCCAAAACAAAAAATGTTCCAAAATCCTTGTATCACGTTTTAACACTTAACAGAAACATTTTTTAAAAATTTATATTTTTTTTGAGCATCGTTTTGAATATTTACATTTGAAACAAAAGTTTGGAAAATTTATATTTCGTCCATTTTTGCAAAGTGAAAAATTCCATGAAGCTCAACAAAACCACTTATTTTTTTCTTTTTGAATGAAAAATAAAAAAATAAAAAAAGAAAACTGCCCAGTTAAACTGAGGGCATTGAGCCCACAGGCTATTCACACTAATTGTATATTATACACGTATTTCAAAGAATTTGAAATAAGCCCCTCGAAAAATAAAGAAATCGACAATATATTAAGGGGGGGGGGTCATTCCCTCGTTACCCCCTCATAGTTAACTAATGAACCCCTTAAACTACTCAGGGAAGCCTCTTATTACAATGAATATATATATACAAAATTTGAAGAAAATCGGATAATGCTGCATGAAAAACCCATTTATCTAAATTAAGGGGGGATTAGCCCCCCTTCCCCCTTTATACTTAAACAATGAACCTCCAAAACTATTCAGAGAAGCGCATTATAACAATGAACCTATATACAAAATTTGAAGAAAATCGGATAATTCTGCTTGAAAAACCCATTTATATAAATTAAGGGGGGGATTAGCCCCCCTGTTCCCCCCCTTTATACTTAACCAATCAATCTCGAAAACTAATCAGGGAAGCGTCTTAACCCAATGAACCTATAAACAAATTTTGAAGCAAATTAGATAATTCTGCATGAAAAACCCATTTATATAAATTAAGGGGGGATTAGCCCCCCCCCTTTATACTTAACCAATCAATCCCGAAAACTAATCAGGGAAGTGCCTTAACACAGTGAACCTATAAACAAAATTTGAAGGAAAACGGATATTTCTATGAAGAGTTATCGCGTTACGTACATACATACATACAGAACGGGCGAGCACATAAGCTCTCAGGCTTTGATAGCCTGTGAGCTAAAAAAGTCCCTAACAAGAAAACAATTAATATGCTCATTAATCTTCGCGTAAGTTGTTTGACAAATGCCTGTCACTTTTTCACGAAAAAAAGAGAAAGAATTAAGTTATCACTAAAACTGAATATTTCAGTCGAAAGAAAAAAGTATCTTAGTTACAATGGCTACTGAAAAAAAAATTGAGAAGCTGCTATTTGAGTAAAAATGAAGATCAATAAATTAAAAAATAAACTTCCAGTTAAACTGTAATGATAACCGATTTTCTTCCCTTGAAACATGGGAGAAGAAATCCTTCATTTAAAACGAATAAACAAAAAAGATTCATTTCTAATATTTGAAATTTTATAAGAATTAATTGACGCTTCTTCTGGTCATGAGGTCTTTTTCCGAACTTGCATGTAGTGAAAAACCTCGTGATGAAATAAAAAATGTTATATGTCGAAGGTTAAATAAAATATACATTGAAGTAGCATGAATCTGTGTATTATTTTGCATTTTTATCAAAAATTATCTTATAGAAATATTAATATGATTAAACGGGTAAAGCTGGCATCTGCAGATATTAAATAAAATATACAGCTGTAATTATTATTTTGATGATTAACCTTTTGCGGTAAAATGGAGATTGTAGTTCGCCGGGGGGTTTTCGTGCTAAACGGTAAAATAACAAGCGTTACCGAATAAAGTTACTAAAAATGTTTTCACTGCCAGAATATTTGTACAGTTTATAATTTAAAATAACAACCTAAGATTTCATCTAGAAAATGAAATCAACCCTGTAAATGACATTACGAAAAGGGTATCTTATGGAGAGAAACCATATTATGATTAAGATCGATGTGTTACTATTTAACTCATGTAAACTGAAGTAATAAGCAAAAAAATAAATAAATAAATAAATAAATAAATAAAATGGCGCAAAACTTTGTTACGTTAATCAAACAGGCAATTAAAAGTCGTGAATTAATATTTGATAGAATCTTTAAGCTCAACAAACACCATTATTCTTTCGAATGAAAAAGAAAAAAATATATTAAGACTTAACAAGACAGCAATTAATAAACTCATTAATCTTAGCGTAAGCCGTTTGCCAAATGCCTGTCACTTTTTCATGAAAACCAAATTTCTTAACGAAAAAAAAATAAATGCATAGATTAAGTTATCACTAAACCTGAATATTTCATTCGGAAGAAAAATCATTTTACTTACTCTGCCTATTGAAAAATTGCTAATATAGAGTAAGAATTAAAATAAATAAATTTAATTAAATTCTTAGTTAAACTGCAGAGGTAACATTCATTCTTTCTATAGGAGCATAGAAAAACAGACTCACTTAAAATGAATATGTAAAAGGATGATTCATAAAATTTCAAACAATTTGCCATTTTATTAATGTTTTCTAAAAATAATTTTAGATTAAAAAAAAAGAAAGAAAGAAAGAAAAGGGCCGCATAAATAACTTTACAAAATGTTTGTTTTCTTGAGAAAAATATTTTAAATAAGACTAATGTGCTACTTTGTATATTGATATAAAATATGCAAAAGATTAAACAGAAAAGAAAAAAATAGTCTAAAGCAGCGATTCCCAAATTTTATTGTTACGTGACACTCTTTAAAGTGACCCAACTAAAATTTAATGGTCTTCTGTAAATCTATTTTACGGAAATGATGAGCATTCACACAAAGCATAACACATTACTAACGTGACATTACTAACGTGTAAAGAGGGAGCAATCGTACAACAAAACCTTTTTCTTATTACATAAAGAAAAATACGTCTTCTGTACCTATAACAGGCTTTGAACTGATTGGTTGATTTCAACGCACAGACTAAATTATTGAAGCAAGAAATTGAACTCTTGAGTATATACATATGAACTTCTTACGAAGATGATTTAATATTCCACAAGAAAATGGCAGTTTGTTAAAGATGTAGAAGGATTGCAGTCGGTATCAAGAATCATGGCGAGGAGATTAGGCAAGGATGATACACCACAAGAGTTTCTTCAATAAGGAGCAACCAATTTCCAGATAGATCGTTTATTAATGAACAGGAGCGATGCAAATAACAGTTCCCACAGTGTTCAGTATAAACTTATATCCCTCAGGCTTGACGATGGCTCACTACATCATTTAATAGATCTTAAAGAGCTGATATGAAATTCGAAAACAGTTAAACACCAGATAACCATTTGGTCAGCACTTCCAAACACGACAAAAATCTGCGCTCCAAAAGCTTGCAAGTCAGTTTTGTTAACCGCGCGTATCGTTACTGACAACGACGTAACAAGCGCACGATCCAATGAGTGAGAGGCGAATTTAAGCTAAGCGAATGAGGTGCGAGGGAGAAGATTTAACACGAAAGCATCCCCATCGTAGCTGCGCATTGATTTTGACGTGAAAAATACCCAGCGCGCGAAGCAAAGCATGGAACAAAAAAAAATGACTTTTTAAAAACATTCGAAATGACAACACGCGTCTCTCAGAATTTTATAGATTGGGGAGTTGATAAAAGCTACGAATGAACTTAAAGTTTTAGATTAAGATTTGGAATAAGATAATTATTAATATACGTGTTATTACTTTTAAAAGAACATTAAATAGGAATAAATATTATTAAGAATTAAGGAAATAATGACTATGTCAGAAGTTAGATTAATTTAAAGGAATAATGCGAAATAAATGCGAAGGATATGCGAAGGAAATAAATTTTTTTATATAACATACATATATAAAAATATATATTGTAACGCATAAAACGGATCCACTAGAATTTTTCAAAATTCAACTATCAAGATGGTTAAAAGGTGAGTCGGAAGTTTTAGGTCATTTCGCAATATTTCAGCAGCCGTTTTAGGTAGGAGCTTTAAATTTGCAACATATCGTTTACGTAATATTTTTGCAACTGATAAAATTAATCATGCATCTTTTAAGACTTGACCTATCATATCCTGACCTATCAAAACTTGACCGGTAACCCACCAGTGGTCCGCGACTCATAGCATGGGAACTGCTGGGTCGTAAAACTTCAGTACTTTAATCCAACTGGTAATAAAACAGAAAATGAAATCAACCCTGACTTCTAGGAATTGTCATAATTTTCGTTGCAGTCACACGGGAGTCTGAAAATAACCAACTCTGGTCTGCAATTAAAAAATCTTTCTGATAATTTTAGTTGTTCTTAATGTAATTTTTGTATACTGACATTTCAAGTCTAGGAATTGTCATAATTTTCGCTGCAGCCACACGGGATTTAATACAAAGAAGTTGACAACTTATTTCGTTGTTGTTAGACACCGTTTGAATGTATGCACTGGAAGATGCATGAGCGAAAACGTTCAGTACCACAGATTTAACCTTTAGAAAGCATCCTGGTAATTTAATTGACTCTAATTCAGGTAATGTTGTCGTGAAATTTTCCCATTGTTGGGAGACATGTGAAGGTAGATTTTTGTTCCATTCTAATTTAAGCAACCGCAATTGTTGCCTAAAAAGGAAACCAGGGGGGTCGTAAATGAGTGCAGTTTGAGAAAGTACACCTCTTTTAGTAAAGTTACGATTTCATTGATATTGACTTTGTACGCAAATGTATCATTTGAGCTGTTCCACAACATACATAATGTTTTAATTGTTATTTCGATCAAGAAGTTCAAAATTTAATTCAACCTTAAATTCAATAGGTTAAACGTTATTAGTACACCATTTGTGTAAAGTCCTTTAACTTTTTTGAGGGAGTTGAGTTAATTCGAGCTGAAACATCTAAAATTCATGTAAGTCTGACGAACCAGAGGGACAGTTATCCATGTAGAAATGATGTATCACATTTTTTTTTAAGCCAACGGGAAGTCTTTTTTCTCATCTAATGCGAGTTGTTGTGAAGTTTTAGTTCCTAAGTGCAGAGCGTAGGCGTAATGGTTAGAGCGTAATGGTTAACAATTGAAGAACCTTAATAGGTGACAATTTACTGTCCTTCCACAGGATTTTTAAAAATTTATATTGCGATTGATTTATTTCAATTTTTCTAAATATCTATATTATGTCAGCAGTGAAGTCATAAATCTACTTTCGTAATCTAATTAAAATAGAGAAAAAGTCTTTTTGAAGCATTCCTCCCTTACATAGTAAGTCCTTTAAATGGTTTCCGCTAGCTATTTTGGCGTTTGCGTCAAATATGTCACGTAACTTAATTGTTTTACCGAATGGTCGCAACATTCCATAGTGTGACCTATAAAACCCTTCATCAAAATCTTTAATTTTCCTTATTTCTCCCCTGTGGTTCAAAAGTTCGTATTCACTAAGAATTTCGGTGCAAAGATTTTTCATAGTAGTTTCGCGTTCTAAACGCTGCCATAAACCATCTAATCTTTTAAAAGCTATATTTCATTGGAATTTCTTAACATAATTTCAGAGAATTCTGTCTTGAATGACATTTTAACTACATATCTACCATCCGTTTTCCTGTAGTGTGTTTTCTTGAAGTGCTCATTACATTAATTCACTATTGCAGGTTTTTAAAATTTCAACATCCTCGATTTGCCTGAAAGATGTCAGAGTTTCTAAATTTTTATATAAAAAACAGAACTTTGCTGTATTATTGATAGTATTGTGTGAAATATGCGTACTACTCGAGACCAGATATCCAAAACAGCTTCACTGCAAGAACAAGTTTTCACATAAATTTATTTTATCTGTCTTTAAGCATTCAAACAAAACTTCTGCACCCAAACGAACAAATTTTTGGAGGGATAAAAATTTTCGGATCAGCCAGATGTAAATTTAATGAAATATTTAAATGGCAAATATTAATTTTCTTAGGCAGAGTAAACTCTGTTATTTTTGGAACAATTAACATTTCAATATTTCATTGTGCAACATCATTTTGATTTGATAAGCGAGCTGTACTGTAACCTTCGACTTTATATTTAAGACTGTTCTCAAATCCAAAGGAGCTACTTTTTGACATCATTTTTGTTCGAAAATGGATGACACCGATAAATTACAATCTTCCCTATAAGAATATCAACTCGCAGCCCAATCACTCCATTACTTCATTTAAAATGAAACCTTACCGTGGTTCAGAGGGCGCGATGGATAAAGGGATTAAGTTTCTAACCTATAGGTCTCTGTTTCGATTCACCCTTGGCGAAAAAATTAATTCTCCCGTATCGGAGATAAAATGAAAATACTTTCGCAGATGGCAGCACTTCAATTTTTTTCCAACACTTTGCCCAAATTAAAAAAAAAAAAAAAAAATGGCGATTTTTCGGACTCTTCATGTGTCTGAAATTAAAGCACATATATATGTCTTAAGAAACTAGACACTTTAAAGTGTTTCTTTTTTTAACTATCCGTTTCAGACACTTATATGTCTCATTTTTAAACATTTCAGTTTACAGTGCGTTCGGAAAAAAAAAAAAAAAAAAAAGAGAAAGAAAGAAAATCTAGCATTTTCGCTTTATGACACATGATCTCCGATAAAAACCGGGTTCATCATATTTTGTTCTTCCGTTCTGCCATACCGTTTCCCCCTTCTTCCAGTATATTCAGTTCAAATTTGAAGTCATTCTGACCAGTGGTTCCTTTTTCACAGCATTTTGAAAGTGGGACTTTAATTATAATCGACCGGTATATATATTATATTTTCCTAGATTTATGTTGTATTTTCCTAGATTTATATTGTATTTTTCTAGATTAACAAACATTTGTATTTTTTTAGGTAGATTTCGTAAGAAATACTACCTATTACATTCTCTCCTAAGTTGGAATTTTTGAAAAATTTTTGCAGATCTACGCCGATGATGACTCCAAGAATCCAAAACCACCCCCAGTTCAAAACTTTATCTATCTATCTATCTATCTATCTATCTATGTCACTTTTTTATGGACACGATAACTGCAACAATTCTGCACAAATCTCTTCCAAACTGATACATAAAATCAAGGGCATAAAATCTCGGTCAAGTTCGTTAATGGGCAAAATCGAACCAAGGGGGGAGGGCAAATGGGGGGGGGGCTGTTTGTGAAAACAGAAAACCCCCCCATAATTTCTTAATTATGATACGTATCGAATCCGTTTAAAGTTATTATTACTTCTAGGAAAAGGGCCGAAAATTTATATATGACAGATTTTTGATATCATTAAAAATGGCCCCAAGTTGAGGGGGAAGGGGGGTTTTAGAAGAAAAAATTCATAACTTCGTCATTTCCCAAGATATCAAATCCGCTTACATTTGTTGTAAATCTCCTTAAAATTATCTACATCTTTTATATTGACAAGTTTTTTATAGGACCAACTCTTACGGCAAAAAAAAAAAAAAAAAAAAAAAAAAAAATTAAAAACAAAAAAAAAAATCTCTGCTGGCTCTGCCTAATAACAGACGTGAAAACATAAAAAAACCATAACTTCTTAATTTTTATACATATCGAATCCGTTTAAAGTTATTATTACTTCTAGGAAAAGGGCCAAAAATTTATGTATGACAGATATTTGATTTTATTAAAAATGCCCCCTAGGAGAGGGGGTGGGAAATAGGGGTTTCAGAAGAAAAAAAATTCATAATTTCGTTAATTCCCAAGATATCAAATACGCTTAAATTTATTATAAATCTTCTTAATATTATCTACAATTTTTATAGTGACAAGTTTTTTATAGAACCAACTCTTACGGTAAAAAAAAAAGAAAAAAAATTAAAAACAAAAATCCCTGCTGGCTCCGCCTACAGGCAGAGGTATATTTCGAAGTGGGTGGTCCCAACTGCCACATCATGGCAAATAGGTCTTTCTTCTGCAATTCCCAATAAACAGGTGCCTCACGGTCTGCGTCTTCGAAATCTACCTGTGCCTGTAGGCCGAGCCGTCAGGGATTTTTTTTTTTTTTTAGATTACCCCCTAACAACACCAAAGAGCATTTTTATATGAAATATGTCATATTCAAATAAAATTTTTAAATTTATTAAAAATGGTAATTTCGTATTAGCCTCGTGCCAGAAGTTAATTTTCGAAGAAATTGCTAAAAATTTCGTTATCATATTTTCGTTATCGACAGCAGTTTTTTATTTTATACTGTAAGTGTCTTCAGCTTAATCCGCCATTGGGAATAGCCATTGATTTAAAATTAGGATCTAAAATTAGGATCAATAAAAATTCTTGTTTCATTGTTGTCTGGACATAGTCTGCCGTATAATATTTACAAGCCGTAAAGTAAATAAGGATAACGTGGAATGCAACAGAAATGCTAAAAGTTATTTCGTAACGGAATATTATGTCTCTCCACTCACGAACAATCTAATACTTTTGTGTTTTCGCTCAAGCAAATCTATTCAACCACTGTGTTTTGACAAGAAGAGTAGCATTAGTGCTAACGGTTTCATAATATTTACAATGGAAATAATACTCACAATGTGGAATCAGTATTTCAAGAATATTGGATCCTGTTTAAATCATTCAAATGTAATCCAAATATTTTGATCATATTGACAATTCATTGCTGATACTTTCATGATATAACATATAATAAATATAAAGGTAAAAATAGCCTTTTTTTAAAAACTCTCTTTTTAGTCCAGGCATTAGAGGCTAAAAAAGAGCAAATAAGGGAAAGTTTTGGTGTAGTTTTGATATTTGGTTCCTTTATTATTTTGGGGTCGCTGAACACGAATCTAAAGTTTTCTAACAAAATTTTTGTCGGAAAATACGTTTTTTTAAAACTGTAAAAAAAACGGACTTTTCCCTGTTTTTTCAAAATAACTTCAAAACTATGCATTTTGCGTGAAAATCGACAGTATATGAATTAAAGAGAATAAAATTTCGTGCAGTTTATGTACTGCAAGTTTTTTTCTTTGATCAATGGTTTAAGCCGTAAGAGTCCCGCAAAAAGAGGTGTTAAGAACAAAAAACTGTAAAAAAAAAAGGGAATTACGGCACTGTACGTCGATGTAACATGAAACTAACCATTTTACGCAAACGTTAACCATTAATGATACTAACGATTATATGATTGACTATATTTCATACATTTGAGGTAGAGGAAAAGTGCTGATCCAGTGCCAGGGGAAGGTGGGAGCAGTGGAGCAGATCCGCCTCCTCTCATGAGACGAGGGTGTTCCTACTCCGGAGAGCTCGTACTCTAAGAGAATGTAAAATCGGGAGGAGGTAAAGGACAAAAAGCTTTAAAAACGGGAATTACGGTCCTGTACGTCTTTCTAAGATGAAAATTAACCATTTTAAGCAAACGTTGACTAAAAACTATGTGATTGACTACATTTTACAATGACGTTGTCTGATAATAAATACGACGACTCATTATGAATCATTATTTAATTATAAATAATTATGTACATTAGTAACAAATAAGTGACAAATTAGTAAACATATTTACATAAAGTAAACAAGCAAAAATCTTATTTCCGCATTCTTTTATTTGAAGGCCCCTGCTGTTCATCGACATCTACAACATAGAAAATAGACTTATGGCATTAGTGGGGGCTTTTATTTACTACTAATATTATAGAATAAATGTTTTTTTAATGGTAAATCTTTCATACCTTGTGGAATGGCTTGTTCCTCTTCTGGGTCCACGGATTTAATGGGTGGGCAATCCATCTCTAGCTCAGTTTCAAGGTATAACTCGTCTTCCTTCACCACTGAGATGTTGTTGCAGTTCCCTTTGCAGTGGGGGCACATATTGGAACAACAAAGACCTGCCTTCTTGCACCCATAATTTTGTTGGCAGTCCTTTTTGCACTTACAGGATACAAGCTTCAACAAAGCAGGGGGTAGTACAGTAAATACAGGCTCAAGGCCAATATTTGTTTCCTTCCATCCCTACTCTTCAGCATTTTTTCAACTTCCAGCCATTGCTGTCCCTGCTTCCTCTTAAAGATTGCTGTCGTGCTGTAGCTGTAGATGGTGGTAAAGCAGCAATATTAGAACTGTTTTTAAAAGCTCGCTTCTTGTACGAAATACACCTTAGCTGGTTCAGCAAAGGCTCATTTGTTCCACTATAGCCGTACAGCGAGGCAAGGAAACGTTCCCCGGAAGCTGCAATCATCTCCAGAGTAGCGTTCGAATCTTTGAATACTTTAACAACATCAGCAACATCTGGATTCTTCACAAGAGTTTTGAGGAACTTCAGTTTTCCTTGCATAAATGGTACTGACATTGTATCGCACTCACTCATAGCATGTAGGAAGAGGATGTTTTCTGCAACCATTGAATTCACAGCATTAGCTGGAGAAAATGTCGCTGGAGAAACACCGTCCTTCCCAGGTTTTAGAAAAGAAAACGTTTTCAGCCATAAAGAAACCTATCAAAATGACCGAGAGTTCTACATCCTCCCCAACTATAATCACCATCTTATTTGATGGAGCCGAGGACAAAGCAGTGTTTACAATCAAGGTGCCTGCGTCTTCTTATGCTTGCTTGCATGTAATATCTACTGATGATAACTTGTCAATCATCATAGATATTAAACGAAAATTGTTTTTTGGATTAGCAAGAAGCTTTTCTTTGGAAATGGTTAGTATCATTGTACCGTTAAACAATATGTCAGTTAGAGCATGTTTCTTTGCTCGTCTCATACGCTCAGCAGTTTTTGTACCACCTTTGTAAGTCATCAGGCTTGCTGTCAAAGACAACTACTGCCTGCGGTTGGTATTTTGACTGTACATACTCAACATATTTGTCGCAGATTGTTGAAAAAGACTGATTCTTAGGCCAAACAACCTTATGCAATGAAAAACCATCATCAATAACGAACTGTATCCTGAAACTGAACCGCTTGTTTGTTAGGAGTTTGAATGTGTTGTAGAGAGTATATTTGGTTCCTATTCTCATACCATTGTCGAATAGGGATAAGGAATAAGGGTCTAGATCGTATGTCAAAAACTCCTGAAGGTCTTCATCCGAATGCTTTGCAACCGAAATTTGTTAGAACAAACTTGTGAGATTAATAGATACCAACTCGTCGTCTACTAAATAATGATTCATAATGAGCCGTTGTCTTTATTATCAGGCAACTTCATTGTAAAATGTAGTCAATCACATAGATTTAGAATCATTAATAGTCAAATTTTGCTTAAAATAGGTAATTTTCATGTTACATAGACGTACTGGTCCGTAATTTCCGTTTTTGTTACAGTTTTTGTCTTTTACCCCTCCTATTTTTATCTTCTCTTAGAGTACCAGCTCTCCGGAGGAAGAGCACTCTCGACTCATGAGAGGAGGTAGCTGCTCCACTGCTATCCCCTTCCTCTGGCGCCGGATCTCCACTTTTCCTCTATCTCAAATGCATAAAATATTGTCCATCATATAATCGTTAGTATTATTAATGGTTAACATTTGCGTAAAATGATTAGTTTCATGTTACATCGATGTACAGTGCCGTAATTCCCGTTTCTTTTTACAGATTTTTGTTTTTAACACACATTTTGGCGGCACTCTCACGGCTAAACTATAAATAAGAGAAAAAAAAATTTCAGTACATAAAATGTAGAAAATTTCATTTTCTTTAATTCATATATTGTTGACTTTCACGCAAAATGCATAGTTTTGGAGTTATTTTGAAAAAACTGAGAAAAGTCCACTTTTTTACACGTTTTTTGTAAAAAAAAAAAAAAAAAACTGTATTTCCCGGAAAAAATTTTGTTGGAAAACCTCGGATTCGTGTTTAGCGACCCAAAAAAAACATAATGGAACCAAATATCAAGACTACACCAAAACTTTCCTTTATTTTCTACCAAATAACTGCACTATTTGAGCTCATTCAATGTTTATTTTGAAATTAGCGCTCATTTCAAAACTGCAATTTATAATTTTTGAAAAAAAAAAAAAAAAAAAAAAAAAAAACCGCTAAAATAGATGAATAGGAAGTGGACACCAAAGCCGAAAATTCACCGCTTGATAGAAAATGTAAACTCGTGTTTTTTTTTTTTTTTTTTTTTTTTAGATATGTCAATTAGGAAATAAAAGAAAACAATATTTAAACTATTTTTATCGGATTTCTAAATTGATTTCTCAATGTATAATCATAATTTAATTAGTATTTAACTAAGTATTTAACGGTTAACAGCGTATTTAAAAAAATGATTACACTCTTATTTTATTTGTATTTTATTTTCTATTGGGTTGTTCGGAAAGTTCTTTCCGTTTGGGGAAAGTTGGTTCGTACCGGAAAATTCTGTCATTTAATTATTAGGCAGTCATTCCGATATCTAATGTGTAATGACGGGCAGAATTTTCCGGTACGAATTGGTTTTCCCAAACGGAAGGAATTTTTCGAACAACCCAATACTTTGTTGTGTTTAAAAATATTTAATTTTTGTCGTTTCACAGTCCATTGGCTTTTTTCGGCGAGCTTGGTTTGGAGCATCATGAAATCCATTTTTGTAATCCCGTATACAATTGTAACCATAAAGAATATTTGGCGGTTGATATCCTGTGGCCGGCTAACAGGAAAATGCCTTAAAATTAAGTTATTCATTTATAATTAAGTTCTAAAAATGTTAAAATGTTGTATTGTCATCGGAAACACATCTTTGAATATAAAATTTATAATTGTAGCGTATCAGGAAGAGAGTGAAATATCGATTACAAAACATACAAAACCAAGTTGAGTTAAATAAAAAAGTATTAAAAAAGAAAAGAAAAAAAGAAAAAACTTTTCTGCTTAACTTGTCAAGTTAAAAAATAAATAAATAAATAAATTTCATTTTTGAGTTAAAGAAGGCTAAAAAATATATTTCTTGAATTATACAACAAAGGTTCTTTAATTGTCCTACAAATTAATATGCAGTCTTAGAAACATAATTGTCCAATACATCCCTTCCCACCCTCTCCCAAAATCCCCCTGTCGATGATCATTACTCCAACTCTAAAAGTTGCAGAAAATATTTGTTTCCGATTTCCCCTGTATATTATTTTCTAAACTCCTGTTATAGTGAAATTTTCTCGAGGAGTCGTCTACATATTGAAATTGTACACAACTTTAAAAATTAACGCCTAATTTTGGCATCCTATTTGGATTCTTCGATGAATTTTATTTTCGTATACGAAATGGCAGTCAAATAGTTTAAGAATTGGGTAGGTTTGAACTTTGGAATTTATTATTATATTAATATTTAATCTTTTCAAAACAGATTGCAATGCGAATAATTTTTTAAGCATAGCTCAAAAACTACTTGGTGGATATGAGCTGTAATTTTGGATTCACTTTATTCGAAACTTCTAGAAATCGATTTTTGGCACTATATATATATATATATATATATATATATATATATTGTGCCAATGTGTGTTGCATTTGATTTTTTTTTTCGAAAATTAATTCTGAAATTATACATATTTTGAAATTGTTTTTAAAAAATATTTAAATGAAATATTTTGAACAGAAATCCATTTCTACACTGCAAAAAAAAGTGTTGATTTTACAGTATAATACTGGCATCCCAGCTGCCAGTATACACAGTAAACTATTAACAGTAATAAACAGTAAAATAAGCAGTAACACGCCACAGCGCATGCACGGCAGCGTATTATTATTTATTTTACTGTTTATTACTGTTAATTTTACGGTGTAATACTGGCTGCTGGGATGCTAGTATTATACTGTAAAATCAACACTTTTTTTTGCAGTGTAGAAGCTTCATATATGCTAATCAAATATTACAGATCATTCCACTAAGTATTGGGTCATCCGGAAAGTTCTGCGGTATACTTCTTTCTATTCAGATAATGTTGAAATCATTGAACGGCACCAGAACTCACAAACACCATTTATTACAAAATAAGTAAAAGCAGTTTCTTCACGTACATTATAAAAGCAAAATTTTATTCCAAAAATATGGTGGGAATATTCCATTTATGGATTCAAAATATATAAAAAAACCACAGAACTTTCTGGATGGCCTAATAGGTTTTTAGTTAAGCTTAACCCTTTATGCACCGACGGTACTTTAAAGTACCATTTAAAGAAACGATATACAGTGCGTCCCAAAAGTTTATAGACAACGGAGCTTTCTTATTTTACAATTGAAAAAGAGGAGTAACAATTTCAAAACAATTTATGATTATAAATAATATCATGACAATCTATAATACTATGCAAAATAACAGTACACAATCACAGACTTTGTGAAAAAAATTAAAACTTAAATTTTACTGTCCCAAAAGTTTATATGCAACTCATTTTTTTCCTTTAACGTTAAACATTTTTAGCCGTTTTTTCTAATCACTTCAAAAACTCGACCAGGTATATTTAAAACAAGAGTTTGAAGAAATTCTGGCCTTAAAGAAAACCATCCTCGTACAATTTGCAACTTTAGATCTTGAACCGTTGCAAATTGACGACCGTTAGCATATACATCTATAGCTAATGTGGCCCAGAGGTTCTCTATTGGGTTCAGGTCAGGATTTATAGCTGGCTAGTTCATAACAGTTAATTGGTTTTGTCTAAACCACTACAATGTAGAGTTTGACACGTGAATGGAGCAATTGGTTTGCTGGTATATCCATTTGTCCCCATCTAGCAACTTTCCAAATGGAAGTAACTATACTTCAAGTGTTTTCTGGTAATCTTCGAAACATTGACGACATTAAAAAAAAACAATATTGGTTGTTCCATTATAAGAAAATGCTCCCCACACCATGAGTGAACACCCTTCTTGTTGTCTGCTGAAAAGAAAAAATCGTAGTTCCTTGCAAATATCGTGTCAGTAATATGCCTAACATCGGGACCATCTAAATTAGATTTCATTTCATCACTGGAAAGAACACTCAACCATTCATCTGTCCAATTTATGTGATTTTGGGCCTGCTGAACACGAGCGTTTTTATGCCGTTTTGTAAACTTTGGCGAACGGCGTATTTTGCGATAATCAAGAAATGTGCTTGCCTGCAGCCAGGGCCCGACTAGCAAGTTTTTGTGCCCAGGGCACTTTAAATTTTTCGTGCCCCTTTAGATTGGTTGATTTACGGATGCTGGTTTTTTCTTTTACATATTGCACTCTTATTCGAATAGTGTCAACTCAAAAAATTACCTTTTCCAGAAAATTGGCAAACGGTTCCAGGAATAAAAATACAATATTTTTCTATTATTTATTGAAATATACTTTTAACCATAGATTGAGATATATTTTTTGTCATTTTATCGTATTAATATCTCAAATATCACATTTTTTTCAGTTGTGTCACTTTTCGAATAAATGTGCAATTTGATAAAATTAAATGACTTGATAAATACAGTACACCAATTACTAGAAAATAATGATAAGAAGTCTACTTATTAATGCTGTTACTGATATTAAATGATAAAACCAAACTGATACTGAGTGCAAACAAAAGTCCGAAAAGAAATAAAAACGGTGGCACAATTATGCTTTTTTTAATGGAAATTTAGATGAAATTATGAACAATTTCGTGCCCCTCAGAAATTTCGTGCCCAGGACATGGGCCCCGGTTGCCCGTGCGATAGTCAAGGCCTGCCTGCAGCCATCGATGGACCATGGATTTCGATACTGGAACGCTTACGTTTTTAAAAACTGACAGGTTCTGGGTTGAAACTAATCTCAAAATCTCTTTCTCTTGTCATTTAGTTGTTTTCTTTAGTCGTCCAAAGTGGGATTTTGTTTCAAAATTGTCACTCTTTGGCAGAATTCGGTAAATACCAACCTTGCTGCGTCCAATTTTCCTTGCAATGTCCACAACTTTCCATTCACCAGCCTTTAAACGATAGATTTTGAAAATTTTCCTTTTTGGAAAACTGCACATAGTGAGGCATCTTTGCAATCATTCGGAAACGGAAAGACAGATTCGGTTTTATCTCAGGAAACTATTGCATCACAAGTACATGACCTTGGCATATGCAAATTTTGGATATCCGTAATTAAATCAGCTTTTAACACCAGTTGACTATATATTTTGCAGACAGCATTCGGACAGGAAAATTACCAAAAAGTTTATCGTTATATATGTACATCCCCGAAGGTATTTACCGAAGAATCCAAACATGATCTCGAAAATTAAATTTAGTATAGAAATTTTTAAAGTTTGGCACAGTTTCACTATGTAGACAACCCCTGAAGAAACAGCCGATTATTTAAAAAAAAATTAAATATATTTTTTAAATCTACGAAACGAAAAACGCCAATAATAACACGCATAAGAAAATGTTAATTATGATTGAGCATCAGCGATTAAATAACTGAAAATGAATGTGCTGAAAAAATTAAGATTCAAATATATGCAAACTTTGTCTTTTTTCCATATCAAAAACTTAAAATGTTCATTTCGTCAAAATTTGGTAATCTTTTAATATTTTAAAAGGAAGCTTTCAATGAGGAAGAGAAGCTTTTTCTTATTATAATAGAAAAAAAGTTTTGTGGCGCATTTGATTTCGATACACTACTTGTTTCTCCATTTCGGTTTAGCGCGAGATTTCTTATCATCCATATTTCAGAAAATATCACATTTCCATTTATATCTGTCGTGGAGCGAAATGGAATTTGTTTCCACGTCATCTTCGTACCACCCATAATTTTGTGTCATATCGATAACACAAATAAATATATCGATGTCGAGTAATGCAAATATCCGCTTCTAGTCAGCTTTCCTACATTTGTGATTTGTGTGGATTCAGACAGTAGCTCTTTTTTTTTCTTTTGTTTTTTTTATATCTTATATGTCATATTCTTTCTCTTCTATGCTACATATAATAATTCATTTTTATTGACTTTGATCATAGTGACTGACTATGAAGAAACCACATGTGTATTGACACGTAAACTGATACAGACATTATATATATACACTGCAAAGGGGAAAAAAATGTTGATTTTACAGTATAATACTGGCACCCCAGCTGCCAGTATCATACCGTAAAATTGACAGTAATAAACAGTAAAATCAGCAGTAATACGCTACCGCGCATGGGCGGCACATGCGCGGCACAGCTGGGGTGCCAACATTATACAGTAAAATCAACACATTTCTACACTGCAAAAATCATAAGCATTTTTTTCTTTCTCATTTTAAGAGAAAAGTCTGTTACATTTGACTATACAGTGTGTCTCTTCTTATTGTTGACCAATAACTTATTCCTAAACTGTTAGTTTTAGAGGGATACTTCCAGTTGCAAAAAGGTTTCAAACATTGTTCAGCACATCGAGATGAAGTCTATGGTTCAGCATCAAATAAAAATCCACTTATACGAAATAGTTTTTTTTGTTTTAAAGTTACGAAATTTAAAATTTTATACAGTCAATGGGTCCTATAAGTTATTAAGGACAATCTCCTCCATGTTCTCACAATTACACAGCAGTGAAAAATTTCGTTTTTGCACGATCAAAACTTACCGAGTAATTGTACTTTGAATTTCATGAATAGTCAGCGTTTTCTAGCTCTAAAAACACTTTTTTTTTATACTTTTAGTGCTAGATATGATGAAGAAACATTTGACTATACATTTGAAACATATTTTTCAACTGGAATATATATCTAAAGTTAACGGCTTAGGTGGAGTGATTAATTATGAAGGCCGATTATCTGAACTAGGCATATAGGCCCGAGGGGTGTGCTCTTCATGAGGGTCTTTCTAAGGGAACCTAATTCGTATTTACGCAAGAAAATCCACGGTTCGAAGAAAACCATGAAAACTTCGAACGATTTGGCCAACGGGCGCGATTGGGATTGAACCCAGCACCTCCCGTCTACCAGCTTTGACAGCAAAACCTCTCGACCACTAGTGGGGCAAAAATTTAATGGTTTAGGATTTAAAGCTATTGGTTAGCGATAAGACGAGACAATCTATATATTGCATTATTCATTACGTCTAAAGCTTTCGCTTTCATATAAGAGAGAAATGGAGAAATATATATATATATATATATATTATTTTCATTTAATTTTAAATTTTGCAAAAGAATTAACAGAATTCTTAATTGCAGGAAGTTACGATTTTTTTAGTATTTATATACAGGGGGTGGCGATAATTAAAGTGACTGCACTTAGCATGTTCTGTAGCGCGATCTAATTGCGAGAAGGGAGCCAAATTTTGTATTATGATTAATCAAGACGGGGTACGAAGGATTCCGCGAAAAAATAGTTCCAAAAATCACCGCTAGGTGTATATGTGGTGCTGTGTAATATCCATATTGAGCCACTGTTGTCATGTTGAGATTGATTTTAATCGCTAAATGTACTATTAATTTTATTTCTGTATTGATTCTGTATTTTTTAAATTCTCTTTTCTATTACACAACACAGTGCTACAATTCCACCTAGCTGTAACTTTTTGAACTATTGTTTTTCACAGAATCTTCGTCCCCCTCCTTGTTTAATCATCCTACAAAATTTGGCTCCATTCTCGCAATGAGATCGCGCTACAGAGCACACTGAGTACTATCACTTTAATTATGGGCCTGTCCTCTCTTACTGCTGCCCAATAGCTAACTGTTAAACAATTACTTTGAGAAGCATGGTATTTACTCGTGTATAATGCTCAATTAGTAAATAAAAAAATAATAATTAAATAAAAAGCAGTTATATCTCGAGTATACTGTGCACCATGCTGCATTAACAGAAGAAAATCCGACAATTTAATAAAAGTCCTGAAAATTCTGACTCAAAATGTAATTTTAATATAATTTTTTTTTAACCTCAACTACCGTATTCACCGACGTTATATTTCGCCCGCTTATTAAAATACCATTTAAATAAAGGTATCTGTAATGTGTATTTTTCTGTCATTGGAAAATGTATTTTAAAATATTTATTGACACTGGAAGTCGAAATCGTACACTGCAAAAGAAAAACGTTGATTTTACAGTATAATACTGGCATCCCATCTGCCAGTATTACTGCTTATTTTACTGTTTATTACTGTTTATTACTGTTAATTTAACGGTATAATACTGACATCCCAGTTGCCAGTATTATACCGTAAAATCAACATTTCTTTTTTTTTTTGCAGTGTATATTTTTACAGTGCATTATACCTATGTCACGGTTCATAAGAGTGCAGTTATACTCCTCTTTTTACTTTCTACTTCTACATCCAAAACAATTATATCGCGAAATTCAGTTGTTGTATTCAATGAAAGCATGTGTGGTCCCATTTAGATGTAACTGTTACAAATAATACGTATAGGATGCGACCATTGTAGACCAAAAAAAATTTTTTTTTAAGTACTCATTATACATGAGAAAATACATTATACTTCCACCTGCAGTAATATTAGGTTGTTGGTGCAAAAGTAATGTCGTATTTTAATACCTTTAATACCGGTAAAATTTTAATACCTGATAATTTTATCATGCCTGCTTGCTTTGAACTGACAGATAAAAATATCAGGTATTAAAATTTTACCGTATTAAAAGTATTAAAATACCGGAGAACTATTTCAAATGTTGTTCCCAATCATGATAAAAGCCATTTAACGAGTCATAAAGTTTCTTTTTTGTAAAATGTAATAAATTGCAATTTTTATACGGTCGGTGAATTCTATAAGTTATATTTAACAAAAGAATTCCTGGAAATTTTACTCAAGTTTTTTAAAACTATTTCACACCAGAAATGTTATTTAAAACTACTTAACATATTCATTTAACGTATTTCTCTGAGATTTATATTTAATTTATTTTAAGAAGAAATTTCTGGTTCAAATCGGAATATATGCATTTGGTAACCGTCAAAAAGACGGCTTATGGTAGTTTCAGTTTTAAAAAAAAAACACAAAAAATAAATTATTTTTTGTACTACCAAAACTTACCGAGTTGTGATACTTTGAATTTTCAGCGTGGTTTTTTTTCTTTTTCTTTTACTTTTTTTTTTTTTGACAGTATTCAATTTTACTCAATATCGAAATTTCAAGTTGGTTGATATCTTTTCTTCTGCTACCTTTCATCACGAGTGGTTTCTTCCGCTACACTCATTCTTCAACTAACGAAAGAATAAATGCCATGCACCAGTTTGTGACAATGTAAAATTAATTATTCATAATCGAGAGTAATGAAACCGCTTGGGGAAACAAGATCAATAAACGCTTGAGTGGGATGATTTCCAAGAACAACAATGCTCACGAGTGATTGATATTAGAAACTGTGTTTAAAAAAATATATTTACGAACGATTACAATTTAGTTGAATGAAATCAGTGATGCATATTTTGGTATTTGTATTATGCAATCATTGATGATTCTTATGCATTCAGAGAAAAGTAAAAATTAATGCAGGAAAATCAAGTGATGTACTGAAAGGATATAAAAAATAAAATCATACAAATTATCGAAAGCGAGACTCAGATGCATATTTTGAATTTACTCAGTACTGAAATTTCGCGTGGTTAATTTCTGTTCGTCGGCAAACCTTCGTCACGAGTGGTTTCTTCCGCTCCTTTCATTCTTTGGCTAACGAAAGAATAAATGACTTGCATCAGTTTCTGACAATGTAAAATTAATTATTCAGAATCAAGAGTAATCAGACCACTTGAAAAAGCGGGATCAATAAACGCTTAAATGGGATGATTTCAAAGAACAACAATGCTTACGGATAATTGATGTGAGAAACTGTGTTTTACAAAATATTTACGAAATACTACTGTTTAGTTGAATTAAATAAGTGATGGATAATTTTTTATTTCTATTACGTAATCATTGATGATTCTTATGCTTTCAGACAAAAGTAAAAACTAATGTAGGAAAATCAAGTGATGTTCTGAAAGGATATCTATACTAATAAAAGAAAGTTTCGCTGTGTGTGTGTGTGTGTGTCTGTGTGTCTGTTGGCGATGGCTAGGAAAATCCATCCCACCTAGAAGGCTGCAAATTTTGATATAGGTAATCCAAACCTCTCCTGGTGCACCATTACGTCAGAATTTTAATATTTTGAAAATTAAAGTAGTTATTAATTAAAAACTGATCAAAGATCACAAATAAAAACGTCATTATTCAAAAGCTAGCTGGCGCATGTGCAGAAACCAATATCCGTATCTTCCGGAATAGAAGAAAGAAAGCACAACACATCCCGTTTTTGTTTTAAGTTTTTCTAAATTCGCCATGGGCAAACGGTTAGAAATACGGAAAAACCGTCTACATATTCTGAAAGAAAATACTTTTACGTCTCAAACGATCTGGTTGGTTCGAAAAAAAATTACATTTAACACTTTAAAAAAAAAAAATCAAAAAGCATCGAATTCATGTTTTTTTATTTTCTCCCGTTTTCCGAGCCTTGCATCCACCGAAATACAAAAAATACGAAAAAACGAAGGTCACCAAATTAAAGAACTGACTTTGCCATTTCCAAAGCCTCCTTTGGTTTTAAAAAATACAAAAATTAACCCTTCTAAAAAGTATATTTTCTGTATGCCGTTTTGTGATTTTTGCGATTTTGGCAATTTTTAAAAATTCGCATCGGCGATTCAGAGAAAGGTACGAAAAACTAAAAATACCAGACAATATTTACATTTATTCTTTTTTCGATATCTGCATCTGTTTTTGAAAAATACAAATATTAACCCTTCAAAAAAAAATTCGTGCGCTGGACTCTCTTTTGCGAATTCCGATTTTCTATGATATATAAAATCTGGCATCGGCTTTCTAAAATAACCAAACAAAAATCAAACACACCTAAAGACATCTACGTTCTGTTGGATTTAGGCAGAAACCTTTAGTTTAAAAATAAAATCACGTTAACCCTTTCGAAAACGTTTTTTACCGTAAGTCAATTTCGCTTTTTTAACTATTTCCCCTATCTTTAAAAATCCGAATTGGCGTTTATAAACAAGATACGAAAAACTAAAAATACCTCAACTAATCTACATCCCTTTGTTTTTTAAAATCTGGTATCCGTTTTGAAAATTTTTAATATTAACCCTAAAAAAAAAAATCCCTTCCAAAACTCACTCACGCGATTTTCGTTTTTCGGTCCAGGTTTAAAAATCAGCATCGACTCAGGAAATGCGAGTACGGACAAACAGTAGACTCCAGATCATAGACGCGTTCATTTTCTTCAAAACGCATGATTGGGTTTTAAAAAATATCTACATTAACTCTTTAGAAACCGATCGATTACGTAACCAACTTTCGCGATTTCCGCTATTTTGGCAATGTTTACCCGTGGTTAAATTTCAATTCTACTAGGAAATTTGGTTGGTAGAGTGTTCTGAAAAGGCTTCTTCCAGAACAGACTGCGCCCCCTGGCGGTGGAAGGTGGAACTATGGACCCGATTACGACGGTGTTTGGTTTAAGTTTCGTATAGAATAGATTATTAATATTTTTGGCCCGTGCAACGCCGGGCGGGTTAGCTAGTAAAAAATAAAATCAAACAAATTATTGAATTCCCTTCCTCTCTCCCCTCCAGACACTCGCATGAATATTTTAAATTGACTCAGTATTGAAATTTCGGGTGGTTAATTTCTTTTCGTCTGCAAAACTTCATTACGAGTGGTTTCTTCCGCTCCTTTCATTCTCCAGCTAACGAAAGAATAAACGCCATGCCTCAGTTTCTGACTTTGTAAAATTAATTATTCAGAATGAAGAGTAATGAAACCAAATTCTGAAACAAGATCAATAAACACTTGAGTGGGATGATTTCGAACAACTGATGGAGTATTGTTTACTTGTATTTTTTAAATTCTGAATCGAATGAAACCATTCGCAAGTCAATACAATCACTTGTTACAAAGTTACGGCAGGTTTTATGAATAAAATGTGCAAAATTTTACTGTATGAGAGAGCACAACTTTATTACTCATGTTTTATGTCGACAACTTCGATGACCTTGAAAAAGACTCAGATGACCCAGATTTTTATTATTGCTATTTTGAGGACATTTAATAAGTTTAAGATTATTCAATATGATATAAAGAACTCGTTTTGATCGTAAAATAACGTTATGCTCTGTCATAAACCATAATTTTGGACTTTTTATTGATAAAACCTGTCATAACTTCGCAATAAGTAATTGTATTAAATTGAAAATGGTGTCATTCGATTCATAATTAGAAAATGCATGGTAAACTCGACCTATTTAAATGACCCCCCCACTCGACCTATTTAAAAAAAAGTTGAATTCCTCCTTCCCGCTGAGTTAAAATGACCCCTTCTGCCCTCTAAACCAAAGTAAGATTATTTTGAACTCATCGGATATCTTTATTTCTAGTGCTAAAACGAAGTTCTTCACAATTTTTTTGTGAATGGCCACCAGTAACTCTAAAACCCTATTTCACCTGTACTAAAGTATAATTTTCGACTTTTTTTCATAAAACTTACCGTAACTTTCTAAAAAATGATAGTATCGACTTGCGGATGGTTCCTTCGATTCATAATTCAAAAATAAACAATAAACGATTCCCCACTTGACCTAATTAAAAGAGTTGAGTCCCCCTCCGACCCTGATTTAAAATGTTTCCTATTTTGCCCCCCAAAGCATGGTAAAACATATTTTTGGAGGTCTCATCGAATCTTCATTTCTAGGGCCAAAACAAAGTTCTTCACATATTTTTGTGAATGGCGTCGTCTGTAACTGAATTTTGGTTTATTTTACCTATACTAAACAATGTTCACAGATAATTGATGTTAGAAACTGCGTTTTAAAAAATATTTACGAACGATTCCTGTTTAGTTGAACTAAATAAGTGATGAATCATTTTTTATTTGTATCATGGATTATTTTTACGCAATCAGAGAATAGTAAAAAATAACGTAGGAAAATCGAGTGACGTACTGAAAGGATATAAAATAAAATAGTTTCTTCCACTCTTTTCATTTTTCAGCTAGTAACGAAAGAATAAATACCTTGCATCAGTTTCTGAGTGTAAAATTAATTATTCAGAATCGAGAATAATGAAACCACTCGAGGATACAAGATCAATAAATGCTTGAATGGGATGATTTCGAAGAACAACAATGCTCACGGATAATTGATGTTTGAAACTGTGTTTAAAAAAATATTTACGAGCGATTACTATTTAGGTGAACTGTGATGATAAGTGATGAATAGCTTTTTATTTGTATCATGGATTATTTTTACGCATTCAGAGAATAGTAAAAAATTATGTAGGAAAATCGAGTGATGTACTGAAAGGATATAAAATAGTTTCTTCTGCTCCTTTCATTCTTCAGCTAATAACGAAAGAATAAATACCTTGCATCAGTTTCTGACAATGTAAAATTAATTATTCAGAATCGAGAGTAATGAAACAACTCGGGGAAACAAGATCAATAAATGCTTGAGTGGGATGATTTCGAAGAACAACAATGCTCACGGATAATTGATGTTTGAAACTGTGTTTAAAAAAATATTTACGAGCGATTACTATTTAGGTGAACTGTGATGATAAGTGATGAATAGCTTTTTATTTGTATCATGGATAATTTTTACGCATTCAGAGAATAGTAAAAAATTATGTAGGAAAATCGAGTGATGTACTGAATGGATATAAAATAGTTTCTTCTGCTCCTTTCATTCTTCAGCTAATAACGAAAGAATAAATACCTTGCATCAGTTTCTGACAATGTAAAATTAATTATTCAGAATCGAGAGTAATGAAACAACTCGGGGAAACAAGATCAATAAATGCTTGAGTGGGATGATTTCGAAGAACAACAATGCTCACGGATAATTGATGTTTGAAACTGTGTTTAAAAAAATATTTACGAGCGATTACTATTTAGGTGAACTGTGATGATAAGTGATGAATAGCTTTTTATTTGTATCATGGATAATTTTTACGCATTCAGAGAATAGTAAAAAATTATGTAGGAAAATCGAGTGATGTACTGAATGGATATAAAATAGTTTCTTCTGCTCCTTTCATTCTTCAGCTAATAACGAAAGAATAAATACCTTGCATCAGTTTCTGACAATGTAAAATTAATTATTCAGAATCGAGAGTAATGAAACAACTCGGGGAAACAAGATCAATAAATGCTTGAGTGGGATGATTTCGAAGAACAACAATGCTCACGGATAATTGATGTTTGAAACTGTGTTTAAAAAAATATTTACGAGCGATTACTATTTAGGTGAACTGTGATGATAAGTGATGAATAGCTTTTTATTTGTATCATGGATTATTTTTACGCATTCAGAGAATAGTAAAAAATAATGTAAGGAAAATCGAGTGATGTACTGAAAGTATATAAAATAGTTTCTTCTGCTCCTTTCATTCTTCAGCTAATAACGAAAGAATAAATACCTTGCATCAGTTTCTGACAATGTAAAATTAATTATTCAGAATCGAGAGTAATGAAACCACTCGGGGAAACAAGATCAATAAATGCTTGAGTGGGATGATTTCGAAGAACAACAATGCTCACGGATAATTTAATGTTTGAAACTGTGTTTTAAACAAGTAATATCATTTTTTTAAAAGTCAATTCCTACTTTTTAATTATAAATATATAAAATAAACCCGTGCAGCATTAATGTCCCACGTTATCTTTATTGAACATTTTTTTTATAATCGTCGTTGCGGTATTTTATTTTTGTGGCATCACTCATTTGAGGAAAATCTTTCATTTCATTTATGAAAACAATGGGAGAATTTTTTTCTCCCATGTAAAACTAAAATTAATTAAATAAATTTAATTAATGAATTAATATTTGAAAAAACTATATTACCATCAAGTGTCAGCCACTACAAGTTTAAAAAAATGTATTTGAACTTGAGTAGATGAATAGAAAGTATTTTATTAACGATTGAAAATTTGAACAAGATATATAAGAGAGTGTGAGCTAATAGTAGGAATTGAAAAATATTTACGAACGATTACTATTTAGATGAAATAAATCAGTGGTGGATAATTTTTTATATGCATTCAGAAAAAAGTTAAAAAAAAAAGGAAGTAAATTAAATTATGTATTTAAGTACAATCGCCCCAAAAATGCAAAAACAACAAAACAACAAAAAAACAACGTATGCATATTAATCACCAAATTGTTGCAGAATAAAATGAAAATATGTATGCAATTCAGAAATATATATCTTTTTGCACTCTATAATAAAAAATATATAAATAAAAACAAATTTTGAAAGCCGCCACCATAGTGAAATTGTAACATATTTTGAAATTTTCAATACGAACATGTAACTTTGATATTAAATTTGGATAGCTCGGTAAATTTTTCCGCAGGATATCAAATGGAAAGTCATTCGGTGAAGTAATTTTAGGAATTATTCAGATGCAAAATTTTGAATCTTCTATGTTAATTAATTTTTACTTTTTTTTAGATATATTAGAATATTATAGGTATATTACTGTGGTCGTGAAAATTTTCAACTTCCGTTTTTTGATAGATTTATACATTTTGGGACGTCCTGAAAGCATTTGTCTATTTTTACACTCTTTCATTTAACTCAACTGTGTTTTTGTATGAAAAGATATAATTTTGTAATCGAATTTTAACCCATTATCTGAAATGTTAGAATTATAAAAAATATATACAAAAGATTCTGATGACATTACAACATTTTAATATTTTAAAACTTGCCTTAAAATTAATTTATTAATGTATGATTATTTTCCCGTCAGCCCGGCACAGGTGATAAATCGCCAAATATATTTTTTTTATGTTCACAATTGTATGCGAGTTACAACAATGGATTTATTTATGAGCCAATTACATTCACTAAAAAAGTCCAACTGCCTGTGAATCTGCAAAAGGGAAATATTTTAAACACTATAAAGTGGAAAATCTAAACAATAAATAAAGAGTGTAATATATTTAAGAAAAATACGCTTTGATTAATTAATAATTTCATTTTTATTAATCTATGCTCACACGTTTTGAAATCAATTTAGAAATCCTAAAAGGATAGTTTAAATAATGTTTTTTTTTTCTTTCCTGTTTTTTTCTTTCCTTAAACAAGAAGGAAAAACCATGCGTCAAGCATAGATTGTAAAACATTTTCCAATACATTCAGAATACTATAATAAAACTTCACTGTTTAATAAAGTGAAAGATGATGTCTATGTAAACAAAGTCAAAGTCAAACCGGGCGGTGAGGCCTGTCTTTCGGCTTTAGCTCAACTAGCTCCGCCCACGTCTATGTAAACAATTTGTAAAACGCATAACACATTTTAAAACCTAATTTCAGCAATTAACATCAATATTCGGCTAAATATCCGCATTATTTTGTGCATCCCTGTATCTATAGATTTCTATGTATACTGCATAGCATGCTGAAATTTAGTTTATTTAGGAAACGCACAGCACAGTTGAAAATTCCTTTTTCAGCAATTTCCATCAATAAACGGAAAGGTACTGGAGATATTTTGTGCAGCACTGTATATGATCTATAGAAGTTATACGCACCAAGTTATATCCAAGAAAATTTGTTAAATTTAAAAAAGCGTACAGCAACTGAAAACGCACTTTAAGCAATTATTATCCATAGACAGTACTGTATCTGAATTATTTTTGCGTGTCACTGTAAATGAACGATGAATGCGATGAACACTCTATTTTAAATTAAACATTTCGAAGATCATCTGAATGATCTATATAAATTTCATTATGTTTGAAACAGTGCATTATGTTTAAGTTTCATTATGTTTTAAATAATCCATAAATTACACCGAAACGATTTTCCGAAATAGACTGTAATGTAATGGAATTATTTTGAGTGTCTCTGTAAATGAACAATAAATACTATGAACACTTATGTTTTATAGTAAGTATCTTGTAGTGCACCTAAAAAATGTATATAAATTTCAATATGTTTGATATGGGGCAACATCATAAAAATACACTGCAAATGATTTTCCCCCATAGGCTGTAATGCAACGGAATTCTTTCGATTGTCCCTGTAAAGTAACTATAAGTGATTCACACTTTATTTTCAATACCGAACATGCCATAGTAAGTCTCAATAACAATTATCAACTTCATGGCAATTCGAGTGTATTTACGCGAGTTAGAGCATGGACAGACAGACAAATTGAATTCATAAAAGCTTTTCAACTATGTCAGAAAGTATTAAAAAGAAACAAAGCAAAAAATTAGAATTTTTAAAAATAATTTCACTAACTCACACGCTTTCTACAAATCATGGGTTGTACGAAAGGACATAAAAAAATAAAATAAAAATAAAACAAAAGAAATTATCGACAGCAAGACACTCAAATATATATTATGAATTTTCTCAGTATCGAAATTTCCGGTGGTTGGTTTCTTTTCATCTGCTACTCTTCCTCACGAGTAATTTCTTTCTCTCCCTTCATTGTCCAGGTAGCAAAAGAATAAATGCTACATATCCGTTTCTGACAGCATAAAATTAATTATTCTGAATCGAAAGTACTGAAACCGGTCGAGGAAGAACAGACAATCGGTGTTAAAAACTGTGTTTTAAAAATAATTTATTAACGATCGGTCTTTAGTTGAACTACATCAGTAGAGGGTAATTTGTATCATGTTATTATTGATTATTCTTAGGCATTTAGAGAAAAGTGATAAAATAATCCAGGCAAATCATGGGATGTACTGACAGAACACACACACACACACACACAAAATAATAATAATAATAATAATAAAACAAAACAAAACAAATTATCAACAACAAGGACTTAAATGAATCTTTTGAATTTGCTCGCTATCGAAATTTCCGGTGGTTGATTTCTTTTCATCTTTTACTCTTCCTCACGAGTAATTTCTTCCTCCCCTTTCATTCCCCAGGTAACAAAAGAATAAATGCTACATATCAGTTTCTGGTAGCGTAAAATTAATTATTCGGATATGAAAGTACTGAAATTAGTCGAGGTAGCACAGACATATGGTGTTAAAAACCGAGGTTTTTAAAACGATTTATGAACGATTGGTCTTTAGTTGAATTAAATCAGTAGAGGGTAATTTCCATTTGTATCATTTTATTATTGATTATTACGCATTTAGTGAAAAGTGAAAAAATAATGTAGGCAAACCATGGGATGTACCAAAAGAACATTAAAAAAATAATAAAATCAAACAAATTAAAGACAACAAGACTTAAACGAATACTTTGAATTTGCCCAGTATCGAAATTTTCGGTGGTTGATTTCTTTTCATCTGCTGCTCTTCCTCATTAGTAGTTTCTTCCGCTCCCTTCATACCCCAGGTAACAAAAGAATAAATGTTAAAAACCGTATTTTAAAAATAATTTATTACTGATTAGTCTTTAGTTGAACTAAATCGTTGGAGGGTAATTTTTATTTGTATCATGTTATTACTGATTATTTTTACGCATTTAGAGAAAAGTGAAAAAAAAAATGTAGACAAATCATGGGGTGTACCGAAAGGACATAAAAAAAATAAATGAAAACAAAAGAAATTATCGACAGAAAAATGAATATTTTGAATTTTCTTAGTATCGACATTTCTTTCGGTTGATTTCTTTTCATCTGCTATTCTTCCTCACGAGTAATTTCTTCCACTCCCTACATTATCCATGTAGCAAAATAATAAATGTTACATATCCGTTTTTGACAGTATAAAATTAATTATTCTGAATCGAAAGTACTGAAACCAAACGAGGAAGCACAGACAACTGGTGTTAAAAACCGTGTTTTAAAAATAATTTATTGATGATTGTTTTTTAGTTGAACTACATCAGTAGAGGGTAATTTTTATTTGTATCATATTATTATTGATTATTCTTACGGATTTAGAGAAAAATGATAAATAATGTAGCAAATCATGAAATGTACCGACAGAACACACACACACACAACACACACAATATAATAATAATAATAGTAAAACAAAACAAAACGAATTATCGACAACAAGACTCAAATGAATCTTTGGAATTTGCTCGCTATCGAAATATCTGGTGGTTAATTTCTTTTCAGCTGCTACTCTTCCTCAAGAGTATTTTCGCACTCTCCTTTCATTCCCCAGGTAGCAAAAGAATAAAAGTAACATATCAGTTTCTGGCAGCATAAAACTAATTATTCGGAATCGAAAGTACTGAAACCAGTCGAGGAAGCACAGACAATTGGTTTTAAAAACCGTGTTTTAAAAATAATTTATTGATGATTGGTTTTTAGTTGAACTACATCAGTAGAAGGTAATTTTTATTTGTATCATATTATTATTGATTATTCTTACGGATTTAGAGAAAAATGATAAATAATGTAGCAAATCATGGGATGTACCGACACAACACACACAATATAATAATAATAATAGTAAAACAAAACAAAACAAATTATCGACAACAAGACTCAAATGAATCTTTGGAATTTGCTCGCTATCGAAATATCTGGTGGTTAATTTCTTTTCAGCTGCTACTCTTCCTCAAGAGTATTTTCGCACTCTCCTTTCATTCCCCAGGTAACAAAAGAATAAAAGTTACATATCAGTTTCTGGCAGCATAAAACTAATTATTCGGAATCGAAAGTACTGAAACCAGTCGAGGAAGCACAGACAATTGGTTTTAAAAACCGTGTTTTAAAAATAATTTATTGATGATTGGTTTTTAGTTGAACTACATCAGTAGAAGGTAATTTTTATTTGTATCATATTATTATTGATTATTCTTACGGATTTAGAGAAAAATGATAAATAATGTAGCAAATCATGGGATGTACCGACACAACACACACAATATAATAATAATAATAGTAAAACAAAACAAAACAAATTATCGACAACAAGACTCAAATGAATCTTTGGAATTTGCTCGCTATCGAAATATCTGGTGGTTAATTTCTTTTCAGCTGCTACTCTTCCTCAAGAGTATTTTCGCACTCTCCTTTCATTCCCCAGGTAACAAAAGAATAAAAGTTACATATCAGTTTCTGGCAGCATAAAACTAATTATTCGGAATCGAAAGTACTGAAACCAGTCGAGGAAGCACAGACAATTGGTTTTAAAAACCGTGTTTTAAAAATAATTTATTGATGATTGGTTTTTAGTTGAACTACATCAGTAGAAGGTAATTTTTATTTGTATCATATTATTATTGATTATTCTTACAGATTTAGAGAAAAATGATAAATAATGTAGCAAATCATGGGATGTACCGACACAACACACACAATATAATAATAATAATAGTAAAACAAAACAAAACAAATTATCGACAACAAGACTCAAATGAATCTTTGGAATTTGCTCGCTATCGAAATATCTGGTGGTTAATTTCTTTTCAGCTGCTACTCTTCCTCAAGAGTATTTTCGCACTCTCCTTTCATTCCCCAGGTAACAAAAGAATAAAAGTTACATATCAGTTTCTGGCAGCATAAAACTAATTGATGTTGAAAACCGTGTTTTAAAAATAATATATTAATGAATGGTCTTTAGTTGAACTAAATAAATGATGGCTAATTTTTATTTGTATCATGTTATTATTAATTATTCTTACGCATTTAGAGAAAAGTTAAAAATAATTTAGGCAAATCATGGGATATACCAAAAGTACATAAAAATTAAAGTAAAACAAATCAAAGTAAGCAGCTTATCGACAGCAATACTCACATGAATGTTTTGAATTTTCTCAGTATCGAAATTTCAGGCTGGTTGATATCTTTTCTTCTGCTACCCTTCATCACGAGTGGTTTCTTCCGCTCCTTTCATTTTACAGCTAACGAAAGAATAAATACCATGCATCAGTTTGTGGCAGTGTAAAATTAATTATTCAGAATCGAGAGTAATGAAACCTCTCGAGGAAGCAGGATCAATAATTCCTTGAGCGGGATGATTCGAAGAACAAATAATGCTTACCGAGAATTGCTGTTAGAACCTATGTTTTAAAAGTAATTTATGAAATTTTTTTATTTAGAAGAACTAAATAATATGTGGATATATATATTTATATGTGTGTGTATGTATATATTACAAAATTTAAAATTCCATGCCTTATTAAATTCATTGTATAAAAGATTCCTTTTATTAATATTCTATTTACAGCCCTAGTTTATTAAAACATTCCCTTTCTTAAAAATATTCCATTACTGTCCATATTTAATTTTTTTATATTAATTTACTTAATTTCACTTTTTATTTCCCGAGAAATAATATGTAAAAATCACATTTCATAAGAAAATTTCTTCTTAAAAACCTATTTTCTTAAATTCTTTATTATATTAAATATTTCCTACTTATTCCCGCATTTAAATCTATTTTATTTCATTTAATATGTGTAAATTCACCATTTTCCCTGTCCTAATAGTCTAAAAAAACCGTTCTTTTAAATTGTTTTCAATACACAAAAACCGAAACTTTACTCTATTAATTTCCCGCGTTTTTTAATTTCGATAATGTTCTAGAAGACTCTTTTCCCGCCAGAAGACTAGACGTATTTTAGAAAGTATTAACAATATTTATTAAATTCATTATTTTTAAATTATTAATTTATATGTAATTATAATAATCAATTAATTCCACTTTTTAATCAAATTAAGTTTAAATAATTTAGTTTGTGCTATTTGTGATTTCTATGGAAAATACATACTATTAAGATGATATGGACATCTTACTGTAAGTAATCATCTGTCTTATAAGTTAGAGTGTTTGTGTTATGATCTATAGAAGCAAATTAAAAGCAATTTTCCACGCCGACATAAGTAGGGGGGTATGATATGAGAATCATATATTAAAATTTTAACCTCCCCTGCTCTTTATTTAAATTATATTTCTCCCCTGCTTTTTCAAAATTTAATGCGTTATTTTTAACTCGAAACAATAATCCCTCCTTAATTAAATTCTTTCCTCTTCACGATCACTTGTACTGGCTGACCAATACCTCACGATCTTTTGATTTAAAAAAAAAAAAAAAAAAAGAAAATAATTAAATCATCACAGATTCTTTTCTGCAAGTTACTTTCCAAATCACGTTCATAACACAATGTATTCATATGCATTTTTGCGGCCAGAGAGTCAGTTATAATTGTGTCTATCATTTCAACCGGCACATATGCATTTCCCTATTAGGTATCGACAATAAGTCACTCATTACACCATGTTCTAAAAATATATTCTGATCGTTGAAAACCATGCAATTCGGCCCTGCCTATGAATTCCTTTCGCATGGGAAAATATGCATTCGCTGCGTTCTTTTTGGCAATATTAAATTTTGAAATAAAATGCATTCTTATGCCAAAATCTGACGGCCCTGTTCGATAAATACCATTCATTACTGTATGCTCCATCTGGAATTTTCCTCGCCAAAGCAACCCTATTGGCGGGCGTACATGTCAGTCGGATTCTAAGTTGGTTTGTGAAAACGCAACTTCACTTCGCTTCGAACTTCCGTCCTGCTAATTTAATTTTGTCTGTTATTAATACCTCTCTTCTGCCTCCATACAATTCGTAAACCTGTGACTTAATAAAAATGGTTAATTGCATACTGGAGTTTTTATTGTCTACCCATCGAACCTGGAAACTGAACTTTGATGGATTTATCTCGTGAATCATTTAATCAACTGAATACCATCGCTGAAATCTTCAATATAAGGGGTATTGCATGTAGCGTATTGTATTACTTTTTAATATGAAATGTTTCCTTAACAGGCGTATATCAGCCATGAATCTTTTAAAAAAATATATTTTAAATCTGCAAAAACTTATAAATTGTTTTCAGCAGTGTGTTTATTCATTCTCATTGAGCTTAAAGTCAGCATTTAACTTTGAATGTAACAAAAATTATTCTTTCCATATAATTATATTAAACATATAGTAACAGGATGCCCCATTTTATCGGGGTCCTCGGGCATTTACCCCCCCTCTCTGTGCCACTGGTTACAACCAAATTCATTTATTGCATATTACATCAATTTCGCTATGTTAAATTTAAAAAAAAGTTTTACATTTACAAGAAAAATAACAAATAAAAGAAATAAAAATAATCAATCGTAATACAAACCTTTCTAGAAAAAGTCAAGCCACAAATCATAGTATTAGCATATTGAACGTCGGTAATTAGATGATAATTTTTGTTAACCCTCGAAAAACATAAGCAAAAAATATATTATTTAATTTCAAAATTACGCTCTCGTTTTATTTCCCGTTTTCTTACGGGTTGATGAAACATGCTTTATTTCCGTTCTTCTATTATAAACGTAAAGAGTAAATGTAATAAGTCAACGACAGTAACCCAAAACACTGATTACTGACAGCATAAATTAATTATTCTCGGAAAAGAGAAAAAAATCCTTGTAGAAAATTTCATCTTTGTATTATTCTTTTTAATGAATGATCCCACGACCTGCTTATTATTGTGAAAAAACATTCATATTAAAAAAATATGGACCAAGTTTTATGGACTTTTTTTTTCTTGCCAGAAAGGGTATTTAAAAGTGAAAGTGTTTTATTTGTAAATAGTTTTCGCAGGCTGTTATTTAACTTAACTTGGCTTATTTATATGAAGATGGAATTTTGTGTATAGTTGGTTTTTCACTCATTTCCTTTTGTGCTAGATTTCTGGTTATTATGTAAGTTGTGTGTTTTCGATGGGGGGATAGGATTGCCAGATTTATCTATTAAAAAAAACTGGAAGGTTTTTATTGACACTAGTTTTTTTTTTGGTCTGATTCCTCTATCGCCATTTTTCATGTCCCACTAAACTCTGTTTGGATGTGCCACTAATGTCTATAAGGAATTTTCCTTATAAACCGTTCTTTATTGATATTAAAGCTTCGTTAGTGAGTCACCTGGTTAAAACGTCACTCCGCATATTACGTCATGTTTCAGAAGTCCCGAGCATTCTCGTACGCTTTTTCACATATTGGACTCCGCTTATTGCATCTCCATTTTCTCAACCACTCCGCTTGAGGCGTTGCTTTTAAGTGTGGGATAGGCAAACTCGGTTGAATTTCTTTGTCAAGGTTATCTTCAAAAGCACTTCGTTTTTCTTGTGCATGACTGTAAATTTAACAACATTCCAGGTGACAGTCCTTTCCTTATAAAGATTGTCTGACATATCAACAAATTATCTGAACGCAACAATAACTGAAATCGAAGCTGTTGTTTTGGAATCTAAGGACGGGTCAGCAGTAGAATTCGACAGCGATCATGAAGAAGAGGAACCTCCCAAACCAATTGTTGCAAAGAAAAAAGCCTTCATTGATGAACTAAAGAGCTATACAGGGTTTTCGAAAAAGGTTGGGCAGATTTGAAAATATCATAACTCTAAAAGCAATATAGTAAACACAATAATTTTCATCCCAAAGTACTCTGCAATTATACAAGATTTGTTAAATATAACTGTTTTAAATCCGTGACATTTAGACGATGCGCAGAATCGATTATCTAAAATCCACACATTCGCAATTTTCACTTTTGGCATAGGCTTTTCGTGTACATAGTGGATGCCTTTCTACTAAATCGACGATGCTGAAGAACTTTCTAATTGACATTTTCTCCATACCTTCAATAGTTTTACACATAGGATAACTAAGTTTCGCATTAAACCGTTAGGGACGCTGCGAGTAAGTTAATTGGATAGCACATACCCCCTTTCTACTTTCTTATTTGTAGACATGAATTTTATAATTGAAGCTGCTTCCGTTCACAAATTAAATGTCTACGCAACTTATACACTTTTCAATCCGGAATCAACGAAAAAGGTAGGACAGCACGAAGGCCTCGTTCGCCGTGCAATTGCTTCTTCGGTTCGTCTGATGGTCACAGGCTGCGAAGCAGTTACATCTAAAAAATCTCGGATAATTGCCGAGTCCTTTTCAAAGAATATTGCTGCGTTTCATAAGTTACTTTTGGAGTCTAATTTTTTAAATGTGTTCAGCCATTTTCGATGACCCTGTATTTCGTCTTTGAATGACACCACAGATAGCGAATATAATATGCTACATTCCTTAGAGAAAAAAACTTTGATTTCAGAAATCTGACCAATCAAACAAAAATAGTTTTTTGTAATGCAGTAGAAAATGGGTACGCATTGAGTTGTACAATTACATACTACGTAACATATTCACTTACTATGCTTTTGTCAATTTGTCATCCATTTTACGAGTTCTAATTCTTATTCTACTAATTTACATAATATATAATCTAATTTAGTTTTAGGTATACTTATAGTATAAACATTTGGAATTTTCTTTTACATTTAATATAAACTCCGCTTGAAGTCACTCCGCTCAGTAAGTCATTTTGAAGTGTACCCGAGAGTGACGTACTAACGAGGTTTGACTGTTATAATCAGGATTTTCCAATACTATTTCGATTACCTTATTACTATCAACACGGTTTAACTGATTTTGTAGTCATACTTCCCATTATGAATCAAAAATTAATTGTAGCAACAAAAATAAAGTATTCTAAAAAACATTAATAGTCATAATCATTTCAGAAATGGAAAACATACAAAAATAAATGTTTTAATTTTAGTTTAAAGAAACTAAATAATAAATTTATACATAAAACATTAAAACTTATGATAAAGACATACTAAATTAAAAATTACGGAATGGAGATACTTTTAGCTTAAAATGTTATAAAATTTATGACAATAAAATAATGACATAAATAATCAATAGATTATGACAATGTTACAAAAGCATGTCAATCAAACGAAAGTCAGTCTTTGTTCATGTCATCATCTAAGCGAAGTACTACTGTTCAATTATGGCACAAAAAGAATTTCAGTATGAAGTTTTTCAATTGTTTAAAATAAGTATATCTAATGTATTGTTTAGATTAAACGATAGGATAATTAAAAAAGAACGAAAAATCATGCATCAATCATAGATTACGTAACACTTTCCAACGCTTCCAAAATACTTTTACAAATTTTTACCGTTTAATAAGGTGAAATATGATGTCTAAGTAAATAATTTGGAAAACGCATAATATTACATTTGAAAACCCAGTTTCAGGAATTATCAAAAACATTCGTAAAATATCCGAATTCTTTTGTGCAGCCTTGTTATAGGATCTATAGATTTGTATATATACTACATAATATGCAAACATTTAGTTCAGTTAGGAAACGCATAACATAGTTTTAAATTCTCCTTCTGGAATTTCCATCAATAGACGGAAATGTATTAGAGATCTTTTATGCTGCCCTGTATATGATCTATAGAATTTATACACACCAAACAATAGGCAAAAAATTAGTTAAATTTAAAAAACGCACTTCCAAGAATTATTGATAGCATACATTACTACTTTAAAAGAATTTTTTTGTTTGTCCTCGTAAATGAGCGATGAATGCTTTATACACACAATATTCTATACTAAACCTCTTGTAACACACCTAAGTGATATATACCCATTTCAGTTATGTTTGAAATAGTGTAATACTATTAAATAAACCGAAAATGATTTTTCTCCATACCGTAATGTAACGGAATTCATTTGAGTGTCCTTGTAAAGGAAATATAAGTGCTACACACTTCATTTTCGATACCGAACATACCATAGTAAACTTCAATAACATGTATCAATTGCATGACAATCGGAGTATATTTACGTGAGTTAGAGCACGGACAAACAGACAGGCAAACCGATTTCATAAACACTTTTCAACTATGTTGGAAAGTGTTAAAAATGAAAGAAATCGTCGCAAAAGAAAGGTTTAAGCGTACAACGTACAATAAAACTGAAAAGCATACAAATTACGGAATAAAGGTATAAAATGGCAACCCTAATTCCCGTAGACAGTACACATTTTTCGTATTTTCGGAACTAACTTATCAATAAATATATTAGTTTTAATTAAATTTTGATTATACGTTGAGAAAAGAATTTAGAAATCCCTGAGAGTTCAATTAATTTTCAAACATGATCCTTTTAAAAATCTATTATCACGTGACTCGACAATAGATTTTTTTGTTTGTAATAATTATGTAAAGTAAATTTTACAGCAATATAAACTAGTCGTTGGGGGTCACCGTAATACTTACCCATCATGGATATGCATAATGTAAAATATTAAAATAAAAATGTGTAAACTACTTATAAAATACATTGCAATTCAAATAAAATCGTGGCTTGATGACGTCACAAACTTTAAAGGCTCGATTACTGAATTGCTTGAAAGAGGTTTTTCCTTATAACTCCAAAAATAATAATCCTATTAACTAGCGGTTTATTGCATCTGATTAAGCGTCAAATTTCCAAGTAAAATATATCTTTGAAGTGAAATTTGGATGAAATACAGGGTCATGAAAAATCGAAGAGTGTGGAAAATAGGATTCCAAGTATCTCGGCAACTCATTATCCGATCGACTTCATGCTTTATTCAAAATTTATGTTTTTTTATTGTCTTTTATATTCATTTCTTAAAATAAACAATTTCGAAAATTTTTATATACCTTTCATCAGAACTAATATTTCGAGAGTCCGAAAAAAATTGTTCCGGTTAATCGAGGTTATTGAAATGAAATAGGCTTCTTCCCATTATTACATACTAAGTACATACCAAATTGCAAGTCTCTATCTCAATTTTTTCGGGAGATAGAGCGTTTACAGACACACAGACACACACACAGACACACACACAGACACACAGACGGACGGCAAATTTTTTTTTCTAAAAATATGTTTTTCGGAATCTCCAGTGTCTGAAACGTGTAAATCAGTCAAAAAAAATTTTTCGATTTTCAAAACGATTACAAGACTTACCCTATACTACGTATGATGGGTAAGTAAAATGCGTGTCTTTTTTTTTCTGTTGCCATTTCTTAAAAATAAACCGAGCAAAAAATTTAAATTTTTGGATGACAATCCATAAATTTTGAACGTTTATTATTTCTTTTTACATGGGAATGCGATGTCAAATAAAGAACGCGAATTTTCCTTTTATGAAACGTGAATGTTAAATTTAGTGTATTTCTTCTTTTAAATACACTAATAAAAAATGTTTTTTTTTAAATAGTATTTTTACTTTTATTAGTTATCAACATTAATTTTAAATCATTCTGTTCCCAGCATAGCTCAGGTTCGATCAGACGATCCTGACTTAAAAATTTCTATGTAAAAAAAACTATGCACGATAATATGACTGTTTTTAAAAGGTTGAGTAGTATTGTAGTACCTTTGCAATATGTTTAAATTTTGTGAGAATTTGTTATTTTTTAAGAAAGCGTATACAGGAAAAAGAAGAAGACATGCATACAAACATATCGTATCATTTTGGGATCGTGATGAAATTTATCGGAGATCATCATCAAACTAAGAAATTTATACGAAGCTATCATAAAACAGAGGAAAACAAAAACGAAAAATCATACATCAGGCATAGATTATTAAGCACTTTCCAACACTTACGTAATACTTTTAAGAAATTCCATTTTTTTCATCAAATGAAATGAAATCTCTAAATAAGCAACTTAATAAAACACATAAATCAGTAAAAATCCCTTTTTAGCAATTCGCTGTCCATTTCCGGTAATGTGTGTGAGTTTTTTCATTCAGACTTGAATATGATCAATCAAACAGTTCAAATACAGAACATCCTGTTTTTATAATGTCCTTACGTATACTTAAATCTTACTTTAGTTTCTACCATTCCTCAGGCATTAGTATTTATTTTACTCAAGAGCAGTAGTCGTATAAATCTGTTTTTTTAATAGTACTATTATCGTTAATTACCTTTACATTTCTTTAAAATAAATTTCTTTGTATTGTCATTAACATACATATATCAAAAGTCATCATTAAAAACATAGTCAGATATCCACTTAAAAAACACATATGATTAAGTTCGATGTTTTTAAAAAACATAAATCCACACCTAGTTCTTCCACACATATTTCCTTTAACCCTTGTTTTACTATCTTTTCATGCTTCACGTGCTTTTTATTCCTTCTAAAAACTCTTATACTCATTTTTAACAATGTAGACACAAATATACACCGCTCGGCTCCCCCTATTCAAGTTTTCTTTAAAATATTTATTTAGTAATTCCAATTATAAATTTGGAGTATTTAGCATGGTTGGAATTTCTAAATAAATATTTAAAAAAAGACTTGAATAGCGGAAGCCGTGGGAGTAAACAATTTTAAATCGATGTCTTTGGTTTCTTTTCATGATTGATAATAGAGGGCATTTATGTGTTTTGTATGTTCTATATATTTCTTTGTCCAGTGTCATTCGTCTTGATTGATGTTGTGTTCTTATGATAATAGTGTTTATTTTGAATGAAACCTAAGTATGTCAGTGGTTTATTTGTTTTATATGTATATTTTGTGTGACACCTAACTTAGCTAAAAGAAAGTTTTTATGTATTTATGCGTTTTATGTATGCACACGAATTATAAATGCTACACACTTAAACTCCCAGAGGAATTTATTTCAATCACTTATTTTTTAACTAGGCCAGGGGATCAAGAAATATAATATTAAATCATTTGTTGTGTAAAAAAAGAGCTAAAAATGAAGTATACAAAAATTTAATCAAAATGTGTCCCAAGTTGTCTCATCCCCTTCAAAAATTGATCATAATTCCTAAATTACTAGATTATCTCTTTTGCTATAGTTTCAATTACATGGGAAAACGACAAGAATTGGGGAAGAAAAATATGAAAATGGTGTCAAATTAAAACTAGCATGTTGTGGCAATGCATCACAAAACTTTCTTCGATATAAATCAAGTCGTCTGCTCCCAACATTAAATTACAATCTATTCGTCCTTGAGATATAGCTTTCGGGAAAATCGTGAAAAACAAAGCATAGTAGCGTCGCCTATTGGGCGGTATACACCCAAACCTAATATGGATCTATTTATATCAAAGTATAATAGAATATGAAGTTTTGGGAAATTTCGTGCATTAGTTATTGAGATATAGTTACGCGGAAATCAGTAAAAATGCAGCATAGCAGCGCCATCTGTTGGGCGATTTACCTTAAACCTAATCAGCCCCAATTTATATCAAGGTCTAATCTGAAGTTTGATGAAATTCTGTGCATCAATTCTTGAGATAGCGTGCTCATAAAATGTGTCTCACATACAGACAGACATTTTCTAAAAACAGTCAAATCGCGTTCAGCACCTTCTAAAAACATTTAAATCTGTCGAAAACCGGAAGTCGAAAATTTTCACGAATCGAATACTTTCTTTTTGTAAAGGTAGAAGACAGAAAAAAGAAATAAAATGAAAAACAAAATATTTGAAGATTTTATTTATGCACGAGAATGGTTAAGATTAGTATAATATACTTTTTAATTTTCAGACTATCTTTATTTTAAACTTTCTTTAAAATCCTTCTCTTATGAGTGCGTTATTTTAAAAAAGTACCGATTCTTCAAATTTCATGATTTTAGGCCTAATAATAATAATAATAATTATTATTATTATTTTTATGGCATGCGTCACAAATTTCGTCATAACCAAAAATATCCACCGTGCTAAAATCTTCCTCGCAAAATTTCCTAATTAGCTGTGCAAATATATTTGAAATCATGTCAGTCGAAATTAAGTTATAGCTTGTGTCCCTTATCCGATGATCAGGCTTGGATAGATATAATAGATATGCTGGTGATTTTCTCAACAAATACAAGGGATAGTGACTAATGACTAATCATAATAATTACCTGCACTATCCATTAAAACAGGCATTATGTTTTTAAAACACATCAAATAGCATATACATATCCAAAAGCTTCAAAATACACTTTTAAAAATTACACTAAAATTAGTCAATATGTTAAAAGTTGTAAAAATATTTTCACCTCTTGTTCTGGAGACATCCTCAGTTACTGATGTTATGTATCTTGCTCGTAAGTCAATCCGTTGAAAACCCTCATTTTTCCATTTCGTAATAACATATGGCGCCATCTATTATCCATATTCGCGTGCGTTATATCATTGCATGTTTCTGATTTTGATGTGAATATTTCCATGGTTTCCCTCTGTAACGCGTAGTTAAAATTATTATAACTGGCTAATTTTTCGACATTATTGAAATCTATTGCAATTGGAGATATGTTATTTATTCTGGCTATTGCAGTAAGTAATTTATTTAAGTTTATATCTCTTCTGTGTTATTTCGCTCTAATATAATGTCTTCAATTCTGCCAACTCTTTGATGTGTTTTAAAATAAATTAATGTCTGTTTTAATGGGTAGTGCAGGTAATTATTATGTTAAGGAATGACATTATGGACGATCATAGATATAAAAACTAATGATTATGTTTCTGTAATCACAATTTATAAAATAACAATCATTATAAAAATGGCTTCTTTCCTTGATCGAAGTTGTTATTATCATAAGCTACATTTTTATTTTGTTTTGTTTTATTTGTGACGAAAGCAATAACAAACCTTTCCACTTAATAAACATAAATATTTAACAACTTACGTTAAATTAATTTGTTCCACAATTCCAAAATTTACACATATAATCATTCCAGAATATGCATTTTCAAGCGACCATGAAAAACAAAATAATAAAAAATTTGTATATTTGTACAATTAACTAATCTAAAATTTAATTAATCACGAACTAAACTGTTTTAGAAAAATACAAACCAGCGAACTCGAGACACAATATATTAATTTCCAGTGATTTAGTGAACACTCCAGTAGACATTTAGAAAAAGCTAAGCAGGAGATATATCATCTAATTTTCTGATTGGTCCATTCATAAAGTGTAAATCCCTTCCCCGTATTATCTAAAATGCAAAGAGTAAATGTCATACATTGGTTGCTGGCAGCGTAAATTAATTATTCTCCGCAAAGAGAAAAGCAATCCTCGCTGATAATATAATTTCATTTTTAGTCTTTGAACTAATCTTTAAAATAAATAAATGTTGAAACTCTACATGAAGAGCCTATCTCAGTACATGAAGGCTGAAAATATAGCGGAAAAACTTCATCATTTTGATAAAAGTTTAGGTTTTACACGTTTCGCCCTTTTTATGAAGAAAAATGTGTGATTTATTAGAATGGTGATGTCATTATCATCAATCTTATTTAATCTAATCACATCTGATTTGAATACATAAATTTCTAATTTTATTTAAATATTTTGCTAAAAGTTCGCCTTCAACAATGCACGTTCTAAATACATTACACTGTTAAAAATTTGCAGCAAACTGTCCAGTCATTCTCCAGCCTTAATTTAGTCTTATTCTGAATATCTTATATTATCCTAATTTAGCGTTATTCCCTCCATCTTATCCTAATTTAGCCTTATTCTTTATTCTTAATTTAACCAACCATTGCCCAGCCTTATTCTGAACATAATGTGGTCAGAATAGAGTTAAATTATGGTTATGTAACCGTTTATTTTATAAAAAACGGTTGAATGACCTGACAGTTTGTTGCAAATTTTTAACAGTGTAGTTTTGCATTTAACGGATTTACACGTACGGCTTTTAGAATATGCATTTACATGCGTAACATGAAAAACGAAAGAATTGAAAACTTCTATATTTATAAAATAAACAATCTGACTATTTAAAAGGATCAATTAAAAACTTTATATTTCTTAAAAAATGTAGCAAACTCGAGATAAAACATAGTAAGCCTTATGATTTAGTGGTCACTTCTATAGGCAATTTAAAATTATAAGCAAGAAATGTATAAACTAATATTGAAATTTCGCGCTAGCATCAACTTCCTTTCTTTTAAGAGACTATTCATACGATGTGGTTCTATCTCTTTCTCGTATTATCTAAAACGCAAAGAGTATAGGCAACGCATTGGTGGCTGACGGTGCAAATTAATTATTCTTGGAAAATAGAAAAGAAATCCTCGAAGGGAAGGATCGGTACTAACACAGGGTAAACTTACCCATGGGTGTGCATTGTAATTTTGCCAGTGACACCATATAAATTGTCAGTTACATTCTGAATCACGCAATGTCTAGCCTACTATAAGTTGAACGCGGATGGACGCCATTTACAGTGCTTCGCGTGTTGTTATTACATTTCACAAAAAACAAAGTAAGTCCGTGGAAAGTGTCATTACAATATTGTCATTATATTGTGAAAGTTATGGGTTCGTCCTGTAGTGAAACTGTATGATTGGTTGTATAAGTGGAACGCGACTCTGTTTCGTATATAAAATGTGTTTGTATTGATGTGTATTATCCATCATCCATTAAGTTTTTACCATCTTGCTTGCTACACCCTGTGCAGATGAACTGATTTAAAAATTAAAATAATCATAAGTTAACACTTTTGTAGAAGAACAAAAGCCAGAAAACTTCAGAGACCTCTTAGAACAAGAACGAATAATCATGCGTCGAGCATAGATTATGAAACACTTTTCAACACATTCAGAATACTGTAACAAAACGTCACAGTGTACTAAGCAAACAATTTAGGAAATGCATTACACATTTGAAAACCCTATTTTAGCGATTACTACCAATAGTCAAACAAAATATCCGAATTTCGTGCTGCCCTGTATATAGTCTATAGATTTGTATAAATACTACACAGTATGCTAAAATTTACTGCAGTTAGGAAATACATAGCACAATTGAAAATTCCTTTTCAGCAATTTCCGTCAATAAACGTAAATGTACGTAAGATCTTTTGGGCAGCCATGTATATGTTCTATAGAAATTATATGCACTATTTAATATGCAAAAAAAAAATGGTTGCATTTAAAGAAACGTACCACAACCGAAAACATGCTACCAGCAATTATTGTTCATTAGACTGTTCTGTAACCAAATTCTTTTGAATATCCCTGTAAATGAACGATACTGTATATGCGTACCATATTCTACAATAAGCGTCTTGTAGTGCACCTCAGTGAAGTGTATCAATTTGAACATGTAAAAAAGAGTGAAACATCATTAAAATACGTTGCAAACGAGTTTTTTCCATAGACCGTAATGTAACGGATTCTTTTGAGTGTCCCTGTAAATGAACGATACATTCTATGCACACCATATTCTATAGTAAGCGCCTTGTAGTGCACCTAAGTGAAATATATCAATTTGAACGGGTTAAAAATAGCGCAACATCATTAAAATACGCCACAAACGATTTTTCCTGGTAGACGGTAATGTAACGGAATTATTTTGAGTTTCCCTGTAAATGAACGATACATTCTATACACACTATATTATACAGTAAGCACCTTGTAGTACACCTCAGTGATATGTATCAATCTGAATATGTTTAAAATTGGGTAACATCATTAAAATACGCCGCAAACGATTTTCCACCATAGATCGTAATGTGACGGAATTCTTTTGAGTGTCCCTATAAAATAACCATAAATGCTACACACTTAATTTTCAATACCAAACATAACATGTCATAATAAACTCCAATAACCAATATCAATTTCAAGGCAATCCGAGTATATTTACGCGAGTTAGAGCATGGACAGACGACAGACCGACAGGCAAACCGAATTCATAAACACTTTTCAACTTATGTTGGAAAATGTTAAAATGCTAAGCAAGAAACGTATCATCTAATTTCACACTAGCTTTGCTTCTTTTTCCTGAGTGGTTCTATTCATAAAGTATGGATGCTTTCCTTTCTCATATTATCCTTATCGGTACTTACGTATTACCCGGGCCAAGAAATAGATCGCCAAAAATGGTTGCCAATTGCCAATCTTGTTTATTGTTGCCAATAATGTGCAAAACAGTAATTTAATATTATTAAATACATAAAATTGTTTAAAATGATAAATAATATAAAATAAATAAATAAATAAACAATAATAAATAAATAACAAAAAATTGTATACTATAATGAAAAAAAAATAAACTATAAATTATTCTAAAAAACTATACACTATAATAAATAAATAAACTACATACTTGTCAAAAAATAATGGTTACTGTAATTAGTATAATTGGCGCCATGCTTTGCTCAGCTGTATCTGACCTGGCCTGGACATACGTAAGTACCTCTTTATCTCATATAATATTGGTTGCTGACAACGTAATTAATTATTATCCGCAAAGAGAAAAGAAATTCACACTGAGGATTATCGGTAATTGAACAGGGTAAAAACATAAAATAGCTAAAAGTTTCTATGTTTAAAAAGAATAATAATTTAAAAATTAGAATAATCATAAACTAAACTTTTTTAGAAAAACAAAATCCAGGCCACTGACAGTTTCTATATATTTACCCGATAAACTAATCTAAAAATTAAAACAACCATAAATGTAGCTATTTTACAGAAAGATAAACTAACAAATCTATAGTGTAAACTGACTAAATATCACTGATCACTTCTAAAGGCAATTGAAAAAGAAATGTATCATCATCATCATCATCTAATTTCGAAATTTCTATGCATTTACAAGCGAACACGAAAAGCAAAGGAGTTCAAAGATTAAAGTATTTTTTGATTAAATATGCTAATTTTAAAATTTAAATAATCGTGTTCAATTTTTAAGAAAAACATTATAAGCCAGCAAACTCCTGAGAAATTACATTGAATCTCACCAATTTAGTTTTAGCTTCTGAAGGCACTTGAAAAAGATATGCAAGAAACATATAATCTAATTTCGAAATTTTTATGCATTGGCAAACTCACATAAAAAGGAAAATGAAAGGTTATTTATAAAGTATTCTTAGATAATATAATCTAATCTAAACATTAAAATAACGATAAGGTAAATATTTGACAAAACATAAGCCATTAAACTCCAGTAAAAACATATTAAATCGAATTAATTTCGTGATTATACTTCAGAAGGCATTTGAATAAAATAATAAAAAATATATATAACCTAATTTCGAAATTTTTATGCATTTGTATGTGTACATAAAAAGAAAAATAACTATAAGATTTAGGTATTTTTAAATAAGATAAACTGACATTAAAATAAAAAATAATCATGATCTAAACTTTTTAAGAAAAGTTTAAACTAACTGAAGTAAAAATATTTTAAATATTCGTGATTTATGAATTATTTCAGGATGCATTTGAAAAGGATAAGGAAGAATTGTAGGAATTATTTTCAAAATGTTCATACATTTGCAAATATGAAAAGTAAAAATAACTAAATGTTCTATAAGTTAATCTAGTATAAAAATTAAATACATAAAGGATGAAAAATTTAGCGTAAAAACTGCATCATTTTGATACAAAAGATAAATAAGTCTGGCATTTTTAGGAAGAAAAAGGCTTGATTTCTAATAAAGATAACGTCATTTTCACCGCTGAGAGCTCTTTGAATGTAATAACATCTGATTCGGACACCAAAAATTTCTTATTTTACCTAAACTTGGTGATGCAACCCAAACTCCCGTGGTTGCAGAATTTAGATGAAAAAAAAATTCTTTTCTTTTTTTTTTTTTTTTTTTTTTTTTTTTTTCAAATTTTAACAGATTTTTTACATTTAATATATATATATATTTAGATTGCCCATTAAAAACAACAAAAAGGCATTTTATAAAATATCAATAATTCACTCAAATAAAATTTTGATTTTGCCAGGGATAAATAGCCGAAGAAATCATCGAAGATTTCGCTACTTACAGCAGCCTTTTTTATTCTGATAATGTCAGTGGTTTACGCGCGTAGTTCGTTTACATGTCTGTTAAATTTGGGTTTTACTTATATTATCTGATTTATTTATTGATGAGATTTTCATTTCGTTATGGAATATAAGCCGAAAACAAATGCTGTACTAGTTATAATGTTTTAAATGCAAATGGGTTAATTTTTCGTAATCGTGTTGCATGCGATAAAAATAGTTTTTCTTTTTTTTTTAAATGATGCTTTAAAATTATTTTAAAAACTATAAAAAAAAAAAATCAGTCGATTGAGATTTTAAACAAATTGCATTTGAATGAACAGTTTTTGTTTTTTCGTATCCGACGGCGTAAAAATTTAAATTGTGCGATGTTTAGAAGTTAATAAAACTGCAGTAAAAGCAAAATATATTGGTCAGATGTTGCCACTGCCAATATGACGTCAGCATCACTCACGGACATGTTTTTGCTTTATAATATAGATATTCTACTACATGTTTCCTCTAAATATAGCTTAGCATTTAACGAATTTACACGACGCCTTTTAGAATAAATATTCTTTTACAAGCGTAACACGAAAAACTAAATAATTGAAAACTTCTATAAAACAAACAAACTATAAAATAAACAATCTGAATAGTAAAATTGTCAACTGAACATTGTTTAAAACACACAAAAAAAACTAGCTAACTTGAGAACCATGATTTAGTGATCACTTCTGAAAGTATTAAAAATAAATAAATAAATAAATAAGCAAGCCATAAATCATATAACTTCGAAATTTCGCACTAGCTCCACTATTCACTTCAATTGTTCTGAGCGGCGATCCTCCCACGTATTATCTAAATTGCAAAGAGTTAAATGTCATACATTGGTCGCTGACAGCGTGAATTAATTATTCTCTGCAAAGAGAGAAGCAATCCTCGCTGATAATTTTACTATTTAGTCTTTGAACTGATCTTTTAAATAAATACATGTTGAGACTCTACATAAAGACTGAAGAGCCCGATTAAGATTGTCCGGGGCCCAAGGCCTAGCAGCTTTTCAAGCCCCCCCCCCCCCTTCACGAAACCAAAATATGTTTCAGAGAAAACTAGAAATGGTTTTTGGAAAGTATTCGAAAATTTTCCCTCATTTCATTAAAGTGCTCATGAAACTCGGGTTAGCGTAAATTTTCTGTTGCTACTTGATACTATACTACTTTAATGTTAAAAATTTATTTTTAAAAAATGTCCTAGAAAAAATATTTTATCTACAGCGTTCCTAATTAAAGCTGATGTTAGAGAACTGAAAAATACAGGCAAGACGTTTATAGAAGTATGTTTCTTAGATATCGATGATTGAAATCAAAATTTTTGTAGAAGAATTTTTTCTGCATCATTTTACTAATTTTGCGGCCCCCGTCTCTAATGGGCTCAAGGCCGTGGCCTAGTTGGCCTGTGCGGTAATCAGGCCCTGATGAAGAGCCTATCTCGGTACATAAAGAATGAAAGTTTAGCGTAAAAACTTCATTTTGATATTAGGTCAAATAAGTTTCGCCTTTTTATGAAGATAATGCGTGATTCACGAAAAGGATGATGTTATATTTTCACTAAGCTTTTTGAATCTAATGACATCGGATATGAATAAAAAAATTCTACTTTTATCTAAATATTTTGCTAAAAGTTCTCCTTCAGCATTGCACATTCTCAATACATTAGTTTCGCATTTTTACGAATTTACACGTACGGCTTTCAGAATATGCTTTTACATGCGTGACATAAAAAACTAAATAATTGAAAACTTCTATATTTATAAAATAAACAACATGACTATTAAAATGATCAACAAACTTGAAAAAATAGATGATTTAGTTATCACTTCTAAAAGCATTAAAAAAAAAAAAAAAAAACTAAGCAAGCCATGTATCATATAATTTCGAAATTTCGCACTAGCTTCATTTAAATTGTTCTGAGCGGCGATATAAATAAAGTGTAGATCCTTCCCTCTCACATATTATCTAAAATGCAGAGAGTAAATGTCATACATTGGTTGCTGACAGCGTAAATTAATTATTCTCCGCAAAGAGAAAAGAAATCTACGCTGAGAGAGGGGGTCGATACTTAAACAGGGGTAATTCGAATGACAACAAAGAACGGGGATTGTGATCATTAAAATTGTCACTTTAACGCGCACTGATTAGCTTTTTAACGCATATTGTTGTTTGAGGATTTTGTAAATTGAATATCCAAAGAAAGGATTTAGTATCGAAGATAACGGAGTGAAATAAAAAGAAATTTTATATTGCTTTTTTTTTTTTTTACTGTCCTTTACATATAATTGCTTTCGGCACTTTTATTGTATGCAAGTAAATGCGTTTTCGACAAAGTGCTGGTTTTTAAAAAAGGAAAGAAATAGAATGAAAATAGAATGAAGAAAAAACTCTATTTTAAACAGATGTTTGTTTATATAAATATATTTTTTGAAGGGAAAATGGTACGTCTTCGTTGTAACGGCCCTACAGGATGAATCGCCAAGTGACAGAAATAAATCGCCAAGGTAGGTTGTAAAATCTCGTCAAATGGTTTGAAATCCTAAAGAAATACCACGTGTTAATGCTATCGTCATATTACTTTTCATTGATTTTCAGAACATTTTTCATATATATATATATATATATATATATATATATATATATATATATATATATATTAATTGTATGATGTATTTCTTGTATTTAATCGCCTATGTTTACTTTTACAAATGTGGGAACAATCTTTGATTTACCTATTATTGAGATGGATGCAATTTCATATCTTCAAAAGCAAGGGCCTTTACCCAACAAACAACTATGCGAAAATGGCCATGATATGAAACTGTATGTTACAAATGATAAAGCTATATGGAGATGCAACGCAAATAGTTGTAAGAAAAAAAGGCTTTCGTGTTGGAAATTTATTTAGTGATTCGAGGAGAATACCTTCCGTAACTACTTGAAGGTGTATGTAACTGTTGAGCAGAGGAATTAACATCCATAAAATGGTGTAAAGAAACAACTATATATGGGTGAAAATGCGACAGTTGATTGGAATAGATGCATGAGAGAAGTGTTAAAAAATCAAAAAGTTGTTATTCTTGTGAAGCATTGTAAGGAATTGTTATAAAGCATTTGTATGGAATTTGTTATGAAACATTGTAATATATTCTTATAAACAAAAATATTATAATATTTAATGCAATGTCATTTATTTTTATATCTGTATTATACATAGAATAAGGATACCTTGTTGACCGCTATAACAAAGAAGTGACGTGACAACTTCTATATGCTCTCCGAACACTTTTTACCTGGGCAGTGAGTAAATTTCAGCCTGTAAATGAAACACTTATTTATGCAACAAAACCCGTGAGGTCAACTGAAACTGGTCGATTTTCGCAGATTTTATTTATTTACAGTAATACTTATGTATTGACATATATTCCCATACACACACGCTCGAGTGCCCTCTTGTGCCAAATTGCCACCAATCTGCGCGATATTTGGCAAAACATCGCCAAATTTAGCCACAAAAAAAAGTTGATGAAAACGTCCAAATTGTTGATAACATGCTAATTTGGCGATATTCTCACTGAAATCAGATTTTGACCATCACTAAGAATCTTTCATAATAGGTGTCCATGTCAAAGTGACGTCTTTTTTTTATGTCGTGTTTGGCTCAAAATTAACTGCATTCTTGTTACCAGGAGTGCATTTTTGTGAGAAAAATTAAATCTTGTATGTATTTTAACTTTGACTAACATCTTTTTTAGTAATTTACATTGCTTGCAATAATAATCTATTATTATGTTTTCCTATAAAATTTAACCCTTTGATTACGGATTTGGGACATATATAGTTCTAGCGACTATTTCTTTACTCTATTTGAAGCAATTTTTGAAAAAAAAACCTGTCACACACTTATACTAGGGTACTTTCAAGAAAAATTTACCACAAAGAAATCTTTTTGTAAATTGTGGTACGAGTGAACCTGAGAATAGTCGCCATTCCCAGCCCGTAATCAAAAGGTTAATATCATGACTGTGCGTACTTGTCGTACATAATATATATACATACATATGCATGCATAAATATTTCAATATTACTTTTTACAAATTCGCAATTTGGCAAATAGCTAGTTCGACGATGAATTGTAACGAAAAAGATTATTAGCGTTCTTTATATAATACGTATAATAGTTATACTTGATTACGATCACCATAGAAGTTTTCCCTTAAACCGTGCGGTCTTAAGCATGCATAACCCTCTTTTTTTTAATATATGTTTTTACATTGGATAATGCATAAAATAATCGCTTGTCACATTATATGTTTAAATTTATGCATTTTTTAGATATTACCGCATAAATTTTAATATGTCTGGATAATAATTCACCTTCACGTTATGTAAGGGCGGATGACATCAAGATGAGAAATCCAGTGTTGGAGTGTTAAGTTAATTTGTTAACGTAAAGTTTGTAACTAAACAGCCTTCTAAGTTTAACTTTCGGTGTTTGCAAATCGGCGGAAAAAGATTTTAGAAGCAATTATACAAATTTTCGGATAGCGCGGTTTACCAATATACATATGTGTGTACAGGAATGTTTACAGGAATGTATACAGGAATGTTTTGAAAGATTGAAGCGACTTGGTCTGTGCTTTGCTGAATTAAAACATTTTACATTGATATGAACTACGTTTGAAGGTTTAGTCGATGTAAGATGATTTTTGGAAAGTAGGTATCACGCCTAATGTTTTTTGAAACAATCAATTTTTGAGCTGATTTCAACTTCAATTTCCCCGCGTACAAACCGAAAGAATAGTTGCAATATACGTTGCAAAAGTTGCATGATAAACCGGTTAGAGTTACTATTTATCCCTCTTTAGTTTGCGCAAATAAATCGTTAGACTATTGCTGTGTTCGCTGCAAAGTTTATATTATTTTACGTTAATTTGTTCTGGAGGTCTGCTGAGATATATTATGTTTTACATCCCATAGGTCTAAAATCCCAATTTTCACTTACTGGTTCGGTAACTATGCGTTCTTGCCTCACTTCAGTATTTCCCTGCTAGATTTTAGTGTTATCTTGGGAAATGACATTGTAAAACACTTATCTCTAATTGGAAGAGAAATTGATCTTACGAACAATATTTTGTGAGCTGCGGGTAAAAAGTTGTGCATATTTTTTTATTTCTGTCACAGTCGGTGTTAAGGCGATTTCTCCCAGAAACAATAAAAACAAATAAAAAACAAGGAACATTACTATTTGGAAATATTAGCATTAAAACAAAAAGTAGTATACGGTACACTCAATACTGTTGGAATTAATAACTACTTTCTCAGGGGATAATCAATACAAAATGAACATGTGCGCATGATGAAACATTCGTCGAGATCTATTTTCTTCCATTGATCAGACTTTCTTTAACCAGTTTTCCGTCATAAATTGCCCTTATTTGAAAACTAGAGTATTCGGAAATACTAACACTAAAATAAAAAGTAGTGTACGAGACACTCAATACTGTTGGAATTAATAACTATTTTCTTAGGTGATAATGAATACGAAATGAACATGTGCGCCTGATGAAAAATTCGTCGAGAGATTTATTTTCTTTCATTCACCAGACTTTCTTTAACCATGTTTCCCGCGCATTTACCCTTATTTGAAAACTAGAGAGCAAATACCAGTTGCGAGCGGCAGAAATTTTATAATTCAATGCAAAGAGAAATGAAAATCTCTCGCGGAATAGATCAATAATTTAAGGGAACGGCAACGCTGCTGGAGATTTGGAAGCATTATGAGGATTGTAAATTTAAGAAACATTCATTAACTTTTAATGCGGATACTAGTTCGGGAAGTAATTGCTTTAAATTGTGTATCGAATTTTAAGTTCATCAAATATCGAGAAACAAACATGGATTATTTATTCATTACGATTCCCCTTCCAATTTATTTGTACGCGATTAAAGCTTAATTTGGAAAGTTTTTATGTCACTTACATCTATAAACTATAGAACGAATAATCATGCATCAGGGAATAGATTACGAAACATTTTTCAACACTATCGAAATATTGTTAAGAAATTTTATTTGTTCATACAGGGAAACGAGATATATAAATAAATAACTTAAAAACACATAACGCAGTCAAAATCCATTTTTAGCAATTTCTGTCCATTGTCCGGTAATGTGTGCGAATTTTTTTCATTCAGTCCTGTATATGATCTACACATCTCGTAATACAAAAAATAGATAGTTAAGGTTTAAAATGCATACCACAACTGAAAACGCACATCCAGCAGTTATCACTCATAGTCAGTTCTGTAATCGAATTATTTTGAGTGTCTCTGTAAATAAACGATGTTTTACTACGCATTCAACAATCTATAGAAAACATGTAGTACACCTCACAAATGTATACCTATTTCATTAAGTATCAAATAGGGTAACCTCGTTAAAATAAACTGCGAATGATTTTTCTCTATAAATCATAATGTAACGCAGTACTTTTTAACTTTCCCGTAAACAAATTAAAAATACTAATTACTCTGTGCACTAAAGTAGGCATGTTGCCATCTAATTCAGTGGCGCATATAAATGTCATTATATTTGAAGTATCACAACATCATAAAAGGCGCCGCAAATTATTATTCCCCATAGACCATAAGATAACGGATTTCTTTTGAGTGTTCCTGTAAACCAGCCATACTCAACCTTTTTTTCTCGCGGGCCGCAAATATATATTTGCAATTTTAGGCGGGCCGCAACACACTTTTACAATAACGTAAAAAAATATAGATTTCTATTGCAAATGCCGCGAAGATTGTTGTTTTGAAAGAGTGATATAGAACTTTTTGCTGTCAATTTTTTCTGCGACAAATATTTAACCCTAATAAGCCTTATTAGCTATATGATAAGTATAAAACTTAACAATATAACAATGCAACTATTCCAAATTCTAAAAAAAAAAAAAAAAAAAAAAAAGAAAGAAATCAAGGTTTTTTTTTTTTAATAAGTAAGTTTTTTTCTCAATGCAAAAACTTTTTTTTAAATGTAGATATATATAGTGCAAATTAAATTAAATTGGAATAATGTTTTTTATTAGTGTTCATGCTTAAAATTGTATAGACTACTATAGCGCAAGTAAAACTACATGTAAAAAGAACTTTGACTAAAGAAACGTCATTTAAGATATTTTAAGGTGATTTTAAATTAGTAATTATAAATAACAGGAAAATGTCTTTCCGCGAAAATATATAAAAGAGCAGTGAAAATATTAAAAACTTTTTATACACATCTCAATTAATTTTATAAATAGAGATTAATGATTATGTGTCTCGGGCCACACATAAAAGGTCGCCGGGCCACATGCGGCCCGTGGGCCGCAGGTTGAGTTTGGCTGCTGTAAACGAACCATAAATGCTACACACTTAGTTTTGAATTGCGCTCATGCTATGATAAACTTCTATAACATATATCAGTTGCATGACAATCCGAGCCTGTTTACGAGAGTCAGAGCATGGTCAAATGGCCAGACAAATCGAATTCTTAACCCATTCGGGACCATAGTATCATATATGCAACCTCAAAAAGAGCATACAGAATTTGTTTTAGGCACCAGTAAAAAATAAAAGTAATATCTGCTTTCTCATATTAGAGCATTTTTGTGATAGTTTAAGTAAAGGTAGCTTTTTTAAAAAAAGTGGTGCCAAACGAATAAAATTTGTGTAAAAGCCGCCGGTCCCGAAGGGGTTAAACGTCTTTCAACTATGCTGGAAAGTGCTAAAAATACACATACATTCCGATAAATAATATTTATTTCTTTTAATGCGAATGCTTTATTCAAAAAGTTATAATAAAGTAGAATTCTTAAAACTGGAATCCTATGTGAAAAAAAAATTCAATTTTAAGTTTAGAGTGGGTTACTCTATCTAAATTCCTTTAACTTGAGGCAAAGTAGAAATTAAAAAAAATTAGGAAAGCAACAGGGTCCATAAGCCGTGTTTTTGGCCGATGCAATACGATTTTGTTATACAGACTTAATTATTTCACTTTTTAATATTAGAAGGTTTGTCCTGTACGATTTCAACTATAGTTTTTGCATTTTGTTCGGATTTATATGACTTACACAAGCTCAAAGTTCGTAATATTCGTAGTTTTTGGTGAAAAATACACAATTTCTCCTCATTTAACCTCAATTATTTATATGAGCGCAATCCTGCAACACTTTCTTTTTTACATATATTATAAAATACATCAAAATGTACAATATATCTAAAAATAAAAGTGTTGCAAAGCTGCGCTCATAGTAAAATATTAAAAATAGAGAGTTAAGTAACTGAATTCCCTCACGTCACTAAAAGACTTTAGGATGCAACTGCAGCAGCATGTTTAAACGTGCTAAAATGAACGTAACTATTGCTAATGTGCAGGAATGCAGTTATTAGCAATTACATTTTGCTATTAATACTGAAACATACTGTATAAACTACATGCGTGCAGTAATTTTATTTTCGTAAAGATATCCTTTTTGTTATACAGATATAATTACACTCAAAATGTCATGAAAATAGAAATCTGAAAGATTCCGATTTCTAAGAAAGTGGGGTTTAGACTGGTTTTAAAGAAGCAGAAAAAAGAGGCCAGTCTAACGAACAGGGATATCCCCTTCTTGAACATGTAATCGCGTGATGAAAAGTTTTGAATAGTATGAAGGTATTTAGAACTAGAACTTGACTAAAGAGTAAAGAACATGTCCCACGCTAATAATCGACATCATCTGGCGTAATTTCCCTTTCTTTTTTTTTTTCTTTTTTTTTTTTCTTTCTTTTTTTTTTTTTTTAAAATCTAAATTGCAGCATGAATGTTATTTCAAAAGTTACGAATGCAAACGTAATGCTTTTTTTCTCCGATGAACTGTTGGTAGAATTTCGAAAGATGTTAATTATTTTAAACGGGTCTCCAAAAAAGTACCAAACAGTAAATTTTTTTGGGGATCATGGAATTTAATAATTTAATGGATACTTAATTTCACAGACTTCAGTCCTATAAAAATTTAGCGAGTTATCAGTGAAAAAGTTTTTTTTCTAATAAAGTATTTAATCAGTATTACGGAATGGAAACTCATTGGTGTGGATTTACGGGACAATATGTCCGATTACCATTTGGATTCTTTTTTTCATTGATGTGAGAAGAAGAATATAAGAGTGAAATCTTTACAAAATATTGAAAAGATTAAAAAATAATAAGCTATATAACTTTGTAAACTAGAATTTCTTTGAAGAAAATGATGTAAGCTTTTGTTACAATGAATGTTTTCCTAACAAAATTAAATTGATTTATATGTTTGGCAATTTTTTTTTTCGGTTCCCTACTACAGCAAAGAAAATCACGTAAATGTGTAGAGTTGTTTGACTGATCGAAAACTATATATAATAGGAATAGTAAGTTGTTTAAGGAAGGTGGAAATCGGTTGTAAAAGCAACAAAGAACTTGTAAAAGTTGCTTAACTAGCAATAATAAAAATTCAACATATTAAGAAAATACAGGTGAAAGTACGGGAAATAAGCAAATATTTAAAAAAAATTAGCTGACCAATCACAATAAGGGTTTCGTAGGATGTATCTTAAAAACAGAAGCAAGTTGAAAGAAAAGTGTTCATATCATTCTTTGGCACTAAGAAAAAATATGATCAACTATATTACGATATGATCAATAATATTTTCAAGGGTTACTTTATAACAAATTAACCAAATATTTGTATTCGATTTTTAACATCCTTTAGAATGCCCCTTTGCAGTGTTCCCACTGAGGTTGGTTGATTGGTTTACCGCCGATTATCTGCGCTAAGGATTAGGCGGGTGGGGGTCTTTCTAAGGGATCCTAACCCATATTTACGCAAGATTCGAAGAAAATACGGAAAACTCCGAACGGTTAGATCGACGAGCGTTACAGAAGTTTGAATCCAGCACCTCCCGTCTACCAGCTTTTGAGAGGAGAACATCTCAGCCACTGGTGGGGCATGTGTTCCCACTGAGACTGAGCAGATAGTTTTTCTATTGTTTATTATTGCATGCACCGTCGTCTGCATTCCATTTTGAAAAATTGAAATTTTCTTTTTATTGATATCATTTAGCTTCTTTTTTAGACAACTACAAGATTTGAAGTTATGCTATATTTAAGAAAGTTTTTCGTATGAAAGTTGACAGAAGACGACAAACAGATCATGAAAAGAAAAAGTTTTTATAATAATTTTTCTGTCATTTTATGTTCTGAATATGTTTACGATATGTATCACCGATTACTTGCATATTTCTAAACTAAAATGCAGATGTCGGTAACGATGAACATTTTTGTATTTCAACATTTAACATATTTTGATATAGTATTTAGAACAATTCAAATATTAAAAAGGTATTTTATTTTGTTAATTTTTTCCTAACTTCTCTCAAAGTTGGTGGGGTTATTTTATACGGAAAAGTCAAAACGTACACATATTAAGCGTTCCAACTTAATACTAGAATAGGGCGCGAAACTGAAACTACTTGTGGACGGAGTGCATAATGCCAATGCGCGCGTTTTTAGGATGACATCATTAGGTATGACACAAAATCTACCATCTGCGCATCTCCTGAGCATGTTTTGCGAATCTGTACTCAGTCAAGGAAGATGCGTATCTTGTTAGTAGATTTAATTTATAGTATTAAACATATTAAAACGTATTTTAATCGGAAAGAGACCTGTGTATATAATTTTTTATAATTTTAGCGCGCATCAGGAATTGAGTGAAAAACGCGACTACAAAATTCCATCTTTTTGCATATAATTAATATTTTTTTTATGATCATTATTCATTTCATTAAACCATAATTAAAAGCGGGTACTTTTAAATAAATGACACTTGATAGTATATATTACGTAGCATTTTACCTTTTTTATAAAGTAAAAAAAAAAAAAAAAGTAACTAACCTGTTTTTCTCTTTTGGGAAGCGAAAGAAATGAATTCCATCAAAAAAAGAATTTATTTTTACAGTTTTCATAACTGCAAACATGAGATAGACGTTTTGACATAGTTACGATTAATTTTAGCTCTAAAAAGAGCTTTTTTTTTAAATAATGAAATATGTCCTAAAACAATCTTGAAGATCAAATAAAAAATAAGACAACAGTCGAAATGTTTTGCTATGAATGAAATAATCGTTTGCGTTTTGTTTTGCCCATGCACAGTTATTTAATAGATATTAGAACAATTATTGAACCTCTAGTAGTTCACCCTCCTTCCGTTACGTGGCGTACGACCTTCATTGACGTGACTTCGGCACACCTCTGCCATACATCTTTGAACGCTTGATATGTATACGTTTTGCGCGAAAGTCCTCTTATACGACGGGAGTAATATGGTAAGTAACTGGAGCGTCGGGTTCATTTTTAATGCATTGTTCATGGTTCGTTACATCATTTACACTTTGTTTTAAGTTTATCAATAAAACAAAAAAGTTAAATAAATCGAAACATATTTAAAAATGAAATTGAAATAAACCGAAACATATTTTGAAAATAAATTTAGCTTCATTTTTATCTATTTATTTGTGTTTTAATAACCATTGATGTGTAATTCAGTACATTCATCCGTTATGAAATTTAAGCGGAAACATATTTCCAGAAAGAAAATATTTATTATGACAAAAAACTGATATTTTTTTTATACATAAATAAGCAATGCAGTTTTATTTGCAGATAAATTCTTAATCATTGAAATATTTTTCCATAAGAAAATTGCGTTTTTACAGGCAGACTTTTAAATTGGTTTTGACACACTAAACGCCTCGGGAAAATTAAACAATCTTTCAAAAATTTACATTATTCAGCGTGTCACTTTTTCTTTTCAAAAAATTGAAAGAAAAAATATTATGACAAACAAAACCTAAATATTTTTTGTGTTAAGTTTTCAGGAAAGTAGCTTTGTATTATGATGATTTGGCAACAGTCCAAAAATCATTTTTTCCCTATTCTACTAAATGAGTATCATAAAAAAGAAATTCTTTAAAGCTTTGCAAATGTTGAAAAAAGATCTCTTTTCAGCTTTTTTCAAGAGGGATAAATTGAAGAAAATTAATTGAAATGGAAAACAATGTAGAAAGATTGATGGGATTATAAATTCTTGTCCTAAGTGGAATTTGAAAGAAAAAATAATTGTTTTTTTTTTCTTTTTTAAGTGATTAAGTCATAAATTATTCAAAAATTTGCTATCAACGTACACTGTTAAAAAAAGTATATATATAGTGATTTTATGTGAAATTTCAGTCTTTTAACGGAAACTTTCTATTACTTACCCCGTAGTATAGGGTAAGTCTTGTAATCGTTTTGAAAATCGAAAAAAACTTTTTGACGGATTTACACGTTTCAGACACTGGAGATTCCGAAAAACATATTTTTGGAAAAAAAAAAAATTGCCGTCCGTCTGTCTGTGTGTGTGTCTGTAAACACTCTATCTCCCAAATAAATTGAAATAGAGACTTGAAATTCGGTGTGTACTTAGTATGTAATAATGGGAAGAAGTTTATTGAATTTCAGTAACGTCGATTATCCGGAACTATTTTTTTCGGACTCTCGAAATATTTGTTCTGATAAAAGGTATATAAAAATTTTCGAAATTGTTTATTTTAAGGAGTGAATATAAAAGACAATAAAAAAACATAATTTTTTCATGAAGAATGAAGTCGATCGGATAATGAGTTGCCGAGATATTTGTAATAATATTTTCCACACTCTTCCATTTTGCATGACCCTGTATTTTATTCAAATTTCAATTCAAAGATATATTTTAATTGGAAATGAGACGCTTAATCCGACGCAGTAAACCGTTAGTTAATAGGATTATCATTTTTGGAGTTATAAGGATGTTTCTTTTACTCAATTCAGTAATAGAGCATTTAAAGTTTATGATGTCATTAAGCCACGATTTTATTCGAATTGCAATGAATTTTATAAATAGTTTACACATGTTTTCTTTTCAGATTTTATATTATGCATATCCATGAGGGGTAAGTATTACGGTGGCCTTCAACGACTAGTTTTGAGTAGCAATTGTAAATCTTCCGGGAATAAACGATTTTTTTTTTTTTTTAATCCTTACAAACGGATGACTGGTTAGTATATGACTGATCAGTTGACATGAATTTTCAGCGTTTTCTAGCACTATAAACGGAAAAGAGCTGGAAATTCATAAAATTAAAAATATCGTAAGTTGGTTGATTTAGATCACAGAAGAATGAAAATTTCAACCTTTTTTATTTCACGGCACTATTAAATTAACAGTTAAACGTTGCTGGCACACACTGCAGCCTATAATTTTGTTCACAAAGCACATTTGTATATTTTAAAAGAACTGGAAAATGTATACATCTTTTGATTTATATATTAATATAAACAAAATGTTCAACGGCAGCCAAATATAAAAAAAAAATATATATATTAATTATCTTTTTCCGTAAATAGATAACAAATAACATGTTTTAAAAATTTATTTACCTATGTTCATCTTTCTGTTTATTAGATTTTAACATTGAATGAAGTAGCTGCGCTTCCATATTACTTCCATATTACTGTAGAATATATTCCTCGCAGGAATTTATTTTGGAATAGGCATGTTTCGTACTTTCCCCTCAGGATCCTGATCGTGTTTTATTTGTTTTTGTATCCTTTTTGTATTTAAGTGTTTTCATTGGAGAAAATTTTATTTCACTCCAATGTGACTTTGAAAACGGAACATGCACAATAAAAGTATAATAGTATTTTTTACTTAATATTTAGAAATTGACCCTTCAGAAATAATGAAAATACAATAATTTAATTAATGATCTTAAAAGAAAAACTGTTCGCGGTGCAACAAGACCCTTTCATGGCATAGCAATATCCCGTGGCATAGCGGTTCAAATCCTCTGTGTTAGAGCATATAAAGAAAGAGTTTCTAAATATAACTTATAAGACCAAAAGATCATACAAAAATTAAAAATTGTAACTTTTACAAAGATAAATAGTTTGACGCAGGGTCTGATTACTCAAAAGGCACATGAAGCCCCTGATTCCCCTCTAAAATTTCAGAGGGGCGCCTCAAAATGACTATAAAATTGGGCCTCTAATTTCATTTTTTATTTTTTGCATTGGATTTTTAATTTTTGTGGGTGACAAGTTTGCCTAATGCCATAGATATAGAACATCCACACGACTTCAGAAAATTTATCTAACAGGAAAATCTAAGCATGATCAACAGGTTGTTAATCATGGCATCCTGATATGCTGATTAGAAACCACCCTGGTAACTAACTGATCATACAAAAACTATATATAATACAAATATACTCTATCAAAAGAAAATACAGTCGTATACATAAGAAAAGGCTGCTTAATGAAATATATGAATTTGGCTAAGTCACTCTCAAGAATAATACTTGCAGTTTGTATCAGTGACGACTTCCCATGTATGAAGAATTTAGAAAACTTTCAGCGAATAAAAGCCCCCCCCCCAAAATGATACTGTGTTTCCCCCAGTTTCAGAAGTTAAGGTATCCGGACACCTTCGGAGTAATTTTTGTAATTTTCTCTTTATACCATTTTTTTCAAATGACATTTAAGTTAAAAAACTAAGAAAAATATATAAACATTTTAGAAATTACACAAAAATATTTTTTTAAGTGAAAAATAGTCAAAATTATGTGAAAAATTCACATTTGTGCAAAACATGATAGATCAAAATCAAATCAATGCATTCACATTTTGTAAATTGCATAATAAAGAGTATAACTTTCTCTAGGACATAGATTAGCCGCATTATAATAGCATATTGCAGAAGCTATGGCACTTAAAGTACATGCAATGAAAAATTCGTAAAGTTTCTTGCAACTTTTTAACTTATACCAGTGTAAATATAAAACTAATTAATATATCATCATGATTGTAGTCTATTCCCTCAATAAACATTTGTAAAATAAGTAAAAATATTTTCAAGGTATTTCATGCATAATTTTTTGCTATAAAATGTTTTGCGCACAGTAAAAATTAGAAAAACTTTATTTTGAGAAAAAGCTAAAAACAACTTTTAAAGTCTTTTCTTGCTATAAAAATAATTATTATTCTTTAAAGGTTTAATTATATACTCCATGTATTTTCTTGAACATATAATCCAATTTAAATGCTAAATCTCGAAAACGAAGAATGTAAAACAAACATTTTAGTTTACTTCCAGTTTGCAGAACGATATTTCCAGTTGTAAAATTCTTCAGCAAGCTATAACAGATGTAACTTTAAATGGCTGTAACTCGGGTTCTAATTAAAATACAGACACAATTAAAGCAGAATTCGATAAATAAAAGATTGGATTTTAATATTACGGCAAAAATGAATAATCGATATTTTCATGGAAAATGACGTTTCAAAGGTGTGCCTGTGCGGATATCTTAATCGGGCCCTGGATTGACGTAATATTGACATATGACATGCTCAATATATTCATCATATGACTTTCATATGACGAAGAACAATATTTGAAACAGTTTTGCAATTAGATCTATGCATCTAAAATTAATGGTTTAGGAATTATCTATTGGCCAACGATAAGAAAGGACACCGTGTATAGAATCAAATGCAACATTGCTTGATCATTGAATATTTCCCTCACAATAGTGTATCAGAATTTGTTTAAATTTAAGATTTTATAATTTGTCCCTTATTCAACAACATCAAAGAATAACAATAGTATACAATATGTTTATCAATAATTTGTTTGGTAAATTTAAACATATATCATTAAAAATGTAAAAAATGTATCATTAACCATCGTTTTTCGCATCTAATATTCCACGGCATCTTGTATCAAATATCCGGAGATACCAGAGATTTAATGTATTTGTTTTAATTTCCGGTACAAATGCTGGAAACAACATGAATTCTTTTATGACCAATTTGCTCTTTTTTCTTTGATGCTAGCAATGGTCTTAGAAAGCGTATAACCATTTAAGGTTCAATTTTGTGTATCCACCGCAAAGAAACGAAGAGAGTTTATCACGTAGGCAAGATATCGATAAAATCCGAACTAACCAATGAGAGAACTTCTATCCGTGATTACGTCACAGGAGTCGAGTAACTGATGTGTCCTGGCTATTCTGTCAGTTTGGCTTTATTTTCGAAACAGTTTCAAAAGTGGTGAGTGAACACAAATCCTTCAAAAGCCTAAGGGCTCCAAAAATGATTTAAGAGACTAATAATAAGTTTTATATTAGTTTCAGAGTAAATATATGTGTTTAATAAATTATGTAAATTGTATACTCCGGACAAGTTTGAATCACTAGACTCATTTGCATTCTAAAGGACCAAAAAAACTATTCAAAAACTGTTTTACACGACAGTGCTTTTGTCGTTTTCACATTCGTACCTCTTAATTATATATTTTTTCTTTTTATATTTTTTTATTTAACTCAAATTGTTTTTTGCATTTAAAAATGGGATTTTGTAATCGATATTTAACTCATTCCCTGATAGGCTAAAATAAAAAAATTACATATACAGTAGTGATGGTCATAACGATTATTTTGATTATTCGAATGACTCATTCGAGCATACGCAGTAGCATATCTGTCAAACTTTAAAAAAAAATTTATTATTCAATTACTACCAGAAATTAAAAAAAAAATAAGTTTTTGATTGTAATTAGATTAGATGCCAAATAAAAATGAAAAATGTGTTTCGTTTACGAAACACATTTGACTGTTTGCAATTGTTTCCTATGCAGCAACCAGTATTAGTCTGCTATCAGGTTTATTAGTGTCTAGTGTAAACTGAATTTATAACTTTTCAATTGGAATTCTGGATGTTTTTATGACTAAATTTATAATTTGTAACAAAACAGAAATTTTCGATTTCAAAACTGTACGTGATAAACAGTGTTTGAGTATTTTGCCCGAAATGAGCATAAAAAAATTCATGGAAAGGCTTCTTCACTTGAAAGAAGAAAAAAATTCATTATATATATATACAGGGTGTTCCGTTAAAGGGGTCCAATATTAATAGGGGTAATAGAGGAGATCACACGGAGCATAAATCAGTATATAATGCCTGGCCGGATCTCAATAATTTTCAAGTTACAGCAAATAGAATGAAAAATCGGAAATTTGTAAAAAAAACCCTCATTGCTAAACTATCGATAATGCTACATAAAAACGAAGCACATATTTAGAAAGAGCAGAAAAAATCCTACGAAATGACATAAGTTTTTTTAGAATATTGAGAATTAATGGCGAGTTACAAGCTCTGAAACAGTGAAAAAATACAAAATCAAATATTTAGCAAAATAGTTAATCGTTAATTCCAAAAATGCAACTCTACCTACATCAAGGAAAATGTTATAAAATTTGGTCCATTCCGAAAGCTTTCGAAGAAGCTGACAATAAACCATATCAGTTTAATTGTATGGGAGAAATCAAGCAGTTCCCTAGTTACAACTCTGTACTGTTGCACGCTCGGAAAGAGCGAAACTCCACCCATGACGATTGTAAACACCCCGTTTTAATATCTTTCAATTATACATTTCTGATCAACCTCTATCCATACCCTTTCATTATTCAGTCTGGTCAAGTGAATGACATATTGTGCAGCTCTCGCCTTGTCTTAAAGCAAACTCCGTGACTGCTGCGTTTCCTCCATGAACTTTCAGGATGATGAAGAAGAAGTACTTTTTATGCAAATTTTCTATGTGTATAGGAAGAAAAGTGTAATAAAACAGCAGTCATCAGTGGGCGTTATGTTAAAGGGAGGCTGTTGTAAGTGGGATTGTAGTAAGTTGATGTATAATAATTATGCCGGAATACTCTAACGAAGAATATGCGGACATGCATCTGATGTACGGGCAAGCTCATGGAAATGCATGTCTAGCACAGCGCATGTACCGTGAGCAATTTCCAAGGAGACGTTGCCCAAGTTCGAAACTCTTCATAAAAATCGATAGACGATTACGGGAGACTGGATCGTTTAATACAGCAAGCATTGATGCAGGGAAACCTCGACATGTACGAACACCTGCAATGGAAGAAGATGTACTGAATTTTTTTAAAGATAACCCCTCCACGAGTACACGAGCTGCTGCGTCTGAAGTCGGTGTTTCTCACCAAAGTGTGTGGCGTGTTCTGCGTGCAGAAAACATGCACCCCTTTCATGTGCAGCGGGTACAACTGTTATCAGTAACAGATTGTGCTCAGCGGACAGAATTCGTACGCTGGTTGCTTAATGTAACAGAAAATAATCCACAATTTCTGGAAAATATTTTATTTACTGATGAAGCAACATTTACGAGAGAGGGCGTGGTAAACACGCACAATATGCACACATGGTCATATACAAATCCGCACACTGTTTTCCCGTCGAACGCACAACAAAAGTTCAGTGTGAACATATGGGCAGGTGTCCTCGGCGATTATCTCATAGGACCATATTTACTCCCAGATGTACTCAGTGGCAGTACGTACTTGGTTTTCCTACGGGATATCTTACCGCAGTTACTGCAAAATGTGCCAGCAACATTGCGCCACAATATGTGGTTTATGCACGATGGCGCACCGGCACATTTTTTCATAGGTGTTCGCAATCACCTCAATTCAACATATCCTGGGAAATGGATTGGACGCAGTGGACCTGTTGCTTGGCCTGCACGCTCTCCAGACCTCAATCCGTTAGACTTTTTTGTTTGGGGACACCTTAAATCGCTGGTGTATGAAACGCCTGTGGATACACCGGAGGATTTACTAGCGCGAATCGTTGTCGCTGCAGGAGACATTCCCAACTCCGTCGGAGTTTTTCGGCGTGTTCGCCAATCTTTACGACGTCGCTGTCGGCTGTGCGATTCTGTTAATGGGCGCAACTTCGAACACCTATTATAATAATGTCCGTTCATCTGCCTTCCGACATTGAACTGTGCAGCGCAGGCCAGAAGACTATGCTTCACATATGTCATAAAGTACGTGGAATGTAATTCTTTATTTGTCATTTTTCTTTTATTTTCAACACTTTTTGGCACAGTATTTTGTAAGTCACAGACTGTGGTGTACTCAAATTGTAAATTACAAAGTTTGTATGAATTAATTTAAAATTTAGTGTCTTTTTTAAATTTATAATTAATAAAATTATTATGCTATTTGTTATTATTATTTCCTATCATAAATTATGATGCACATATACATACAATAATTGTCCATGTAAAACATGTACTGAAACTTCTTGCATAGTTACAAATCGCAATATTTTTAACTATTTCCGAATTTTCACCACCAGTTTAATTTTAAGGAATTTAACTTAAGCTTTATATCAATAAAAGACCACTTTAAAATGTAGACTATTATTGTAAAGTTATTTTGGTTCATTCAACTCTTGAATAATTAAAAATGTTGCATCTCAGAAGAAGCATGATCGAAAATGTATAGTTGAGAGTAATTAAAAAGGCGGTGTTTCCAATCGTGATGGGCGGAGTTTAACCTTTGCTAGTGTCAAAGAAAGCGGAGTTGTAACTAAGAAACTGATTAATTTCTCTCACACAATTAAACCGATATGGTTCATTGTAAGCTTTTTCGAAAGTTTTCGGAATGGACCAAATTTTACTACATTTTCCTTGTTGTAGCTAGAGTTGTCTTTTTGGAATTAACGATTAACTATTTTGATGTATATTGGATTTCGTACTTTTTTCACTGTTTCAGGGCTTGTAACTCGTCAATAAATATTGCTATTTTAATACAATTGATGTCATTTTGTAGGTTTTTTTCTGCTCTTTCTAAATATGTGCTTCGTTTTTATGTAGCATTATCGATAGTTTAGCAATGAGGGTTCTTTTACAATTTTCCGAATTTTCATTCTATTTGTTGTAACTTGAAAACTATTGAGATCCGACCAGGCTTTATATACTGATTTATGCTCCATGTGATCTCCTCTATTACCCCTATTAATATTGGACCCCTTTAACGGAACACCCTGTATATATATATATATATATATATATATATATATATATATATATATATATGTATTTTAATTAAACAAATAATTATTGCCTAGACTTTTAAAATTAAGAGACAAATATACAATGGAGTCGTACCTACAAGTATTGAGATGTCACAACAGAAATTTAATATCACACAAAATACAATAAAATGGTAGATAAAATGAGGTATGTAAGCTGTAATTATTCTAAAACATTCTAAATTATTTCCCAAACATTTTCTGATTCACAAACATTTTTTGATTCACAGAACCACTAATGCTATGTGTTAACCCTCGGCAGCACGATATATTTACTTTAATTATATTTTACAGTTATTTTCTTTATAATATCATTTCCAGGATGAAAATATAAAATAATCATGCTCTTCTTACCTGAAATTCATCATCGCGCAGAGAATAATCCACTTTAATATTTGAATCCACTACACCTATTATTAATTTGTGAACTAACTATAAAGTATCCATACGATATCGTCATCGATGTGCTATAAAAAATGAAGTTAATTAATAACAGCAGTAATTCGTGAAATAAAGGGATATCCATTCTGTTTTGAATAGAAAAGTATGTGCTTTACATAATATAATGCAATTTGAATATTAATTGTGGAGACTGCACAAAAATGCCCCACTTTTACATTACTAACATTTATGTTAAGAGCTTTCACAGAAGCAGCATTACGGGAAGACTACATTTTGCACACTAAAAAAGAAAGTTTGAGGATACACGCGCGCAGATAAAGTTCATGGTTATAGAGCAGTCTGATTTTTGTTGAAGTGTTCATTTTTGTTACAAGTCCAGCTGGAAACTTAAAGTTGAGATTATATTTGCAGTTTTTATTTGTGATAGAAAAGTTAATTTGATCCAGATTGCAACACTTAATGATTTTCTCTGCAATGTTCAATGAGTAATTTGACAGTCACGGAGTAATTTCGGATGTGTGTTTCCATATCTTTCGTGCCACATGGAGATGAATTAGGAGTAAATGGGTTTCTCCGTCACTATAAGCATAATTCTACCCATGAACGATGATTCTACCACCAGCTCGGTAAGAAATTCAGTTTTAGAAAGGTTTCTGTCTTAGCAGACAACCCTTGCCTTATAATTATATTGTATTCTTTTAGCCGAGATCATGCAAAAATTCCGTTAAATGCAGGTTTTGTTTCCGGAGGTTTTACTGCATTTATATACGAAAGCTGTTATTTTTCTTAGAGTAGCAGTTTGAGTTGAATTGTAAAATAATAGTAAACGTAATAGTAGTAGTACTACAGTAAAATATTTGAACATTTCACCTTTTTAAAGTTATTCAAATGAGGAAGCGAAAGTGCTACGCTCAACCTTTGAAATTATAATTATTCTTTTTCCCTAAGGAATATATTATAAAAATTTTATGCGTGTTCTCTCTATTGAAAAATGCTTCGTTTTAAAATATCTGTTCTCAGTTCTCTTTAAGTGTATTCGAAAATTTTTATAATTTTCTTACTGCATGAAATGATTAAAATTTATTGAATGCTCGCATTAAAACAAAACAGTGAAATTTTAATGGAAATTTTCTCTCAAAAGAATTGAAAGTTTTGATCGAAATATTTTCTTGTGAAATCAACGTTTGGATATTTCAAAAGACAGAAAAAAAATCCATGTTTATTAAAGTGAAACATTTAAATGAAACAGTTTTGCAAGTTTAATGTGCAATAAAAAGTATAGAAAAATGTACAATGGTTGGGCAACCATTATACTACTCTTTAAAATAACACTTTAAACAACCGAAATCGAGAAAAAAATGTGATGTTAAATTTAGGTCTGGTCCTGCTGTTCAACATCGATTACGTGATCAACTTGGGATATCTGAAACAGTTGAATGGGGTTTCACTTTCTTTCTTTGAAGGTAAATATTTTATTGTTTGTGTAATTCGAAATCACTCCTTGTAGAATGTTGTGAATTTCTAAAGTCATAAGCAGATACATATATTTAAGTTACACTCCGATATGAATTCTCGGTTAAATTTCAACTCAACATATAATTTACTTGTATGCATATCTATCCGAAATGAACTGTGTTCATCATTTGAAGCAATAACATAAACTAAAAGTCCACTATACTCATTATCTGTATCCTTTGCTGTTATATTAGTCACTTCTGAACCGATGGATATGTTTTTATCTACACTTCAGTAGGTAAGTCTAAAGGAAACTCTGAAGCTTATTTATTAGATTAAGACAGATATAAATTGTTTCTTGTATCTATTTGTAATGTCAACACCCTTAAAGCATCTCTATCTGTTAGTCTTTGGTTACTGTTACTATCGGTAACTTTCAGATTTATTGATTGAAATAACATCAGCAAAATGCGTCCCATCAGTTGCTGATACATTAATGGTTTTCTCATGCACATTAAATTTGTCCAAATCACACATGATTCTTAATATATCATTTATTGGTTCTAACATAGATTATCATTTGAAGGTATTATTTTATATTTTCACAGTGCTAACACTATGATTTTAACAGCTGAAGTGGAAAAAATGCTATGTTAGACGTAGGTCTGGTCCTGACTTTTGTGTAAATTTTTGTTTATATGTAAATATTTTTAGAAAAACTTGAAATTATTGTATTTTTTTTGTTAATTTTTTAAAATTTGGTAAAAACTTTGTAAAACTTTTTTTAGTTTGTAAAAACTTTTTTTAACTTTGTAAAAACTTTTTTTAATTTGTAAAAACTTTTTTTTATTTGAAAAAATATATATATATATTTTGTAAAAACTTTTTTTTATTTGTAAAAAAACTTTTTTTTTAAAATTTGTAAAAACTTTTAAATATTTTATTTGTAAATATTTTTTTTTTATGACTTCTATATATTTTTCATTAATCTGATGTATAGTATTATCAAAAGTTGATTTTCATATGTATGTGTGTAAACTGATATTCATTGGTGAAAATGTAGTTTCGTTGAATAAGTTATGATAAATCTCAAGTCTTACGTAAAGCAGAATTAGTTATTTACTGTCATATAGAAATTTCATGTTAAAAATCATACAATATATTTTAAGAATGAAATATGTTTTATAAAAATAAACACAGATATGTATAGATAAATTTTTTATTATGCGTATTTAAACAATACATTGTGAATATTGTCTACATTTATATCAATTTCTCTTCAATACATTTTATCAATTATATCAATAAAATTCTTTACAACACTTTGGATTTTTCTTTACAAATTTCACTTTTTGGGTATCATATGTCAAATCTATAATGCTGCGTGAGTAGTTTGGGTAAATGTTCTAAAATTATAAACTTTATAATAGAATAATTTAATTCAGTGATTTAAGAACGTATCTTTTTCACTATGTAGACTTAATTTCTAGCTAGGGGTTATATATTATGTTCTATACAGTCAATTTTTCGAAGTATCCAATCTGATCTTTGACTGTCAAATTCTTCAAACTATTGGTTAATTTTTGAATATCCATCTTCAATATGATTTGGGATACTGTCTTCGACAAGTTCAACATAACAGTCATATGTCTATTCAGTTTATTACGAATAATGAATATTTTCTCACACTTTTCACACTGAAACAATTTTTTAACAGGATCTGTTTTCATATGAACTTTTAGTCTGCATTTTCTAGTAAAATATAATTCACGCTCTCTTGTAAATGATTTTTGACGATGATTACAAGTATATGGTTTTTCACTAGTATGGATTTGTATATGTTCTTTTAAATTCCATTTACTTGAAAAGTATTTGTTACAAGTGGAACACATCTGCAAGAGAAATAAATGCATACATTTAGAATTCCTTCTAACACTAGGCGAAAAAACATCACATTTTATAGAACACCTGATATAATATTTTATTGTAAATTCACTCTAATTATGTTTAATATATGTATTCTAATATATCACATATAAGTACTCACATGTATATTATTCTTTAATTCTATATGTGTTGACGACGAATCATCTGGGATATCCATTTCTGGTAAAGAGAGTTTCTGCTATTTTGATTCATCTTGGTGTAACATCTATACAATAAAAGAAATATAATTATATACTTAGAAAAGAATTAATAGATAAATAATCATTTATTGATGTTTTACAATGATATAGTACAACTTACTTTATTCGTTAACAGAGAAATCGTTTCCCTAACTGGGTTCAGGTCCTCAGGAAATTTACTGGAGCTGCGCATATACAGTCATTTTCATGCAAGAGTTTGACTTGGGGAATGAGAACCTCTGCATCACTTTTCAAAATTTTATATTATCATCAGTTAAATTGATCATGTGACAAAACTGCGCATGCGTACTTAATAAAAATAATCAGTATAATAAGCTTTATCATGGAATCTTGCTTAAATATGGTCTTATATTAAAATGGTTAGTATGGTCTTAATTCTGAAATATTAATTATATATATATGAAAGTAGCAGATATACACAACTTCAAATGTTATAGGAGAAAGTTACTATACACGGAAGATGTTAACTGGATATTCGCTAAATACAGTATAAAATTTGGTTTATGCGAGCTTAATAATAGCGTTGGTACAATTGTAGTTGAAATTTTCCTTATAGTGAAGTCTAGATTGTTATATTCTGAGAAGTGATAGCGGCAATGGTAGCAGTTAAACTTCTAATTATTAAAAGTTTGTAAAAAATGGATAATTTTTGTACTTTTGTAAAAAAAAAAAATTCTAAAAACTTTTTTTTTTGTAATTTTTTTTTTATTTATTTATTTTTTTTGTGTAAAAACTTTTTTTGTGAAAACTTTTTTTTTCTTTTGTAAATTTTTTTTAACTTTGTAAAAACGTTTAATTTTTAAATTTTTGATTAATAGTTTTTGTGTTTGATACTTTTAGATACTTACAATTTATTATTTTCATTTAACTTTAATTTAATTTCTACGATGTTTCTATGGTAAAAATTATGTGGGATATATAGTTGATAAGTGATAGAACATAAATTTTAACCTGAGATTTGAATTTTTGAATAGGAAATAACAGTTCAAATATTATTTTATCGGCGTTTATATTAAAATATTTTTCCGTTTCTGTGATATAAAATAGCTTGAAATCATTGAAATGGTGTAAAAAATCACTAAATGCAGGCTAAAATTTGATATTTACTCGATAAATCCATAAGTTTATATGATATTTCTGAAAGAAATGTGTGAAATGCTATTATATCATCTAAGTTATCTTAAAAATAGGTATGTGAGCAGTATCTAAGTTCATGTTAAAATGTTGTCTAATATTTGGTAATATGTATCGTTTTCATAAACTAGGCTATTTGAAATAAAATGTTTAGATAAAATTAAAGTTTATATTCGTGCATATTCTGTTAAAATTGGAAAATTTAAAACAATAAGGTAGTATTTATATTCATTTAGATAACAGTGTGATGTACTAAACTCCATATGCGTAAGCAGGGTTCTACAAGTTCACATGGTTTCAAGTAAAAGCATAACTAAAAGTGAATATCAATACTTATAACATAAATTTTAACTTGAGTTTCAAATCTTTGAATGGAAAATGCAATTCAAATATTATTTACCCTCGTCTGTATTCAATTATTTTTTCGTTTCTGTGACATGAAAATAGCTTGAAATCACTGAAATGGTGTAAAAAATCGCTAAGTGAAAGCTAAAATTGGATATTTACTCGGTAAATCCATATTTTTATATGTATATTTCTGAAAGAAATGGGTAAAATATTATATTGCATCATCTAAGCTATGTTAAAACGGGTATGTGGTTTGAAAACAGTATGACTTAGATAGAGTTTTCTTGTGTAAAATTGGGTATTCGGGTCACTTTTCCTTCAAAAGTCCTCTCTGAAAGCATTTCTTTTATAAGTGTTTCTGTTTCTTTATAACGGTAATGTGAGTGAAAAACATATGTGTGTCACCCATCTGTTGTTAAAAATATTTATTTGTCGAGGGGTAACTTCTTAAAGTGTGTTAAACTATTTATGTAAAGTAGATCTTTAGACATATCTACTGCAAAGTACAGTTTTGTATGTTAGAAGAATATCTCTGTAAAATTGTGTTGAAAATATATATTGAAAATAAAAGTTGACTTAGACTGTGCGTAAAAATTAGTTGTTAGATTATATAATGTTAAAATATAAAGTAAGTCAATTCAAGTTTTATAGTAAAAATTAATTTTGTTGTTACATTTTCAAGAAATTGTGTATAAAACTTATAATAAATTCATATAATTTCTATTAAAGTAAGTTAAGAGTGAATATTTACTATTTTCTAATAGCAGCGAAATATATATGTAATATAAGTGTACGTTTTCTTATTTTAAACTTTTGGTTGTTTGTTAATATATAGTAAACAAGTGACGTCACTCTATTCAAGCTTCCGAAAATGGGAGAATGGGCTTGCACCTGTTCAATATTACAAGTGAATGCATGCGTAAGAAAAGGGGTGTTGTTTACCTCATTTTATATTTAAATTCATGAAATATAAATAAAATTTTGGAAGAATAATGCTTTAATTCTCTAATATACAGTTATATAAAACTAAAAAGTTGACTAAAATTAAGTATGGTAAATTAAAACATAGAAAATCAATTACATTTAATTAATTCTTATAAAATTTCCAATATAATACTATCTAAATTTCAATATTTCTTTCTATTATGGTCATTTAAAGGATAAAATCGTACATGTTAGGGCCTTACAGTACAATCAATTCTGAAAATTTTCGTAAAATTCATCTTTTTCTTGAAAATTAGTATTTTTTTAATAATTTTTAATATTGATTAAAATGTTCAGCATTTAAAATTAATATATATGTTTAATCTTATCATCTTATGATTTGATATCCTCATCTTATAGTTGAAAAAATTCGTAAGAAATCAGATTTTTTCGTTAAAATTGATATTTTATTTTGCTTAATTATTATACTCATTAAGGTGTCCATTGTTCAGAAACTATAAGTTTAAAATCCATCTTATAGTTTGATATTCTCATCTTATAGTTGAAAAATTCATAAGAAATCAGCTTTTTCGCTAAAATTTGATATTTTTTCACTGTTTCGTGTAATTAGTAATACTCATTAAGATGTTCGTTATTCAAAATTAATATATATGTTTAATCTTCGGTTTATGATTTAGTATCCTCGTTTTATAATTGAAAAATTTGTAAGATCTCAGCTTTTTTCGTTAAAAATGGATATTTTGTCTAATTATCAGTACTCATTAATGTAATGATTGTTTAAAAACTAAAATGTAAGTTTAAATTTCTTCTTATAAGTTGATATCCTCATTTTATAGTTGAAAAATTTGTAAGAAATCAGCTTTTTTCGTTAAAAATGGATATTTTGTCTAATTATCAATATTCATTAATGTAATGATTGTTCAAAACTAAAATGGAAGTTTAAATTTCTTCTTATAAGTTGATATCCTCGTCTTATAGTTGAAAAATTCTTAAGAAATCAGCTTTTTTCGTTAAAATTAATATTTTTCCGTTGTTTCGCTTAATTAGTGATACTCATTAAGGTGTTTGTCTTTCAAAATTAGTATATAAAATCAATATTCATCTTATAGTATGATAATCTTGTTCAATTAACCTCTTCTTACAGTTCTTATTTTCACCCCTCGTGTTGAAGTAGAAAATTATTTTTCACCGCCGGAGGATCGGTGCAGCCGGAGGAGCGGTGCCTACGGCCGGAGGAGCGGATCCTCAAATCCTCCGGCTGTCCTTGAACTGTCCTTTTCCTACTACTACTGTATTCGAGACCTCTATAAAATTTCGTGAAAATATATGCATGTTTAATAGTGAAAACGTGACCCAAAGCCATGCCGAAACACCGTTTTTTAACATTTTCGACAAAAATTTCTCAGATTTTATTTAAAAAAAAAAAATACTTCTACGCATCCGAGCTTTTTGAAGTTGCTTTGGGCTATGTAAATCTGGTCTACCAAGATGCTCAAAAAAGATTGTGTCAAAATACGGATATATTTTAGGGTGGAATAAAAATCGTCTCGGGTGGCGCGAAATGCCTTGCGTTATCCGGTGTTTTTGAAAGGGTTAAAATTCATATAAAAAGAAAAGAAAAAAAAAGGTTACACCGTTGGTTAGAAGAAGGTTGTTAGAGTATATTTTTCGTTTGTCAGTAGCTCTAAAATTTCGTCCTTCAGGGTCACTGCCGTAAGGGGGAATACGTCCACCAGGGAAAACGATCTTTTTTGAAAAAAAAATTAAAGGGTAAACATCAATACTTTTATTGATTGAGGAATTTTAGACGTAAAAGTGCAATCTGTCATTGTCCGTTTTTAAATAAATCGAACGGTTTAGCCGATAAAAGTTAAAACAGAATAGCGAAATAAACGTAGTCTTCATTCAAACGGTTCTTCATTTTCGTCCGTTGTTTAAATCTTGTTTTTGGCACGCGCGAGCATTTTCGCCAGCTTCGGAAGATGTCTATGAGTTCCTCATTAGTTATTAATTAATATCTCGAGTAATTATCAAAATATTAAAAATCTGAGCCTCAGGTACATCAGTATCTGCCTAGGACTATCCTCACCCAAATTTTCAGATGCCTAGTTGCTGTAAATTTCGCTATCCATCGCCAACAGACACACAGAGCGAAACACTTTCTTTTATTAATATAGATTGTAGAAAATCCACATTTTCAAAGACATGAGTCTAAAATGTTATATACTGATATTTGAAAGTGCTCATCTAAAGGAGATAGGCATCGATTATTGCTCCCTTCTTCCCCCACCCTACTGGGTAAAAAAAAAAAAAAAAATCTATTTTATAAGACGTGTTTATTGCTTTAAAATAAACCAGAGGATAGGTGAAAACTACTTTTTAAATTCAAAAATCTAATAGTTTTTTTTTTTAGATTGCCCAAGTATTAACAACAAAAAGCCTTTTTATATTTAAAATATCAATTATGCATTCAAATAAAGTTTGAGAAATTATTAAAAGTGATACTATCGTATTATCCGCATGCTAGAGGTTAACAGCCGAAGAAATTGCCCAAGATTTTGCTTCTTACAGCAGCCTTTTTTCCGATAATGGCAGTTGTTTATCCGCGTAGTTCAATTATACATGTCTGTTAAACTCGGGTTGTATTTATATTATTTTATGTATTTATTGATGCTGTTTTAATTTCGTCATGCAATATTAGCCGGAAGCAATTGTTGTACGGACGTTGCTGGACGTTTTATACTGTTTTAAGTGGAAAGTTATCTTTCGTAATCGGGCTGCTCGGATAGAGATAGATTTTTTGAAAATTTATTTTTGAAGATTATTTTAAAACCACAAAAATCAGTAAATTGCGATGCATTTTTTAAACAATTTGACGGTGTAAAAATTTAAATTATGCGATGTTTAGAAGTAATTAAATTTGCGGATAAAGAAAACTGGATTGCTTAGATCCAAGCCACCGTCAATTTAAAGCCAGTGTTACTCATGGACATGTTTTTACTCTATAATATAGATTTAGATTCTATTTACGGCCTGATGTTATGATTGAAGATATTTCAAATGTGTTTTACATGACCAGAAACTCAGATTTATATAGGAAATTTTAACGTATTTAAATTATATCAATTTGACCGGTTTTCTTCATAATGCACTCCTAACACCATCGTAGTTTTTACATATGATATGTTTGACTTTGTTTTTGACATATTAACATATGTGAATATTATGTCGGTGTTATGAGCGCTCCATTTCGAAAAAAAAATCAACTTAATATAATTGAAATACATTAAAATTTTCTCAATAAACCTGGTCTTGCAAAAAACATTTAAAACCTCTCCAATCAGAAATCAGTCAGAGAGGCAGCAAATGTAAATCCCAAACTGCTTTAAAACAGTTAAAGCATCATATAAAAAATAAAGCAATTTTGGACTTATCAGAGAAGAGGAAGTGGGGGCAATAATCAATGCTTATCTACCCATCTCCCTACAATTAACTAAAGTCACACTTGAGAAAATATCTATGTACAAAATGTGTAATTTTCTTTTTCTTGTATTGCTTGTGTCTAATACACTAATTAAAAGATTTAAACATTTAAAAGTTTATTCTAATTAAAAGGTTCGCATTTTAAAGTGTTTTCAAATGAAAAAGAAATTATTTTTCTAAACCTCTGAAATTATAATTACTCCATTTCCACTAAAAACATATTTTACCGTTTTCATGTGTTTCTCTCCATTGAAAATTGCTTAGAGTTTCTCTGTTTTCTTTAAGTGGGGTTCTGGGGATTTTAGGGGGATTGAAATTTCCTTACTTCACGAAATTATTCAAATTTACAAACGAATGCTCGCATCAAAAAATGTATAAAGTTTATCGGAGTTTTTAGTTCTAAAGAATAGAATAGGATAGAAAAAATTTCTGGTGAAATCGATGAAGGCTGATTACAGTGAAACTTCAAAAATAGCTCAAAATTTCACCCTTCTATAGCAATATGCAACAGGCTATCAGAAAAAATGGTTTTTAACATTCTCAATAAGCTGGCTTGCGTTAGAGCACTATGATATTGTCCAGGGCCCAACTTAGGCCCTGGAGTAAGCATTATTTTTGGGATCCCCCTTCTATCTATCGACAGAAATTGTTTGTGAATTATGCTGAAGGGAAAAGTATTTTATTTCATACCTAATGTATGTATACATAAATTTCGTATCTGGTATTATTCATATCTGTATACAGGGTATCTCAAAAAAAATTATCACAACTTTAAGAGATGATAGAATACTCTTTATTTATATATATATATATTTGTTATAGGAATATAAGAACTCGAATATAATAAATAGGAATATAAGCCGTTGAAGTGTAAATACAGATCATTCTGTCATTCTAAGCTATTTGTCATAATATTTTTTTTTTTTTTTTTTTTTTTTTAAACCGCAGTATAAAGTTTAATCTTTGTATTGCACCAACATACATTTAGGTGTTTCCATAAATTTTAATAATTGGCTTTATAATGATGTAGTTTGTGCCTTTGAGGGGGGGGGGGGTGTAGTACAAAAGAACCGGGGGGGGGGAGAAGCCCATCTCCCCCAAATCTTTGAAAAAATAAGAAGAAGAATTTTGATCAATTCTGGCCAATTCTTACTATTTGACTCCATCTTAATGAAAATCCTTTGGGGGAGTGGCGCTTAAACGGGGAGGGGTGGGGATAGGGAAACAGTCCCGCATCTCCCTGCGTTAGTCAGGCCCCGATATCCACCGGCTTGTTAAAAAATTACCACAAATTAAAATTTGTGGACGGCAATATAATAATGTGGCAACGGACGGATTGTTTTTCGCATTTGAAACTTTAAAAGCAATATAAAAAATTTCCTGAAGATGACCATAGAAGGTGGTCGAAACGTAAGATATTTTTAATATTAATGTATGTATAAAATTTTTAATTTGTGTACACCATTCAGTAAAAATGTGTGATGTTTTATACTCACTTCTTTAATGTTGTTTGGAACACAATTTTACCATCTTTTTTTACCAACTTTTACCAACTTTTTTTGCTTCCTTGTTTTGGCGAAATGTTGAACTAAATTTTTGACAGTGTAAAATAACTTTTTCGTAAACAAATAACATCTACAATTTTTTTTTTCAAACGACACTTTAAGTTACATGTAAAGAAAGAGTGGTAACTAGGTTTCTGTCATGAAAGGAACCTAGCTTTTAAAAATTAAAACAAGCTCTAAAAGCTAAGCATGCAATTTCAGTCATACCATGAGAATATGCAAATTGTTTTTGCAGCACAAAATGATGCAAATTTACAAAAGAATGTGCGCATATAAAAATGCAAAAAGTGTAACGGGATTTTTTGCTCTGTAAAATTGTAAATTATCATTAAAAAATTTTTTTTCGAAAATCAATATTGTAATATTCTAAAACAAAGAGAAAAGTCCACAATAATTAAAACGAAATAATCAAATGATAAAAGTTTTGAAATATCTCTGTATACACAAAAAAATTGCTGTGACAACATTTTAAATTAACCTATAATATTTTTGAACATTTACAATGTAGAGGATAGTAGGGTAAAACGGGATGCCTTTTAATTACACTACAAAAAAAGTATTGATTTTACAGTATAATACTGGCACCCCAGCTGCCAGTATTCTACCGTAAAATTAACAGTAATAAATAGTAAAATAAACAGTAATACGCTGCCTTGCTGTAAAATCAACATTTTTTTTTTTTTTTTGCAGTGTAAAAACTATTTTTGAAAAAAAAAAATAATAATAACACTACAACTTTTTTATAGTTTTTTTTTTAAATTAATTAATTTACTTCGTAAAAGACCATTTTACACTTTAGAGAGGGTTCAAATGTAGAAGAGAAAATCATATTCTTAATATTTAAAATTGCAATTGCTCAGTTTTCACTAAAGAATGTATTTTAGAATTTTCAGATGTTTCTCTCTATTGAAAAAATGCTTAAGAGTTAAAATATAGGTTCTCTGATCTTATTAAGCGTGTTTAAAGATTCTGAAACTCCCTTAATGCACGAAAGAATTCGAATTTACAAGAGAATGCGAGCATGGAATAATGTATGAAAGAAAATGGGATTTTTTGCTCAAAAAGATCGGATTTGATCGAAAAAGGTTTTGTGAAAGTATAAGACTTGATTGAAAAAATATATTGTGAAATCAATGATAGAATATTCTAAAAAAAAAAGTAAAAACAAACACGTCAATTAAAACAAAACATTTAAATGGAAAAGTTTTGCAGTCATAATGGGTAATAAAAATTATTGAGGCAATATTTAAACTTGCTTAACGCTGTTCTCAAATCCATACTTTCTGGCACATTTTTTAATTCATTTTTAATCTCAAACATATGAAATTGGCAGGTGAACTTATTCAGAAACTTTGTAAACGAAATGGTTTACCCCTTTTTCGGTAAAGGCAGAAGTAGCTTTCTCAGAAAATGGTGTCAAAGTTGGCGTTTTGAACAAAATTTCCGGACGCGACAGCGTGGGAAAGGAAAAAAACATATGTCGTGAGATAATAATTAAATTCAAAAATTGCACTTAAGATGTGATTATTACTCATAATACAGGTATAACTCAAGATGTGATTCATTTATCGAAAAAAAACTGTTCGATTACAAATTACTTCAAAATTACTACAAAAATCTTCTTATGTCCGCAATTGTCATGCTTCTGCGTTTAAAAATAAGTCGGAGGAGTTTCGCGTTGATGACCGAAGAAAAATATTTTTTTGAGAACCACTTTGCAGATTTATAATGTAATATTCACATTTTTAGGGATGTTAATTAAAATGAATATTATATGTAAATACTCAAGAGAGCAAATAAGACGCTTAGCAATACTGCACTGTCAAAAATTTGCAACAAACTGTCCAGTCATTTGACCGTTTTTGTAGAAAACAGTTACATAACCGTAATTTAACTGTATTTTGACCATAAAATGAGCAATAATACGGTCAGAATATAGTTAAATTACGGTTAAAAATTTGCTGCAAATTTTTAACAGTGCGTATTTATCACAGTATATTAATACATTACATGAATAAGCATACTTTTATATTTAAGCTATATCTTGAGCGATATTAGCATAAAGCAGTACTGTCCGTGTGTAAAGTTATAGCATTTTACGGCACTAAGGGATCAGATTCATTTAGCAGGATTTTGCGTTGATGGGGAGGACAATGTTATATGTACTGGGTAGCTTTTTCCAGATTTCTTGTCATTTAAAAAAAAAAAATCTAAACGCAGATTTGTGCTTATAAGGCACTTTTAAAGTGTTTTTCGATATAGCGTAAAACTTTGGTTACCTAATTTTCGAAATGATTTAGTGAGCGAATAAAATACGGTGAGTCACTGGCGGCCCCTGGGGCCACACGTTAAAAACCCTTGGTTTAAAACTTATTCAAATGATATAGAGAAAGTACCATTCTACCAACCTTTAGAAGAATAATTACTCTATTCAACTAAGGAGTATATTTTACCATTTTTAGGGTTTCGTTCATCTCACGAAACCCTATTACTTTCGCTCCGTTGTCTGTCTGTCACAGAGCCGTTCTCAGAACCTATATAACTTACAGAGTTGAAACTTTGTGTATATATAACTGAATACCTGCTATGAAGCTCAAAATATTAAAATGTGAAAAAATCGTATTATTTTAATAAATAGAGATAAAAAACCAAAATTCTAACAGCCTTTTCCTATTAAATTGAAACATTTTTCGTTATAACAGTTGCCAACAATTAAAAATCCACATAAAATTATTTCTACAATAAGTAATTTTCTATTGAAAGATTTTCACGTGAAAAATGAAAATGAAATGAAAAGTTTCAACAATTGAAAAATATATTAATATGAAATAAAAATGATTGACGCATATTGGTAATAAAATGGAAAATTTCAAAGATTTCTCAGTAATACAAGGAGTATGAGTATGTGTATGTACAGAAAGCAGATTAATATCACGTCATTAGAGAATTAAAAAGAAAATTAATCTGACGTCATATCGGGAGTTTAACGGATTTCTCAAATGTTTGAGAATAATACAGAACGAGTATCAATATGAGTAATAGATAATAGTAAATATATGAGTTTGAGGAACGTATTAAATCATGATAAAAACCCGATTATGGAAATATTCGCATATTTTAACATTTTGAAAGTGTATAACATGTTTAATTTTGAAATTATTTTTTTTAATGGTTTAGATATTCGAAAAAACGAAAAAATAGACCGGTAAATTTTTACTTTATAAAAAACATGACTCTTTTTTTTTTTTTTTTTTTTTTTTTTTTTTTTTTGTTGTTGTTGTTGTTGCTAAATGATATTTATTTGGATTTATTAAAGAAATGATAAAGTGTTTTGAAAGGAATATTAAACGAAACCCTTTGTGCGATCTTCGATCACACTTACCCACTTGTTACAATTTCTCTCTATTGATAAATGCTTCGAATTAAAACGCGACTTCACCGGTCTCTTTAAATGTATTTGAAACACGCGAAATTTCTTTCTCGAAATTATTCAAGCTTACTAAATTCACGCATAAATTTAAGATATAATAACATTTTTCGCAACAAAAGCATCCTAGGTTTTGATTGAAAAATTGTCTTTTGAAATGAACATTTAGATAATCAGCTATTCCGTGTAAAGGTTGACGGGGGGTTTAGATTTACACGTTCATAATTTAATCACACTTGCAATATATGAAATTAAAGCTACTTTTATGTAGAATATAAACTCAGGAAAATATTCTTTGTTAAAGTAATATAAGTTAAGAAATTTTAACTCATACATTGAAGAAGTTAAATAAACAAGCATTAAACTTGAAAAACATGGCGTTTTTAATCATTCTGAAAAACTTTTTAAACAGACTTTTTTTTTTTTTGTGGGTATAAATATTGGATGTTGTTAATTCCAATTATCCTGTTGGAATTTGATTTTGCTAAAAATAAATAATTTAAAATTAGGTTCTATTGATAATAAATTTTAAAATCGTTTTGTCACACTCATCACAGAAAAGACGTTTGAAGGAGACGCTTAACTTCTTCAACAAACCTTTTGTTGAAAAAGTTTTAAACTTTCGGTGATAAGCTTATTGTAAACCACAATAAATATATGGCAAATTAATTACATAAATTATATTATTAAATTATATTATTTATTCTAGCTAGTCGACCACAGCAATCTAATTAACATATTACTGCAAAAAATAAGTGCCACAATCAGATATCTGGGGAGATTCAACTAACATTTTTCGAAAATAAAGGAAATGACAGAATAGATGGCTCACTCGCTCACAAATGCTGGAATCGGGACGACATGTTCACACCCAAAAGTGATTATCCTGATTATCCAAAAGGCACTTGAAGCCCATGCGTCTCCTCTAAATTTTGAAAGGGGAACCAAAATGACTGTTAAGAGGGCCCTCTAATGTCCATTCCTTTTTTTTTACATTGTATTTTTAATTTTTTGGAAAAGTAAGTTTTCTTAATCCAAGAGGAAATCTATGCACTATTTTACGAAACTTATTTAACAGGGAAATATGAATGTCATCAACAGGATGTTAATTAATCATTTAGCCTCCTGATTTGCATGTTAGAAACCACCCGAAAAATAGGGCACACAGCTAGATGTACTAAATATATCTGAAGGGACATAAAAAAGTTGTTTAATGAAATACGTGTGACACCGGCTAAGCTACTTCCGGGAATAATATTAGCATCATTGGTGAGATTTTTTATGCATGAAGAATTAAGAAAACTTTTGCCAAGAGAAAGAGAACACGGTACCTAAAATGGTACCGTGCTTCCCCTAGATTCATAGGTTAATCGGGTCCTGCCCAAAACGCAACAATCCTTTTGATCTTTGACTACCTTCAAAAAGCGAGTAGCTAGGCACTGCTACAACATTACATAATATCTAATGTCCTACAATCTACGATGTAATTTTTTTAGGTTATAAATAGGGTGCCTCTTCTTATCGTTGACCAATAGTTAATTTTTAAGCCTCTAGTTTTAGAGGTATAGTTTAAATTGCACAGATATTTCAACTGTTCTTCATCTTATAAAAAGTCATTTACGTCAAAATAGCTGTATTTTTTTTAAAAATAAGAAATTTAAATTTTTATATGGTTTCTGGATCCTATAACTTATATTGAGAAAAACTTTCTCCCTGCTTTAACAAGTTGAACAGTAACAATTCCCATTTTCGACGACCAAGACTTATTGAGTTATGATGCATAGAATTTTAGAATTTTCAGTGCTTTCTGACACTAAATATGCGTTTTCCGATTTTTAGCACCATAATGGTACAAATGGTAGAGGGGAAAATGATTAAATTTATCCATAAAAAATATTTTCTATTTTTTTTTTTTATTTATCTTTTGCCGCTAGACTTACTAAAAATTTTGTATATTTTGTAAATATAAAGGCATTAATTCGAAACTTATATAAATAAACTCTTTGTTGAAATAATTATAGCACGCCGTGTTATATAAAAAAATAACAAGGCTTTATTAACAGCTTATGGAATGTCTCCATAATAACACAAATACGAAAAGCTGTATTATTTTCCTATAATTTCTAAAGACAAAAATTTTCGTTCCAATATTTTTTTATAGTTACTTTGCATAAAAAGTCAATAATTTTGCCTTCCTAAGAGGAAAATTATTAAAGATACTGTTTGTTAAAAACTAATGATTAATACCAGTATTTTATAAAGAAAAATCAAGTAAAAAAAATGAAAGTGTCAAAATTAGCAAATTCAGGATTATTAAGTTTCTCAATGTTGGAAAAAAATAGAAAGTTCTTTAGCACATACTTCTAAAGCATTTTATTAAAAATTATCACTCTTTCCATAAAAAAAAAAAAAAAAAATTACTATGTTAATTAGGCTAACCTTAAAAATAAGTCATTTAATAAATAAAAATTTGTTAATTCCTGTAACTTTTGCAAGAGATCCTTAATTAGCTGTTGATAATGTTTAACAGTTAATAGGATGAATAAAATTTCACTTTAAGACGAAAAAATTCACGACTTTTTTAAATGTTCCTTAATCTAACTTTTCTTTCAACTAATTAAAAAAAAAAAAGAGAAAGTTGTCAGTTTGACCTAAATGTATATTGTACAAAAATGTACTTTGAGACGGCTTTATTTATTTATTTATTTATTTTTATCGATTTTCTTTTCTTTGAGAAAGTATGTTTTTCAAACTATCCCATGTTAATTTTTATTATGATTTAATTAGCTTTTTCCTTGCTTTTCACGCAGGTTAACCTTTCACAAAAAGTTCTCAGATTGTGCCGAAATTTTACTATGATGTAATGTAATAGCTTTAAAAATATATAGAAAATTCCATATAGTAAAAACGTCAAGTTCAATTTCTTAAACTTGAAAAAACACAACACAAACACATTGATAAAAATTTATGTGTTACTATAATAGGTGCAAATACTAAAAAACACAGTTTTAAAGCATTAAAACTACTTATGATGTAAAAACAGATGTCAAAATACCTAAGCGCTTTCGGCTAAATCATCAGAAGATAAAAAAACAAGTCGAAAAGCAAAGTTCTGAAGAAGTGCACTGGACAGCTGGAAAACGGACGAAACCAACAAACCATAAACTGGAGGCAGTGAAGGAAGTTGAGTCGAAACCACAGAGGGGTAGGGGGGGGGGGGGGGGGTCAGCAAACAAAAACAAAAAATGATGTAATTTTGGTGTAATACGATTGATAAATAGAGAATATAGGATGAAATAGATCATCCTTATATACCGTTCGTTTAAAAAAAGGGAAAAAATACATCCACCTTTATTCGTAGACCGTTTACAATAAAATCCCAACAAAAGTATCATTAGAATCACAAGGTTTCAACTCTCAGTGCTCAGTTTGTTTAAACCTGTCAAAACTAATTTGAATCCGGAATTCCGGACCTCGTTACATCGTTTTCTTTTCTCGTACTCGATTTAACATAGGAGGCAAGTTTCGTGAAAATCGTTAGAACCGTTTTCGAGATCGTCCTGATACCCAAAATTTCTTGCTCGTGAAATATATAGCACCTGGTAGACCGAGCCTCGCTTAGTAGTTTTTTTCAACATTCGAACTGTATTTGAGCAAAGAAAAATGTTTCTTTATTTATTTCTATACTTCATAGTGTATTTAGTAAAGACAAAATTTTATTACCTGTTTCATACTGTATTTGAATATAGACAATCTTTTAATATTCTGTTCTACAAAATAATATAACGAAATAAAATGTTATCGAGTTTTTAATACCAAAAAAAAAAAAAAAAAAAAAAAATCAATGATTCTTGTTTTATTTAATTTTTTTTACATTTAAATTCTTTTCACAGTATAATTTTCCCATTTTCCTACTCATAACATTTTCCAGAACAACTTTCAAAACTTTTCAAAACATGATATATTCTAATGTAACAATATTGCATAATTTATGCGTTGGATTTATTTCTTAAACATTTTAAAACAAGATTAATAGCGATTCCGGAAGTGAACCACTTTTAAAAGTAACATTCTTTAACTATTCAGAAACATTGAAAACGATATCAAAAACACTATTCAGTTTTTCAATAGATGGAATTTTATATTGATCACTTTTAATATTTAATTTAAATTCTTACACAATGAGTTTTTCTAACGTTTCGTTACAGTTAAATAAACATTTCTTAGAAACTAGTTTCATTGTATTCCTGAAAGATATAGTTTTTCATTGTTTACGGGTAATTACATTTTCCAATGAACTTGGAAACCTCAAAATTGTTATTCTCTGCAAGTCTTGTATGCCTGGAGCTACTCTTTATACCAGAGTGTGTTAACAACTGAATATACTGAGAAATTTTGGCGAATTGCCAGACTTATTTCCCGTTATTTTACTTTAGTTTATATACGTGCATGTAATAAAGAAAGAGTAATTACCAAGACTTTAAAATTTTAAATAGTGTAAAAGAATGTTTCGGGTTCAGTTTGTGAGTTTAAAAATATTGAGAATCTTTAAGCAACCTTTTTTATTGCTTTTTATATTGGTTATTTTGTTTAAAGGTAAGAAATACACGAGAAAGTGAAAAATAAGTTTTAAAAAAATTCGCTTAAGTTATGTTGAGAAATTAATTATTTGTTTATTATTATTATTTTAGCAGTATCGTTTGTTTATTTTTCATATGGGTTTTTGGAATTTTTTGAGTTATTGTTTTTTTTCTCAATTTTGTAAATAAAATAAAATAAAATAAAATAAAATAAAATAAAATAAAATAAACACTTATTTTATTTAGAAAAGGATCATTGTTGTAAAATAATATTTAAAAATGTTATTTTGCGTATATTTTACTATCTCATTAATTCTAAAAAGGAAATAATAACATGTTAATGGACTTTGTTTCGGCGTGCTGTTAAAAATTTTATTTGATAGTGTTTATACAATAAAAAAAATAATTATTATAATTTTCATTTTAGTTTTATATATTTGTTTAGTTAGGTATTTGAAAAAACAGCCAACATAACTTTTTGGTGAGTTCGTAATTGTATAAATAAATAGCACCTATATTCGTCGTCTAATCCGCCAGTCCGCATATAACAGCACAAAAACTACTCAACCGAGAATGGTTTGATATTTAATATATATAATCGTTTCAGAATCTTGTCAAGTCATTTCAAATTTTATGAAAATGGAATCAAAACTTAAAAATATATTAATAAAACTTATCATCATTCTATTAAATATAATTTATTCGTAATTAAATGTAATTAATACGTAATTAATTCAGTGATATCCCATGATAGGTAATGATTCAAGGTTGTCATGATAATTACGTCATATTTATGATGGAATCATATTATTATCGTATTACTGAATTTAAAAACCGAATTTCTATACTAAAATTGTAAAATTGTTTAATCATATAATCTACCGACACTTTTTTGGATAGATGTTTCAGGAGAAATAGATATTAAATGGAAAAAGAGTCTAAATATGGATTTCAAGTTCTGAAATTTTCAAAGCTAGATTTAAGTTTCCCATTGGAATTTTCAGTAAATGTCAACAAAAGATAAAATGTACTTATTTTATTACGCAAATTAATCATATCATAATAACAGATGACATAATTCATTTCACTGAAATAATAACGATGATTTTTTCACATTGTCTTATATTGGATATTTGCGTATAGTATAATTTTAATTTAACAGAATTGTGATTAACTGTTTGTAAAAGTGTATTGAAACCTAATTTCATAAAATAAATTAATATCTATAATATGAAAATCTGCACATAAAATAGTATTCATGCATTTTTGCATAAGAGTGCAACAGCTATTGCACCAAGATCTGAATATTTATAAAACTAGTCATAGTACGAAAGCACCTCATTTGTCACGTTTGACGTACAGTTCCCAACTTGTTTATAAATTAGTAATGTATTGTTTAAACATTGTTTTATTTATAACGATAACAAAATTTACCACAGTAAAGTAAATAATACTTAAATAATAATTGAAATTGTTGCTTGAAACTCGCTTACTTTACTAGCATATAAATACTTAATATTTACAGAATAATAATTGTGATATTGTAACAATAGTTTGCAAATAAATAAAATAACATGTTAGTTGATTCAAATAATGTGTAGATTTAACAACTATTTTTAAATATCTATTCAATCTTAAATTGAAAGCAGTTAGTTATCTTAATTTTAATATGTTTGTATTATTAGTTTTAAGACGTACTTTTTAAAGATATATATATATGTATTTACATTTGAACAAATAAATTATACAGATTTTATTTCTCTATTTATGAAAATATAATCACGATAAAATGGTATGGAATTATGTAATGTAGTGTATTAATTAGTGTCTAATGTAGTGTATAGATGTAGTGTATGTTGTGTATGTAGGAATGGTATGGAATAGAGTAAATCACTGTGAAATAATACTTGAAAATGATATTGAAGCATTATTTACTTTTCTATAGTATTGAAACAAATAATAAATAAAATATAATATTTTATGGGCTGCATGAAACGTAATTCATACTGCGTGAAACAAGGTGAAATTAATACTTAAGTGGTTAACGAAAATAATAAAAGATATGTAAAATAACATGACATCATTAATATGACTTTAATTACAATTTACAACTGTGTGCGTGTGTGTGATATATATACTGTTAAAAATTTGCAGCAAACTGTCCAGTTATTCCAGCGTTTTTATAGAAAACGGTTACATAACCATAATTTAACTTTATTCTGACCGTATTATTGCCCATATTATGCTCAGAATAGAGTTAAATTACGGTTAAATAACCGTTTTTTTTGAAAACGCTCGAATGACTGGACAGTTTGCTGCAAATTTTTAACAGTGTACCGAACAAATTTTAACAGCCACAAAAAAAAAAAAAAAAAAAAAAAAAACCTTCTGCTTTATTTGATAGATGACTTCCCCTACCCTTACTCCCCTCACACACACACCAAAATAAAGTAAAAAATTAAAAATCAACCCAATCTACAACAGAAAAAAGTATTGCCGACCCAACCCGACCCAAATGTCGGGTGCGCATTGTTAGATACAACCTTACCAAGATTCGTCAACTTTTCTGAGCAATGGGGTAAAAGTCAAGTATCGGTAACTGTTATAATTAATTAAAATAATAGCAATAAAGAAAAACGATTACCAACAGGTAAATATTATGTTAAACAGATGTTTTCAATCTCATTAATTAATAATATTTTGATTTACATAGTGAATCAAGCTATACTAATATTCTAAAAAAAGCTTTTGTTTGTTTGCAGAAGTTAATCTCAGAAACTACCGAACCGATTTGAAAAATTCTTTTACTGTGTAAGATATGATAAACGGAGATCCCAAATAGAATACATTTGATCAGTTTTTCGCAAAGAGGTTGGTGTGAAAACAAATGGGTTGGAATGAAGATTTTTTTCGTTTAATATATTTAATTAAATATTTTTATTGCTCATATTCATTTTATGTCGATAGAAGAATGATATTTCACAAGAACGTGACTTAATTAATAATATTTAAACTATCATTGTTTGTATAATTTCCATATCATGTTAGCAGTTAGCAGATGCACAAATACCACTTGGCACATTTCAATAACTACGTGTGCAGAGCCGCTGACTTTTCTAGCAATTTATACGTCACAAATTCAAACAACAACATAAAAAAGACATATATTGGATAAAGAAACCACGTTCGTTATGTATGGTTTAAAAAATATTCATAGTCACGTTTTTATTCTCAAATTCTCAGCTGCTCTTTCCGCCTTATATTATTTCTTTCTTCTTTTGAGGTTGGGAGGATGGGGTGGGTAGGATGGGTGGAAATAAACCCAGTATTTGAATTTCATATTTAAGCATTTTTCACCTGCGTTTTAGCAATTTTAAGCTATTTTATTGCTTTGAAAAAGTACTTTTCAAGTATATTTTGCTTTCATACTAGAACAACATAAATCATAAGGAAATAGATGCAATAAACAGTAGACATTTTCGTCTTAAACATTTAAAAATTGCATTGCAGAATAGTATTCCTTTTTTTTGTTCAATTTATATACAGAATTTAAAAAAAAAAAAAATCTTGATATATATGAGCAGACATATTTGAATGATATAAACAAATATGGGTCATTGGAAACGTACAAAACATTGTCACAGAATATTTACTAAAACACTAATTGCATTTGAAAATACGTTACAATGGAAATGGGATGTAGCATGACCTTACAATACATGTAAATTTTTAAATAGTAAAAAATATTTATTTTTAATAAAATTAATTTATTTACAGTGCCTGACAAATCATGTCCATGGACTGCCACAGTCCTAGATTGTACTTCGACATTTCTTCAACCGTGTTAACTCGTAATAATTCAGATGTCGTGTAAATTGAAAGCTAAGTTCATAATTTGGAAAAAGTAAATATTTATGATAATTGTTTACTTTCCCGTTGACCATTTACGGTAAACAGCATGTGTTACCAAACAATGTAATTTAACGTTAATAATTAATGCATTGATGCCACATTCGTTGTTGTCAATTGCAGCGCTGAATGTACCGGGTGTCCCAAAAATGACTGATTGATTTTAAAATTCAATAACATGCAAACGGTGACAGATATTTTAAAAATTCTTGCAGGAGGGTTATGTATAATGTCAAGAGTTTTCTTTTTTTTTTTTTTTTTTTTTTTCTTTTTGTGATTCTTGATTTTAGTTCGAATTTCAAACAATAGATGGCGCTGACAGCGATTGGCTTTCAGTCGAGGCCGAAACTGACGCCACTCAGCATTGATGCACCGCCTCCTGAATACTAGAAGGCGGCTGTCGCAGGCGGGTTTTTGTATTCAGCGTTTGAACTTCAACACCTCGAACTTCAACACCAATAATTTCTAAAAGTTTTCTTCGCTTTTCTGAAATCAAATAAGTCAACATCCCAGCTCTCTAAAATGTTTAAACTTCTATACTTGTAAATGTGTCCTGTATAATCAAGAATCTCTATTAAAAATTGTGAGAATAAGCAAGGACTGTTGGACTAAATTTCTTCAACTCCCATTGCTGTATGATAATACGGCAATAACATACACACATATGTATATATGTGTACATATATGTATAATATGTATATATATGCATATGCATGTATATGTATATCATAAATAAAATCACATGTGTGAAAATCAAAAGAACAGATAGCATAAAAAAAAATCATTTATTTAAAATAAGGGAGGAGGATTAAGCCCCCCGTTACCCCCTTTATACTTAACCTATGAACCCCCAAAACTAATCAGGAAAGAACCTTATCACAATGAACCTATATACAAAATTTGAAGAAAATCGGATAACTCTGCATGAAAAAAATAATTTATCTAAAATAAGGGGGGAAGATTACCCCCCCCCCCGTTACCCCCTTTATACTTAACCTATGAACCCCCAAAACTAATCAGGAAAGAACCTTATCACAATGAACCTATATACAAAATTTGAAGAAAATTGGATAATTCTGCATGAAAAAACCATTTATCCAAATTAAGGGGGGTTAGCCCCCCCCCCCTTTATAGTTAACCAATCAATCCCAAAAACTAATCAAGGAAGCGCCTTATCACAAGGAACCTATAAACAAAAGTGGAAGAAAATCGGATAACTCTGCATGAAAAATTCATTTATCTAAATTAAGGGGATGGATCCCCCCCCCCCCGTTAGCCCCTTTATACTTAACCTATAAACCCCGAAAACTAATTAGGAAAGAACTTTATCACAATGAACCTATATGCAAAATTTGAAGAAAATTGGACAATTCTGCATGAAAAACCATTTATCTTAATTAAGGGAGGTTAGCCCCCCGTTCCCCCCTTTATAGTTAAACAATCAACCCCCAAAACTAATCAGGGAAGCGCCTTATCACAAGGAACCTATAAACAAAATTGGAAGCAAAACGGTTATTTCTGTCAAGAGTTATCGCGTTACGTACGTACATACGTACATACATACATACATACATACATACATACATACAGAACGGGCGGGCACATAAGCTCTCAGGCTTTGATAGCCTGTGAGCTAAAAACCAAAGGAAAAGACAAAAATACACTGCAAAAATTAAACATAATCAAATGAAAATGCAAATTATAGACACATCTAATTTTTTTTTATTTTATTTATTTATTTATTTTTTACAAATTTTCTGGTTTTAATTGATTAAAAAGAACATAAAGGTTGGCAGCTATGCTTTTGCGCATACCCGAATGATTTATTCAAATATAAAATAACTCATTATGTCTATCACTACTATAAACTTCCGTTAACTTAAATCAAACTGTTTGGTTACAGGTTTTGCTTAGTATAAAATATGTATCTGAAACATTTAAAAATTGGTTCGTCAAAACTTAATCTGGATTACATAAAACCAAAGGAACGTTTTATGAGTTTGTTTTGACGTTACGTGTATCCAATATTAGCGATAATTCACACTGTTTGGCGACAGATTATTTTTTTTTATCGAAAGTAGACGACGGGAAAATAAATAAGTTCCAAATTTATTCACTCTTAAATGCAAGTGCAGTTTAAAATTTTGTTCATAAATCACTCCAAATGTTAAGTATTATAATCGAAAGCTGTGCATGTACTTTGTTTAGATTAACGTCAATTATGCATAATCTAAACAAAATTTACATGATACCAAGTCATTTTGTTCTAGTTTATGATAGCACTCAATAATGACATCCAATTAGCTTAAGTTCATTTTAATGTGAAATATTTAGTTAAAATGCAACATAATTTCACTCAATTAAAAGAAAAGCCTTAATTGCCTGAAATAAAGCACACGTGAACTCAACGTGTTCAACACAAAACCTAATAGGTCTCCCTTCCATTCAGTGTATTTAATCGTATTACATAACATATTAATGAAACCTGATTAAAATGCTTTTGAAACAACACATTATTCTTGGGTGTACTTTAAAAGTGGTTGTATGCGAATTGTTTATTTATGACGTAACAGTACAGAAAAGATGTTTCCGAATGTAAAATGCATCGCAAAAATTAGTTGCAATGAAGCTGGAATAAAAATATATTTATGTATTAGGTTTTTATAAATTATTCTATACACAATGTATGTTATGCTTATTTTGGAATAAGTACCATGTAGCGATTTATTAAATTGAAAAGGGCAATTAATAAGATTAAGAAGTGCCTCATTTTATATTGGCGAACATATAAGTTTTTTATTTAAAAAAAATTATTATATTTTTTATTATAATTATTCAGTATCCTATAATATTTAGGCTCATTGTAATTATTTAATTTTTAGTGTCCAAACTTACCTTTTTAATGTTTTTTATAAACATTTCATCTATTTATTCTACACAAAGCGAACAAAGGTACCATTTTGTTTGTGATTTACGTTTATATTTAGTCTTATAAGGATTTATAAAGCATTAAAATGAAATTGGTACGCCAACTAGTTCATATTTGAAAGAAAACTTTTTCATTTACATGAAAATTAACGCTTCTTACATTTTATTTTTACATTTTTATGTATATATATGTAAAATCATATATTTTTAATATTATTCAAAAAAATCATATTTCTGTATTGTCTATAAATAAATTATTTTACTCTTGTGTCAATTCATATTCAGTCATTTTCAATACCCATCCTATGACTATGACCATTATATAGCGTTTTTAAAATAGTTTTAATCTAGTATTTTTAGTTAATAATTGTTCCATGATACATTTTGAAATAGATGTCAATGCCTCAGGGTCCACTTTACAGCCTTGTAATTTTATTATGAAATCTCTTAAAAAGAGTTTTCAAAGAGAACTTATCGTTATAAACAGGAAACGAATGCCGATTGAATGACCCTATTTGTTTTCCTTTCTTTCTTTCTTTTTCTTTTTTTTTGGACAAGTTTGTATTTTTACAGGGCTTTAAAAATTATTTTAGATTTATATTTTATGCTTTTTTGTCAATTATAAAAATATTTATTTATAAGAATTGCATTCCCACAATGAAAAATATAAAATTAGCATTTCCTGTAAGAAAAAACAAACTTTTAACAATTCTTTTTTTTTTTTTTTTTTTTTTTTGGTTGTTGTTGTTGTTGTTGTTGCTGTAACATTGTTGAAGACATTATGTGGCATTCAATAACACGACACCGTATTTTCTTTTTCAAATAATGCAGAAAGTAATTCCATAATCGGTGTTATACTGGTTCTCCAACACTTCACAATATAATTAAAGAACTTTCTTTGTTGTAAGTTTTTGAGAAGATCTACGGAGAAAAGAGGATTACATTAAAATTTTGAGCCTATGTGATGTATGTCTTTTTCCTTGCCGAATTGTGTTTGTTGTAAATATTCGTCATAAATTTAGTATGATAAAGCAACTAAAAGTGTCCTTATCTCTAGAAAGTCTCATTTTTTATTAGAGTAGTGCATGCGTACGTAGTTTAATATAGCAACAATTCTTGTCGGGCAACTATGTATGATACAGAAGTTTTAATCTGAAGCCTATGTGATGTATTTTCCTTGATCCTTGATTAAAATCCTTTCCCTTGCCGAATTGTGTTTATTGTAAATATTCGTCATAAATTTAGTATGATAAAGCAACTAAAAGTGTTCTTATCTCCAGAAAGTCTCATTTTTGATTAGAGTAGTGCATGCGTACGTAATTTAATATAGCGACGCGACAATTCCTGTCGGGCAACTATGTATGATACAGAAGTTTTAATCTGAGGCCTATGTGATGTATTTTCCTTGATCCTTGATTAAAATCTTTTTCCTTGCCGAATTGTATTTATTGTAAATATTTGTCATAAATTTAGTATGATAAATCAACTAAAAGTGCCGTTATCTCCAGAAAGTCTCATTTTTGATTAGAGTAGTGCATGCGTACGTAGTTTAATATATCGATAATTCTTGTCGGGCAACTATGTATGATACAGAAGTTTTAATCTGAAGCCTATGTGATGTATTTTCCTTAATCCTTGAGTAAAATATTTTTCCTTGCCGAATTGTGTTTATTGTAAATATTCGTCTTAAATTTTGTATGATAAAGCAACTAAAAGTGTCCTTATCTCCAGAAAGTCTCATTTTTGTACATTTTCATTTTTGATTAGAGTAGTGCATGCGTACGTAGTTTAATATAGCGACAATTATTTTTCGGCAACAATGTATGCTACAGAAGTTTTCACTTCAACATTGAGCCTATGTGGTGTATTTCTTTTTCCTTGCCGAATAGTGTTCATTGCAAATATTCCTCATAAATTTATTATGATAAAGCAACTAAAAGTGTTCTTATCTCAAGAACGTCTCATTTCGTACATTTCCATTTTTGAAGAATGGACGCACAGCTTAAGCAATAAATGAGTAGTACGATGCACAAATAGTACTTTCGCGCACAGACTCATGAGAAATTCATATGCCGCCTATTTATTCAGTGCATGAATTGACTTCCTTCCTTAATACTATTCTGTTCTGAATAGCATTAAATATACATTCATCGTTTCCGAATTATAAATAGCAACTCAATTTGCTCGGCACACAAGCACGTTACGTAGGACTATGATTGAAGATTGAATGTTATGCCGAATGATTAATTTTAATGCCACTGTTCCGACATCCATAATGACCAGAAGAGTAACGGTTTGTTCTCCATAACATTATCACAACAGTCTCTTTTCCGAGTCATTTGTTCTGCTTGACCCGATATATGCATTGCCCATGATTCACGTCACAACTCCAATATGAGATGCCCTCCAGTAAATGATAAATCTTGACACGTATTATGAAGTGTGTCACCTTATACTTATTACCTGAGAAATACATACTTAAGAATAAAACGAAAATATATTAGTATTGGAATTGAGATTCTACTGTGTTGAAGTAGAAGTGTTTTAATAGTAAAGTTCTCGGTCAATATTTAACTTTTGTAAATATATTTAAATATATGTATATTATTTTAAAAGAAAGATAAAATAAATAAACTGTTTTATTGGGAGATATATTAGTATTGGTAAATATATTAATATTGGAATTGGGATTCTATACTGTGTTGAAGTAGAAGTGTATTAACAGTAAAGTTCTCGGTAAATATTGTAACTTTGGTAAATATATTTAAAAATATGTATATTATTTTAAAAGAAAGATAAAATAAATAGGCTGTTTTATTGGTAGATTTTATTTACACACCAGAGTGGTTAAGATAATTAATCAAAACACATTATTTTTTTAAGTTACACCTGCTTATTATCATACTATACAGTAATTGATTGTTGTTTCTGTTTTTCTGTTTAAGGCATTGCACTTTTGCCAAGCAGAAAGTTATAATATAGACGATATAGAATATCAAGAAATCGCAAAGTAACACGTCTCTTTATTTGACAAACCACTCACTGAAGAGAACACATAGGGGGAGAGGGGGGGGAGCGTAAATGTAGTCTTTTACTTATACAAACAAATTTAATAAAGCGAAATTACCCCAATTGAATGTCAAACTCATCGAAAAAAAATGGATAGAAATTGATTCTTAAAAGAAAGACAGAATGACTCGGTCTTCAGAATGAGTCGATTCATGAGTCCAAAATGAAGCTTTTTAGTAATTATTTGGCTTTTCTTCTGGTTTCTTTTTTATAATTAAGCTTTTCCTTTTTAACATTATTACACGCACACACACACAAGAAAAAAAAATCAGCAATTGTTTTCTAGAATTTACAATTAAGTATGTCTTTTATTCAAATCAGAAAGCGCCCTCTAGCAATTTTCCTCTTGAGTTACGATCAAGCATTGAAAGGTGATTTGTGCTTGTCTAGATGTGCTGTTTCCCTTTAAAGTTTGTAACATGAGTTTTGAAACACCCTGCATAAATGATACTTTTTAAGAATTAATACTTGTGAAAGTAAGGGAATCACTCCTTTCTGAAACTATGACAAATGATGCCTCTCAGTGTTGAATTCAGACACTTTTTTTCCGGGAGGGATTTCTGTAGCTCCGGGGGGGGGGGGGTGACATTGTAGACTATAGAGTTCCGAGGGGGGGGGAATTGTACTTTTTAACTATTAAAAGCATAAAATCTCAAATCTTCTGAGTGGGGGGACATTTCAGTGCTCCGAGGGGGGGATGTCCCCCCGGACTACCCCCTGAATTCAATACTGATGCCTCTTGCCCTCTTGCACTCAGTTAAACATATAATAATCGTGTACATACATACAGAATGTAGCATTTTATAATTTATCAACATTTAAACGATGCATAACGTTATTAAACTAATCGCTTATACACGTTTTTATCATTTTACACCAGTTTTTTAGTGACTAATTGAATGGCTCTTATACTTTTTTCCTGTAATATTTTAATTTTAGTTTCTAAATTTATGGATAAAAGCATTACACATTTTCCTTTGTAACTCTATGAAGATTTAAGAAAAAACATAAAATACGTACTTTTTCGAGCTGATTTGATCAAATTACCCTATTAAAATTATTCTTGCAGGATGTTATTTTTAAAAGTCGGAAAATTCTTCAGTATCCTTCCTTATTTTATACCAAATGTCACCGATAGATGGGGTTGCGCAGTCTCAAACTGCAAAAATATTCAAATTAACTTATAAAGATGGATAAAAGCTCGCTCAATTTTTACTATCCACTATGTTTTGCTGCTGAAATGCGAAAACACGAGGTTTGCGTTTTCAAATTGTAAGGATTTTTGGGCAATCTTATAGTTGGAAATAGCGCTGCGGTCTTTGTAGGTAACATCTGGTACTAAAACAAGGAAGAATAAATATTAAAGTAATTCCTAATTTCACACATTAATCTCCTCCAAGAATGACTCTCACCGTTTGCTTGCTATTCCATTTTAAAACAGTAGCGGTCTATTTTGAAACACCCTGTGTATACAACCACATATATATTATTTTCCTTTTTGTAGTATTTTATTTACATGTTTTATTTTGTTTTTCATGCGAAGAAAAAAACATCTTTTATTTATTTTTTCCTCTTTTAATCAGCGTGCAAATAAAATTCTTTGATGAAGACGAAAAAAATAGTATTTTTTTTTTCTTTTTGTACTTAAATAAGTAACTAGAAACTTGTTTGATTTTTCTGAAAAAATATGTTTTGATGAGTTCTTAACTGTTAAAATGAGGGAAGAAAATACTTTTATCAAATCTGATTTCAAATCATTTGTATAGTGGAAATACTTATATTCGTGAAAAACGAATGCGGAGCTTCATTATTTTGTGAAGACATTTCATCGTCTACACTTCAAAAAAAAAAAAAAAAAAAAAATGTTGATTTTACGGTATATTACTGGCATACCAGCTGCCAATATTATACCGTAAAATTAACTGTAATAAACAGTAAAATAAACAGTATCCGTCTATGCGCAGTAGCGCACGGAGCTGACGTTGCCCGGGCCCGGTGATAATAAATTTAAAAAAGAAACATCAAATTATTATTATTTTATATCTTACATATATAACCCCATTTTGTGTGAAATTATATTTTAAAATGAAAAATTCGCGAAAAAATATTGATATTTTGTGATAAAAGCGCTCATTTTCTTGTTTTTTTTTTTCACGCAGAGTCGTTTCTCGTTTCATAGATTTAAAATAAAAAGTTCTTTTTTCCGAATTCTTTGAAATCATTATTGGTTATAAATAAAACGATTTTACAGCCCGTGTAAAAATTTCGTGGAAAAATATTGCTACCTAGTTGTAAAATAAATGTTTTATTCTCGCTTTTTTGTTTGTTTGTTTGTTTTCGCGTCGGCTCCTTTAACTTAGCAATAAAAAAATAGTTCTCATCTTCCAAAAACTCTGAAATTTTAATCGGTTATAAATATAACTTTATCCAAGCTCTCTTTATAATGTTTTGAAAAAATATGCATATTTAACAGTGAAAACATGAATTATTTTTTTTAAAAAAGCTTTAGCTTTCAACGCAATTTCAATCAACCCTTTTCAATCCTCCTGGGCTAAACAGGTGAGGGCAAAATAGGTTTCCCGTTTTTGAGGGGAAAAGCCTTCAAAAAAACTTTGAAGCATACGCAAAGAGACCATTTTTGTGTGGAAGAAAGAATGCGGAATTTGACAGAATGCGCTTTTCGCTTTAAATATATGGATGGCTTGTTTTACTAATCAGGAAAAAGGCGGACTGCGGTTGTGAGTGCTCTGGAAATCCTAATTGTGTAGTGAATATGGTACTACACAATTAGTACCAAGGGTTTCAAGTAACCTTCCAGTAACCTGTGTGGTCCTTTGTGAGTTACGACCATGCATTGTATGGTGTTTTGAGCTTTTCTAGGCTTGTTCTATCCTTTAAACTTTTGCACAGGAGTTCCGAATCAGCCGTCTATCATTTTTAGATTTATATAATACTAGAGGGCTCAGCTCCCTACTCGCTAACGCTCGCCAACCCTCGGTGAATTGCAAGGCAATTCACATTGAGACCGCTACGCGGTCACAGCTCGCTTTGCTCGCTCGTCTCATTTTATTTTTCTAGTAATTCTATTCTAGCCGGAATAAGTACTACAATAAATCATTTGAACATATGAAATTGACAATTTTTTTAATGTACAAAAGTAATTGAAAACTCCGTTGAAAACACAACTAAAAATGCATTTAGTTGATGCTACTAATGGACATATAAATAATTTAAATACTATGAAAAGAGGATCTTGGAAACATAATTAGCACCTATAATAATGTACAGCACGGCTTAAATTCATTTAAAAAAAAAACTACGTGGTAGGAAGATAGTTTATCATCAATGATTGTTTAAATTTCGTTCAACATTTTATTATTCTAATTGATTATAGATTTCTGCAAAAGAAATTATTTTTACTTGAATAAAACGGCAATAGATGGCAGCAGGACATTCTAGAAAGTTTATATTTTATTATCTACGATTTTTTGTGTGAGTGAAATTCGTAAATAAATTCTAAATGAATTCATTTGAAAAAAATGAATTTATTTGAAATTAACAGTATTTCTCATAATTAAAATGAGGAATCATCTCAGACGCTTTGGATTACGTTCATATTATTTTATTTTTAATAATTGCTAGCTTCAGTTTCAATGCTCTGACACTTTCCGCCATATTGGAGGCGGGGCTAACACAATCTTGTCTGGTCATTCGTCTGAGCTCTGGAAACTACGATTGTTGCCAACGATAAGGTAGAAATTCAGCCCTATTTCCGCGCCACGTAAGACAAATATATATATAGATTGAAACGGGACCATCTGAAAAAAAGAGAGACTTTAACAACAACAACAACAAAAAATTGCTCAAGTGAGAGTATAACTGACTCTCAGAGGGTTCCGTACATTGAATTTATTAATTAATAAACTCCTACTAGCTCTAATTTTTTCATAATTTTAGTTTCAATAGATTCGGAAATGGTAGGGGGGAGGGACATATTTTTCCAGTATACTTTCAACGATATCTCTGAAAATATAATACGTAAAATTAAAACAAATATATATTTTTGATAATAATCAAATTTTAATTGCTTAATAGGAGCAACATAGCTACCAACATAGTGGCCAACATAGTGAAAAAGTACCCAAGCCGGGACTCGAACCCGGGTTATCAGTATAGCGCATTGATATTCTACCAACTGAACCACTTGGGAACGATACTCAGCCTGGAACTTTCTCACTATAACGTGTTGGCAAGGTTACAAATGCAGCACAAGATGGAATATTTTCCGTGAGCCACTAACCCTGGGGCAAACAAGAAATAAAAGAAAATCCAGCATCGATAATTGAATAAATTCTTATAATATAATACTTTGGAAATTTTTCCATAGAAAATTTTCTAGAAATTTTCTATGGAAAAATTTCTAAAGTATTATATATATTTTTGAATTCGATGTTACGATATCTTTCGAACAATACCCTACACGATATATAAAAATAATTTTTTTGAAGTAACTTAATTAATATCTCGGCTTATCACCAACTTTTTTTTTTTTTTTTTTTTTGAAAATCATTATCAAAAATCCTTGGATGATTCTGCGTCGATACATACTTCGAGCTCCCGTCAACTCTCCCTCTTTACCGCCCGAAAAGTAAAGTTTGTGTGTAACGAAAAAATGCGTTTTTCACAAAAACTATGTTACCTAGGAAAATCGCTATAGTTTTCCTGCAAGGTTTAAATAAACCACCTGCTACTCCTAATTTTTTCATAATTTTAGTTTCAGTAGATTCGGAAACAGAGAGGGAGGGAGGGGGGGAGGCATATTCTTGCAGTGCATTTTCGACGATGTCTCTGAAAATATAATACCTAAAATTAAACCAAATATATTTTTGAGTTCGGTATTACGAGATCTTTCACACGATCCCCCGTACGATATACAAAAGGAAAACTTTTTTTCAAGTAACTTAACTAGCCCTTTAAATTTTTCTTAAAAGTATTTGTGAATGCCTAATAATCTGAAAATATGTGGGTAAAAAGGCTTTATAACTTTCCCAAGTTTGACTTTCCACGTCCCAGAGTTTACGAGAAAAATGGCTGTGACAGACACAAAAGGTGCGTTCGTAATTATATAAATACGTAGCACCTGTAATCGTCGTTTGATCCGTCCGTCTGTCCGCTTATAACAGCGCAGACACTACCCAATAACCAAACGGTTTGAAATTTAAGATATATTATCTTTGCAGAATTTTGTCGAGACATTTCAAATTTTATGAAAATCGAATCAATACTTTAGATGATATTAATACAAATATTTATTAAGAAATTTGAATTTTTTGAAAATTCAGATTTCTTAATAAATATTTTTTTAAAAATCGGTACTTTCTTGTTATAGGAGCTTCCGAGTTTTAATCGTCAAGCGACCGAGGTACTTATTTTAATACAGAAATTAATCTGCAGACGATATTCGTTTCACGAATTAAAAATCAACAACATCTGAATATTTATATAACTAGCTATAGGACGAACATTTGTCACGTTTGACGTAAAATTTCCAACTTGTTACTTTTTAAATACGGGACCCTAAAAAGTATGAAAATCTAACTGTGCGTTCTAAAAATATGTATGGGCAGCAATATGCTGCCGTGCAAGCAGTAATACGCTACCGCGCATGCGCGGTAGCGTATTACTGCTTGCACGGTAGCGTATTACTGCTTGCACGGCAGCGTATTACTGCTTATTTGACTGTTTAATACTGTTAATTTTACGGTATAATACTGGCAGCTGGGTGCCAGTTTTATACTGTAAAATCAACAATTATTTTTTGCAGTGTAGAAAACAAGAACAAGAACATACAAACGAATTGTATAACCTCTTTCATTTGAAGTCAGTTAAAAAGTACATAAGAAACACACTTTGAAGGAAACATTTCCCCTCAGGCCGATGTAATAATTTTATCAGTATAATTTATTCAATATAATTTTGTAATAACATTCATGTACGTACTTCTTTTATCAGTATATTTATTTACTTGCTTTGCATTTTCTGTATTCTTTTATTTTAAAAATGAAAGAATCTCCAATTTTCTGATCATATTTGATATGAGGCAGCAAAAACAGTTCACTTGGATGGAGATGAAAAAGAAAAAGAAGAAGAATATTTTCCTTCCTACTTGAGAGGTACTTAAAGGTAACTGGAAACTTGTTTGAGGTTTTAGAAAAGTTTGCGTTTTGATGAGCTTTTTTTTTCTTTGCTAAGTTATCTTAACAGTTAAAGTGAGGAAAGAGAATGCTTTTATCAGCTACGTTTTCAAAGCATTTGTAGAGTGGAGGTACTTATCCTTACGGAAAGGATGAATTTCAATGCGAAGCTCCATTACTTTTTAAATAAATTTCGGCGCTTTGCATCCCACTTTATGATTATGTCGAATATAAAACAATTAAAACAATCACTGTAGTTGTACATGCAGGGTGAAACTGAAAAGATGGTACCGGCATTATGGGATGATAATCATAAGTTTGGCTGGGAAAAAAAAAAAAAAAATTAACCCTTTATTTTTAAGCTAATAAAATATTTGCATGTCGGGCATTATGATACAAATATCAACAGAAATCGTGTGCCTGATTTATGGCGTTAATACTAATACTAGAATCGGGTTTTGAAAACTGTTTGACACCAGAATTTTTATTTAAAATTATTTAACTTAAATATTTAATTTTTTTTTCTAACGGCCTCGGTATATTACTACTTTACCAGAGTAGTCCTTATTGAGCAAATACTTTTTGTTTTTGTCTTTAAAATTAAAAAAAAAAAAATCTATATACTTCCTATCCTTCTTCTTATACTAACTGTAACTAACTATAAACTATATTTTTGTGTATGGTAATGTAAACTGACTTTTTTTTTTGCGCTTTTTTCTTGCTTTTTTGCGAAAAATTCTCTATTGGAAACAGTTGAACATCTTTTCTCTTCATGTTTTTTTCTCATTTTTCTACGTAATTCTTATGTTTTAATGCTTTTTTACCCATTTTTCTATTTTCTTCTCTTCCTGACAAATTTGCAGCGAAGTCCAGCCTCCTCCACTGTCAGTTAAAATTTGATTGGCAGGCCACTCTCTCTTCTCTCTATTTAACGCTAGTTAAATTTGATTGGCTGGCTACTCTCTCCTGATTGGCGGATGAAGTTTTCAGTCGAATTCCTTACTTTTCTTTCCCAAATGTGCTACAGTTATACTTTTTTTCCTGGATCTTCTAAGATGTGATATAGAATTATTCATATACAGGGAGTGGAGTTGATTGGAACTGGGAATCTCATTGAAACAGCCAACTGTTTCGCTGTTTTTTTTTCTCTGTAGTATGTACTTAACATTTTTTAAAAGATTTTTCTGGTGTTAATCGAAATGTATCGATTTGGTAAGAGTAAAAAAAACCCTTTATCCCGGTTCTAGTGCTAATTAATTAATTTGATTTCTATTTTTATATGGTAATGAAATGACAAGGGATTATACAATTGGATAATTTCTAATTTTTTTCACAGCGTTCCATTTTTCGATTCCAAAAAAAAGTGTTTCTTCAATGGTCAATTGTTCCCCTTGCCCATTTTTAGTATAACAAATAACGGCTAATTTTGCTGATAAACTCTAAGGGAAAGGGGAAAAGAATTCCATTAAAATTCTTATTATGGTTTCATCTTAAGTAAGTTAGATAAAATTTAGAAAATTTAAAAAATCTTCAAATTTGGCCTTTTTATGGTCTGTTTTGTCATTACCATGTTTTCAAAAAGACATGGCAATGACTTCCATGGTAATGACATTTTTAATGTCAGGTTAATTTTAGGCTTAATTATAGAGATTGGAGGTTTATAGTAAATTTACTTTGAAAATAGTCCCAAAGCTCTTTATAATTCAATAAATAAAGTTATTTCTTTCGATTGTTATGTTTTAGTAATATGAAACTGATGATGATATATAAAAAATACATTTATCCCAATTTTTGGAAAAAAAGTATCAAAATGAAACAGCAACCAATTTCAACAAAGTTAGACACTCGCTGCTTGTAAGGGCATTTGTTACCGTACAATGTAGCAACATAAAGAGTATTTTAGCACCATCTAGTGATGATCTAAGAAAGCAAACACTTTGCACCATGGTAAATGACAATTAACTCCAGAGACAATGTTTAATTAGAGTCGTTTAAAACATTTTTTGTATTGAATCTAAATTCATAATTATATTATAAACAGAGAGAAGAAACTTTATTACACTGGTTTTGTCCTTACTCTAAGTTTTTCCAACACTTTAAAAAGTTTGAAGTTAGGGACATGCCATAGTAACTACTGCAACTTTTTTTTTTTTTTTTTAAGTATTCAAATTATTTTTCCCATGTTCATACTATTGTACAATACAGTTCTTTACAGTATTTTCTAAGATGAAATTAAAACATTGACGTTAAATTCATTAAATTGAATTTCTTTGATCAAGGACATAAAATTTCCCTTTATCTAAGAATGACCCAGGTGTAGAAGTTACAAAAATTTTGGGAGGGTTCAAACTCGAATACAATTATTTTAGATACAAATATGTGTGTAATATATATATGTATGCAATATAAATCGAGATTATTATCCATTTAAAATTGCTTTTTAAATACTCCTGGTTTAAAATTAAACACAATCGTATGTAGTATTTAAGAATAAAATTACAATCGGATGTACTGCATAATTGTAAAACATTCAGTCCACGTAAAAAATTGAATTGTCAAATATGCATTATACATAAAAATAATAATTTAATTTAAAAAAGAGCAGTATATAGCATGCCTTTATAGTGAATAGCATGTCCTTCTCCTCCTCCTCTCTGTGTTACTTTTTGGTTGAGAAAAGATAATTTTTTTTTAAAAAGAGACATTTTTAGAAAGAACGATTACCTACGTGAATGAAGTACATCGAAACTTACTTTATTAATTATTAGATATATTCAAAAATCTGACTCCTTTTGTTATATAGTAAGTATAACACGAACACACACAAAAAGAACACAGTTGAAAATACTGATTTAGTTCGAGACCCAATTATACGTCTATTATACTAATATAAGTCAATTCAAATACGTTTTGTATAGGAAACCAGACATGGAATTCAATCATTCAGTCAGAAATACAGAATATCTCACTGCAATTGGAACCCAGATTCGTTTTTTCATAATTTTAGCAGAAATGAAGATTTTGTAAGCATATTTTCAGCTGACTTTCTTTGCTTTCAGTTAAATGTGTCGGCATCACGAGAAGTGCTGATAATCATCACCATCCATGTCCAAATAACATTGAGCTAGACGTTTCATAACGTAGAATGTAGTTAACAACTTATACGGTATCAATGATCAAATGACAGACCACTTCCAGCATATTCCATGATGTCCTCACATTTCAACCAAAACAAAATTAGTTTGTTGAAAATATTGATACTATAACTTTCTTGCTGTTGAAGTTGTGAACGAAAAGCCAGATTCGGCTATGAGCGAGACACATTGCATTCTTGAATAAATCAGTGAATACTGCTCATTGTCTCCAATGCAAAACTTGTTTACATGGACGTGTATTATTACCCATTCAAGTTGTGACCTCATCCCGATATTTTTGTTATAGTGCACATGTACGTTTATCATACATCGGTTCATTGATTTATGTATTTTTTATTTTACTCCGTTTCATTTTACAAATAAATGAATATCCAATTCTCTGATCATATTTTTTAAAATAAGTATGCCTACAAAAAAAAGAACTTACTTGGATGGAGATGAAAAAGAATATTTTCCTTCCAACTCTAGAGATACTTAAAAGTAACTAGAAACTTGTTTGAGGTTTTAGGAAAATAAAAATGAAAAATGAAAAAAAATTAGAGAAACATTATGTGTTTTGATCGGCGTTTTTTACCCCTCCCCCACCCCCCCCCCCCAAGTTATCTTAACTGTTAAAATGAGAGAAGAGAACGCTTTTATCATCTACGCTTTCAAAGCAATTGTAGAGTGGAGGTACTTATCCTCGCGGAAATCATAAATTTCTATGCGCAGCTCCATTATTTTTTAAATAAATTCTAGCGCCCAGCATCCCACTTTATGATTGTGGTTAGAAATTGGAGCAGTCAGTATAAATGTATATGTACAGGGTGATCATAAGCTGCTTTTTGAAAATCAAAGGATTGGTAGTACTGATCAAAATGAACAAATTTTGTACAGGAAACCAGGGTCGCAATTAATTTTTTTGGCCAGAAACACAAGGTCTTTCTCTAAAAGCCAAATCCGAATTTTCATTCATAACTTTAACAATAGTTAAGATATTTCCACGCAGTCTTCAACAGAATAACTTTGCTATTGCGGTTATAAATTGGAGCAGTCAGTATAAATGTATATGTACATCGTGATCGTAAACTGCTTTTTGAATATCAAAGGATAAGGGTGATCGTAAACTGCTTTTTGAATATCAACGGATAAGGGTGATCGAAAACTGCTTTTTGAATATCAAAGGATTGGTAGTACTCATGAAAATGAACAAATTTTGTACAGGAAACTAGGGTCACAATGCACTTTTTTGGCCAAAAATACAAGGTCTTTCACTAAAATCCAAATCCGAATTTTCATGCATAACTTTAACAATAATTAAGATATTTCAACGCAGTCTTCAACAGAATAACTTTTCTATTGCGGTTAGAAATTGGAGCAGTCAGTATAAATGTATATATGTACAGAGTGATCGTAAACTGCTTTTTGTAAATCAAAGGATTGGTAGCATTCATCAAAATGAACAATTTTTGTACAGAAAACCAGGGTCACAATTCACTTTTTTGTCCAAAAATACAAGGTGCCCCGCAACAAGCCAAATCCGAATTTTCGTTCATAACTTTAATAATAATTAAGGTATTTCAACGCATTCTTCAACAGAATAACTTTGCTTTCTTTGAAATGGGATGAGATCATTAGTAGCGTGCCACCGGCCGGAGGCACCGATCCTCCGACGGGAAAAAAATAATTTTCTACTGTAACACGAGGGATGAAAATAAGAACTCTAAGATGTTAAATGGACAAGATTATCATACTATAAGATGAATATTGATTTTATATACTAATTTTGAATGACAAACACCTTAATGAGTATCACTAATTAAGCGAAACAATGGAAAAATATTAATTTTAACGTAAAAAGCTGATTTCTTAAGAATTTTTCAACTATAAGACGAGGATATCAACTTATAACAAGAAATTTAAACTTACATTTTAGTTTTTGAACAATCATTACATTAATGAGTATCACTAATTAAGCGAAAGAATGGAAAAATATCAAATTTAACGAAAAAAGCTGATTTCTTAAGAATTTTTCAACTATAAGACGAGGATAACAACTTATAAGAAGAAATTTAAACTTACATTTTAGTTTTTGAACAATCATCACATTAATGAGTACTGACAATTAGACAAAACAATACAAAATAGCAATTTTAACGAAAAAAACCTTATTTCTTAAGAATTTTTCAACTATAAGATTATAATATCAAACTATAAGATGGATTTTAAGCTTATATTATAGTTTTTGAACAATGGACACCTTAATGAGTATAATAATTAAGCAAAACAAAATATTACTTTTAACGAAAAAAGCTGATTTTTTAAGACTTTTTCGACTATAAGATGAGGATATCAAATCATAAGCCGTAGATTAAACATATATATTAATTTTGAACGATGAACATCTTAATGAGTATTACTAATTAGACGAAACAATCGAAAAATATCAATTTTAAGGTATATAAGGTTGATATTATCATCTTATACTTGAAAAATTCTTAAAAAATCAGCTTTATACCTTAAAATTGATATTTTTCGATTGTTTCGTCTAATTAGTAATACTCATTAAGATGTTCGTCGTTCAAAATTAATATATATGTTTAATCTACGGTTTATGATTTGATATCCTCATCTTATAGTCGAAGATCATCGACGATCATCTTATAGTCGAAAAAGTCTTAAAAAATCAGCTTTTTTCGTTAAAAGTAATATTTTCTTTTGCTTAATTATTATACTCATTAAGGTGTCCATTGTTCAAAAACTATAATATAAGCTTAAAATCCATCTTATAGTTTGATATTCTAATCTTATAGTTGAAAAATTCTTAAGAAATAAGATTTTTTCGTTAAAATTGCTATTTTGTATTGTTTTGTCTAATTGTCAGTACTCATTAATGTGATGATTGTTCAAAAACTAAAATGTAAGTTTAAATTTCTTCTTATAAGTTGATATCCTCGTCTTACAGTTGAAAAATTCTTAAGAAATCAGCTTTTTTCGTTAAATTTGATATTTTTCCATTGTTTCGCTTAATTAGTGATACTCATTAATGTAATGATTGTTCAAAAACTAAAATGTAAGTTTAAATTTCTTCTTATAAGTTGATATCCTCGTCTTATAGTTGAAAAATTCTTAAGAAATCAGCTTTTTTCGTTAAAATTAATATTTTTCCATTGTTTCGCTTAATTAGTGATACTCATTAAGGTGCTTGTCATTCAAAATTAGTATATAAAATCAATATTCATCTTATAGTATGATAATCTTGTCCATTTAACTTCTTCTTAGAGTTCTCATTTTCACCCCTCGTGTTACAGTAGAAAATTATTTTTTTCCCGTGGGAGGATCGGTGCCTCCCGCCGGTGGCACGGGAGGGGGGGGGGGATGAACTGCGGCTGCGTCCGGCTGAGCCCGAACTCTTATTTTCCTACTACTATCATTAAAAGTGCTACACTGCAAAAAAAAAAAAAGTGTTGATTTTACAGTATAATACTGTCACCCCGGCTGCCAGTATTATACTGTAAAATCAACACTTTTCTTTTGCAGTGTAGAAGTACACTGCAATTCAGCCAGTGATATAGTATGTAATGTGAACTACATTCCGAAATATGAGCTGCCTCGTTCAGCGCTCTTTGGACGGATGACGGCCGTTTCCACCTTTTCTTATGATACTGTATCATTTTACACAAAATAAGGTAAGCCGTTTCCAAAGTCCGTTAAAATATCTTTCTTATTGTTAAAATTAAGGATGAATATCCCAGTTCTTATTGAAGTGGTACGTGCTGTCCTTTTGTCTGAATAAAAATATTGCGGATTCTCGTTTCCTATACAAAACTTGCTCCTCTCGATAAATATGATCACCTTTCTTATTTTGTAACAATAAAGAAAATCGTGCTTCAAGCATAGGTTATGAAATACTTTCAAACATTTTCAGTATTCTTTAACAAAACTTATCTGTTTAATAAGGTAAATAAGACACCCAAGTAAATAATTTAGAAAACGTTTTAGAACACATTTGATAATCAGATTTCAGCAATTACTGCCCATAGACGCAAAAGTACTACTCCAATTCTCTTGTGCAGCCCTGATTTTTAGGTGCGTTCGTAATTATATAAATACCTAGCACCTATAGTCGACGTTTGGTCCGTCCGTCCGCATATAACAGTGCAAAAACTACCCAACCGAATCGTTTGAAATTTCATACCGGGTGGTTATAATATAAGTATCTCAATTTGGAGCTGTCTGCAGCTTGAAGGAATAACCGGAATGAAACCAAAATCGGTACACTGACTATTCGAAAAAGGGGTAGAACTATGGAACAATAAAAAAAATTAAATAATCGCTGACAGATGGCGCTTTTAAGTGTGAAATGTAATGTGTAATATTGTGTACCGTGGGGGTGTTGGAAACCTCAATGACTTTACCGCATATCACAACATGTGCGAAACATCACTCCTGATGCGTTACATTCCTCAGTTGAAACCTTCGTGCACCTCAAGGATTGTGTCCTCTAGCACAATGGCCATGTGGAACCTGAACATGATCGGCACAGCCATGCGAATGCGTAAACACATTCACTGTGACATTTTCCAATAAATTAGGTGTGCCATCCGGTTTGACGCCTTAATGCTTTGTTCTTGTATTACACATTCCATTTCACACGCAGTAGCGCCATCTGTCGGTGATTATTGCAATTATTTTTTTATTGTTCCATTCGTCTTCCCCTTTATCGAATAAAAAATGTACCGATTTTGGTTTCATTCGGGTTATTCATTCGCGCTATAGACCGCTCTAAATAGAAATACTTATATTATAACCACCCTGCATATATAATCGTTGCAGAATTTTGCCGAGTCATTTCAAATTTTATGAAAATCGAATCAAAACTTAAAAAGATATAGATAAAAGTTTTCTTTATTCTATTAAATCCTATCGTACGTAATCTATATAATAAAAGCGCAAGTCATGTGACTGAGGAAAACAAACCACTTCTTCTTTCATATGCAAGGCGGCCATTTTTAATAAAAATTATTTTTATAAAATAAAATTGCATAAAAGTTACATTTTTTAGAAAGATCGTTCAAAAAATTGTTTGCTTGAGAAATGAGTTACATTAAAAAATGTATAGATTCTGAGATAAATTCAGTGGAAATTAGGTTAACAGCCGAATATCTCAATCCATTAGAGTAAATAAACTTAGGAGGTTCGTTCATTATGAGTCATAAAAAATATTAAACCATGGAGGTAATCATTCGCAAAGCAAGATCTTCATGGTGAATTTTTCAGCGCTGTCTGGTGTAGAAAAAAAATCGCATTTGTAAACGTGGCATACGTAATGAGAAAAGAAAAAGCATGCGCATTTCGCTCATAGCAGACAATACAATTCATTTCACTAAATAATAAGGATGATTTTTGTTACATTGTGAAACTAGTTATAAAACCAACGCACCTCATATGTCACGTTTAACGTACAATTTCCAACTTGCTATCAATAGATTTGCCTATATTCTACATAATATGCTAAAATTTAGTTTAGTAAGAAAACGCATAATAGGTTGAAAATACACTTTTTCAGAAATTTCTACCAATAGACAGACCCATACTTGAATTCTTTTGTACAAGTCATATACAAGTACAATACAAGACAAATACAAGTACTCTCTAATAGACGGTACTTCGGATACAGTACTGTATCCGAAATCTTTCCTGTGAACCTGTAAATGAACGATAAATGCTATGCATATCATATTCTACAGCAAGTATCTTGTAGTAAACCTCAGCAATATATATCAATATTTCATTATATTTGAAATAGCGTAACATCATTCAAATTCGCTGCAAACAGTTTTTCCCAGTAGACCATTATACAACGGAATAATTTTGTGTGGCCCGGTAAATGAATAATAAATTCTTTGCACCCCATATTCTACAGAATGCATGTTTTATTGCACTTCATAAATTCATACCAATTTCATTATGTTTGAAATGGTGTAACATGTTGATTAAAATCATTTGAAACGATTTTTTCCCATTGACCGTAATGTAACGGAACATTTTTTACTATCCCTGTAAACGAACTGTAAATTCTACACACACCATTTCAACAGCAATATATTAGTAACATATAAAGATTACAGGGCAATCTGGGTTATTTATGAGAGTTAGAGAAAGGACAGATGGGCAGACAAACCGAAGTCGTAAATACTTCTCAACTATGTGGGAAAGTGTTAAAACCAATTTATGACCCTTTGCATATTTTTATTCATTTCAATGCTTTTTTAAAAAATTGAAATGTATTTAATTTAGGGAATTAGCGTACATTTTTTGCTCGAGTAGTCAGTCGCGTGACGTATTTTTGCGCACAGCAAGTTAAGATATTACAATGGAAGATATTTCATAACAGTAATAAGAATAAGAGACATATTTTAGAGACATTTAGAGACACATCTCTAAGAGACATCTCAAGAGCTTATAATATACATCAGTAGTTAAAATTGAATTTTAATTTCGGTGCGAATTTGTGGTCCTAAAATTTGCGACAGAGTGTTTGCTGAAAGGGTAAGGGACCCGAATAGTTCTTTTCAAAATTTTAAGTCTTCAAAACAAGAAATTTCGTAAGGTACACTTTAAAAAATGACCAGTGTTTCTTATTTTATGAAAATATACTATAACCACGAACGAAAATATAATATAATCTTCTGAGTTATCCGAAATTACGAATAGCGCGTGTTCCATTGTCATTTGAATCCACAGAAACCAATACATTTCCAAAATTTAAAGAATTATTTATAAAAACAAAGTAGTTTTCGCTGCCCGTATTTTTCAGAAACGTTTCCGAAGAGTTTTTATTGTGTATTAATTAGTGTCCTCAGCCTGGGATACCTGTTTTCTGAATGCTATCAATTCTCAAATAAACATTTTCATGCTCAAAAAATATGTTTAAAAGACAAACATGCAAAATTAACAGCGTTAACATAATAACATTAAAATTAAGATTATTTCTTTACTCTTTCATGTATAAATTAATTTATGCGGCGGAAAACGTTTACTTGCGAATGGATGACATTCGAAAAACAGGTATTCCAGGCTGAGGACACTAATTAATACACTATAAAAACCCTTCGGAAACGTTTCTGAAAAATACGGGCAGCAAAAAATACTTTGTTTTTATAAATAATTCTTTAAATTTTGGAAATGTATTGGTTTCTGGGTATTTAAAAGACAATGGAACAAGCTATTCGGAATTTCTCATAACTCAGAAGATTATATTATATTTTCGTTCGTGGTTATAGTATATTTTCATAAAATAAGAAACATTGGTCATTTTTTACAGTGTAGTTCGTAAATAAGCTTTCATGTGCTTTTGAACGTCTTGCTGTATCCAAATTTTGAGTTTTTCTCGCTTGACAACACAAATCTTTCCAACATATTACTAGAATAATATTTGTGTCCGCATGTAAGAAAAAAAGACAAAGTGCAGAAAAATCTGTTGTAAATTTATGCACTTAAATTGCAAGCATTTCTTGCTATAAATTAACAACATAATCTCCTTTAATTTTTCTTATTTTGGAAATTTTACAGCCAAAAATACTGTTATCATTCTAATTTTATTGTAAAAGGGACTGCAATTATGTTAAGTTTTGCAGCAAAACATTCTGGTAATTTGAATACATAAAATTACAGTAATTTTTGGTGTAATAGAAATATTTTAATTAAACACACTACTGTAATTAAAGTATTAATATTGTTTAATTATACTATAATTAAACAAACACTGAAATTCCATGAAGAAAATCGAACTCTAGATTAAAAAAATATATAGTAATTTTCAAATAAAAATTAAACTGTTTTACGCGTTTATTTTTACTTGCAGTTTCAAGAAGATGTTGTATTTACCAATAGCGGTGTGATTGCGAAAATATTTCGAATTTTTTCTTAATCTATGTATGATAAAAACAAAACTTTTCTTTCCCCAAATAAGTTTTACGTAGAAATGAAACAACAATATTTACGAAAAAGCAATGTACTAATATAATGAGTTTCAAAAGAATTTTTCTGGTATTTTAAGGGGATTTCTTCAAAGTACGAACCACAAAAATATAATAAAAAAAGAAAAGAAAACCTTACAGGCAGCGATGAAGCTAAGAAGATGTTTCAAAACATAAGAATGTATTGATTCAGGAGAAACCGATACATACTTTTTTTTCTTCAACAAATAGTTTTATTTTGTTCAATTAACATTTATGCTTTTTTTTTGTTGTTGTTGTTAGGTAATCACGGGCACTTTTATTTATTTATTTTTTTTTATTATTCGGTTTATTTCTTAAAATATTTTGTTATATACACTGTGAAAAATGACAAGTATTTCCTAATCTACGAAAATATAATATAATCACGAATAAATTTATAATATAAACTCCTTGTTAACCATGATTCTGAAAAGTGTTTCTTTATCTTTAGGAACCTCAGACATCAATGTCATTTCGAGATTTAAAGAATCATTTATAAAAACAAAATTGCTCTTGCTGCCCGTAATTTTCCGAAACGTTTACGAGTAGCTTTTAAAGTGTATTAATCAGTTTTCTAAGCCAGGAATATAGTTTTTTCCGATGCTATCCATTCTCAAGTAAACATTTTCATGTTCAACAAATATGTTTAACAGACAAACATGCAAAATTAACAGCGTTAACATTAAAATTAAGAGTATTTCTTTACTCTTTCATGTATAAATTAACTTATGCAGCTGAAAACGTTTACTTGAGAATGGATGACATTTGAAAAACAGATATTCCAGGCTGAGATAACTGATTAATACACTACAAAAACTCTTCGGAAACGTTTCTGAAAAATACGGGCAGGAAAATTACTTTGCTTTTATAAATAATTCTTTAAACTTTAGAAATGTATTGATTTCTGGGGATTCAAAAGACAAAGGAACACGCTTTTCCGAATTTCAGATAACTCAGAAGATTATATTATATTTTTGTTCGTGGTTATAGTATATTTTCATAAAATAAGAAACATTGGTCATTTTTTACAGTGTACATATGAGCCGTTGATTTTGAAAGTGGTAGAAGTCTATTTTGTGAAGGAAAAAAAAGTAGTTAGAGCTAAATCCTATTACAAATTAACATAAAATTGATGTTTTAATCCATTCACAATAAATATCTTTTAAATATCAGTATAAATGTATCACTAGTCATTTATTTGGCCAACACTATTTGAAATGCGTTGATTTTGAAAGAGAGGAAGTCTACTTTGAATTGAATTTCTTTTTAAATGTTACATACTATTAAAAAGCGCAATCAGAATTTTATCCTGAATGCTTTAAAAATTTTCATTATATAAATTAAGAAATACAAGGTGGTCATAAAGCCTTTCTCTGATTACAATAATTTATTGCAGAAAAACTAATATAGTAATTAGGCATATGCTTGTTTCAATATGTTGTAGACCCGCAGTGGCGCAGACGATTAAGCTTAATTCCCGTCTAGATCACCAAAAGTGAAGCAGCATCGATCATGGTCAGTGCTTGGGAGGGTGACAACCTGTCTCGACTGTGGCTGCTGTGGGACCCTGTACGTTAATGGGAGCTTGTGCACGTAAAATTTGCTCGTGGCTCCAATGTCCTCTAATTTTGAAAACGATACCTCTAAGGGTGCCAATCCAGGGGCAGATCTCTCATCTGGAATTGGTTAAAAAATTAGGAGATTAGAAGTCCAACCTCTTGTCAGGCTCTGGCACCCCTTCTTTCAGAGAAGTGTGTTATGTACAAAAATATATTGTAAAGCCATTTATGAAGTTTTTAATACAAGTACTTACGTTAGTAAATTTTGATGTGAGCACCCTAGGTAGCTCGAATAATGTCAAGGCGGTATTCCATTTCTTGCCACGTATTGCCCAACATTTGGGCTGTCACCGCATCTGAGGTCCTGACCCCTTGAATGGATATTCCCTGAATATTCAAAAATATGAAAACTTAATAATTGGATTTATTACAGTGTGTCAGAGGAAGGATTTTTGTGTACACTATGTTCAGTTTACTTTTCAAAGTGTCCTTGGATTGACCAAGCCGTATGTTTAAGGCAGCGGTTCTCAACCTGGGGTACGCGCATCCCTGGGAGTACGTGGCGGACTTGTTGGGGGTACATGAAAATAATATCGCTAATGGCGGAAATCACAAAGCTGTTTCAACTGAAAACGCATAAACAAAGTTGATAGTTTCTTATTCCGAAGTTAGCCTCATGTGTAACTCCTATATATTACTCTCAAAATGAAGGAAACTCCTCCACTATATCTAATAATTCATTGATAGTTAAATGTCGCTACCTTCGCCCGCCTCTAATCATATTCCATGATTACTTTTGCTTTCCCCCATCTTTGTGAAAATTGAAGAGAACCAAAAACTCAGTGAAAAGCATTAAGATACTTGTCATCTTTCACAAATACAGAGCTTGTCAGAAGAGCATTTTCGTCTTATGTATGTATTAAGGATGCTTGTATTAAGCTTGACGCTGTTTCTGACTTGAGATCATATCTGCCTTCGTTTGAACCAGATTTTAAAAAACCCAGCTCCATGAAACAAGGCCAAAGATCCGATTTAGAGTATTAAAAGCCATTTTTGACTACTTGTATACCTTGATAGCAACATTGTTATAAACTTTCATAATAATTTTTTAAATGTTTACTTTGATGTTAAGCTAATATTATAAAAAGTAAAATTAACTTTAAAATGCAAGATAGAAAACTAAAAGTTTAGAAATGTCAATGTAATGTTTGAGTAGTTTGTTTAATTCTACTAAAAATATTAATAATTTAATTAGAACAAGCATGTTTGCGTTCTGTATATTGATAGGGGCGTGTTTATGAGAAAAGGGGGTACTCTTAAATGAAAAGACTAAGAAAGGGTTCGGAACCGCTTGTCTAGGGGATAGTCCATCCAGATGAAAAAAAAAAAGGACATGATTTTTCTATAATAAAAATTTTACAGTATTACATTCAATGGTTATTTCGTAATATTTTTTTATAATCAGGGAAAGACCACCCTATATAATTACAGCCATGCAACTTATTACTAAATATTTAATCTGATTTTGTTTTCTATAAAATTCAATTTATTTTTTGTTTCATTGTAATTTTTCTAACGCAGAATAAAATACTGATATAAAATAAATAAGTAAATAAAATAAAATATTCTTTTTGTTGTTGTTGTTATTATATTCCATTAAAAAAAAAAAAAAAAAAAAAAAAACCTTTTTAGCAAACGATTTGTTCTTCAAAGTGAGGTATGTCCATTGGCGAATACCAAAATCATGATTTTTTTTTCATCTAACACGTATAACTATTATTGCATATTAAATTGACATAAAATAAAACCACAAAAAATATCAAATAAGTCTTTGCTGCTTACGAATTCTTTTAAATACATTCAAATGCAAATCACTCAGTATCTACCAAATTACGTAAAATGGACATGTTACTACTTTCAAAATCAAAAGCTCATATACACAGGGTGTTTAACATTAGAACTACCATGAGTCGTCATTTTGACGGTTACCAAATGAATATATTCCGATTCTAACTAGAAATTTGTTTTTAAAATAAATTAAATATAAAACTTACAAAAATACGTTAAATGAATAAGTTAAGTAGTTTTAAATAAAATTTCTGGTGTGAAATAGTATTAAAAAACTTGAGTAAAATTTTTGGTAGTTCCAGTGTTAAGAAAGTCTTTTTATCCTGAAATAACTCTTGAACGGATACAGCTAAAATTGTGGATCAAGTTTTTACCTATAGTAAAATGACTATGTGCTATCAAATGAGAATAACTGCAGCTCCCACTAGTGGCTAAATTTGTACATTACCGGCCCTATCTCGAAACTACGAGATATAACGAAAAAATGTCGATAGAAAAGTATAGAACGTCCTTGATTTAGTACGAATGTTACATGTTTAAAAAAAAAAAAAACTGTTGTACGCTTTGAAATGCTAATTTTTTTTATAACCAATCAACGGTTTAAATGCGTCATTAATCACTTGTAGAAATGTTCTTTTATAGGGTAAATATAATATATAGAGTAAAAATAAATGGGCATTATTTACTAATACAACTAACACATGTAAACAAGGTAAATTCTGTTTTATTGGGGAAATCAACTGTAATGTGCTCAATGTGCTTACCATCTACAGCAATGTATGTGTATACATGCGAGTACATGTGTATTGCTGTCGATTCTGAAAAAATCGAGTACACTTAACTCTCCGCCTACCAGACGGGTCCAATGGACCCGACAAATACATTCAAAATGGCTATTTGAACCAGAATTTGTTTCATGAAATAAGTTAAATATAAAACACAGAAGACTAAAGTAAATAGATAAGTTAAATGGTTTTAAATAAAAATTCGATCACTGTGAAAAACAAATCTCTCAAATTGGCAGAAAAAAAACCTGTGAATTTTGGCGCCATTGTAAAACATTTTGATTTACTGAAAATATCTGTATATATTCATTAAAACAGTTTTTTTCTGTAAAATCAATAGATTTTTTCTGAAAAAATTACGAAATCTACATTTTTTTTTTTTTTTTTTTTTTTTTTTTTTACAGGAAGAACTGTTTTTTTTGTCAAAAATACATTTTTAGTTATTTTTTTATTTTATTTTTATTTTTATTATTTTTTTACTGTGGGGTGTAAAATGTTTTTACCAAGGTTAAGTAAAAGTTCCGGATGTTGTAGGGTCAACTTTATTTTCATTTAAAGTAAATTGCACCATGCTTCCATGTGTTATTAGTGAATATATTCACTGAGGCAGTGAATATATTCAAGGCAATATATTCAAGTGAATATATAAGGCAGTGAATATATTCATAAGGCAGATGTTTATGGACATCTGCCTTATAATGTCCCACTTCTACAAATTGGTGGGAGCTTTTAAGTCCACTATTGATTATCGAAAAATTAACATTTCAGGGAGAAAAAAAAATGATGTGATATTTCAAATAAAAAATACATTTTGAAATATTTGTTAATAATACAAAGAGCGGGAACATAAGAGAGTCCAGAAAGCAGCTGAATATACCGTTATCCTAATAATATTATAAATGTGAAAGTGTGTGGATATTTGGCAGAAGTCAGTATGAAAACGGACGACTTAAACCCTTTGTATCTTTCCATACAAGTGTATTATAATCCAGCAAAGGTTTTAGGCTATTTTCTGTTTACTTTATTCAAATATATTTTTAAATAATTTAAAATTTCCTTATTTTCATAGAGAATCAATGAACATTTTCCTTATAAAAGTTAATAAATTTTATCTGCAGTTTCTACTTCTTCAATTAATAATATTTCCACAGCCATTAATTTTCAATTGAAACATTCACACGTGAATAAAGAAAATTAAGTAAAACTTAAAAAAAAATAAAAAGCGTGTGACTATGATTTGAAATGAAAAATTTAAATCTTTTTTACTGATGATACATGAAACATGAAATCAGTTATGTTCAGAAGAAGTTTTCTGTAAAAAAAAAAAAAAAAAAAAAAAGATTTAAATAAGAATCGATGCCATTAATTATGTAAGAAATCCCCCTCTCCCCCTTCTTATTTTTTAATGGCACTTTGATTATGAAGTTAAAGACAGAATCGGAAAAGGCAGTAAAAAATTCCGCTATTAATCGGTTTTCCTGTCCGGATACTAATCGGTTATCTCGGATACGTGAGACGGAATAACTGAAAATTCCTATAAATTTTAAAATATCTAAATGTATATTTGAGTATATCTCTTATAAGATAATCTTTGTCCTACATTGTAGTACATTCCTGCGAAATTCCAAATCTTCCACAATCTTATATTAGAACATTACAATGACAATATTTATACGTAACTGGGGGTACTTTTTTCATTTGCAGATTTCCTTTACGACTGAAAGCAACTCTATTACCTTACAAATAAGTATTTAAACTTTGACATTGTTGTTCTACAGTTGTAAAAAAATAACACCATGGAATAAAAATGTAATAAATATATGGGAGTTAAAGATAGTTTTCTTTTTATTATGATTTGTTTTTTCAGCTTTTATGCTTCACCATGTTTTAATTTCCTTTTGAAGTAGTACATCTCTTCCATTTTGCTCAAAATCTGAAATATTTTGGAATAGAAACATAATGTTGTGTGTTGATTTTCGGTTACTTTAAAGTCTTCTCTGAGGTGACCTGTTAATTAACAAATTTAGCCAAAAGTATTTACTAGTATAATCACTTTAAACAACATTCTTATAAATTCAAATATATTATTTCAAATTCGTTCAAATAAAAATTATAAAATGGAAAAACAAAGAAATAAAATTTCTCAAGATATTTAATCTTAGAAAAGCTTATGAAATTTCAAACACATCAAAGAAATTTAATGATTTTTTATATAAAAACATAAATATGTAAATTGGTATCATCAGAAGATTTGTCTACTAATAAATGTGATTAAAAATTGTCTAAATGTATATATTTTTAATTATCGGGTTTAAATTTTGTTTTTTAATTAACGCGCTGATTCTTTTTTTAAATATTCAATGAATAAACAGCTAGTGTGTCATAAAAGAATAAATATAACATATACAAAGCTAGGTGATTGTTGTTATCTATAACAAGACCTCGCATGAGATTATCATGCATAAGGCGCTTAAAATATGAAAAAATCTTAAAATGTATCAGAAAAGATACAAGAGATTTTTGCATACTTCAAAAAGAAACAAAAAAAATGCAAGAAACGTTGAAAGTGGTTATACATTAATTTAATAAGTTCTAAAAAATTGGCAGGGAAATGAAAAATGTTAGTTTATTAGAACAAATTTTCAGTTTATCAATTAGTTTACCTCTAAAGGTAAACAAGGAAATATAATAAAGTTACTTTAAAAATACATTAATTTGAAAGGCAATAAAGATAATTATTTGTATAGCACTTATAAAAACCTTTAAACAATCTAAATGACACTGAAACAATGCATTTTCATTAATAACCATTTTTGTTACTTAAAATTGTCAGTGATTGTTTTAATTGTGTATATTTTTTTCTTTTACAGGTAAGTCTCTGCTGTTTTATGAATCCGTTGACTTTTATGAACTAACGGAAATATAGCACGGTGAATAATTATGCAATGATTTAACGACATGGTTAGAAGGAATGGAAAATTTCACAGGTGCGTTGTATTTACCTTTTTAATGGCGATCTCGGCAAAGAGTATTCGGAAAAGCATGCTATTTAAAAAATAATCCAAAATTTCGATTTACTTATTTGTTTATTTGTCGCTTAAAGTAGTCTTTATACACATGAAAAATAATACTTTATTAGTTAGAAATTGCTATCGAAAATGAAAGGGCAATTTTAGAGCTAAAGAACTTGCCAACGTATGTTGCAAGAAAAAAAAAAAAAAAAAAAAGTGTTGATTTTACAGTATAATATTGGCACCCTAGCTGCTAGTATTATACCGTAAAATTAACAGTAATAAACAGTAAAATATGCAGTAATACGCTGCCGCTTAAGCAGTCGTATTACTGCTTAAGCGACAGCGTATTACTGCTTATTTGACTGTTTATTACTGTTAATTTTACGGTATAATACTGGCAGCTGGGGTTTGTACGGTTTGCTACGGTATAATCCTGGCAACAGCATTTTCAAAATCGGGAAACACTCTACCTTCGCTAATTTTCAATCACTAAACTACTATCTTTTTGAAAATAAATTGTCATATATTTTTTTAGTGAAATACGTAATATTATTTTCGAAATATTGATCTCTCGCTGTTCTGTTTAACTTTACTTAACGAAAGTTGTGGTTGACAACTTATGTTTTACTTTGAATCGAGGCCATTTCACTAAAAATGCATATTTTTAAAAACAGCTTACGTGTTCCAGTAGCTTTTGGACTAAAAAAATTAGTCCCTTTGTTGCATTTAAGGTAAGTCTACAATAAATTTACGTGTTCACCGCTTGACCCTTTATTTTCGAAGTGCGCCTGTCAAACAGTCGTTTTTTAATAGTATATCAGCGATACAAAAATTCGGTTTACTACTTAAATGTCTGCATAATAAATTAATGCAAATGGATTTTTATAAACACCTTGCCTAAAAAATAGCTTCGAAAAAGCCTTAAATTTCAGCTCGTCAAAGTGGTTTAACTCATATTTTAAATTATTAATTATTTACACTTGTTTTTCAATAATTCGTCTCCCGTAAAAAAGCTGAAGATGAATCAAGAACTTACACCAAAAATCCTTTTTATATTACAAATAATAAATATACATTCGAATAATAAAGTTTTGAAATTTATTAAGAACTACATCTTTCTATGAAAAAAGCAGTCTGTGTCCTAATTGCATTTATACTCTATCCATATACTACAAAGTTTCAAAGGAATCAGGATAGTCATTTTTACTTTCTTCCGTCTTTACAATATATATATATATACCTAAAAAGGTGGATTAAACTTTGTGCCGTTATATTAAAAATAAATGTACAACGTGAAATAGCACAAATTAAAAAAATATATATTGGCAAACAGCTGTTTCGGAGCCCCTAAAGCTTCATCATCAGTGCCAATTCAAAAGATTAAAACGAATTAAAATCCTAAGCCATGTCAATTTGCCTGCTGTCTTTCGCACGTGCCCAAGACGGCAGGCAAATTGACATGGCTTAGAATTTTAATTAGTTTTAATCTTTTGAATTGGCACTGATGATGGAGCTTTAGGGGCTCCGAAACAGCTGTTCGCCAATATATATATTTTTAATTTGTGCTATTTCACGTTGTACATTTATTTTTAATATATATATATATATATATATATATATATATTCGACTATAGATGGTAATTGATGAAATTGTGTTTACAAACGCGTTAATGTGTTTTGGGGCTTGCTCTCCAAGAGTGGGTGATTTCATTTCATTTCATTTTTCATTTGTTTAATTATCTATTTGTTTAGTTACTCTTAGATCATCTTTCACCTTATTGAAAGATGAAGTTTTGATACAGTATTCTGAATGAGTTGGAAAGTGTTTCATAATCCATGCTTGACGAACGAATGGTTTTTCTTTCTTGTTACTACATAATAGAGACACATTTTTCTGCAGTAATAATTAATTTAATACAATATTTCTCGGAAGCTTTTCCAGTTGAAAGCGCCCAAAATGACAATTTAAATATCTGCCTTGCGAAAGAATAAAATACTTGTCCACTTCTTTCCTTGAAAAAAAAAAAAAAAAAATCACGTTTGGATCACTGCCAGGATATGATGATAGCGTGAAATCTGGTTCCATTTTTAAAAAAAAATCAGAAAACATACAGTTTGCATTTCCCTGTAATTGCTCGTTTTCCGGAAAGACACGAATTACGGGAGATAGTGTTTTTGGGTGGCAGTTAATTTATTTTAGAAAAGCACTTTGAACAAACATGTGATTGTTAGAGAAACGAATTGCTATTACCAGTGATTATGACGATTGTTATTAGAAGTGACCACGACAAGCATAGTGTGTTAAGCAAAGAATGATTTATGTAGATCAAATAAATAGAGATAAAATATAATTTTTTTTAATCCCGTTTAGTTTAAAATATTTCAGTTTTTTAATAAATAATTTTAAGCAACTTCAATAAAAGTTCTGTTCTAGCCGGTTATATAATGTGTGTTCGCATTTCTCGTCAATCGCGGAACGAGTTTGAAACTAACTTTTTATACCATAATTCTAGTATAACAGGCAGAAACGTAAATTAGAAATAGTTACCATATTGTGTCCAGGATTTTATTTATTTATTTACTTATTTATTATTATTATTATTATTATTTTTTGTGGGGGGGAGGGGAATCAAAAAGTTTAATATATGATTATCTACTGCGTGTCAAATGTGAGTACAAGTAAGAGAGTGGCGATATACGAGCAATAAAATTTTATTAGTCCAGAGGATTTTGGAAAAAAAATTATCGCCAAGATGATTTTACTCGTCTAACCAAACTTGCCTTAGGCGAGTAATAATGTCAAGTTCTGGAATCTGGTTTAGACAAAATATGAACATATTCGGGGAAAGTAGGGTAAAACCGGGTACCTAACGGCTTTCCTTTGTTGAAAAAAATCTAGAAGGGCAGAAAAACCGGCAAACCCCACAAAAGTTTTGGGAGATCTGGGCTATTGAAAAACAACATCTTTTGCCACAGGAAATGTCTTCTCCGCTTGGAAAAAAACGCTTTTGAGGACCATCTGAAATATCTCCGAATTTTGGTGGTAGGGTAAACCCGGGTGCTTAATCAGAAATTAAGTTTTTGACACTTCCAGTAACAAAAAGCTTTATTGTAATAAATTTTGAATCAAACTTTAAAAGATATATTATACATATTAAGACAAGTAACTTTTTTTCAGGTTTTCAAGAAATTTTTAATGTTGTCACGTAATGGCTTTCACAACTTTTACATCTCGTATCCGTTGCACTCCTCCTGTACCCACTCTTTGCAGACTTAACATCGTATCCATCCTTCACCACCTGTTGAGTGAAGAAACAATTCATTGCAGAATTCAATCTATGAGTGCACGGTTTTGCCCCAACACACAAAAATCAACATGGTCGTTCTGTTGGATATAGCTGGACGTACATATTTTTCTTTACATCAAAATATCGTTTGAAATCTGTAGAAAAAAGTGGTTTACTTACCTAAATCGATCCGTCAGGTGGATTTATTTGAAGAGCAGAAAAGACAGGGGGAAATTAGAACTTTTGAGGGGAATTTCTTTCTTATATCATTGCACGGACACAGAGATTAACTCACTTCAAAAGTCGATGGCATACTGCTAGGACACCCTGCCTGAACGTCAGCCGGTGGGCATATGGACTTATGTCCAGGCAGTAAAACCCCCACCACTATTCAACAAAACCCAGCCTCCGAAATCGGCCAACAACAACAATTACTTCTACAGAATACGTTCACAGTAAATTCCAAAATTTGGAATTAAAAAAAGAAAAAAAAAACAATGGCCGCATCGGCAGCGAAATTAAAATATAAGAAAATATTAAATTAAACTAACTAAAATCCTAAAAACACAAATTGAATCCTAAAAAACACAAGCTCTTTAAAACTGTGCTGTAACTAATAAAATAACACTAAATACTAAATACACAAACTCATAATAACGTTGTTAGCACTTTAACAAATATGAAGAAATACAACGTGCCTTGGTACAAAAGTTAGCAGCCAGACGCTATTATGCAGGAAAATCCAAAAGTCTACTATCCAAAATCTATGATTAACAATACTGTCAAAATAGATATCATTGTGCAGCAAAGTTCAAAAGTCATTAAGCAAAAGAAACTATAACTGGCAGCACTATAAATTCAGCAAAACAGGAGGGATGTAGTTAAGGCCAGCACCCATCAGCGAGAAAACGGGTACCCGGTTTTGCCCTACACTGTGCGTATGTCGCCACTCTCTTACGCTGTAAAAAAAAAATCCGTCAAATTTACGGTAAAAACTGCTGGCAGCAATGTTGCCAGCAGTACAAATTACCATAGAAAGTTCAGTAATTTTAACAGTCATATTTCCATACAAATTATCACAATAACTGCTGTAATTTTAAAAGCCATATATATATATATTTAAATCATTGATTTTAATCTGCTTTCATTTTTAGATGATTATTAGAATAATCATAAAGTTCATCGTTTGTTTGGCAAACAACATTGGAACTCATTATTTTATGTACAGAAATTCACTCCAACATTAAAACATTTCTTTACTGCTTTGTATATGATATATATATAAGAAATCAGAATTTATTAATAAAAATTCGTTTAATGAGGCAAAACTGAGACATCAAATATTCATTATAATACTATGTGTAAATACATATATAGAGAGAATATATTTGTAGTACTAAAAATAGAAACATTTCAATTCTGAAGGGCGAGAAAAATTTAGATATATATATATATATATATATATATAGATAACTGGACTAAAATTACAAATTTACCTTAGAAACACGTTTATCTAATACAAATATAAAAAACTATTTGTAATTAAACACTGATATATAAACAATGCAGGCTCGTAAGCGTACGTTAACACACCATTTTGCTCGCTTTCGCATTCGCGCGGGAAAAAGCTCGTATGCAGAAGCAGAAGTTCTTTGCGCAGATCATGCTAGTAAAATGTCTTTGCGCGCAGACGCCGATCAACAAAATGAACGATGTGATCTGATTGGTTGTTCGCATGAAAGGATGTTGAAATCTGAAACACTGGTTAAATCTACTCTTATATTTGCGGTATTTTTACATACGGAAATATTACGTTGCGATCTACTGCTATAAATGCAGTTAATTTGACAATCATTTTTTACAGTGTATTTATAAACGAAACCTACAGGCGACAATCTTGATTAAACTGAATGTGGTAATAATAAAAATTTGCCACTGTTCACTTTCTTTTGTGCCAAACCACTCCCGTTAAAATACGCTGACTGGCACACTATAATTAAATAATAATAAAAACGAAAATGAGCAATATTAAGAAAATGAGTATTTTTGCACAACTACAAGCATGTCGGGAATTAAAGAACAGTTGCTTTCCAATTTTAACTCTTTCTAGCATAGTTTAAAAGTGTTTCTGAATTTCGTTTGTCTGTCTGTCTGTGCTCTAAGTGGCGTAAATATACTCGGATTGTAGCGGCCATATTAAAATGTCCGCTGGTGTGGTAGAGCACGAGGAAATAAGTGCAACTGTTTTAAAACCAAAAACTGGTTTATTAACACATTTAGCAGGGGGTTTGAGCGAGCTCCACGAAATTTTCCTAAAAGTTTAAATTAACTAAAGAGTTCTTGCTAAAAACTTGTAGCTTTAACAAAACTGGAACAATATAATTGAACCTTAACCTTTTAAATATATAATCACGATCCAATACTCTTATCCTCCAGCTTTTACTGAACGCTGATGCAGGATCGAAAATCAATCTACAAGAGCATAAAACTCCAGTATAAAAATACTAAGGCCAATTCTTAATCCTGAGACTCGATGCGAGGTCTCAAGGCTAAATCTAAATCTCAATCTAAGTCAATCTAAGTCGCAATATTAAACTTCCCAGGCCAAGTCTACTCTAGCTCCCCTGAGCTTTGAACTCAAGTCAAAATTCGCTGCTTATATACTTTAGTGTCGATCGACCAGCTCCAGAAAATTTGCATAATTGAAATTACACGGCGACTCACAATTTCAGGGATTCAGCTGTCCATCGAAAGTTAAAGAAAGATAGAGAGCCTTTATAACTTGTACGCACATAGTCGGTTAATGGACAAAACGATCTCATTCACACATTGCCTACTCACGGGACGAGAGTAGTCAATACCTTATAACCCCTCCCGGAAATTGTGAAAGAAAAAGCTGTGGTTGAATGCAGACCATAGTCTTTTTCTTTTAAAAATTTCGAGTCAAAAAATGAACACAACATGTGACGGGTAAATTTAAATGTTGAATCCAAATGTAAATTTTGTACTTTTAACCCATCACGCAAAAACTGGTCAGATCGACGACACTTTCATCATAACCTCCTGTAAATGTGCAGTATCATGCAAAAGAATCTCACAAAATTTTCCTCACAAAATTCACAGCTTGCCAAAAAAAAATAAATACGCAACTTTACCTTCAAAATTCAAGTGCCGAAACAAATGGCAAAGTAGAACGTCACTACAAAGCTATCTGTCAAAGAAATAAAGTAGCTTTCCTAAAAATTCCCAAATTGCCAAAAACTCACATCCCCGAAATTCAATGTAGATGACTCGCTCAATTACAATGGTCACAAACTAACAGCTATCAGAGCTGTGAAAGTGAAACAATTTTCTTTTATAAAATATAAAGGTATAAATATACATTACAAATTTCTTCAAGACACAATTCTTTTTCTTGAGAACTAAAATATAAAAAAAAACTTTTATAAATAGATTATCTGCTTAAAGATGGTTTACTTCCTGGAACAAACTTCATTATCTACATACATACAATTTTACGTCATAATTACGAAATACACTAACAATATTCATAATTAACAACAACAGAACTAATAAGTAACTTCATAACTAATGTATAACGAACAACACTTAAAACTTCATAACTAGTGCATAACCAACAACACTTTTAAAACTACATAACTTGCGAAAACCCAACATGCAACACTAAAGCGATAACGACCACGAACACGACCGAAGGGAGAAGGTTAGATTTGGTAACAATGTTAGTAAAGTGAAATAGAACACGCGTGTCAAGGGCAACTCTTGACCGCAAAACACGTGCATGCCTATCCGTGGCGCGTGTAAAAAGCCCATAATACTAAATTCATATTTCAAATTCAACATATAGAACAATCATACACATAATATATACATAATTTATACATAGAATATTCACCGAACACTTATAGAACAATTATACAAGCAATTTAACAATCTCCTGAACATGAAAGCAGTGAATCTCAAAAGATGTTCTCTGACATCATAACTTAAATTTTGACAAAAATTTTGAACAAAAGTGAAAAGCACCACTTGTGAAGCCGAGATACAAAAATCCAAACAATGGTCAAAAGTTAACTATAAACAGTTCAGCTGCTTTGCACCGTCCAATGAACTTGTTGACATTAATAAAGGTACTTTATAATGAAAGTAATAAAAATGGAACGTCGTCACCTGATTTTATAGTGAAGATGAACTGGAAGCTTGTAGGCTCATAGAGGAACTTTGTCGGCGTCCCCAAAAACCTTGGATGAAACTCCTTTCTGATTCAGACCGGTAAGGAGAGGCCACTGTTGGTTGTCTTGCTTGCAGCCGTGTATTGTATACATGGCGACGTCCGTTGGGAGGAGCTCGTGTAGTTTCCACTCGAAGACTTCTTGTAGGTTCCACTCGACGATGTCTCGGCGGGCTTACTGGAGTGTAGCTTCGATGATTGCTCGACGGTTCTATTCGATGACTTCTAGGAGGGCTGACTGGATTGTCTCTTCGATGAGTGCTCGGCGAGTCCATTCGATAGTTACTAGGCAGGTGTCGTTGATAGTTCGGCGTTCTCTTTCTTGGTGCTCCCGACACTGACGTTGAAATTAGCGTTCGCTTTTTACCAATTCTTCGATATCGTTTCGTTGTTGGAGGAAGAGTGTCCGTGCTTCGTTTTTTTTGCATTACCTCGGCACTGATGATGTGATGACGTCTGAGGTGCCTGGCTATTGGATTGGTGGAAATCTATTGATCGATTGCTTTGCCGTTCTCTCTTAGCAGGACTGTCTGTCGAAGACTTTGATAACAGTCTCTTTTGTTGCGGTCGATGTGACGTAGGCGGATGCTGCATGACTTTTTTGTTTGGAGGATTAGAACTACCAGTTGAAATTGTATGAGGATGCTGTCTCTTTCCGTATTTATGGATCACTTTCGGCAGCGTTTGTTCAGCTACTTGGTTAACCTTGTCTCGGTTGACTTGAGGAAATTTCTGTTTCATTTTCGTGCGTATGTCGTCACTATTCTCATTAGAAGAGTTCCTTGCGCCGACTGAACCACTAAATTAACATGTTGCAACCTTTTATATGAAAAATATTTCTTATACACCTCAAATGATATAAAACTCTTGTCCGCACCCGTATCTAGAAACTTTTTACCACTATACCACTCAAAACTATTAGCAACTCAGGTAATTCCACTGGGTTAACTACTATTGCGTTTAAATCAATCACAGAAGGCATTGAAGAATTAACCCGTGACTGCTGACCTTCCGCACAACAGCCACCTACCAGTTTAACCCCTGCTGACGATTTTTACCACCAAAAGACTGTCTCTCTTTTCGCTGAACGACCTTTTCTTCAACCATCAACTGTCTAAACCTGGACGAACTAGTTTGCCTCTGATTAACATCACTCCTCCTATCCAAACCATTGCTATTTCGACCATTCACCCCCTCATTTCTTCTTGACTCGTTATTATAATTCTGACCATAATTTCTGAATCCACCATTACTTCTTTGCAAATTCTGCCTCTCCCCATAATTAACTGGACCACAAACATTACGACCATTATAACCATTAATCCTAAACCTATCCCCCTCATTGAATTCTTGCGTGGTTCTCAGTCTTTTGTTATCCGCCTCATGTCGTGCTTCATATTTGATTAAGAGTTGGTAAAGTTCAGCTATATTCGCTGGGGCACGCAGTTCAATATAGTCCTAGATTGATACCGAGAAAAGAGGAAGCAGAATATCCATCAGCTCCGTATGGTTTAAATCCAGAGCCAATTTATTTTTAACCTCTAATTTCCGCAAAAAGAAAGCTGATGCTTTTTCATGAACAGATTGTCTTTTGCAGTAGAATTCCCGCCTGAGTTCAGTTGTATTACTTTTATTTGAAAAAGCTTTTGTTAACTCTACACACGTTTGTTCGAATCTTTTCGAATCATCCGTGACTAAAAATCTTCCAATGTTTTCGAGCAAAAGCAGGGCTTCATCTCTGAGCACTTTAAGACTAAATATTTATTTTTCTCCGGTATATTGTTAAATATCATATAATCATTTAGGTCGGTTAGAAATTGCTTAACATCAGAGTTTCCGGCAAAATATACTCTGGGGACTATCTCTCGTGGATGTGGGCCATCGTCTAATCCGTGAAGTTGGGCGCCATTTGTAGCGGCAATATTAAAATGTCCGCTGGTGTGGTAGAGCACGAGGAAATAAGTACAACCGTTTTAAAACCAAAAACTGGTTTATTAACACAATTAGCAGGGGGTTTGAGCGAGCTCCACGAAATTTTCCTAAAAGTTTAAATTAACTAAAGAGTTCTTGCTAAAAACTTGTAGCTTTAACAAAACTGGAACAATATAATTGAACCTTAACCCTTTAAATATATAATCACGATCCAATACTCTTATCCTCCAGCTTTTACTGAACGCTGATACAGGATCGAAAATCAATCTACAAGAGCATAAAACTCCAGTATAAAAATACTAAGGCCAATTCTTAATCCTGAGACTCGATGCGAGGTCTCAAGGCTAAATTTAAATCTCAATCTAAGTCGCAATATTAAACTTCCCAGGCCAAGTCTACTCTAGCTCCCCTGAGCTCTGAACTCAAGTCAAAATTCGCTGCTTATATACTTCAGTGTCGATCGACCAGCTCCAGAAAATTTGAATAATTGAAATTACACGGCGACTCACAATTTCAGGGATTCAGCTGTCCATCGAAAGTTAAAGAAAGATAGAGAGCCTTTATAACTTGTACGCACATAGTCGGTTAATGGACAAAACGATCTCATTCACACATTGCCTACTCACGTGACGAGAGTAGTCAATACCTTACAGGATTACTATGTAATTGGTATATGATATTGAGGTTTAGCGGGACATTTTCGGTATTGAAAATGAAGTGTATGACCCTTTATGGTTAGTTTGTAGGGACACTCAAAAGTATACCGTTACATCATTACGGTCAATGAGGAAAAATCGTTTTCAGTGCATTTTAATAATGTTACACTATTTCAAACATAATGAAATTAATACGCATCACTGAATTGGACAACAACATGTTCTCTATTGAGTATAAAGTAAGTGGCAAGTGTAGTTCGTTTACAGGGACACACAAAATAACTGAATTACATTATGATCTATGGAAAAAAATCATTTGCAGTGAATTTTAATGCTGTTATACTATTTCATTGGAATTGATATACATTTTTGAGGTGTATGTTTTATATAGATTATTGAGTTCGTAGAATTTATCGTTTATTTATAAAGATACTCAAAAGAAATCGGTTACATGACTGACTATAAGCCATAACTGTCGGATGCGCGTTTACAGCTGTGATAGGCATTTTAAAACTTGACTAATATTTAGTGTACATTGCAAAAATAAATTGTTTTGTAAAATTGTTGAATTTTTTTTTAATGGGTATTTAACAGTGCCCAAAATGGATACACAGTGGTAACCAAAACAGGCATGAGATGACCCAATTTAGGACATACCTAAGAATCTTTCGACCGAAATTGGGTTTTATTTTTTTCTGTGCATAGCACTTCTTGGTGTATTTTACTAAGTGAAAGCTTCCAAAGCGACAACTTAAATCTCTTCATAAATATGTCTTGCGAACGAATGAAATTACACATTGCCGTTTCTTCTCACAAAAATTGTTTTACTATTTGGACCACAGCCAGAATAGGATTGCACAAAATCTAGTTTCAGTTTTGGAAAATACAGAAAGCATGCAGTTAGCATTTCTCTGTAATTGATCCTTTTCTGTAAAGACACGAATTACGGTGACACTAAATAGTATTTTTCAGACCACTCGGTGACAGTTAATTTATTTCAGAAACGCAGTTTGGACAAGGGTGGGATTTGTTATGTATATATGAATTGTCATTATCACAAAAATGGTTGCGAGTAGCATTATGTGCAAAGCATAAAATGACTTACGTGAATAAAATGAATCGAGATGAAATACAAATGTGTGAAAGAAGAATAATCCAGCGTAAAATATTTCAGTTTTTGTGCTAAATTCTTCTATAATGACACGGTATTCCTAACAGAATAGGAAACAAAAAAAATGAGTAACAATTCTTTTTACAAGAAAATCAATTTTTTTAGTTATATCGTGCAGTTACTATGTTGCTTTTAATACTATTGCTAAATTCTACCTGAATAAACTTAATCACAGCTACAGTAATTTGATTTTCTTAAAGATAGCTTGTTTGTTATAAAACTATAATTGCACTCAAAATGGTATGCATATGAGAAAAAATCTGAAACCTTAATTTTTAACAAACAAGGTATTAAGATGAGAAAATAATTTAAAAAAAAAATTATACTTTCATTAAAATTCACAAAAAGTCAATTTATATTATAAAGCACAAATGTGTGCGTCACTCAATGCTGACGTCATAATAATTATGGCAACAATGTGGTTAAAATCGATGAATTTTGCACCAATGGAACGATTCTTTCAATTAATATTAAACAATCGTAACGTTATTTCTATGGGGAAATGCAAGTTTTGAACCGACGACGTTGCCTCCCCCCCCCCCGCTCCCCTTAGGGATCGAATTTTAAAAAATCAATGTCCAATTGATATATTGCCCTCAGGAATACATATTTATTCCAAATTTCAAAGCTCTATGTCAACAGGAAGTGGGTGAAGAATGAGTCACAAGATTTGACTGCCACATACATACACTGTAAAAAATGACAAATGTTTCTTAATCTACGAAAATATAATATAATCACGAATAAATTTATAATATTAACTCATCCTTGTTAACCATGATTCTGAAAAGTGTTTCTTTATCTTTAGAAACCTCAGACATCAATGGTATTTCGAGATTTAAAGAATTATTTATAAAAACAAAATTGCTCTTGCTGTCCGTAATTTTCGAAACGTTTACGAGTAGCTTTTAAAGTGTATTAATCCAGTTTTCTAAGCCCGGAATATAGTATTTTCCGATGCTATCCATTCTCAAGTAAACATTTTCATGTTCAACACATATGTTTAACAAATAAACATGCAAAATTAACAGCGTTAACATTAACATTAAAATTAAGATTATTTCTTTACTCTTTCATGTATAAATTAACTTATGCAGCTGAAAACATGTACTTGAGAATGGATGACATTCGAAAAATAGGTATTCCAAGCTGAGGAAACTGATTAATACATTATAAAAACTATTTAGACACGTTTCTGAAAAATACGGACAGCGAAAAAAGACTTTACTTTTATAAATAATTCTTTAAATTTTGGAAATGTATTGGTTTCTACGGATTCAAAAGGCAATGGAACACGCTTTTCGGAATTTTAGATAACTCAGAAGATTATATTATGTTTTCGCTCGTGGTTACAGCATATCTTCATAAAATAAGAAACATTGGTCATTTTTTACAGTGTACAGAAATGTAAGTTAAAAGAAAGCATGTAAAATAGTGGCTAGTCTGATAATAGGAATATCTCTTGGAACCTGACATCGAGTAATGAAAATGTTTTGAATAGGAGGAATGTGTTTAGTCAAACGCTATATCACAACACAACCTGAAGAACATTTCGCGCGTTAATCATCGACGTCGTCAGGTGCAGTTTGAAGCTTTCTATCCAAAATATAGCTGAAAGTTATTGAAATGATTGAAAATGGAAACAGAATGCTTTAATCTTTAGATAGGCATTTAGTAGAATTTCGAAAGATGTTACATATTATTATAAATGGGTCTCTACAAAAATGTATCAGACTGTCAGATTTACTGGGGATCATGGAATTTAACACTTTAATGACCCTTACACTTTCCAGATATTAATGCTATTAAAATTTGGGGATTTATGAGTAAAAATAACTCTTTCTAAAGCGGATTCAATCAGCATCATGGAATGAACACACACTGTAGTGGATTTACGGCATAATATGTCCCGTTACTTTTGGTGTATTCTCCATTGTTGTGAAAAGAAGATTACAAGAGTGTATTTCTCGAATTGGCAAAAAGAAAAAAAAATAAGAGGTTATATATTTTGTAAATTAAAGTTTCTTGAACAAAATTATCTAAGATTTGTTACAGTACAGGTTTTCCTAATAAAGTTCTGTTTATTTATATTTTGCTAATTTATTTGTTCCCTACTATAAATTAATAAGTATGAAGTGAAATTGTATTACTGTGGGTGCGTTTCGTGAAAGGTAAATACTGTAGAATCGCGCAAATGCAAACTAATTGGGACCATTACCCGTTCCGATTAGCAAAACTTTGGAATGTATGAAATTCTAATATAGATGGGAATACGGATAGATAAAAGCGGTTTTCCTATGTAACACCATTTTTGCAATCTATGGAAAACCGTCTACACAGCATTTCTGCTTCTCTGCTTCAATTAATTGAATCGGTCATTTCATAAACTGCAAAGGTTAATTTTTATTTCGAAATGTACTTTTTGTTGCAAATGTGTCCTTGAAGGTTAGGCTCATATGTGTGTTAATAAAAGATACATCGATTTTTTTTTCACACAAAATTGTGGTTTTTTTCAAAAACAATATTAGTGAATGATAATAACTAAGATATACATAAGGTGTCCAGAGGGTTAGTTCCATTTCTCCATTAAAAAATAAGATATGTAATTGAACAAAATATTTTATTGTACACTGATGTAGAAACCTTGGACTATGTTTCAACATAATTGCCAGGCACCTTTGAGACTTTCATCTTAAAGGAAAATCATAATTTGTATCCCCTTATAGAAGAAAGATGCCGATTTTGATGTTACGCAAGTGGTACTGACAGTAAGGTCTAATTGAAATCTCTGGCCAGCAAGAAAAGCTCTCGAGTACTAATAAAGGTTCTTATCTTCCATACCACGGATTGATTGTAACCAGATAGAGAGAGAGATTGTCGCCCTTTCATCAAGCATACGGTTCCATAATTGCATAAACTGCCACACCCATTTTTGCAACATTAAGTCTGTCTTGATTCGTTCACTATGAGGGGGACAGGGACAGAGACATTCGAAACGTAGTTCTAAGCATCAAGTCTTCTGGAGTGTATTTCCTACGGTCGGCCAACAGCCATCTGTTAACTGTGGTACCAAGGCAGAACCGCTCCCCCCCCCCCCCCAAAAAAAAAAGAACTTGGAGGAATATTTTTTTTTTGTTAGCAGCTTTAAATTTTACAATGTTTGTGATAATTTAGCACTTTTGAAGTTCACAATAATACTAGACTTGAATGCATTAATTTTCATTATCGTCTTAAAAAAAAAGAAGATACTTTGCAATGATGATGCTTTGTGTAGCTGCAGATTGTCCTAATGTTCATTGTTTCTGTTATTCAGTGTCCTTTTTATGGAAGGACTGTCTATGGAAATAGAAGCTAGCATGTTTTTGACTGTAACTCTGACTAAACATATTTTAGTCACTTTAATGTCTTTAAAAATCCTGTAAGATTTTCATTAGTATCTGCCTGGTTCAAAACATTCCAATTTATAATGTATACTACTGACCAAAACAAACCTTGATTATAATATAAATTCTAGAATAAAAGTAAGAAAATAATATAGACAATACAAAAGAAAAAGAAACACACACTTCACAAATTTGACCTTACATAAATTTTAGCTGCTACCGTAATCTGTATTTTCAAAAACCGTATAACGAGGAGCTGTTTGCTCATGGCGCAAGTAACGACTTTCGTATTTCATGGACAGTACCGTAACTTATTACCAGGCATCTGTACTGCTATCATCTGTAACACTGACTTCTCCCCCCCCCCCCAAATGGGTTCAACTACTCGCTGCGCATGCTCACTCTTGCAATAACACACTGCACTAAAAATTGCAAACATAACTTATTTTCTGGATGTCCGGTGTGTTTCAAAGGCCAACAACGGAACGAGAAGTACATCTATAACAAGTCATCTGTAACACTGGCTTTTCTGATTTGCCAATGGGTTCAATTACTCCTTGCGTATGCTCATTATTGCAATTATAGACACTGCACTAAAAATTGCAAACAGAACTTATTTTCTGGATGTGTTTCAAAAGCCAACAAGGGGACAAGAAGAAAATGGGATCGAACACAATGATGAATATGACTATGTAACTAAGTAAATAGCTGCAATAGTTTATGAATTTTTAATACCGCTATTTCCGAATAGTAATATCAGTTTTTTTTTCATCGTAGAATTCTGCGATATATTAAGGTGAATATTACTATTTGGAAATAGTGATATTCAAAACCTGTAATATTTGGATAAAAATTCAATTTCGTGGCAGATATTTTTTTTAAAGAAACTCACTGTCGGAATAAAAAAATGTATGAACACATTTTTAATAAAGGCCTTTTAAGTAATAATAATAATAATAAAAAGAATGGAGAAAATATTTTGAAATTTAGACCACATGGGACACTTTTAATAAAATGTAATAACTAATTTTCAATATTTTTCTTTTCAATTAAATTCGTGATTCAGAACTTTTTTAAGAATTTTTTTGTTGGAATTACATAAGTAATGAAAATTTCATTTTCAATATTTTTTTACTCATTTATTTAAAGTCTAAAGTTCCTGTAATTTCACAATAATTGCAATAATTACAAAAGCCTAAACTTTAGGGTTTAATTATTATTTCGTTGAACAGAGTTGCGGGCGAAAACTAGTAATAAATAAATTTATGTTTAAAGAAACAAGGCTTTTACAGTTTATCTCATGTCTTCCGAACCAAATGAAAGCTGAAATATTTATTCTTTATTGTACCACTGATGAAGTTTTCCTTCGGGGCATCAAAGCGAGGATGAAAAGAAAATACACATCGATTTATTTCTTACATGCATCTTTATTCTTCGTTCCTTCTTTCGCTTCTTTTTTTCTTTGCAGGGGGTGAGGGTGAAGAAAATCAGTCGTCTAAAGTAATTAGCGGAAAAAAAGTGCCATTGAATTGCAATTTCGGAATGAACTCTTTTATTATCCCCTTTTCATGCCCTAGGTGTAATAATTTCTTCCTTTTTCTTTTTTATTATTTCTTTCTTTTCTTTCTTTCTTTCTTTCTTTTTTTTCTTTTCTTTTTTTTTAAGTGAGACGAAATACATTGCGCAACAGAAATTGAAATTGGAATAAAATTAATTAGTTTAATTTTGAAACAACGATAAAACAAAAGGAATATTTAAAGTCTTTTGTTTTGTTTTTATACTAACACTGGTTTACAAATTTAAACATTTTTTATATACTTTTGATGAAACACTTATTTTCTTATTATACTACCTCTTACAAATGAAAGGCGGTATTTGAAAAAAATCTATCACGTCACATTTTTTAAATTTTTACATTTTTCAATATTCACATTTTTAATTCTATAATACAGCTATCACGTCACATTCAACCTACCCGCATTGCCAACTTGGATTCTACATTCTGTTTTGTTGTGTTTTTGTGAACTAAAGTGGTTTTGTTTTTGATAAAATGCCTAATAGAGTGTGTAAATTAAATTCTGATAGTTTTTGTTACGTTTGTGGACAATTTATATTCGCAAAAAAAGAAAGACCGATATCGGAATGTCTTAAAACAGCATATTTGCATTATTTTGGATTCTCAGTCAGTAATCAAGATAAAAGTGGATCTCATATGTTTTTTGTGAAATCTATAGGCTTACTTTTATATGCTGGGCTTCGGGAGAAAAAAAGTATCTTCAATGTGGATCACCAATGCTGTGGACAGAACCTTCAAATCACGAAAATGAGTGTTATTTTTGTTTGACAAAAACTGCAGGATTTAATTAAAAAAATAAACATAAAATTCAATATCCTGACATTCGAGCAGTCTCAAAACTGATATCACATTCTGAAACTCTGCCACATACCGTATGTCCAGGTATGTCAAGTGCGAGTTGCCAAGATAGTAACGATCTGTTTATGGAGGATGAAAATGATGACGAGTTCGTAATTGAAGATGATAAAACGCCACATTTAATAAACCAAAATGAGTTGAACGACCTTGTGCGAGATTTGCTACTATCTAGATCTAAGGCAGAAAATTCTTGCCTCTCGTCTACAACAGTGGAACTTATTGACATCAAATACCAAAGTAACTTAATACCGAAATCGAAGTCAAATTTTCAGCAGTTATGTCACCAAAAAGAATGATAATATTGCTGTTTTATTAAAAAACTACCATGCAATGGGTGTGAACTTGTCTCTGAAGATATATTTTTTCCATTCACACCTGGCTTTTTTTCCTGAAAACTTGGGCGCCGTGAGTAACGGGCAAGGCAAGCGTTTTCACCAAGACCTTAAACTTTTTGATGACAGACACAAAAGTTTTTGGGAAGAAAATATATTAGGGAACTGCTGCTGGTCTATTTTAAGAGAAACAGATCAAGAAAATTATAAAAAGAAGAGTAAAATCAATTATTTAAATAAATTTCTTTTAAATTTTCCTGTTATTATTGCTTTTAAGTATTTAATAAATATTTTTAAAACTAGATGTGACAGATTTTTTATAATAATTTTCCCGTATTCAGTGTCCTAGAAGCTATGAAAAAATACACATTTCGGCGAAAGTATATAAATTGTGTAAACCAGTGTAATTAGTCATCGTTGAATTCAAAATGAGAAAAGGTCATTTTTTTTTTTACCTTTATTTATTTATTTATTTATTTATTTATTTTTGATGGAATAAATGGATAGAAAAGAAATACACGTCGATTAATCGAATTTTTTCAACATGCATATTTTGTGTCTGGGTGTGTGGGAGGGAATATGATGCCCAATCGTCTAGTAACTAACACTATAAAAAGGAGAAATGTTTCCTTATCTAGCAAAACTTTACGAAAATATAATAACGAGAGGTTGATAAATAACTCTTCCGAGTTATTCATGATTCCGAAAGAGTATTTCTGTATTTTCAGAAACTTCAGAAACCAATAGGTTTCGGAATTAATTTAAAATTGCATTTCTAAAACAAAAATTTCTTTTGCTGCCAAAAAAAAAAAAAAAAAAAAAAAACGAAATGCTACCGAATAGTTTTTGCAGTGCATTAATCAGTTTTCTCAAAACACCATTAATTTGTTACACGGATAACTCGAAAGAGGTTGTATTATATTTTTGTAAAGTTTTGTTAGATCCAGAAACATTTCTCTCTTTTTACAATGTAGAACGAGCAAGAAAAACCTGTGTTGTTGCAAGAAATATAAAAATTCTAATGAAAATTATCAGTTGGATTTTGTATTAGTGATAAAACAAAAGAGTTCTTCCAGTTATATAGGTAAACCTAGATGGTAGAGAAAAAAGTGCTTATTGGATTATAGCTTGATAAAGATTTATTTTGTTATTCCCCTTTCATGTCCTCAGTGTAATACTAATATAATGTCGCTTTTTTGAAAAGAGAGAAAACATATTCTGGAAGAAATCTGCGTTGTGCAAGAAACATTGAAATTATAATGAAATTAATTAATTGAATTTTGAAATAGTGATAAAACAACAGAGTTATTTGAAATCTTCAAGTTATGTTTCGATAACAATTAGACATTGTTGAATACAAAATAACAAATGGTCAATTTTCTTTTCCTCGTTCATTTTTGTGCTTTTTTTTTCAATGTTAATTAATTTTTTTAAAAAATTTAGATAAATTTGAAAAAAAAAAAAAAGAATATTAATTTAAAGTGGGTCTAATAAACGGGATTGATATTATAAGATAACATTAAGAATTTGATGTAAATGAGTATATAAATAAAGAAGTTTGTTGAGAAAATATAGAAAGGAAAACGTTATATATGATCGGACATTTATAAAATAAATATACATGCAATACTTTAAAAAAAATGCTTGCAGTTATTTTATCAGGGATTTAAAGAGAAAAAAATATCTGTGTACGACACATAAAAATATGTTGGCTAATTCCAAACCAATGCTGCAAAGCTGATTTTAAACTTCTTTTCTATTGTCTGTAACGAAAATTTACTCATTTCAGTTTTATAATCATTTTTTAGTTAATAGAAGCTTACAGTATAGGGTTTAATTATGATTATTCTTAGATTTATTATTTCTAGAATATTTCGATATATTTGATCTAATTAATTTAAAAAGTAATTTAACCCTTTCCGGCACAGTGGTCCCACTCCGGGCACACCTAATTTTAATTACAAACTTGCATTCGGCACCAAGAATATTTTAATAAAATTTTGCTTCTATAATGAAAGCTTAAAATAAGAAGTTCATATTTTCTAAAAAAGTCGTTTGTAAATTCCGGTGTCAGTCGGTAATTTCGCATTTTACGAACAGAATTTGTCTGCGCCGGAAAGGGTTAAATAAATTTGTAAAAACTATAAAATACAGTTAAATCTGTTAAGAAGGAATCTATCGATAAGCGGGACCATGCTTACATGATTAAAATGACATGATCTCAGAGAAAAGAATTAAAATGCATTTATAATACACAAAAGTAAAAATAAATAAATAAATAAATAATAAAATAAAATACAATTTCTAGCATATTTTGTTGCAACGTATCTTGTAAGTAGATCAACTTAACTTGATATTAATTTTATGTTGAACATGAAAATGAAACGAATGAATGTCTTTTCGATGACAGATTTTAGATTAGCGCTAAAACACGGTATCGTATGGTTAAACTCATTGCACTATTAATCGGTTTTCTTTTCTTTTTAATTTTCTCTGGATAATCAATTGTTAATTGTGGTAATTTGGCAGTAGCCACTTTACATTATAGTAGCAACCGAATGCCTCATTGTTGAGATACATTTAAAAACAAATTCATGCATGAAAATTATTAAAAAGAAATCATAAAAAGTCCCTAAATTCAGCAAAAGTTACAAAAATAATTTATTCGAAAGTACTTTTTAGGTGCGTTCGTAATTATATAAATACGTAGCACCTATTGTCGTCGTCTGGTCCGTCCGTCTTTTCTTCCGTCCGCATATAACAACGCAAAAACTACCCAATCGAATGGTTTGTAATTTAAGATATATCATCTTTGTAGAATTTTGTCGAGACGTTTAAAATTTTATGAAAATCGAATCAAAACTTTAGGAGATATTAATAAAAATATTTATTAAGAAATTTGAATTTTTTTAAAAAGAAATTGGTGCTTTCTTTTTATAGGAGTTTCCGAGGTTTAACCGTCAAGCGACCGAGATACTTATTTTATTACAGAAACTAATCTGCAGACGATATAATTCATGTCACAGAATTAAAAATCCTCAAGATCTGAATATTTACTTAGCTATATAGCTATGGTACGAACGTACCTCATTTGTCACGTTTCACGTACAATTTCCAACTTGTTTTTTTTTTCCGTTATACCAACACCATGCCAAAATGTATGCTAATGTACCATTTACTTCAACCGTGACCGTGTAAAAAATGTTTCGTGCAAATCCTTCCAAACCTTGTGATCCTACGTATTTTTATCGTCAATTAATCGCAGGGAAAAACATAAAATGCCATCGATTGGGAATTACGTCGTCATTTAATTTATATTTAAAATATAAGTTTCGATGGCAATTTCCATATTGAAATAATATCAAACTTTAAAATTTTCTTTGCTAAGACTCAAAGTTGATTTCCTGTTTCGATTTTAGAGCAAATTTTAATTACGGATCTCAAACAAGAAGCCACTATTCCAAGAAATGTATACATTACATGTAAAATTTTTACCTATTAATGTTAAATATTTTTTTAATATTTTCATTTACATATCCTGTAATATTTTATTTTTCATACTGTTTTTTTTTTCCTGTAGCCCATCCTACAGTTATGTGATTTCCTTTAATATTAAACATATATACGTATATTTGAATATATATATATATATATCACAGAAATTGATTTCTAATAACTTTTAATATGCATACGCAAAATTATAGCTCGATCGAATGAGTAGTTTTGAATTATGTTTAAAACATTATCAGCACAACAGTTTGAGGAATTCTATAGCCATTGGTAAAAGTCATAAAGACTTTTAATACGCGTAACGGTCCTATTTATTTGCTAAAATATTTAAACAATTTATTTACCGTTTTAAACACTTTCAACATAGTTGAAAAGTATTTATGAATTCGGTTTGTCTGTCCATGCGCTAACTCGCGTAAATATACTCGGATTGCCATGCAATTGATATATGTTATTGAGGTTTACTATGGCGTGTACCGAATTGAAACTGAAGTGTGCAGCACTTACAGTTCGTTTACAGGGATATTCAAAAGAATTCAGTTACATTACTGTCTATGGAGAAAAATCGTTTCCGATGTATTTAAAAATCTTACACTATTTCAGACATATTGAAATTGATATATATCACTGATGTGCACTACAAGATATCTATTATATAGAATAGGGTGTGCATAACATTCAGTGTTCATTTACAAGGGCACACAAAAGAATTCGGTTGTAGTACTCTCTATGAACAATAATTGCTGGACGTGCGTTTTCAATTGTGTAATGCGTTTTTAAATGTAACTAATTTTTTGCATATTTATTTTTTAGTATAAATGGTATAGCTCATATACAGGGATACACAAAAGATGTCAAGTACATTTTCGTTTATTGACGGAAAATGTTGAAAGGAAATTTTTAGCTGTGCTATGCGTTTCCTAACTGAGCTAAATTTTACCATACAAAGTAGTAAATTTACAAATCTATAGATCCTATACAGGGCTGCACAAAATAATTAGGAAAATAATTTTTCCAACTATTGATGGTAATTGCAGAAATTGGGTTTTCAAAGGTGTTATGCGTTTTTAAAATCGTGTACTTGACACCATCTTTCAGCTTATTAAAAAGTGAAGTTTTGTTACAGTACTGTCATTGTGTTGGAAAGTACTTCATAATCAATGCTTGACGCATAATTTTTCGTTCTTGTTAACTTCTGACACGATTCTCAAAATTATTTCAATTTTTAATATTGAATATATTATAAAGTAATCATAGAAACTTCGTAAAGATATACAACTAGGTAATTTTGGGGTCTGAATTCGTATTCTGGTGTCAAAATTTAGATAATCCCCAGTGAATATTTTAAAGTTTATTGCTTTTAGTGACTCTTAAGCTTATTTAACCCTTTCCGGCACAGACAAATTCTGTTCGTAAAATGCGAAATTACTGACTGACACCGGAATTTACAAACGACTTTTTTAGAAAATAAGAACTCCTTATTTTAAGCTTTCATTGTAGAAGCAAAATTTTATGGAAATATTCTTGGTGCCGAATGCAAGTTTGGAATTAAAATTATGTGTGCCCGGAGTGGGAGCACTGTTCCGGAAAGGGTTAACTTATTTGTTAACTTATTTGTAATAAAATTTTCTCAATTTTTAACATTGAATATCTCAGAAGGTAATCATAGAGACTTCGTAAAGATACAACATGGTAATATTTGGGTCTGAATTCGTATTCTGGTGTCAAAATTAGATAATCCTCAGTGAAATTTTTAAAGTTTTGTTGCTTTTGACGACTTCTAAACTCATTTAATTTATTTGTTAAGCATAAAAAATACATAATTATCAGTCGAATGTCTCATTTTTCTTTTTTTTTTTTTTTTTTTCGAAGCCGAAATTTTTTTTATGTTTCTTATTCCGTTTTAGAAGGTTTTACCGTATATATAGAATTACTCAACTGAACATGATCTTTATTTCAAAAATATCAAGAAATTGACGTCAATTAATACATGTACTAAGAACTTTAATAAAACTTGAAATGCACAATATTGTTGAAAGTGCTAGTTATACTTTATTAAAGATTAAAAGCGAGAAAGAAAAAAAATAACTCCAATCATATTTATAAATATGTAGAAAAATTCAAATTTAAGTTTCTAAAGTTTGCGTCAGCGTCTTTCATAGTGTCTGCAAAAGTAAATATACTCTTTATAAACCTGTAATATTTGTTTAGTTTTCGGAAGTCTAGACCCCAGGGTTTAATTATGATTATGATGAACAGTGCTGTGAGCGAAATATAGTAATAAATAAATTTATATTTTCTGTATCTTTGAAAAAACAAGATCTTTATATTTTATTTCATGTCTATACCGAAACCAAATAAAACGTGACGTATTCTTTATTGTACCTCTAATGAAGTTTTCCCCCGAGACATCTGAGCGAGGATGAAAAGAAAAACACACATCGATTTTTTTTTTCACTTTCATCGATTTTTTTATTTTCTTTCTTTCTTTTTGGGGGGGGGGGGGTGCGGGTAGGGGATAGAGAGGTGAGAATCAGTTGTCTAGTTAGAGATGTCGAAGGTAGTTAGAGAAAAAAAAAACGGGCATTGAATTGCAATTTCGGAAGAACTCTTTTATTATCTCTCTTTCATGTCCTCAGTGTAATAAATACTTCTCTTTCAAAAGAGGGAAGAGATATTATGCAACACAAATTAAAATTGGAATAAAATTAATTAGCTGAATTTTGATATAGTAATAAAACAAAAGGAATATTTAAAGTATTTTGTTTTGTTTTGATAGTAATTATTTATCACTGAATACAAAATAATGAAATATAAATGTTTTCTATGCATAAGTTTTTTTTTTCTTTTAATTTGTTTTTTATGCAAAAATAATTCAGAATTCAGACTTACTGAATTTCAGAAGTAGTCAAAATGATTTAGAGAATACTAAAATAATCTATATAAAGTAAATCAGCTAAACAACACTTTATTTCAGGAGCTAGCTACTCACCTATAATGGGAGTCTAGTTTTATTGAGTGCGAGTGTTTTCTCCGATGTCTAACATGCGTGCGTAAAAGCGACATCTATCCTTCATTTTTCTTTAATTTTTACCAGTGTGATTCTGTCTCCTTGAGTTCCGAGTTTCGCGGTTATTTCATGCAGTTTTATGTTAATTAGGTTGCGGTGGTCAGCTGGCGAACTATAAATATGTGAGTAAAAGCTTGAATGAGTGGATTTGAATCGAGTTCTACCTCACACAGGAGACGCAAACTTAGCTTTGGATTGGAAGCTCGTTTTATTGCCACGTACGCGGAGATTGCTGTATTGTATTAGCGGAAGAGTTTGCCATTTGGGAGGAAATTGCTTCATCTTACCCAATGAAGTAGCTGGCGGAAGTCACGGGTTTCTAATTTGTAGTTACACTTAGGACAGTTAAACTGCGTTCTAGTAAAATGTTTTGAGGGATGTAGCTTATTTGATAGCAAAGCCACCTCTTATACCATTTTAAGAAGCTATTTTCCATTACGTAAGTTAAGTTTTCATTAGTAGTTGTGTATTTAAATTGAATTGAGATTTAGTGGAAGTGAAACAAAATTTAAATTTGTACAGCATAGTAAAATTCTCCCACTTTACTGCTAATCCTTCTGATTATTTCTGGTTTTAATGAACATTAATTGTTTTAACGTAAATCTGTGTCATGTTGACCTTATTACGTGGCGTGGAGGACACGTCCGTCACAGCTTATAAATCAAAAAAATGGCACCACATGCAATAACAACTATATTGCCTCTAACTTAAAAAAATAACAACAATAGACTTTTAAAAATTCTGGTAGTTATACTATAAAGGTTTTAAGTCAAATAACTTTGTACACAATACTTAAAAATACCTTGTGAATTTACAAATATAAGGTTAAAATATTGCTTTTAAACTTTTTTGCCCTACTGGATTAAAAAATATATATATATTGTTTTTAATTTATAACTGTTAGTTTATATAGAATTCTAAACCCTTGGGTTTAATTAAGATTTCGATGAATAGAACTGCGGGCGAAAGTTAGTAATAAATAAATTTATATTTTCCTGTATCTCTGAAGAAACATGGTCTTTACATTTTATTTCATGTCTCCCGAAACCAAATAAAACAAGAAGTATTTATTCTTTATTGTATCACTGATGAAGTTTTCCCCCAGGACATCAAAGACAGGATGAAAAGAAAATACACATCGATTTTTTTTTTTCACATGTATCTCTTTTCTTTCTTTTTTTTCCCCCTTTGATAAGGGTAGGATCAGTCGTCTTAGTTAGAGATTTTAAAGGTAGAGAAAAAAAAGCGGGTATTGCAGTATTTCGGGAAAAAAATCTTTTATTATCTCCCTTTCATTCCCTCGGTGTAGTAATGTCGCATTTTGAAAAGAGAGAAGATATATTAAGCAACAAAAAAGGAAATTGGAATAAAATTAAAAACTGAATTTTGAAATAGTGATAAAAAAAAGAGGAATAGTTACAAGTCTTTTGTTGCGAGAAAAGTTTTTTTTTTTCAACTTGTTAAATCATATTAAATGGTTGGAGTACCATAATTGAGGTTTGTTCCAACAGGGTGAAAAATGTCCGGGCCAGGACATGGTATACATGGTATACAGGAGTTTACCTGTTCTATCACACTTTAATCATGTAAATGCTATCGTTATAGTTCGGATGAATGAAATTAGCGCTGCAGTTCGCAGCCATGTCTAACCAATAAGAGTGAACAATTGAAAAAATTTCAAAAATAATTTAAAGTGGAATGACAAATTCAACTTGTAGTCATCCACAAATAAAATACTTATATAAAAAATATATACTTAAAATGCGCTGAAATGAGACAGACATACACTGCAAAAAATAATTGTTGATTTTACAGGATAAAACTGGCACCCCAGCTGCCAGTATTATACCCTAAAATTAACAGTATTAAACAGTAAAATAAGCAGTAATACGCTGCCGTGCAAGCAGTAATACGCTGCCGCGCATGCGCGGTACTGCTTGCACTGCTTGCACGGCAGCGTATTACTGCTTATTTTACTGTTTAATACTGTTAATTTTACGGTATAATACTGGCAGCTGGGATGCCAGTTTTATACTGTAAAATCAACAATTATTTTTTGCAGTGTATATACAAGATATTATAACATACTTTTTGTTCGAAAGGTCTCGGGATTAACCCTTTCAGGAGCAAAGCACTTACATTGCTAAAATGTTGAAATGTATGAATGACACCGGAATTTAAGAACAAATTAATATGGAAATAAGAAAAAGGTATATTTCACATACATAATAAACGGAAATTTATATACCAAAATTCTGGTGTCATTGTTGCATTTGGGAATTAAAATTAAGTGGTTTCATAAACATACCACCGCCCTTGAAAGGGTTAAAGTATGTTATAATATCTTGTACATATGTCTGTCTCATTTTAGCACATTTTAAGCATATATTTTTAATAAATAAGAGTGAATTATGCCAGCCAGGCTATCGTTCGGATAGCTCAGTAGGAAGAGCATATTGGAACGGCAAGCCATGGTACCCAGGTTCGTATCCTGGCCCTGCGAATTTTTCGCTCCCTTGGAATAAACCTCAACTATGATACTGCAGCCATTGAATATGTCTTTTGTTGTGTTTTGACAGTCATAAGTGTTCAATAAAAACCTAATGTGGAATGATCGATTTTTCCCCCCTCGTTCGTTTTTTTTTTTCATTGGTTTGTTTATTATGTAGAAAACTATAGGATTTTGAAGGGAATTAATTTGAAAATTAATTTAAATATTTATAAAAATCTAAAGCTCTGGGTTGTCGAAATCGAATTTTCTCAACTCAGAGGATTGTGTAAGGTATTATTTAGGCCATAACGACATAAAGAAAAAACAGACGACAACATCTTTACTTCGTGCACTTAAGATTTAATGAAATATCTGTACAAAACGTCACCGATAGAAGACGCAGTATATCTTATGAAATCCGATTTTCCAATCACATTTTATAAAATTAATCGATCTTATGAAAGAATACGATCATAAAAACCTACTGTAGTCAGCATATAAAAATTTGCCAGCTAATCCAGTAGATATGGCAAATTTCTCATTTCCATTTCAGTATTGTTAAATGATTCTTTTTGTATAGTATATCTGAATTCGAAAGCTAACGTTATATTTTTCTATCTTTCTCTAAATTTTTGTTGCAGTTTTTTCTAGAGATACTTTCTATTTCAAAAAATGACGTAAATATAAATTTTCCAATTCTTTTCTTAAAATGTATTCAGGCATCCCTAATACATTCTGGCAAAGTTACATAAATACCCGTTAATTTGAAATATGTGTAATAGGCATTTTAAATTACTCTAAATGCATTTTACTGTTTCCAATTCCCTTTTAAATAATTCGGAGTTACACTATTCAAATTCAATCTTCTCATTTGTGTTTTTCAAATATATCAGTATGTTTAAGATGCTACAAATTTCAACAAATATTTCTCAATTTACATTAATTTTTAATTGACATTCCTTGTGATGTATTTTATGAAATTAAAGATCGGATTTTCAATAATATAAATAGTGTATTTAAAAAACATAAAAAGAAATCTTTTTTGTTTTTGTTACGTATGCCATGACATATTTTTTTTTCTTGATACAATTACTTTTTTAGAAATAAAGACGTTAGAGTTATAGAGTAAACTCGTAAGAAAAGTGTAGAAAAAAAAAGTTGCAAAAAGTTTTAGATTGTAGAAGTGTGGTTTTAGAATTTTTTATTTTATTTTATTTATTATGATTATTTGTTTAATTTGACCATAAAAATAGCATTTATTCTTAATTAAATGATTTTTCTTCAGAAAACCATTATATGCAGCCTGCTAATTATCTTGAATTAATCTTTTTTCATCATCTTTAATTCATTCTTTCCTCGATTCATTGTCAAATAGGCTATTTTGATCCATCTTCAATTCTCCAATCTGTAAAAGGCAATATTCAAATATTTATATATACATATATGTAGGTACATTTTATGTAAAGTAGCACACACACTCATCATATTAAATTATATAGGAGAGCTTATTAATTAATTATTATTACAAAAAAATTATAATTATTAAAATAGATGTTATAAAATTTATAATTCATCTAAGATTGAAATCCCCCCCCCCCCCCCCAAAAAAAAAAAAAAAAAAAAGAAAAAAAAAATTACCCCTGATAACAAAAATTCAGTTAATTTTGCACCAAAACTCAGCTTCCAAAATGCGTCACTTTGACTTGGAGATCGATGATGAATGAATTTTAGTTAACGTCCAAATCGAAATTGAATGAGAATTTCGCAAAATTAGCCAATTATCGCAAATTCGGGCATGTTTATGGAAAGTTGTTTTAGTCTCCAAATTTGGTGATATATTGCCAAATGTCACCAATCTCGTCAACAATTTGACGCAAGAGGGCACTCGTGCGTGTGTATATGTGAATATATGTTAATCTTGTATATTATTTCTGTTGTCACCATCCCTTTCTGTAAGTAAATACAAAACGCAGAACGATAAATGAAATACCATGTGAAAGGAATTTGAACGGGCTTCTGGCATACAAGGGCAGTTTGATAAGTCCGTGACTTTGAAATGAAAAATCCTATATACATGCCAAAATGCATTTTGTTTTTCGACATAATCTCCTTTCATAATGGTACACTTTTTCCAACGATGTTCTAACTTTTTTAATCCATCCAAAAAATAAAATTTCTCAAACTTCTCAAAAAAAAAAAAAAAAATCAAAAAAAAAATCGCTATATCGTTTTTATTTCACTTTTAATGCTCGAATTCTTTCGTTATAAATATTTCGTTATATCGTTTTTAATTCAGTATTCTTTAACATACAGACCAACTGCATGGTTATGAGCATTTCGATATATCGCGCTTCTCGTTATATCGTGATTCGTTATAAAGTGCTTCAACTGTATATATTTTTAATAAATAATAGTGAATTATGCCAGCCAGGATATCGTTCAAAATAGGCATTCGTGGGATTAATGATCTCAGAATTTGAAGAAAATCTCTTTTCACCAAGCCCTTTTTTTTAAATTTGGAAAAGAAAAAAGTCACTGGGTGCCAAGTCAGGAGAGTAGGGTGGATGAGGGAGCAATTCGTATCGTAATTCAACCAAATTAGCGGCTGCGATTGCAGACGAGTGCACTGGCGCATTGTCGTGATGAAAAAACACTTTTTTCTTGGACAAATGGGGCCTCTTTTCTTCAATTTTGCATTAAAACGGTCTAATAAATCAGCAGAATATGTCCGATGACCGTTTTTCCTTTTTCCAGATAGTCAATGAGGATTACGCCCTTTCCAGAAAACTGTGGTCATAATCTTTCCGGCCGTTGGAACTGTTTTTGCCTTTTTCGGAGCCCGTTCATTAGAAGAAGTCCACTGTTTAGACTGTCCTTTCATTTCTGGTGTGTAGTAATGTATCCATGTTTCATAAACTGCAACATAAACGTTTCATTTCCAAATGTGACAGATGAGCTTTATTCACTGCCCAGGAATAATACGAGGCAAACGAAAAAGACAGGCTACCGCGGTTCATTCCACTCATCTTTTTTTACAGACCGCTACAGTGACGTGATGCTCTTTTCGTACACCTGCATTGGTGCATTCGGGCATCACGTGACTTCCGCGGTCAGTAAAAAAAATGTTCGCGTAAAGCACCGCGGTAGCCTTTCTTTTTCGTTAGCCTCGAATAATACCTGATTGCGTCTGCGTTTTGTTGCATATGTAAAGAATTGAGTCTCAACCCAGGTGCAGTGTGTGTCATCCTAGTCTTTCCCGTGAGAACGTTATAAGGAATTTAACTTGCATACCTTCCCACGATAGCGTAAGCTTTGAAGAAAGGCAAAACGCCGAATATCTATTGTGCTACGAGCGAAACGTTCGGACATTGATGCATTGGTAAGGTGGTACCCAAGAAGGGGTCTTATGCTATGATCTGTGCCGAAGCCGTGGGAAAGATAGCATCTGTGAGGGAAGCGATCTCTGCACACGATTTTTAGGTTTGCACACGAAACTATGCCCTTTGTCATAGAACGTCCAATGACGGACTTATTATAAATGAAAGAGACGTATCTCAAGGCTGCTAAGAGGCTGGAGAGTTTCAAGGTGCTCCGCCTCGACCAAATCCCCGCCCCTAGTGAAAGATCCTCTGCGAGAATGAAAAAGTTAGAGAGGACAGTTTTTTTAATAGATCTGAACGAGAGTGGTGATTCTCTGGAAAAGGGAGGAAGAAACGCCAGTTTCGGACTTAGCGTAGTGGAAGCGCTAGTGAGGTCTGACCTCTATTTGATTGATACAGCAGGTATCAGGTGAAAATCCCAGTGAAGAGAAAATCACGACAAGTGCGAGAGTGAGAGTTCTTAAACTCTGAATTATCGTGAATTAGTAGATTTTCCGAAGAGAAGGAACGGACGAGCCTTGATACGAATGAACTTTATTTAGAAGTTACGACTGACTGTAATTTTCTGAGACTTTTGTTTGATTGAGTTGCACTTAGAGTCAAGAGGACATTAATTTATAAGCGATTGACCCACGAAAAACAATTAAATGCTGTAATAACATCTTGTACATATTTTTATTAGAATTAATATTGTTATGCAATAAAATTCTATTTTCTAATTTATGCGAGAATTTCTCTTTGCCAACGATCTGATCTCGCTACCACTCACCATCATTATCGGGTCGGTATAGAGGAGTTGTTACACATAAATAAACGTTTCACTTCCAAACGTGACGGAAACTTTATTCATTCTCCAGGAAAAATATCTGATTGCGTCTGCATTTTCTTCCATAAATAAACGTTTAAGTTCCAAACGTGAAGGATGAGCTTTATTCACTGCCCAGGGGAAAAAAAATAGTTCAATGGTTTACCGAGTTGTCCTTAAGAACTGAGCTTAATGTGTCTCAATGCGTTTGACGCCCCTCACCCCCCCCCCTTTTTTTTATATTTTTTATAAATAAAGCACAAATGAGTAGAATACTGATATTTTTTCTAAATACAAAAGTAAATAAAATGACACTTTCATTTCTGAAATAAATTATTTTCATGCAATTTCTTTTTCAATTTTGTAATTTTAAAGAAAATTAGTACAATATTTGATATTTCCGAAGAGGTTCTCACGACAAAAATAATGGTAGTTTACTAATTTTTTTCCTATAAACATATAATTTGAGTTACTAAGAATACAATGAACAACGATCTAAGTCACAAAAATATAAATTCCCAGTGATATACCCATCCAAATTGTGACTTTGGTGATTTTTTGTTTTATTTTCTGTATGTTAATTTATAAAAATAACTGTAAAATTTCAGGAAATTCTCAGATACTTAAACCGATAATTCATTACACTTACAGCATCACATAAATTGTAAGGCGATCAGTTTTATATAAATATAAGCATAATTTTTGGAGATGGAACGTTTTTCATAACTGATTGTTCATGAAATTATGTTTTTCAGAAAACTCATTAAAAGATTGTATATATTAAAATCTATTAGAAATATTCACCAAGTTCTTTAAAATTTACATTCTGTACACTGCAAAAAAAAAAAAAAAAAAAAAAAAAATGTTGATTGGGATGAAATTGGATGAAAATTGTTCGGATGTAAGTATTATGCCGTACATCAACATTTTTTTTTTTTTTTTTTTTTTTTTTTTCTGCAGTGTAGGATATGTTGTACCTTGCTTACTCTTAATATTAAAATACATTTTCTTTCTTAAGGTTACTTAAATACGCATTCACTGTTACTTAAATAGACATTTCTTGTTTCAGGACTGAAACAGGAAGTCAGAACAGCTGAAAATAGTCATAACTACTCTGTCAATAAGAATGATTGATCCGAAAAAATGAAAATTGTTTTGGATTGTTAACTTACAGTTTTTAAATAAATGCTATTTTCCGAAATTTGGCTATTGAAACATACAGGGATAGTTTAAGGATTAATCGGATTCATATTCATGATATTTAACCCCTTGCCTGGGAGGCCCGAACTCAGTTCGGGTAACGCAAATGCGCCAATTTTTGAATGCCCCACCGGAGTTTGGGAAAGAGAAAAATTGGTGTTTCAATTCCGTGAAGCCCGAACTCAATTCGTCCAATGCATAATATGTCTTTTACCATTTTCCCAATAGATGGACCCCCCAATAGACTTTCCCGCGAAAAGCTCGGCAGTTTCGCGCCATTTGTCGGATTTTTGTAATTTTAGTAGTTATTTGGCTTAATTTTTTAATTTTTTTTTTAATAATCTATTTCTAACTTTTATGATAATAACGAACAAAATTAAAGAGATTTTTTTTTTTTTTCATTTTTGGTACGCTTTTCTCAAATATATTCCTCAGTCAAGGGGTTAAAGTCTCTCTGCATCTTATTAATTTCTTCTATCTCATACATGTTAATACTTCAAAATTCGCTATCACAGTGCCAAAATTAAATGACAAGCTATGCCCATCATGAGGATCCTGCATTGCATTTTTCAAACAAATCATTGAATTTCGACACCCATCCTCTTAGATGTCTGCAACCAAAATTCCCAACCCAAAGAGCATAAAAGCGACACCTGTTGGGCAATATACACTCAAGTCTGATAATGATCTATTTATGTGAAAGTGTAATAGAATATGAAGTTTGATTAAATTCCGTGCATTAGTTTTTGAGATATAGCAATCGCAAAAGTATAGCAGCGTCACCCGTTGGGCTTTTACACCAAAAACTGATCAGCACGAATTTATATCAAGGTCAAACTGAATCTAATGTTTTATTAAATTCCGTGAATTAGTTCTTGAGACAGAGCGCCCATAATTTTTTGTCACATACACACATTCAGAGATACACAAAGACAGACATTTTCTAAAAGCAATCAAATCGTGTTCAAGACCATCTAAAACGTATAAATCCGTCTAAAATTGAAATCCGAAAGAAAAAAGACGAGCATACAGCAACAAAAGTTTGAATTGATGTAAAATGTTGAACTTCAACAATGAAGTAAGTTAAAACTTTTCATCCAGATTGACACGAAATGGCGCTGTTGCTATTAAAACATTCCTCTTGGGAAAAAAAAAACTCATCCAGAATAGTTTTAAGGTATTAATAATTAAAAATCTCTAGCGGACAAACTGAAATTTTGGATTCCAAATTTCACGGTATTAGGACACATGCGATATTCTATACAATCCTCAAAATTCAAAAAGTTTAATTTCGACAAACTTGTATGTATGTATATATAGTCATCCAACAAAATATTTCTTATAATCTCTTATTGAAACACAGTATTGCTGAAAATTTAATGATACTGATAAAAATATAAAAAAAATCGAAAGACTAAAGCTTCCTCTTAAAAAATTTGACTTGGAGTTTTCCTTTCTCTTTGTAAATCTTTGTTTACAAAATTCTTTTCTCACCCATTTTACAAAAAGTTAAAATTGATATTAGAAATATAATTGTGTGAAATATCTAAATTTCATACCACTTTTTCTGCATCCTAAATTTTACTGTTTACATACTATGTTTAACTCTTTCCATTATAGTTGAAAGGTGTTTATGACTTAGGTTTGTCTGGCCGAGATCTAACGTGCGTAAATATATTCCGATTCCCCTGTAATTGATATGTGATATTGAGATTTACTATGGCATGTTCCTTATTGAAAATAAAGTATGTACCATTTACAGTTCAATTACGGGGACATTCAAAAGAATCTCGTTACATTATGGTCTACGGGGGAAATTATTTCCAGTGTATGTTAATGATGATACACTACTTCAAACATAGATTACTGAAGTTTCCTACAAGATGCTTACCGTAGAGTAGGGTAGTACGTTGTATTTATCGTTCAATTACATGGACATAAAACTTATATGTTTACAGTACTGTCTATGAACAATAATTGCTTGGAAATACGTTTTAAAATGTGGTATGCGTTTTTAAGTTTAACTAAAATTTTGCATATTACTTGATGTGTATAAATTATTTCATGTATGTCTGGCAGCTGGGGTACCAGTATTATATTGTAAAATCAACACTTTTATTTTGCAGTGTACATTTCCGTTTATTGACGGAAATGGCGGAAGGGGTATTTTCAACTGTGTTGTGCGTTTCTTAACTGCACTAAATTTTAACATACTGTGTAGTAATGCAAATCTCTGTATCCTATACAGGGATGCGCAAATAAATTCGGATACTTTTCTGGTCATAGTTGGTAATTGTTGAAATTGTGTTTTCAAATGTGTTATGCGTTTGCCGTTCTAAACTGTTTATTTAGACATCATCTTTCACATTATTAAACGGCGAATGTTCCGTACAGTATGCCGAATGTGTTGGAAAGTGTTTCATAATGTATGTTTGACGCATGATTTTTCTCTATTGTACCGCTAAAAACAAATTCAGTTTTTATGCCTAAGAGAACTGACATTTAGTATTGAAAATTCAATGTTCCCAAAAGTAAGAAGCTTTAAAATGTCTCACGAAGACTAATCAACGATATCTTCTTAGTTCTGCTTTTTTTAGCAGGATGTGTGCTGCATTTTTTATTATGTTTCAAAATAGGATTTCTTTTGCAAAGAAGTTTATCTTTCTTTCATGAGGGAAAGAAGAGGAGAAACAAATGCATTCCTTCGCTAATGCTTCTTCAGTAACCTACTCTTAGTCCATTTCTTTTTTTGTTTTTATGCTATCATTTTTCTGAATTATTGATACAAATTGAGCAGATTTTTGTAACCAACATTTTAGAGGTAAAAATGAGCAAAATGAGATTCCTCAAATCCAGATGATATATTAGATTTTACTAAAAATTTATAAATCAGCGAGTCAAGTTGTGTGGCTCTGAATAAAAATAGGGGACAAATTAAAACTAGTCGTTGGTGGCCACCGTAATACTTACCCATCATGGATATGCATAATATAAAATATGAAAATAAAACATGTGTAAACTACTTATAAAAGGCATTGCAATTCGAATAAAATCGTAGCTTGATGACGTCATAAACTGTTGAAAATAGGATTACAAATATCTCGGCAACTCATTATCCTATCGACTTCATTCTTTATGCAAAATTAATGTTTTTTATTGTCTTTTATATTCACTCCTTAAAATAAAATATTTCGAACATTTTTATATACCTTTTATCAGAACGAATATTTCGAGAGTCTGAAAAAAATAGTTTCGGATAATCGAGGTTATTGAAATTGAATAAGCTTCTTCCCATTATTACATACTAAGTACATACCAAATTTCAAGTGTCTATCTCAATTTGTTCGGCAGATAAAGCGTTTACAGACACGCAGACAGACGGACGGCAATTTTTTTCTTCTAAAAATATGTTTTTCGGAATCTCCAGTGTCTGAAACGTGTAAATCCGTCGATTTTTTTTTTTTCGATTTTCAAAACGATTAGAAGACTTATCCTATACTACGTATGATGGGTAAGTAATAAGAATGGGAGTCGATTTAAAAGATTATAAAATGATGCATTTTATCTGAGTATAGGTAAAATATAATCACTTGATTTATATTTAGTTTATCAACATATGTTTAATGTTGCATAATTATATAAGAAAATCATATTATCTTTAAACTATAGATTTATTTGCTTAAAGTGATAAACAGCACACACAAAGGCTTATAAATATCTTTTAATATATAAATCGACATGTTTCATACCCTCAAAGATCGATAATGATAAATAAACTATTTTCGCAAATTTTTTGAAAATGAACTTGATAAGCATAAACCACGAGATCACATGATGCATAAAGAAAGCAGTTCAACTGTATTGTGACTTAAAATGGTCAACTGTAAATGTGAAAATTATTATTTTCCTATTTCATTTTTAATCTGTAAAGCATCTCGTGTCAAATTGTTTGTTGATAACCCTCCTTTGAGTTACCTAAAATTTAGCACGAGATGCTTCACAGATTAAAAAAGCAATAGGAAAATAATAATTTTCACATTGATTCATTATGCATGTGTGACCTCGTGGTTTATGTCAATCAAGTTCATTTTTAAAAAATTGTGAGACTAGTTTATTTAACGTCATCGATCTTGAAAATGTTGCCGTTTGAGCGTGTGAAACATGTCGATTTATATATTAAAAGGTATTTTTAAGCCTTTTGTGTACTAATCAGTAGCAAATACATATTTAATTTATATGGTTAGAGATTTTTTACTTTATATTTACAATATTCTTTTCTAGGAAGAAATTATTGAACTTACACTCAGAAAAAGGAATTGATTAAAACTACAAAACATGTTTTGTTGAGTACATTTTGGTTGTTTTAGCAAAATTCAAGTAAAATTGAACCATTTTACTTGAATTAACAAAACATTTTTTGCTGACGATACAATTTTTTCTTTTTTTGGAATTGGAAAAAAAAAAAAAAAAAAAAAAAAAACATCAACAATATTTTTTTTTTTGTTGTTGATTTAAACAAAATTTCCATTCATCTATATTTAAACAAAAAGTTTTGTTGGGTCAACCAAATTTTTGTTGATTCAACAAAGTTTTTTCTGGGTGTACTTTATAACTGTCAAAAGTGCTGAATAAAACCCCATCATAAATGGATAAAACTGTATCTGTATGTATAAACTGTATGTTATAATATAATTTCCGTTTCGATTTTCGTTTTAATGAGACATTTCAAGTAATAAATTGGACTTTATTTTTACTTACATACTTTTCTAGAGAATAGCGGCATACGAGCAGTAAAATTCGATTGATCGAGAAAATTTGCACAAAATCAATCTTGACCTGCTACTATCACCACCAAGACATCGCTATTATCTTATAAAAACATTCTAATTCTTTACATAATAATAACTATTAAAAAAAGCTAAAAACGAATCTTTCCATTTTTAGTGCCAGAAATCGCCCAAAATTCATAAAATTCAAAATGTTATAAATTGGTTTGTATTGGTCGTAGAAGGTTGGAATTTTTACTCTTTTACTTGCTAGAGCATGGAATATAACTTATAGAACAAAGGGACCATATAAAAATTTAAATAACGTAACTTAATAATAATAATATTGATGTAAATGCCTTTTTATATGATGAAGAACAAATTTTTTACAGTTGGAACTATAACTCTAAAACTAGCCGTTTAGGAATTGTTATTGATCAACGATCAGAAGGGATACCTTTTATATTAATCAATGCATTAAAATAATGAATTTGATAACTATTCACATTTTGACCTTTTTGCGTTGTTTCAGAAAACTATTAAGGGGTTATACGAACGTACAAAATTTTAAACAAGTTGGAAATTGTACGTCAAACGTGACAAATGAGGTGCGTTCGTACAAAGCTAGTTATATAAATATTCAGATCTTGATGATTTTTAATTCTGTGAAATGAATTATATCGTCTGCAGATTAATTTCTGTAATAAAATAAATTTCTCGGTCGCTTGACGATTAAACCTCGAAAGCTCCTATAACAAGAAAGCACAGATTAAAAAAAAAAAAAATTCAAATTTCGTAATAAATATTTTTATTTATATCTCCTAAAGCTTTGATTCGATTTTCAAAAAAATTTGAAATGTCTCGACAAAATTCTGCAAAGATAATATATCTTAAATTTCAAACCATTCGGTTGGGTAGTTTTTGCGTTGTTATATGCGGACGGACGGACAGACAAACGGACCAAGCGACGACAATAGGTGCTACGTATTTATATAATTACGAACGCACCTAAAAATGCATTTTTATGGCATTTTCTGAAAGTACACTTTGTTCTATCATACATAAATCATTACTTGAATCTATAACCGTGATTATCTCAAAACTGTGTTTTTAAAGTCTTTGATCACGATAACTCAAATAAATCAGAACAAATCTTCTTCTAATTTTGATCATTTTTTTAACAGCAATATTATCTAGAGAGTAATCATTTCTTTTGGCGATCTGATGCTTTTTTCTACCATTTTTTTTTATAAACAATCAAAATTGAAATTTTTTTTTGTGAAAAGCGGTACCTTTAACTTTGAACGGCGGTAATTTTATTCAAAATTATTTTTTTCACAAACAGAACGATTACTCTCAAGTTTTAAGTGTTTGGAGTAAAGACATGATGACTTTTATAATTTCAGATAACATTTCACAGACTTACGGTGATAACCGTGGATGGCGACCATAACGACACCATCTCGGAACTTTATTTCGTCATTAAAAAAATCAATTTCTTTCTTTTTTTTTTTTTTTTTTTTTTAAGTGTAACAAACAAAATACAAAGAGAGTTTTTCAAACATCTTGTTTAATTTTCTTTAAAAAAAAAAAATCCCCAAAGTACGCTTTTTTTTTTTTTTTTTTTTTTTTTTTTTTACTTTGCAGGTAGGTATAGTATAACTCCTTAATTGTTTTCGAGAAGAGTAAACTAAGCAATTTTAAACTTTTTATTAATGTCCTACATTCTTTGGTGATATTCTATTGTGAATAGATTCTTAATTTCTAAACCCAAAATTCTTTTTTTTTTTCGTTTTTTTCGTTTTCCTTAACATATTTTTTTCAGGAAAAAATTAAAAATTCCTATTTGCATCACCTGCTAGAATTTTGAATATAAAACTAAACAAGTGAAATGCAAATCTATATAAATTGAAATGTAAATGTTCGTTTGTTCAAAATCTTAAATCTCCGAAAGTTCTTCCGATTGCTTTGAAATTTTTGACACAACGTTGCATTTGAATACGCGTGTGTTTTTATATACCTACTATTTCTCCTCCCCCAATTTGCCCAAAGGGGGCACTTTTAAAACTTTTTCCGACACCCATTATGTGATATATCATTAGAAAGCCCTTGGACCACTCTTTTATATTATGAACTTCGCTTCCCCTTCCTCCCAATTTTCCCCTCTCGAGGGGCACTGTTTAATTTTTTTCATCATGTAATATATCATTTGAAAGACCTTTGACCACTTTTTCATATTATGCATCTCCCGTCCCCCCGCCGCCGAATTCACGGAGCAGGTGGCGCGTGACCATACAACGTCCCCATTCCCTTTTACCCCGACACACTTGACCAGCGGCCAGACGCGCAATAAAGAAGCCACCGGAAAAATCTTAGACCCAAATTCAATAAGTTTAATGCCTCGAAAAGCGGTAAGGGTTGTGCTTGGGGTTCTCAGATCATCGAACGACCATTGCGGCTTCGAACTTAATGTTCGTCTTGGAAGGAGGTCGGGGATGAGCGGGCTAGGAGACCGTCAAATTTGCGGAGCATGCGGCGTACGACCGTTCAACGTCCCCATGCTCTTTTATACCGACACACTTGACCAGCGTCCAGGACGCGAAACATATTAGAAACGTGCGCTTTCTCTTTTCTTGCTTTTCTATTTAACCAGACTGAGCCACATCAACACTTGACCGGGTAAAGCGAGTAAATATTAATAATAATAATAATAATTGTTGTTGTTGTTTCACATTTATATTTTAAAACTAGTCGGATGTGCCAATCCCAAAACTTTCTTCTATCTCATACATGTTAATGCTTCAAAAAGCGTATTTTTTTTTAATTATGCATTTTAAAATCCAAACTGCAGCATAGCAGCGCCACCTGTTGTATGAGTTACACGATAAACTATTCAGCTTCACCATATGTCAACGTCTAACAGAATATGAAGTTTGATGAAAATCCATGCATTAGTTCTTGAGATAGAGCTATTGCGGAAATCGTGAAAAATGTAGCATAGCAGCGTTACCTGTTGGGTGATTTACACCAAAATCGAATCGGCACTAATTTATGTATCAAGGTCTTACTAAAGTTAACATTTTATTAAATTCGATGCATTAGTTCTTGATATATAACATCCACTAAAATCGTGTAAATCCTGAAGACGGGGAGATTTCACTAATAGATGAATCTGTCGTAGGATGTTACTTTTTTTAAACTTTTGGAGGTGAAGAAAACAACTGTATGATGTATCATATGGATGCATTCCGGGGAGAATTTTTATTTTAAGAATTTCTTCTCAAAATAACTCGGGGGCAAATTGCAGAAGGAAATCTTCAGAAAGGAAATAAATAAATATTATTTATAGTATATAAATATACAAAAATGTTTTTTAGACAAAACTTAATATTTTCTGGCACAATTTTAGTTTTTCATAATATTACTATCGTAGAAAATGCATTAAAATTGCATATAGGAATTCTTACAGTAATTATAATTACTTAATATTTTCTGGTGCAATTTTAGTTCTTCATAATATTTCTACCGTAGAAAATGTATTAAAATTGCATATAGGAATTTTTACAGTAAATATAATCACTTAATATTTTCTGGTGCAATTTTAGTTCTCCATAATATTACTACCGTAGAAAATGTATTAAAATTGCATACAGGAATTCTTACAGTAATTATAATCAAAGTAATACTTACAGTAATTATCACAGTATGAATCCAAAATATGATGGTTTTAAAACAAATTTTAAATACATTTAAAAGGATTTCGAACAATAAAAATTGAAAATATTGCTTCTATACCCAAAATAGCTAAAATATTAGATAAAAAGAAGTGTCTGATATAAATTATTCTTATTTTATGTGTTGCAAACAACCTAAATAAACTGTACTTTTCAAATGTAAAAATTTAAGAAGCCTTCTTAGAAAAACATTTGATTTTATGGAATTTTCATTTGCAACGGAGTCGATTACTCACATCCGTACACCGTAAAAAAAAGTGTTGATTTTACAGTAATAAATAGTAAAATAAACAGCAATACGCTACCGCGCTGCGTGGTAGTGTATTACTGCTTATTTTACTGTTTATTACTGTTAATTTTACGGTATGCGCGGCAGCGCATTATTGCGTATTTTACTGTTTATTACTGTTAATTTTACGGTATAATCAACACTTTTTTTTTCAGTGTATGTACATAGTTTGTTTACACACATGCGTATGAAAGTTTCATTTTACTTTATCATTTTCAGCTGTGTAATAAACTAAAAGTGGAGCTTAATGTGAAAAAGTGATATTTTACATACATTTATGAGAAAAGAAAAGCAAGTATTTTTTAAGTGAAAATTCTGATTTTATCGACATTTTCAACATATTTCATGTAACTTTTGGAAAATTTCACACTTTGAATTTAATGCAGAGCATGAATTAAAACATTGTTTTAAAACAAAATTTAACTATGTTTATAAGAATTGGCTTTGTTTTCATACTAAAAAATGTAAAATTGCAAAAAATGTCGATCGGTAAAAATTGGAGATATTGCTTGTATACCCAAAATAACTAAAATATTAGATAAAGGAGTGTCTCTTATATAAATTATTCCTATTTAAAGTGTTGCAAGGAACCTGAAAATACTTCATTTTTCAAATATAAAAAATTAAGAAGCATTCTTAGAAAAACACTTGAATTTACGTAAGTTTCATTTGCAACGGAGTCGATTACTCACACACATGTTACTTTTTTTTCAAACTTTGGTAGATAAAGAAAATAACTACATGATGGATCATATGGATGCATTCCGGAGAGAATTTTTATTTCAAGAATTTCTTCTCAAAATAACTCGGAGGCAAATTCCAGAAGGAAATCTTGAAAAAGGAAATAAATAAATATCATTTACAGTATATAAATATACAAAAATATTTTTTAGAGAAAACTTAATGTTTTTTACTCGCAATTTTTAGTTTTTCATAATATTACTATATCGTGGGAAATGTATTAAAATTACATATATAAGAATACTTGCAGTAATTTTATTTCACATAATACGGAAATATTTTTATTATCAACATATTTCAAATAGAATCCGAAAAACTTTTCATTTAAAATACTCCGCATTTCAGTTGAAAAGAATATTTTAAAACATCTTCATGGGAATTTTGAAGAAAGTGTAATTTGAATCCATTCATGCAAAATAAACTATGTACAGGTTTTTAAAAGATACAAAAATTATATTCCGCTTACGTTAATACGTATTTATGTTAACATATATATAGCAGATAATAAAATAATCCCAATATTAATAGCACGTTTTGCGAGTAAATGGAGTTTTGGTTGATAATTAAATATTTGTAATGTAAATAAAATGTAATCTTCATAACAACCTTCTTTTTTAATGTTGAAGTTTAAGATGTTACCACATCAATGTTTAACGTGCCATACATATTTTTAGATGACCTATATTTCCTGGATAAGTTTATATTGGATATGAACTTGAAGAATTCACTAGACATATAAGATTGTCATCTTACAGATTTGTTTATGCTGAAATTCTGTAGAGAGATACCTTCTAGATTGAAAAATTAGACTTTCTTATATTCTTTTATTACACTCAACCTGGTTTTTGCAAGTAAAGTATGTTTTGTATGTCCATTATTATTATACGTACCATTATTATTAGTCCATAATTATTTTACTATTATAAATTGAGAAATCAATTTAGCAATCCTAAAAATGTAGTTTGAATAATGTTTCATTTTTTTTAATTCCAGTTGTCATATCTTAAAAAAGAAACGGAGCAAAAATTATATATTTTTTAATAAATTCGTTTGATTAAGTTTTTTAACAAGAGTAAAAAAAAGAAAAAAAAAACAAAACATTGAGTTTTTCAAAATCGAATTCGGTGCCGAATTAATGTATTTTAACGGAAGTTTTTGAGTAAAACATAAATTGAAAAAAAAAAAAAATAGACGTGATTTTCAAGATGAACAACCTTGAATTTCTTGTAAAAGAGTGTTTTTTAAAACTCTACTTCAACTTTTTTACTTATTTTCTACTACAATCATACAGATTTCTTGTTATAATGTTAGAAAGGTATTTTGATATAACAAATTACTAGACACATAAGATAATTATCAAACAAATTTGTTTATGCAAAAGTTCTCAAGAAAGACAGTTTCTGGATTCAAAAATTAGATTTTGTTTTCGTCTACAGTCACACAAATTTTTTTTTTATAATCTTAAAAGGTATTCTGATATAAACTTTAAAGAAAATTAGCCTGCATAAAAGCTATTATATTATTTTTACATATATATATATATATATATATATATATATATAATAAATACAATAATTACTTGTACTACCTATTTCAAACAGACATTATATATTATTTTTTAAAACATACTAAAAATAGTTCAAAAATCTAAAAGTTCTAAAAAGTATCTTCAAACCACACTAAAAATTAGCCAAGATGTACAAAAGCTTTAAAAATATTTTCACCTCTTGGTCTGAGGCATCTTCAGTTACTGTTGTTTTGTTTCTTCCTCGCAAGTCACCTTCATTGAAGTCCTCCCAAAAGGAAGGACTTATATATATTATTATCAATACTTATATATATACATTATCAATACTTTTTCTATACATTATCAATACTTATATATATCACTATATATATCAGTTACTGTTGTTCTGTTTCTTCCTTACTAGTCACCTTCGTTGAAGAGGACTTCGACGAAGGTGACTAGCGAGGAAGAAACAGAACAAGAGTATAACTGATGAAGCCTCAGACCAAGAGGTGAGAATATTTTATAAAGCTTTTGTACATCTTGACTAATTTTTAATGTGGTGTAAATGTACTTTTTAGAACTTTGGACATCTGCGCTGTTTTTTAGTGTTTTTAAAAATAATATAATGTCTGTTTGAAGTAGGTAGTACAAGTAATCATTGTGATTAATAAATGGCACTAAAGACGATTGCATATTTAAAACTATAAGGAATGCAATAGAATAATGAAAGTAACACCTCTTCACATACTAAACATTTTTCTGAAGTGCAGAAAGAAATCAAAGTACGAGAGAAGATGCAATTTTAAACTCTTTGTTTCTGTCCAACAATCTTTGACGTCATTCTATTTTCACAAGCTTCTTAAGCTCTAAAACTAAAGCTCTTTTCTTTTACACATTTTCTTTAAAAAAAAAGAAAAAAGATTTCAATAATAAATATGCTCTTCTTTGGGATGTCACTTCTTAGAAAAAAAAAATTGGACAAGAACTATAAGAACTATATAATAGATTAAATGGATTCATTTCGGAGAAGAATTTTTATTTCAACAGTTTCTCCCCAACTACCTCTCGAGGCAAATTCCTGAAGGTAACATTGAGAGGTGAAATTAGAATGTATTATTTACTGTATACATATACAGAAATATTTTTTGAGGAAATTGAATATTTTTCTATTGCAATGTTAGTTCTTCTCTAATATTGCTATCGTAGAAAATTTATTATTATTACATTTAGGAGTACTTGCAGTAGTTTTATCTGAAATAATATGGAATTTTTTTTATATATATATATACTATCAATCTATTTGAAATAGAATTCGAAAAAGTTAATTCTAAAATACTACGCATTTCAGTTTAAAAATAATATTTTCTTTACAAAATCTGAAATTGAAAATTGCATTCATTCAGACAAGATAAACTATTACAGATTCTTGGAATATGTACACAAACACTGCAAAAAAAAAAAAAAAAAAAAAAAAAAAAAATGTCGATTTTACGGTATAATACTGGTATCCCAGCTGTCAGTATTATACAGTAAAATTAACAGTAATAAACAGTAAAATAAGCAGTAATACACTGCCGCGCTTGTGTGGTAGTGTATTACTGCTTATTTTACTGGCAACTGGAATGCTAGTATTATATTGTAAAATCAACATTTTTTTTTTCAGTGTGTGTGTGTGTTCCGCATACGTTAATACCAGGGCTACACTAGATACCGGGCTGGTTTATTCATTATCATGACGTCACAAATGGTGGCTGGCCGCGACCAGCGATTGGTACAAAGCGAAACGACAAAACGAAAGACATACAGCGATTGGCACAAAACAATGGGCGCGTCGCTTTGTATCAATTGCTGGTCGTTGCTAAGACTCCTATAAGGGTACTATAGGAGCTCTAGTCGTGCCACCATTTGTGACGTCATGATAATGAATGAGCCAGCCCGGTATCTAGTGTAGCCCTGTTAATACCTATTTACGTTAACTTATATAACAAGACCTAACATAATATTAATAGCATGTTTTGGGAAGAAGAGAGGGGGGGGGCTCTTGGTTGATAATTAAATATTTTTAATGAAGATATTTGTAACATAGATTGTCAGAAGTATTTTATGTATTGTTGTGCTTGAATATGCTATCAAATAACTGTTTAATGCGGACATATTTTCAAATGATCTGAATTTCATGGATAAGTTTATATTGGACATTCACTTGATGAATTCGCTAGACACATGAAATTGTCATCTTGAAGATTTGTTCATGCGGAAATTCTGAAGATGTAATACCTCATAGATTCAAAAATTAGAAATCGTTTTCTTCTGCAATCATACATTTTATATCTTGTAATTGTAGAAAGATACTTTGATTTAAAAATTTAACGAAAATTATAGCATGCCAAATCTATATATTTCTGCTTTTATTACATATAATTATTACATTATAATACTGAAAGTAATATTACCTTACATACTAAATTTCTTCCGTAAGTGTATAGAAAAATAAATGTACGAAAGAACATTTTAACACTCTTTTTGTCCAACATTCTCTCACATCATTCTATTTCGGAATTTTAACCAAGCTCTAAAACCAAAGCTCTTTTAGACTTTTTTTTAAATTTTATTTTTACATAAACGGATTTCCATAAAAAAGTATGGTCTTCTGAGGAATGGTACCATTTTTTTTAAATCTTGAGAGGTTTAAACCAAATAACTATATGATATATTAAATGTATGCATTAAAGATTTTTTATTCCAGGAAATTCCTCTCAAAATATCTTGGGGCAAATTCTAGAAGGAAACCTTCAGAGGGAAAATAAATGAATATTATTTGGAAGAAAAGTATACAGAAATATTTTTAGAGAAAACTGAATATTTTTCAATCGGATTTTTTCCCGATATTGTTACCATAGAAATTTTAATAAAATTATGTTAAGAATACTTGCAGTAATTTTATCTCCAAAAATACGGATCTGTTTTCAAAATCAACATTTTTTTAAAAGAATCCGAAAACCTTTCATCTAAAATATTTATTAACCATTTCATTAAAAAAAATATTTTTTAAAAAGTCATCACAAAAATTTTGATTTTTGGAGATTTTTAGAAGATTAAAAAAAAATAATAATAAAATAAATACCGTATTTGTAATTCACATTTATTCATACATATATAGCACATAATACAATAAATCTAATATTAATAGAATGTTTTGGAAAAAATTGATAATATAATATTTGTAACAAAGAAATATGTAAACTAGAACAATGTAATGTACACGTCTTTATTAATGGTGTAAGATGTTATCACATAACTGTTTAATATACGCATATATTTGAGATGATCTAAATTTCATTCGTAAGTTTATGTTGGGTATGATCTTGAAGATTTCATAGATAAAGTTGTTTCATAAGTTGTTATCTTATATATTTGTTTATGCAGAAAATTTGAAGAGCAACACTTAGTGGATTCAAAAATTAAACATTGTTTTCTTCTGCACTCATACAGATGTTTTGTTATAAGGTTAGAAAGAAGATATTATGTTATAAAAATGTAACAAAAATAAGATATGCCAAAGCTACATTATTGTGTTTATATATATAATTAATGCATTTAAATAATGAAAATACTATCTCTTTACATGCTACATTTTTTTCATAAATACAGAAAAAAATGAATGTACAAACAGGGCTGCCACTGGCGACTATTTTCTTATTATTTTTTCTACCACTTATTCTAAACAAAAATAAACTATACATCGAAGATTCGAGGAAATATAGCAAGGTTAGTTTTGTTTTCACTAGCTCCTTAAGCTTTAATTCCAAAGATAATTTCTTTTAGACCTTTTCTTTCAGAGAAAAAAAATTTTCAATAATAAATATGGTCTTGCGTGAGATGGTACTTTTTTAAAAAACTTTGATAGATAAAGAAAATAAATGTATGATGGATTAAATGGATGCATTCCGGGAAAGAACTTTTATTTCAAGAATTTCTTCTCAAAATATCTCGGGGCAAATTTTAGGAAAAAAAAAACATACATGGAGGAAATAAGCAAATGTTATTTACAACATAAAAATACAGAAATATTTTTAGAGAAAATTGAATATTTTTCTATCGCAATGTTACCTCTTTAATATTGCTATCGTACAAAATTTATTAATATTATGCACTTAGGAGTACTTCCAGTAATTTTATCTGAAAAAATATGGAACCATTTGTTTTTTTTTTTATTATTATTATCAACATATTTTAAATAGAATTCAAAAACTTTCGTCTAAAGTACTACGTATTTCAGCTGAAAAAAAAATGTTTCCTTTTAAAAATCTTCAAAAGAATTTCGATGAAATTGAAAATTGGATTCATTCAGACAAGACGAACTATTACAGGTTCTTGAATAAAAATATATACATAATAAGTTCCGAATACGTTAATACGTATTTATGTTAACATATGCAGTAAGTACTAACATAAGTAAGTACAACACTGTAAAAAAAGTGTTGATTTTACAGTATAATACTGACATCCCAACTGCCAGTTTTATACAGTAAAATTAAGAGTAATAAACAGTAAAATAAGCAGTAATACGCTACTGCGCATGCACGGCAACATTTTACTGTTTATTACTGTTAATTTTACGGTATAAAACTGGCAGCTGGGATGTCAGTATTATACAATAAAATCAACACTTTTTTTTTGCAGTAACAACATTTTTGGGAAGAAGGGGGAGTGAAGTCTTGGTTGATAATTAAACATTTATAATGAAGATATTTGTAGTCGTCAAAATCATTTTCTGTAATGTTGTGGTTGAATATGTTGTCACATAGCTGTTTATTGTAGACATAAGTTTCAGATGATCTGAATTTCAAATAAGTTTATGTTGCACATGACCTTGATGAACTCGCTGGATACGTGTATGATTGTCATCTTGAAGATTTGCTTATGCGTAAATTCTGAAGCGATAATACCTCATAGATTCAGGAATTAAAAATTGTTTTCTCTGCAGTCATACACATTAGGTCTTGTTGTAGTGGTAGAAATATATTTTGATTTAAGAATTAAACAACAATTAACGTATGACAATTCTATATAATTCTATTCATATTACATATAATTATTGCTTTATAGTAATGAAAATAATATTACCTAACATACTAAACTTTTTTGGATTCGTAAGTGAATAAAAAAATAAATGTAGGAAATAACATTTTAAAACTCTTTCTGCCACAATTTTCTCTCACGTTATTCTATTTCCACTTTTTAACTAAGCGCTAAAACCAAAAATCTTTTAGACTACTTTTTTTTTTTTATTATAGATAAATGGATTTGCATAATAAATATTGTCTTCCGCTGAATGTTACCATTTTTTAAACCTCGGGAGGTTTATACAAAATAACTATATAGAGTATTAAATGGACGCGTTAAGGATTTTTTTATTCCCGGAAACTCTTCTCAAAATATATTAAAGGGCAAATTCTAAAAGGAAACCTTCAGAGGAAAAATAAATTATTTATATTTGTAAGAAAAATATACAGAAACCTATTTCTATATGAATTTTTGTTTTATCTGATATTGTTACCATAGAAATTTTATCAAAATTATGTTAGGAATACTTGCAGAAATTTTATCTAAAAAAGTACGGACCTGTTTTTATTATCAATATATTTGAAACAGAATCCGAAAATCTTTCATCTAAAATATTTATTATGTATTGCATTTGAAAAAGAGAACAATATTTTTTTTAATGTCATCAAGAAAAAATTTAGCTGTTCCAGATTCTTAGAGGATTAAAATAAGTAAATAAATAAATAAATTCGCATTTGTAATAATTCACATTTATGCATTTGCATACACTAGCTGTTACCCGTGACTTCGTTCACGTAACATTGAAAGAAGAACAAATGCATTAAATAAGCAAAATATTTCACTCCCGATAATTAAAAGCGTAATTAATTAACTAACCTTTTATCACATTTCATAGAAGACAAAACGGTATTACTTTGTTATAGGGGCCTTGACATAATTCAGTTTTTAAAAAGTTAAATTTTGTGCCAAATAATCTCGAAAATGAAACTGCAACTAATGGAAAAGGAGGGCTAAATAAAATCGTGGAAATCGACGAATTGGGTAAAATCAAACGTCAATTTTACCTGTTAATCCATTTTACTTTTAACGACTTTGCGTAAAAAATGTATTAATCCGTTTTATTGCTCCTTTTTTATCCACAAAAATGGAGTAATTTAGTTGCAATTTTTAGAGAAACTTCGTTACAATTAAAAATAAATAAATAAATAAATAATAACAATAATAATAATATCTTGGAATTTAAATCATTTTTTTAATTCTGAGAGTTTATATGAAATACTCGAATCAAGATAACCGGTTGTTAACTAAATCGCGTTGCGTTCTATAATCTAAGAGGAGTAGTTGCGACATACAAACAGACGATCAGATTTTAATGTAATAGATTCGTGTTCATTTTTCTTTTCCCAATAATCATGATGTGAATTTCGCCAGAAAACTCTCATCTGTATGTAACTGATATTTTCATGCTTAATAATCAGTACAGTTAAACAAATATTTCAATTTTTCGTTTTAAATATGGCGTTAAACTCATCTACTTTCTATACTTACTGATCCCTGTATTTTTAATGTATAAAATTGATTCACGCTCCTTTAAAAAGACATTTGAAAATTCCCGTTTCATTTCAAAAGTGACGTCACTTTGTTCTCAGAGATATCTCTTTTTAATAATATAATTCTTGTTAATTTTCTTCTGCTGGCAATCATAACGTAGATTTCGGCTGAAAACTCACATCTCACATCTAACTGACATTCAAGCTTATTAATTAGTAGCGATAAAAAATATTTAAGTTTTTCATTTTAAATATGACGTCATTATCCATTTACTTTCATTATATACTGATTTTCATGCTCCTTGTATTATTAGGAATATTTGAAAATTCACGTTTTATTTCCAATATGGCGTTATATTTGGAAAAGGCAAGGAGGTTTCTTTTCATAGTTCTATGGTCCAGAATTATTTTCTTAATAATGTAATTATTCACTAAAATCCAACGTTTAACACACAATATCAAACTGTAGCACCATAAACAGACGTACGTTTCGTGAGTAACTTGGACCCACATCATCAGTGTCAGTAAAAATTAAAATTAAAAAATATATCCCCCAAAGACATGAAATTGAGTCGAGAAACCCAAATGAAACCAACAACACACTGAAAGCTCATCACGCACGAGCAACCAATAAGATTAAGCCGGAAGTGATGCACTATGACACAGTAAATCAACTCAGAAAGGTGAGATGTAAGGTACGCTTGAAAAATCGTTGGCCAGGGAGTTACCAAATTTATGAATATAAACTGCTTCAAAAAAGTCTAAATCCAAAGGAGTATTGCATTTCTTAATAATAGTGGCTGAATCAAAATTGAAATTATGTCCCTCACTCCAACAGTGACAAGCAATAGAGGATTTTTGTAATTCCTTTTTCTTAACATAGTTTCTATGTTCATTGATTCTGAAACGGAGTTGTCGTCTATATAGGACAAACCACATTGCAGTGTATATTGTAACTACCCCAAAAGTTTTGATGTGGAATTTTATCCTTTAACGGTAAAAAATAAATAGCTTATTAACTGGCTTAAAAACAATTATAATTAATAAGCTAAATTTTTCACGAAACGTACGACTGTTTATGGTGCTACAGTTTGATATTGTGTGTTAAACGTTGATTTTTAGTGTATATTTATCTACACAAGATTTTCTTCATAGTATAATTATTGTTCCTTTTTTTCTGTTAATTATAGCGCAATTTTTGCTAGAAAACCTCTTCTCAACGTAACCGACATTCATATACATGTACAACAATCCATATTTTCGTTTCAAATATTACGGCAATTCATCTTCTTTTCAATTCTTTTCAATTTTCATTTTTCACGTGGAAATCGTTAAACTGAAAATTAATTATTGCGGAAAATATTGTTCCAGGCTTTGTATATATTGGCAGCGATAATGCTTAGCAACGTAAAATGGTTAATTAAATTTTACAGGAAAAATATTCATTGATTATCGATAAAAAATAATCAAATTGTGAATTATCAAGAAAGATATTTGAAAATAATAAATAACAACCACCCTATGTTCATTTCTGGGTTATTATCCATCTATGCAAAGATACAGGGTCATTAAATCCTCCGTTTTGACGTTTTCTTCAGCCAAACATTCACACACGGAATCGCATTTTATAATATTATTAGGATATATATCATATGCTAAAATAATCCTAATACTAATAGCATATTTTGAAAAAGTGTTGATAGTAAAATATTGTAATAAAAAAAATGCAATAGAGAACACTTTAATGTAGAAAAATGTTCCTTAATAATGGGAAATAATGGGAAATTACTTAATAATGGGTTGAAGATGTTATAACACAACTGTTTAATGTAAGCATATTTTTTAGATGATCAAAATTTCCATAGTAATTTTATGTTGGGTATGACCTTAATGAATTCACTAGACATATAAGATGTCATCTTACAGATTTATTTATGTAGAAATCCTGAAAAAAAAAATACCGTCTAGATTAAAAAAATAGACTTTGTTTTCTTCTACATGATTTCTTGATATAATATTAGAAAAATGTTCTGCTATAAAAATGTAACAAAATTTAATCCATTTTAAAGCTACATTATTGTGTTTATATACATTTAAAACTGAAAGTATTACCTGTTTAGATGCTAAACCTTTTTCGTAAATGCAGGAAAAAAAATTAATGTACAAACAGGGCTGGCACTGGCGATTATTTTCTTATTATGTTTCTTATCACTTTTTCTAAACAAAAATAAACTACATCAAATATTCGTGCAAATCTGTCACGAATATTTTTGTTTTCACTAGCTTCTTAAGCTTTAATTCCAAAGATCTTTTCTTTTAGACTTTTTCTTTCGGAGAAAAAGAATTTCAATAATAAATATGCTCTTCCGTGGGATGTTACTTTTTTTAAACTTTGGTAGATAAAGACAAGACCTATATGATGGATTAAATGGATGGATTCTGGAAAAGATTTTTTATTTCAAGAATTCTTCTCAAAATATCTCAGGGCAATTTCCAGAAGGAAACATCCATTGGGGAAATAAGCAAATATTATTTACAGTATAAAAATTCAGAAATATTTTTAGAGGAAATTGAATATTTTGCTATCAAAATTTTAGTTTTTCTCTAACATTTCTATCGTAGAAAATTTATGAAAATTACGTTTTGGAATATTTTCTGGAATATTATCTCAAATAATATTAGTAGATTTCGTGCTTTTAGATTTCGTTTAAAAGAGCATAAAGGTTAAGTTAAAAAAATCCCCGGACGGCTCGGCCTACAGGCACAGGTAGATTTCGCAGACGCAGACCGTGGGGCGCCTGTTTGTCGGGAATTGCGGAAGAAATGACCTTTTTGCGATGATGCTTGGAACCGCCTACTTCGAAACCAAACTTGTTTGCAGGCCGAGCCAGCAAGGATTTTTTTTTTTTTTTGCTATAAGAGTTGGTCCTATAAAAAACATGTCAATATAAAAGTTTTAGATAATATTAAGAGGATTTATAATAAATTTAAGCGGATTTAAAATCTTGGGAATTGACGAAGTTACGATTTTTTTTCTTATAAAACCCCCATTTCCCCTGGTTCGATTTTGCCCATTAATGAACTTGACCGAGATTTTATGCCCCTTGATTTTATGTATCAGTTTCGAAAAGATGCGGGAGTTGGAACCGCCTACTTCGAAAAATAACTTGTTTGCAGGCGGAGCCGGCAGGAATTTTTTTGTTTTTAATTTTTTTTTGCTATAACGGTTGGTCCTATAAAAAACTTGTCAATATAAAAGTTTTAGATAATACTAAGAGGATTAATAATAAATTTACGCGAATTTGATATCTTGTGAATTGACGAAGCTATGATTTTTTTTCTTCTAAAACCCCCTTTTTCCCCCCCTTGGAGCCATTTTTAATTATATCAAAAATCTGTCATACATAAATTTTCGGCCCTTTTCCTAGAAGTAATAATAACTTTAAACGGATTCGATACGTATAATAATAAAGAAATTATGAGGGTTTTTCTGTTTTCACAAAAAGCCCCTCCCATTTCCCCCCCCCCCCTGGTTTGATTTTGCCCATTAACGAACTTGACCGAGATTTTATGACCCTTGATTTTATGTATCAGTTTGGAAGAGATTTATGCAGAATTTTTCCAGTTATCGTGGTCAGAAAAAAGTGACACACACATATATATATATATATATATATATATATATATATATACAGGGTGATTCATAAAAGATGGGCAGAACTTTAAGGGGTTATAGTACACTTAAAGACAAATAATATTAAATAGGAGACTAAGGGTCCCAGACGTATTCCCAAGGAGATAGGGGGCATTAAAGTTTAGGGTCCGAAATTTCAAATGATTATAAAACATGGAAAAATTGGTCGATTCGTTTGCGGTTTTTGCAAAAAATTTTCTTTATGCCAGTATTTTCTTGAAATAAAATTTTAAAGTTCAATTTCAAAAAATGCCGATAGGGGGCGCTTTAGACTTTGGAGTAACAAACAACTATTTTTTAACGTTATTTTTTGTATTTCTTTAAATGATTTCGAAAGCTTAGACTTAAACTTAAATTTTGATCTAAAAATCTGAGTCCTAACGAGTAGTTAAGTAGCGTAAACTGAAATTTGAAATTTGAAACCCTTCTCCCCCCAGAACAAAAATCAGTTATTCCCGATCTTTGTGTCGTAGATTAGGCTCTAACTACTGCCGCGTTTTGCTAAAATTATTCTTTATGTCAGTATTTTCTTGAAAATAAATTTTAAAGAAAATTTTCAAAAAATTCCGATAGAGGGCGCTTTAGACTTTGGAGTAACGAACAACTATTTTATACCGTTATTTTTTGTGTCTCATTAAATGCTTTCTAAAGCTTAGACTTAAATTTTCAGCCCAAAATCTGAATCGTTAGACGTGGTTAAGTTTCTGGGGAGAGGGGTTTGAAATTTCTACTCCTGAGCACAGTTCAGTTTACCATGTCCACACATTGTGTGCTATGATACGAGGTAAAAAGACACAAATTAGGATTATGTTACCAAAGCATATTTATTAACATGTAATCACAATAAATGTTCAAAATTGTGACCACCAGAGGTTATGCACGCAGAACAACGGCGACGAATGGAACGGCGAACATTCGCGAAAACATCAGGCTTTTCGAGCACTTCCCCTACAGCGGCGGAAAGTCTGGCGACCAGTTCCTCGGGGGATTCAATGGGTGTCTCATACATAAGAGCCTTCAATCGTCCCCAAAAAAAGAAATCGAGGGGTGAAAGATCTGGCGAGCGAGCAGGCCAAGCAACAGGACCACCTCGACCAATCCATCTGTTCGGAAATGTGATGTCCAGATAGTTGCGGACGTCTCGTACGTAATGGGCTGGCGCTCCATCGTGCTGGAACCACATGACCCGCCGGATGCGTGGAGGAACAACGTTTAACAGGTCTGGCAGCACATGTTGCAGAAATGTGAGGTATGTTTTACCGTTGAGGCGTTCAGGAAGAAGGTACGGTCCGATTAGGTGGTCTCCGAGGATTCCTGCCCAAACATTGATGGAAAAGCGTCTCTGATGAGCATGTGGATACGTAGCATGTGGATTGACATCCGCCCATACATGTGCATTGTGTGTGTTAAATGTACCTTCACGTGTGAAGGTACATTCATCGGTGAAAAGCACAGTTCGTCCAAAATGTGGATTTAGCGCGTTCTGCTGCAGAAACCAGCGGGCGAATTCAATACGATTTGGATAATCCCCTGGAGACAGTTTCTGGACTCGTTGCACATGAAACGGGAGCAAATGTTCATCCTTCAGTACCCTCCAAGTCGTGGACTGTGAGGTATCCACCTGGCTAGCCACTGTTCGTGTACTTGTACTTGGCTGCGCCGCTACTACATCCAGAATGGCTTCTGCAACAACTACTGATTCGTCCTTTTTTGCACGACCTGCATTCGACCGGGAAGCGAGAAATGATCCCGTCTCACACAACTGTCTGTGCAAGCGCTCGAAAGTTTTGCGGTTAGGCAACCGCCTGTTAGGAAATCGCTCTCCGTACATTCGTTGTGCCTCTGCACCATTTCCATCTGCTGCTCCGTAAATTAAATGCATCTCAGCCTTTTCCTTATTCGTGAAGGGCACCATCTTCCGATTCATTACTACAGCGACTTACACTTGACTCACCGTTCAGTGGTTTTTATGCCTGAATCGTGTCGAAATTTTGCATACGTGTTCTTCTTCTTCCTCATTTGACATTTGCATACTTTCTGTTTCCTTCTTCACCCGGTGACTAGCGTCAGGAATGGAGCTTTAACGTTTGCATGAGCGACGTTTCCAACTGTGCCAGTGCCTTTATGAGTGAATTCCGACTATGCAGTCCTTGACGAAAGTTGTATTTTTGCCTCGTATCACAGCACAGAATCGTTGGGCATGGTTAAGTAGTGCAAACTGAACTATGTTCAGAAGTTGAAATTTGAACCCCCTCCCCTCGCTACTGAACCACGCTCAGCGATTCAGATTTTGAGCTGAAAATTTAAGTTTAAGTCTAAGCTTTAGAAAGCATTTAATGAGACACAAAAAATAACGGTATAAAATAGTTGTTCGTTACTCCAAAGTCTAAAGCGCCCTCTATCGGAATTTTTTGAAAATTTTCTTTAAAATTTATTTTCAAGAAAATACTGACATAAAGAATAATTTTAGCAAAACGCGGCAGTAGTTAGAGCCTAATCTACGACACAAAGATCGGGAATAACTGATTTTTGTTCTGGGGGGAGAAGGGTTTCAAATTTCAAATTTCAGTTTACGCTACTTAACTACTCGTTAGGACTCAGATTTTTAGATCAAAATTTAAGTTTAAGTCTAAGCTTTCGAAATCATTTAAAGAATTACAAAAAATAACGTTAAAAAATAGTTGTTTGTTACTCCAAAGTCTAAAGCGCCCCCTATCGGCATTTTTTGAAATTGAACTTTAAAATTTTATTTCAAGAAAATACTGGCATAAAGAAAATTTTTTGCAAAAACCGCAAACGAATCGACCAATTTTTCCATGTTTTATAATCATTTGAAATTTCGGACCCTAAACTTTAATGCCCCCTATCTCCTTGGGAATACGTCTGGGACCCTTAGTCTCCTATTTAATATTATTTGTCTTTAAGTGTACTATAACCCCTTAAAGTTCTGCCCATCTTTTATGAATCACCCTGTATATAAAGTTTTGAACTGGGGGTGGTTTTGGGTTCTGGGAGTCATGATCGGCGTAGATCTGCAAAAATTTTTCAAAATTTCCAACTTAGGTGAGAATGTAATAGGTAGTATTTCTTACGAAATCTACCTAAAATCAGGAGCATAAACGTTCTTCTATTGTTCAACATTGTTGGTCTTTTCAACATACACTGTAAAAAATTTTCAGAAACGTTTCTGAAAGTAACGGAGACCTGTGCTGCACGATACTAACAGAAAGGTTTCTGATTCGATCAGAAAAATGTTTCGGCTAAAACACGGAACTTTTCCGATTCGTAATGAAACCTTCCTGAATATATCTGAAACCTTTCTGAATATATCGGAAATCTTTCATTACGGATCGAAAAAGTTTCTGAATATATAGGAAATCTTTCAAAATACATTGGAAAAGTTTCTGAATATATCGGAAATCTTTCATAATATATCGGAAACTTTTCTGAATGTATCTAAAACCTTTCTGAATATATCTGAAGTGTTTCTGAATATATTTTTATCTATTTTTATTATATATTATCTGAATTTTAAAAGAATACTTGAAAAGATTAGAATTTCTGTTCTTTTAAATATTCTAATCAAACTTTTTTTTTATAATGATTCTTTTTTCTAGGCGGTATATTGCGTGATATTTTTCAGTTTGTATCAAAATTTTATCAAATATGTTTTAACCCTAATATTTAAGAATATTCACGCAGTGAATATTGGGGAATGGAGATATTTACCTTGTTTTTTAACAACATATCATGAAAAAAATATGGGATTCATACAGCTTCACAAATCAAGTATTTATTTTTAAAAATTAAAAAAAAAAATAGCATATATACTTAGAAAGAAAACTTTCAAAATTTTCATTAACATGAAATAGACAAACTAAAGCTATACTAATATATTTTCGATACATTTCAAATAATCTAACTCCCAGCAACATAAAATGATTAAAACTTATGTATGAGCTTTCCAAAAGCAATGCAGCTTCAGAGATCTGTTTATCTGTTAATTTTTTCGGTCCTTAAAAGGTAATTTTTCATATTATAATAAGACAGTTTACAAAAATTCTCATCTTAAAACTGGGCCCTTCACAAAATTTATCGTTCCAAAACAGTATCCTTCACACAATTCTTTGTCTTAAAAACAAGACTTTACCACCTCAAAAACTGAACTTTTCACTTTAATGATTTAAAAATAAAATCTAACCTATCACAAAACAATTGAACTTATCAAAGAGCATAGCTTTTTTATGTGTAAAGGATAGATACAAAGGAACCTGATATAACGATAATTTCAAATTCACAAAATTATGACCGGAATTTTTAAAAATATTAAAAAATACTTCAGTTTCACAATAACAGGACCCTGTGAGAAAAATCTGGACATAACCCTGAGATTAATAAAAACATCTAGGAATTTTTTTTTCAGAATTAGAATAAAATAAATAAATATAGTTTGTTTACTTTAAAACGATATTTTTAAAGTCAGACAAGTCAATTTTCAATATATAGTATTGTAAAAGTTAGAGTTCTGAAACATCGTTAAAAAATATATATAAACAAACACACAGTACCGCCGGCAGATATTATTCTTTAAGAGATAAATTGCTACTAAATGGTATTTATTAACATTAAAAAAACTTAAAATGAGAGACAAAGGATTTGTATTTTTATATTTTAGAGTATATTTTAATAATTATCCTTCCAACTCAAAGTATCTAAATGCGCATGTAAATAGTCCTAAATGTTAGGGTTAAGACATTTGTTAAAAATATTGATATAAACTGAAAAATATCACGCCATGTATGAGATAATAATGAATATAAAACAGAATCATTATAAAAAATATTATTAGGGTATTTAAAACAGCAGAAATTCTTACCTTTTCAAATATTCCTTTTTTAAAATTCTCTTTTTGGACCGCTCGAATAACTAACATAATATTTTCCACAGCCAACAACGTGCTGCTTTAGCTTTGCCGTTAACAGGGTAAACTGGTTGAAATAGTTGACAAGAGAAATATTTGGAATGCGCACAAACTGGTTTGCTATAGAAGAGGGTCGGTTTCAATCACCTAAACCTAAACATACGGAAAGGTTTCTGATGGTTTCAGAAAGTGAAAATAGCTCTCAGATATCCGATGTATCAGAAACATTCCTGTTAGAATACTAAACGTTCCAAATATTTTTTACAGTGTAGGTTCAACTTTTCCTCAGCCACCATTATCCCAAAATATTCTTCTAGCCTTGATCTTGATGTTTGGGAAGCTTGCCTCATCATAAAAAATTCTCACTCTTTTACTCAGTGACTTATCTAGTATCCTGTTTTTCCCAGTATTTGGAAAGCATTAATTTCCCTTTTTTGGTTTTCTTTTGTTTTCCGGTAGCTGTCTCTACTTGTCCACTCAGTTGTTTCATGCTGTTTTATTCTCATTGCTTGCTTTTGGCGCGTTCTCAATGCACATCGGGTATCTCTGTCGTTTTTCCTAGTCTTGCTTTTTCTAGCACGCTGTGCTTTGTACTATGTCGCACGGAAGAGGAATTTCGCTTGTTGATCTGAAACAGCTGTTTGCTGCTTTTTGTTTTAACGTTGGTATTCTTCTTTTTAATTGTAATAACTATTTTTAATATATATAAATTTATATATACTAATAAAAGAAAAAAAATTGTCTGTATATCTCTCTGTGTGTGATGGCTAGGACAATCTATACCGCCCGTAAAAGTCTGAAAATTTGGTGAGGATAGCCCAAGGCACCTTTTTCATCCTCAAGGCATTCTCATGCACCTTTTTCATCTTTTGATTATTAGCCGATTTATTAATCAAAAACCACAATTATAAATTGCATCGCCGAGAGAAGCATAACAAGATGCAGCGGATCGCACATTCCGAAGCGTTGATGCAGAAATGAACCGAGGATGTTTTTCATCGGCGTTTTGTCATCGCCGACACCATTCAAGATACAGAAAAATAGAAGACAAATTATTAAATTTCGTACTTTTATGTTTAATGCGCCGCAATCCGTTCAAAAAAATATTAATATTAACCGTTTCAAAAGAATTTTCAAAACAGTTTAATTTTGCTGTATTTTTTCAATTTTTGACCGACGGTCGCGTCGGATTCAATTTCAAAAATACTGTAAAACTAAACATTCCCACTTTAAGCGCATATGTGCTTGTTTACGATGGTGTAATTTGTTTTAAAAAATACGAATTGTAACGCTTAAAAAAAATCGTGGCTGGAGGTCACTTTGTGCCTTCCGGAGACACTTTTTTTTCGCTAAAAGTAACTAAACGTCGGTATTTCGAAAGAATCTTTTTATGCATTCTTAGCACTCTGGATTTATATCACCTATAAAAATCTCGGAACGTTCAGACGACTTGAAAAATTTAAAAAATAATAATAAAATCTGCGAAATTTTCTCCCAGAGCGCGAAAACGCGCACGACTTCTACTCATGTTTTCACGATTCAGTATCCATATTTTTGCACCAAATTTTTACGCAGTCTTTGAAACCGTTGTATTTATAAACGATAAAAATTTCAAAGAGTTCGAACGATAAGAACTATTTTTTTAACGAAAAGCGAGAAAAAAAACACTGTTATTTTGCAACTCCATACCAATATTTTTCAAGAATCTTTTACACAGGCTGGTAAAAACGTTATATTTATAACCGTTAAAAATTTCAAAGCGTGCGGAGAAAAACAACTATTCTTTTTTAATTTTCAAACGAGCCAAAGTTTAAAAAAAAGAAAAGAAAAAAAAGCCTTTTTACAAGCTTCAGCTACTGAATATCAATAATTTTTCACGAATATTTTTCTCGCAGGTTACAAAACATTATATTTTTAACTCATAAGTTTAGACAATAACGGCTATTTTTTTTTTTTTTTAATATCTAATGTACACGACGACTTCACTCCCTCCCTTTCTTCGGCATGCTTCAAAATTACGCATCAGCTCGGGAAATTAAAATGCGCAAAAAAGAAAATAACTAAACCACACTTACGTTCATTTCTCTTTCCAACCGGTGCACTCCGTTTAAAAAAATACGAATACTAATCCTTTGAAAAAAATTCATTTTTTTTTCTTCTTCACGCATTTTGTTCTAGGAATAAGATTACTCACATTAAAAAAAAACAAAAAACAATTGAACGGATTTTTTAATACAATATTATATAAAAACTATTAGCCTTTAGCTAGTGATTGAGTATAAATTTGGTTCAGAAATTATGATATTTAGGAGGAAAATAACCAGTTAGAATATATAAAAAAAATTCCATAGGTTTAACATTGTGCACTCATATTTACACGTCTAACGTAAACTTATTTCTGCGCTATCGCTCTAAAAAATTTAATACCTTAAAGTTAAACTAACCTTTTAGCTGTTGTTTTAATAAAATTTTGGTTTCGAAATAATGAGATTTAGGGGTAAAATAATCAGTTTGAAAATAATTTTTTAAAAAATCCCACAAGATTTCTATCTGAAAAAAAAAAGTGACAAGAAAAAAACTGTTTTTAACAACTAAATATCAATATTTTAGTACGAAAATTTTGCACAGACTTCGGAAATATTGCATTTATAATTCATAAAAATTTCAAAGAGTTTGGACAAGAAGAACTATATATTTTTAATCTTAAATCACCCAATATGGAGGGGGGGGGGGGAAGTTAGAAGAAAACACTTTTTCTGTTGCAGAAGCCAATGCGCCCGCCCCTCCCCCCCCCATTAATTATTAAGTTGGTTTGGAAAGATTTTCGCTTAAATATATAAATTCATTCAACTCTTATTTTACGTATATATTTAAAATTACTATATCGGGCTTGGATTACGCCGGCTTTTCGTTTAAAAATATAAAATCAAAACAGACCGGAGAATGCGTAGTACGCACGCTCCGCAGTGCAGTGGGCCCCCTACTCTAAATTTATTTGGATATATTTTCATTTGAAAAAAAAATCGTACAAAATTAAGGGTGTATGCTATTGAAGACAATGGGGCCCCCAGTATTAGAATCGTTTAGAAAGATTTTTGTTTAGTATATAAATATAACTTCCCAAGAAATTTGATGAATGTCATATTTGGATTCATTGAAGATGTTATCACTTAAACTGTTTAATGCCAACATACACATTTTTCAGCTTGTCTAAATTACAGAGAGAGGTTTACATTGAATACCAACCTGAACAATTCGCTAACGACACAAGATTCTCATTTTATACAGATTCGTTTCTGCAGAAAGTCTGAAGAGAAACCTAATGAATTCAAGAATTAGACTTTACTTTGTTTTCTTTTGCAATTGTACATGTTTCTTGTTATGATATTAGAAATATATTTTGATATAAAATTAAACGAAAAGTAATCTGCATAAAGCTATAATTTTGCTTATTGATATATATATAGAGAGACCCAATAACCATAATATGCAAGTACTTTTAGCAGAACCAAAATTCCACACCATATTTAAACATCAATTAACAAGTGAAAAACAGCAAAACATCCAAGAGAATAAAAAAAGAATTAAACATATCAAACCAGAACAAGATAATGAAACTAAAAAGGCTGTGGCCTCATCGGCAGTGGGTATAATATAAAAATAACAGCCATGTTATGGAACATAAATTATGCAGGGTAAAACTGTTCAAAAAGTGGCATTGGGTTTCGGCCAGAGTGTCGCAATGCATAAATCAAATGCAATCATTCGAAAGCATATTGCAAACACTCCTCCGCTGGACAATACGCCACATTAACCAGTATATCACAGTCCCAATAAATAGCTGAATTAAAACAGATACATATAAAATACAGCAGAAAATAAGTATAATTTTGTACACAAACCTGAGCCACATAGCCACATAGCCACAAAACTAACCAAAATCTAATGTCCAACAATCCATCCATTTCCGTTCCATATCCGTTGCCACACAATTCACATAGATGCTTATATATATATATATATATATATATATATATACATAATTCATCTAAAGCATGAACTTCAAAATATCACGATTTGGAAGCAGTTACTATATAAAAGTAACTAAACAAAAAGTATTAAACAAATTAACTGTAAAACACAAAACAATAAACCCTCGTCTCCTCGCATGTTCGCCTGTGTAGTTTACCGTTACAGATTTTAAAATAAAAATTTCTTGTGTTGAGGTTTATAGTTAATTTGAAACTGTTGGTTTAATTACTTATGTACACTTGATTTCAAGTCGTGATATTTTGAAGTTTATGCTTTTGATGAATTATACTTTTTTCATTTTTATGAGCTGCTTTTAGCGCCTGAATGCAACAAATTTCATTAGTAATGTTTAATTTTAATATATATATATATATATATATATATATATATATATATATATATATATATATATATATATATATACAGGGTGGCTAGTGGTCAGGGAAAAATACAGTAAAAAAAAATGATAATTAACCAGTATATTCTTATAGAAAATTCAAATTGATTATTTGATCGAATAATCAACATAAATTTTTCTATAAGAATATACTGGTGTTTAACACTTTTTTTTACTATATTTTTCCCTGACCACTAGCCACCCTGATATATATATATATATATATATATAAGCATTAATAAATTAAGTGCTTGATTACATGTATAATTGGTTACATGATTACATTAATCCATGGTTACAAATATGGAAATAAACATCCAAGTAAAAATTAAAAATATACCGTGCGTAATTTTTAAAAAGTACGGGTAAAATTAAATGTTAGCGTTTCAAATAATAACTTCACAGACCATGCAATTATAGAATATTCTTATTTGTTTTGATAATGGCTCAGATTGGAGCCGAAACATGTCAACAGTCTAATAAAACTTATTTTTACCGTATATAATGTTTTTATTTTACGCCTTTAAGTATATTATTACAAGATGTTATAATTTATTGTTGTATTTTTTTTTAAGACTTACATGACGGGAGGAGTGGGGTTATTATTAAAACAGCAATTTTTAGTTTTAAAAAACGGCATCTAAACTACCTATTCAGGATTTCTAAATTCTTTTTTAAAAGTATAATCAAAATTTAATTATTATTAAAATATTAATTGATAAAAGCGTATTTTTTTTAAATATATATATATATATATTACACTTTTTTTTACTTGCCTTTTATTTTCTACTTTTTAGTGATTAAAATATTTGGTTTGAGTTTATATTGAGTTTAAAAATACTCCATTGTTTCAATATCACAGCCAGTTGGCCTATTTTACCGAGCTTGGTTTGGTGCATCATTAACGCCATTGTTGACGTAACCCGTATACAGTTGTAAGCATTGGACATTTATCACCTGCGCCCGCCTAACGGATAAATGCCATAAAATTAATTTATCAATTTATAATTAAGATCTAAAAGTATTAAAATGTTGTATTTTCATCAGAAGCACACATGTGTACATATTTTTTATAATTCTAACCTATCAGGAAATGAGGGAAAGCGATTAGAAATTCTATCTTTACATACGTGAACCAATTTAAGGTAAATAAAAGAGTGTAAAAAGGAACAACTTTGAAAAGACAAATATTGTGCCTATCGTAGGCATATAGTTTTATATGGATTTTGTATGAAATTCTTTTCTATTATTATTATTTTTTCTTTGCTTTGCTTTTCTGCTTGAGGTCGACTGATTGTTATTACCCCAAAACCATTCCATATTTGTGTACGTTAAAACAAAATAACATACTACTTTACATTGAAAACGAAATATATTGCTAAACAGAGTACATACATAGTATAATACATCATATACAATAATTCGTACCTAAGTAAAATTTGAATATTTATTGTGATAAAAATATAATATAATATTTTTTTTTTTTTTTTTTTTTTTTTTAAATAAAAATAAACGCAAAAACAACTTTACCGAGTAACAACCATATATGCTGCCACTGGCGACAAAAATATTAAAATGTTGTGACTATTTTTATATTCTATTCTCATCACTATTTAAAAATAAAATATATTTTGTATTATATTTTTCTTGCACACGTTGTCAAAAGTGTATGTGTGAAAGATTTCTCTTTTGAGAAAGTGGTGCGAGGTAGAATTAAAATATAGTCGCCAGTGGCAGCCCTAATAGGGAGTTTCTTGCACCAGGTCCACGAAACAGATCATATTACGAAATACTCTGATGACTGCCATTATCCGACGTCCGTTATTACGGTGGATCTAGGAAAATTGATAATGTTCTTTGCTAATTTTATGGTCATTACCTCATCTTCCCCTAAAATTCATCAATGTCTCAGTTGCTGCTAACGTAGGAACTTCAAATTCAGGAGTTTCAAAGTGTTCGTCGTATTTAATATAAAAACTTCATAATTTTTTTCAATCATCTATTTACAAAACAAATATACTTATTATTCAATTTGCTTTTAAGCATGTATAATAGACATTTTGCACTTTTAATGTTTTACTTTAATATAAATTCTGTAAATAAAAATGCATTCGTTCAAAATTTATTAAGAAAAAAAAATCTTGCTGAGCTAATTATGGACCACCTTGGTATTTACTTTTATTTTGTTATAAATTCTCTAAATAATATTTTTTAAATCTAATATAATAAATTTTTCAGAAACATTTTATTACTTTTACTCCGAAATAGAGATAATAATGTCACGATCAATACTATATGGATTTTTTAGAATAAAAAATAATTGTTTACTCGCTACCGATATTTTTTTAACGAGTTTCACAGCTGTATTAACTATAAGACCTAGCGCATTTTTTTTTCGAAGTAGATGTTGAAGAAATAAATGTATATACATCTTTCTCAATCTCTCTAGAAAAATTACGATAAAAAATATAATTTCATTATTTGAAAAATTCTCAATGTGTCGATCAAGGGATATACAATGTTTACATTATTATAAAACGTTTTTATTTAAGTTGACAGAATAAGATTATACTAGCATAAAAAACGATAAACGATAATAGAGTTTCGAAATATTTATAATTTTATTTTGGCGTAAATTTATTTTAGATAGTTTCACTCTTTTCAAACGACATTTGTAAAATATCATTTTTTAGAAATCTCAGTTAATGTATGTTCTGTAATGATAAAAGAAACAGTTTGGGTCGGGTGTCTAGAAGCAGAATAGCATTCTTCTGGGAAGAACCATGCCTACAAATTTAGCAAAAAATTAGTCTAGGTCATCAATTTTTACACTCTTGCGGATTTTTTTGATTTTTTTTTTAACCAATTTCGCAAATGCACTCCATTACCTCTTATACACATAAATATACACTACCTACCATATCTGTAATGTAACACGCATTCTAAATTAGAATGGCTAGATTACACCAAACAATAATTTATTTACGTTCATGTGCAATTTCACGCGGAGTTACACAAACACAAACACTTAGAAAGTTTTTTAATAAAGTTCTTTGGATTGTCGAAATTTTGGTAGAATTACTTCTCTACACGTGGGTTTTTGGACATATATTTTTGGTTGAAACTAGTCTAAGTTTCTTGGTAAATTTCTGTTATCCTTCGTACAACTCTGGTATTTTAGAGTCACGGCAGATCTCTACTCAGCTTAGTAGATCAAAAGCAAATCCCATCACTGGCACTTGGACCATCGTATATATGAACCATTAGGATTTAAGTGGGATTCTGAAGAAGAAAGAAGTGGGTTGAAGAGTCTAAATGCCTAATATCTGTTCGTGTAACCTCATAGTTTTTTATGATAATTAACTGCTTCTGTAACGTCAAATGAGTTCTTGAATGGATATTTAGGATCACTCCAGTAAGTTTTATGAGAACCATATGCAACTCTCCACTTTCGGTAAATTGGTCGGAAAGGAGGGACATTTTGTAGACTCTATTATAAATTAGTAATTAAATGACGGATTCCGTTCAATACTAATATTATAAACAAGTAACGCTTGTTTGTGTGTTTGTTTGCAAGGGGTACAGAGACGACTTAAAAAATATAGATGGCAGAATGCTGGCAAGCATCTCTGCTCCAACATAGGCTATAAATTTATATCTGTACAACAACCCCCTAAGGAAGTGCAGGAGCAAAAAAAAAATTTAAATTGCGATTTCTGTAATACTGCTGGAGTTAGAAATTGGAAATTTGGTATGGTGGTTACTTTTAAGATGTAAATACTAGCTACACAGTTAAGAGTAGCTAAGCACAGTTAAGCTAGACAGTTTCTAAAAACTTCTAAATTTAAAGTGCGAAAGGGGGAAAACGGTCTAAATAGTTATTTATTTGGTACTGTTAGGGCTAGAAGATTTAAAAAAAATGACATTTCTGTTACTTTTAAGACGTAAATATGCTTACATAGAACCGTGTTTTTATTTATTATTTTATTATTATTATTATGTAAAATGTAAAAGAGTTCTGGAATAAAAAGCTTTCTAAAATTGCGAATTCTATGATACTGTTGGAGTTAGAAACTTGAAATTGGGCATGATAATTACTTTTAAGATGTAAATATTCCGAAAGAACAGTTTCTAAAAAATTCGAAATTTAAAAGGGAAATGTGCGGAAAATGTTCTAAAAACGTTCTACATTATGATTAATTTGTAACGATTAAGACAAGAAACTGGAAACTTGGCATGACTGTTACTCTTATGACGTAAATAATCGCACAGAACAGTTTTTTTTAAATCCAAATTTAGAAAGGTGCAGGAGGAAAAAAAAAGTTCTAAAATTACAATTTCTGCGATATTGCTGGGGCTAAAAACTTTAAATTTCGCACAGTGTTTACTTTTAAGATGTAACTCTAAGAACGCTTTCTAGATAATTCGAAATTTAAAAAGGTAAAACGAGCGGAAAACGCTCTAAAAACGTTCTAAATTACGATTTATTTGGAATTGTTAGGGCTAGAAACTTGAAATATATAATACAATTAGATTTCTTTCCCCACCCCTGAATCAATCGAAATACCTCATGCAATTTCAATACAACGTATTTTAATGTATTTTAATGCTAATTTTTTAAGTACAAGAGGAAATGAAGCTTTTTAACACTTTCTAACATAATTGAAAAGTGTTTATGAATTCGGTTTGCTTGTCTGTCTGCCTGTCCATGCTCTAACTCACGTAAATATATACGTATTGTCATGCAATTGATATATGTTATTGAGGTTTACTATGGCATGTTTGGTATTGAAAATGAGGCGTGTAGTACTAATAGTTTTTTTATTGGGGTACTCAAAAGATTTCCTTTACAAAAAAAAAAAAAAAAAAAAAAAATTTTTTTTTTTTTTTTTTTTTTTTTTGAAAATGTGTATTTAACAGTGCCCAAAATGAATATACAGTGGTAACCAAAACAGGCATGACCCAATTTGGGCACATACCTAAGAATCTTTCGACCCAAATTGGATTTTATTTTTTTCTGTGTGCAGAATACATATTTATGGACATAAAATTATAAAGGTTTCGAAAGCGCAAGAAAAAGTGCCAGATAATCGCCCATACCATCTGTTTTAAATAATGTAGAATTGCATTCGTTGCATCGAGATACAATAGACAATGTACTCTAAATAAAGTTTTTTCTCTCATTTAATTTACTAGTTTTTGGAATTGATTTTTTGAAAATTAATTTGTCCTTTTGATTTTGGATAGTCTTCAATTATAAACTGCTAATAACAGCATCGGAAAAATAAATCTCATCTCATGTATTTTATACCTGAATAGTCAGTTATTTTCCATTTTTTAGTTTTCATATTTAATTTCTGTAATTTTACAGTAACATTTATTTTTGATATTTATGTTCATCGTAATTGAAAATGTATAAAATGAAAGATTTTCTTTTTATTTTATTAACAACTTAAATAATTATGTTCATTTATGTATACTTCTTTTCTAGCATATTAAAAAAAATTACGTATTTTCACATATTTTTTTTTAAACAAATTATAGTAGAATCTCGATTATACGTCGCTCAGTTACACGGAAAACTTTGTTCTTACCTGACACTCCTAGCATATTTAATTATAAAGGTGTCTGTGGCTGTATTCCTCAATTCCGGACGAATATGTATTATAATTTGTTATAATCAATTATAAAAAGCTTTAAAAATGTTAGAAATGGCAAACATACTATTAAATTATTTCCATACTCTGTAAATTTTAATAAATAAAACAGAATATATATTGTCATAATAATTATTCAAAACACTTCGGAAAATTTCGAAAATCATGTGCATTTTTCACCAACTGACCGTAATCCCTGACTATTTTAATTTCTCTGGGCTGCAAAAAGGCATAAATTGTTTGAAAATGAGAAAAAAGCAAATGTAACTGATTTCTTTGATATTAGAATCAGAAATCTTACTGCCAGCAAACATTTTGAACATTTGAAGAAGAATTCCTTTGAGACCTATACGCTACTATGCTGTTTGTCTCGAATGATCCATACTTTTTTATTCACAGAAATACATACAAGACGTTGACAAATTGCATAAATCTTCTTCTTGACAAGGACGGGATAGAAACCAGGAAGTAGACAGCACTCAAGACACACACACAATGAAATCCATGCCTTACCAGGATTCGAACCCGAGCCCTCACCGTGGCGGTCACTTCCGCTACCAACCACGCTGCGCTGCCGTGCCGGCGCTGCCAGCAAATCACAAAGAAAACGAAATGCAAAATGTATTAATGATTTTTTTTATATATACGATTATGATTTAAAATTAATATTAATCATAATTTAAAGTTTTTAAAAATAGAAAATTCACTTGATAATGTCTTCTCGACTATCCGACGATTACGATTTCCCCCCTGTTCACGAGAGTGTCAGGTAATCGCGGGAGTCTAGCGTATACCTTATTGTGATCTCTCAAAGACAACTTAAACCCATAATAGGCACTCTAAAAACAAAAAAAAAGGTTCGATGCATCCAAATGATATATATAAAAAAAAACACTTAATTTAACTCCTTGCACTCAAGGGAATATTAGAGTATAGCGTGCCAGTGATCGCTTAAGTAGAGATTCACGCATCTGGCAGCGTTTAGGAGAATGGGCCTTCTCTGCAAGCAGCATGTAGAGTGAAGCGATAATTGGAAAACTGAGAAAACTCACTGGAAGCTGACTCTTGGATACGGATGCTCATGGCGTTCATTTAATTTATGGGCCCATTATGCGAAGAGGGAACTCGGGATAAGTTTATTAAAGGACGGACGATGCGATGGAAGGAAATTTTGAAATAAATCGATATTTCACAAAGAAGATTATAAAAGTTGTACATAAGTGTTAGTAATATTTATTGCGAAGAATTGTATAATTTAGATTCTTTCATGTTATTAGACACCTACAAGGAAAATCACATTGATAATCTTTTGTTTTTATAAAGATGAAATTTTATTGTTATTATCATTTATTATTATTATTATTGTTGTTGTTATTATTATTATAATTATTATTGTTATTATTATTTATTATTGTTATTATTATTTATTATTGTTATTATTATTATATATTATTATAATAATAATTTTATTATTAATATTTAAATGCCTACTTCAGTTAAAGAACATTGAAAAAAAAAAGATTAGTAAATAATAGAAAATTGGTAATTTTGATAAATTTTATTTAAAGATTTCTACTGTTAAAGATACTGTTAAAGATAAAATTACTGTATGCAGTGCATTCGAAATCCATTATTTTATTATCTGAGCGAGAAATAATTTTTAAAACCTGTTTTTTTTTAATGATGACATGATCGTTTTGTGTGACATGGACAAAGTTTTGTAAAACAATTCAATCTATCCTCATAAGAAACAGGTATTATTATTCTGAAAATTCAGTTCGAACTGCTGAACTATGTGTATTAGTGCGTAAAATAATTTCAGGTAATCACACTGAAACACAAAATAACAAAAATGGGTTCATAAATATGTCATAATAGGTGTCAAAAATAGGTTCATGAATGATCTCTAAGATTATTTCTCAGTAAAACAACCCACTTAACTACCCACTTAACAACCTCAGTTTAACAACCCACTCTGAGTATAACAAACCACCACCCAACTACAGTTAGGAAGTCAATTGAAATCACTTTAAGAAAGAGGGATCCTTGTAATGATAATTGTTCATTTAACATACCAAGTATATGGATAAACGTTCTGAAAATAATTTAACCCCTTTTTCACCGTTTGGTTGGTTTTGTTTCACTTTTTCATCGGTAGATGGCTTCATCATATTAAGTGTATTGTTCCCCCTTTTTTCATTCTATTTTCCCATCGTGTTCCCTCCCATTTCTCACTTCCATCTCGTCAAGATGTAAACATCACCAGTTTTGTCTTTTGATGTCCCTGATGTTGGCTGTATAGTTTTAGCCGAAACTGATACTGTTGGAGGTGGTAGTGAATGTAGATACATGTAATGAATCTACTAACATCGTTGTATTAGCAGTTTGATTAGTACTATACCGCTACTTGTAGACTTATAAAGGTATCAAGATGATGTTGTTTGGAGATCATACAAACCAACACGCTATGGGACGAAGTATTTTTGGATGAGTCAGCATTAAATGAAATACCTTGAGAAAACTATGCAGATGAGAAAGCAATTGTGGGTCACAATGCTGAAGCCATGAAAAAAATAATAATAATATAAGGAAAATGACTGTAGCAGAATCTATTGCACTCTTTATAGACACGTGTTAACCTGAAGAAAATGTCGTCTTATAATAGAAAAATATATAAAATCACGAGTTCTTGAAAGCAAACTTTTCAAACTTATGTGTGAAGTTATTTTAAGCCAGTACCCGTTCCTTCTTCTGCAGGCTGAAGTAAGATGGTTATGTTGAGGAAGAATATTTACACGTTTGATGAAACTATTTTGCAGAAGTGATATTAGAAAAACCATAACGCTTAAAACTGCCAAAATTTTTTAATAACTGGGTATGGAAATTGTGTATTTGGCCAACATGTTTATCAAAATGGATTAAATTACTGTATTATGGCAATAGAAACTGCCACAGTTTTCTATGCATTTGCCAAAAATGTCTTTTAAGAGGAAACGTGTGTTGGTTGAATTGTGAGGGAAAGGAAGATATCAGTTACTTTCCTCTTGCTGCATGTTCTTGCTAATGTTCCTTTATCTTCAGAAACCAATAGATTTCTGAGATTTAAAGAAGTATTCCTAAAACAAAAGATTATTTTTTCATGTGCTTTCAATTCTCAAGTACACATCTGCATGTTTAACAAAGATGTTAAACAAACATGTTCAACATTCAAACATGCTAAATTAACAACGTAAAATGAACATTATTTTGTTATTCTTGCATGTATAAATTTGGTTACGAAGTTGAATGTTTCCTAAGGAAATGATAGCAAGCCGGGTTCAGAAATGATTAACACACTGCAAAAAAAATACTCAGAAACGTTTTCGAAAATATTGCGGGTAGCAAAAGGTACTTTTGTTTGAGACATGCTTTTTTTAATATCTGAAATCTATTGGTGTCTGAGGTTTTTAATGATAAAAGAACACTTTTCGGAATCTTGGGTAACTTGGAAGAGATTATAGTACATTTTAATAAACTTCCTTTCTAGATCAAGAATTTTTTCATTTTAATAGGGTAGTACATTTATTTTGAGAAAAAATAATAATTTAGTCTCTTTCATCTTATCAGACACGTTTGCATTCGCGAAAATCGCCATAAAGATAATTTTATGCTGTATGAAAAAGAAAAAATTATAAGTTTTAAATTATTATGTCTATAAGAAAAGATATAAATAACAAATTAAAGCTATATATGGAGAAAACGTAGAAAGATAAAAAATGTTATAAAGAAAGAATAATGAATATCAACATATTAATATTACACATCTTTAATTTCGACGACTCTTTCGTCTTTTCTCACATACTGCTTCTTCTGAAAAAAATATTTTTTTTAGAAGTGCTTTGATTTAAAATATTTTGAATTTAAAATTTCATCACAAAAATTAATGAAACTCTATATTCCCTTCACAGAAAAAAAAAAAAAAACATGAAAAATATAAACTTGAGAAGGTTAAGAAGTCACTTGCGACTTGCTGAATTAAAGAGAGAAAGTTCATTTTTACACTTTCTATTTTCTAAAAAAATAAAATCGACACCACTCCTTTAAACGGGAGCAAAATTTCATCAAATAGTAATTTTTTTCTTAAAAAAAAAAAAAAAAAAAAAAAAAAAAATCACATTTATTTATTTTGTTTTAGACTTTATACTTTTTACATACATATTTTGAAGCATAAAGTTTAATCTTAATAACTTTTTTGAAGAAAAATGTTTACATTAGATAAAAAGTAAATTGAGTAAAATTAATGATTATTTCATAAAACTGAAAAAAAAAAAATTACACTGTACATAGGGAAAAAAAAAAGAAAGATAGTTTTTTTTTAAATAATTTCTCCTCCCTTTTCCACAAAAAAGTAAGTATATCATAAAATGAATGTTAATTAATTCATCATAAAATTAATATTAAAATTAAAATTAAATGATGAAAATAAGAAAAATGTACAGCAATATAATATCTTTATTTGAGTAAAAATTATAGATTTAAACTCATGGATAAGAAAATGTGCAAAAACAGAATGATTTTAGAAAACTATTTATTTTGATTGAAAATGTCGTTGCAAAGCTAACTCTGAAGTAATAGTTAAACCACATTGCTTACACTAGAAAACAAACCACTTTTAGGTAGATTTTGTAAGAAATATAGGTAAATTTCGTAAGAAATACTACTTATTACATTCTCCCCTAAGTTGGAATTTTTGAAAAAAAATTGCAGATCAACGCCGACCATAACTTCCAGAACCCAAAACCACCCCAGTTCAAAACTTTATATCTATCTATCTATCTATCTATGTCACTTTTTTATCGACACGATAACTTCAATAATTCTGCACAAATCTCTTCCAAACTGATACATAAAATCAAGGGGCATAAAATCTCGGTCAAGTTCGTTAATGGGCGAAATCAAACCAAGGGGGTGTGGGGGGGAAATGGGGGGGGGGGCATTTTGTGAAAACAGAAAAAAACCATAACTTCTTAATTATGATACGTATCGAATCCGTTTAAAGTTATTATTACTGCTAGGAAAACGGCCGAAAATTTTATGTATGACAGATTTTTGATATCATTAAAAATGGTCCCAAAGGGGGAGGAGGGGGGGGGGGTTAGAAGAAAAAATTCATAACTTCGTCAATTCACAAAATATCAAATCCGCTTAAATTTATTATAAATCCCTTTAATATTATCTAAAACTTATATACTGGCAAGTTTTTTATAGGACCAACCCTTATAGCCAAAAAAAAAAAAAAAAAAAAAAAAAAAATCCTTGCCGGTTCCGCCTGCAAACAAGTTAGATTTCGAAGTGGGTGGTCGCAACTGCTGCATCATGGCAAAAAGGTAATCTCTTCTGCAATTCCCAACAAACACGCTCCCCACGGTCTGCATCTTCGAAATCTACCTGTGGCTGTAGGCCGAGCCGTCAGGGATTTTTTTACTGCATTCCTCCACAATTGTAGGTATTCTATACAACGTGAATAAACTCATTTTAAATTTTAAAAAAAAGAAAAAAGAAAAAAGAACAAGGTGTAACCATTCTAATTTTGTTAAACATTGTGATCCATGCGCCAGAGTTACAATATGAACAAAAAATACTTTGACTGGCACCTACAGATGTTTTCTGGAAGAGTTGTCACACTTTAAATAAATCAGCATCATTAGTAAATCTAGGAAGTACCCGGATGCCGACAAATCATCTCTCACGGCATATCCTCATGAGAAATGACATTTCTCTCTTACTAATTTAGATATTCGTGCAACTAAGTCCATGTACCTCTAAAATAGGAATGGACTAACATTGAAAGGCAGGTGAAAACTTTTGGTCAAGGTGTTTGAGTTGGAGAAGCACAATTATAGATACGGTAAGTATACCCCCTACCCCCGCCCCCCGAAAAAAATGAGCAATAGTCATTATACTCCAATTTTAAAAGTTGCCTCCATCTTAAAAAATGGCTGAGATTATAGCAGTTTGAAATTCTAGAGTGTCTGACATTTTGAAACAAAACAGCAGATTAAAACAAATCTGGGATTAATTTATGAGTTTTAGTGAACGGGATTCCTCGCAAATTATTATCTTACGTTAATGTAATCATTTTCCCAATCACACGCATAAAACTATATTAATATCCAATAGCGTTAAATTCTCGCCAAGCTTGGCGACACTTGGCGAAATACTGCCAAATTTGGCGACCAAAATAAGTGTCCATAAATGAAGCCAAGTTGATTATAGTTGATTAATTTGGCGAATTTCTTATTCAAATTTAGCATTAACGAATCTTTCGTAATCGGGCTTTTTGCATTTTAGCTTGCTGCTTTCGAGTAACATTAGCTACATAAGATAGCTACCTTTTCCTCCCGGTACAGGCTGGAAGGACTTTTTTATTTAAAAATATACGTCATTTTAGTTGTACATCATGTAGCGCCATAAAAAATACTATTTTGCGCAAGTTCTGAAAAAAAAATACTATGAGAAACCTAATGAAAATATTAAAAACAATGTACGATAAATAATAAAAATAAAAATTTTGAAATTAAAAAATAACAAAATACATTTTTAATGTTAATTCATTTCAAATATGATATTTAGTTATCGTGTTATGGAAATAAGTTTTAAAAATATAATCCTATTTTAAACAATGTTTAGTCATAAAACAAACATCTATTTCATTTTATTTCAGGAAATATTTTGAATATAATTTTTTTTTAAATTCTTAACAAACGAATGGATGTTGCAGAGGAAACAAACGAAATATACTTGAGAATTATGCTTTTCCAAACAGAATATTATTTCTATCAATGACAAAATAATAATAATAATAAATAAAAGGAAACCAGAAGAATTTCAAATCACATTAAATAATTCCCTTAGAATAAAAGCTTAGTATTTGTCTCACAAATTAAGTTGTAAGATTTTAATTTATTTTTATAGGTATGTAAACATTATTTCTTAATGCAAAAGTTAAATTATAGTAAGAGGACAATTTTTTTAATTAAATTAAACTTTCATTTAACTCACGCTTACTTATAAAAATAAAAATAAAAATCATGCTTCTATTTGAATGCACTCTTTAAACAATTGAGCATTCGAAGTAATAAAAGACTCTACTTCAATTTCAATCACAGACTTAATTTATTTAATTAAGGATTTAGTGCGCGCATTTAATATGAATAAAAATTTTTGTGGAAAATTATTAGGTTTTAGGATGGCATAAATAAAAAAATAATTTTAAATTGGAGATATTTTGTTTCAAAATACAAACGTTACTTTCAGGAAATCCTTTTTATTGTTGTTGGATATGCACTGTTTACTTGAAATCTAAACAGGAGTTAATTTTTAACAAGCGATATAATTTATACAGGGCGTCTCTTCTTATCGTTTACCTATAGCTAATTCCTAAATCGCTAGTTTTCGAGGTATAGTTCCAATTGCAAAAATGTTTCAAATGTTGTTCTTCATCACACGGAAATCGATATGCGTCAAAATAGTTATTATTATTATATATATTTTTAAGACGTTACGAAACTTAGCGAGTGATTATGCTTGGAATTTTATGAAAATCCAGACTGACTTTCCAAAAATAGCGAAATGCGTCTAAATCCGTCGACCTCCTTCCGCAATATATACACTGCAAAAAAAAAAAAAAAAAAAAAAAAAAAGTGTTGATTTTACAGTATAATACTGGCATCCCAGCTGCCAGTATTGCGTGGTTGCGTATTACTGCTTATTTTACTGTTTATTACTGTTAATTTTAAGGTATAATACTGCCAGCTGGGGTGTTAGTATTATACTGTAAAATCAACAATTTTTTTTTTCAGTGTATAGCAGCTAGACGACCACAGATACCATACCATTATCATACCATTGAACAAAATAACCGTCAGAGTCAGATTCTCAGAGATTCCTACATAGTTTACGAAACTTAAATAGATGGCAGAATAGGTAGCAGAAATGTTAGAATTCAGGATATGATCTCATTCGAAAATCTCAAAATTCACTCGACCACAGAGTACCTTCATAAAGCAGGAGTTAGGCACTGTACAACAAAGTGTTAAGAGATCGAGTAATTTAGGAATTATGTAGGATTCAAGTTTAGAGCTCCTAACACTAAAAATTCATTTGAAATCGTTGCAAAACATATTGCAATGAGGGTAGCTTTTTAGGCGTATCTCGAAACCTGCTTGGCAGAATGAGCTTTAATTTTGGATTCGCATATTTGAATCTTCCAGAAATCGATTTTTTTTAAAATTCATATGTAAGAAATTAAGGTACTCCTCTATTATCCCGTCGACCACTTTTCATAACAAAAAACTATCACCAAAAAGTAAGATTAAACGCCAAAAAGGCAGTCCCATGCATGTAAAGGTATGTATGTAAAACATGTATGTTTGCATGTAAACAACCCTTTAACACTACTTTTACTTTTAACACTTAGCTGAAGAGTGGTTGTGAATTTGGTTTGTTTGTCTGTCTGTCTGTCCGTACTCTAGATCTCGTAAATAAACTTGAATTGCCGTGTAATTTTTATATGTTATTGAAGATTACTACATAATTTTCGGTGTTGAAAATGAAGTGTGCAGCATTTATAGCCCATTTACAGTTCACACATAAAAAAAGTGCGTTCCATTATCCTCCATGGCAGATTAAATAGTTTGTGATGCACTTTATTGATGTTAGGATATTTCAAGCATAATTAAAGCCATATGTATCGCTTAGAAGGACTACAACATGCTTCCTCCGGAATATAGAATAAGTATAGCATTTATAGTACTTTTACAGGGACGCATAAAAGAATTCAAATACATTATGATCCACCAGGGAAAATAGTTTATGGTGCATTTTAATGATTATATGATATCACAAACATAATAAAATTAAAAATTATCACTGAGGTGAAACACAACATGATTTCTATAGATTATAGAATGAGTAGCATTTACCGTTCATTTACAGAGACGCACAAAAGAACTCGGTTACAGAACTAACTATGATAGATAATTGATGGAAATGCGTTTTCGCTAGAAAAAAATAAAACCCAGTTTGTGTCGCAAGATTCTTAGGTATGTGCCCAAATTGGGTCATGCCTGTTTTGGCTACCACTGTGTATCCATTTTGGGCACTGTTAAATACACATTTATTTTATTGTTTATTTTATTTTATTTTTTTTAAATGGGTATTTAACAGTGCCCAAAATGCATACACAGTGGTAACCAAAACAGGCATGACCCAATTTGGGCACATACCTAAGAATCTTTCGACACAAATTGGGTTTTTTTTTTCTGTGTATGATATTTTTAAACGTATCTAATTTTTAGTGTATTATGTTGTCTGTATAAATTCATTAGATCATGTACAGGACTGCACGAAATAATTCGCGCACATTACCGGATATGGGCAGAAATTGCTGAAAATGGATTTTTAATGAGTTATATGGTTTTTTTTTTCTTTAATTGCTTATTTATATATTTCATTCTATGAAAAAATAAAATTTCTTAATAATATTCTGCAAGTGTTGGTAAACGTTCCATAATCTATGCTTGATGCTAGTTTTTTCTTTCTTGTTTAGATTAAACTTAGTATAGTGAAACATGCATAATCTAAGAATTTATGAAATTTAGAACTGCTTGGCATAAATATTATAAACTGAATTCCTCTTTCTTCTTATTCACTATTTTCCCTGGGCATCCAGAACAAATATTTTGTTATCAAAGGCAAATAATTCCCTCATGTTATAAGTGTATTTCTATAAAAGGGCAAGGTCTTTCATCAGCTCTTTTATTAAGTATCTCAGTTCATTGTACTCACTCGCTACCTCCGAATCTGTTAGAAATAAACTAGAAACTATTCGACGTGTGTGGAAATCCATAATTTAGTATGTATATAGAAATATTTTGAGATATTTCCTCAACAAGTATCAAGCTTAAAGGGTTTGATTAATAGAAATGAAAACGAAATGCAGATGCATGATGGTCATTCTAAGTTATGCAGAATGTATTTGAGTATAGTTTGTAACATGTCTTAAATAACATAAATAAAAAAAAAAAATCAATTGAATTTATTGGATATGATTCAGAAAGCTACATTATGCTGAACATATTATTGTCTGAGTGCAACGAAGACTCATACACAGCGCAGTATTACTTTGCCCCATATATAGCTACGATGGATATTAAAACCTTTCGTCAAGCATAACTCAAAAAATATTTAACGGATTTCGTTCAAATTTTTACAGCAGGTACCTATAAAGGTGACAACGACGTCTATTTATTACCAAGAATAAGTGTCAAACCGTTTGGAAATTATATTATAAAAAAATAGATAAAAAAGCACAATTAAAGTACATACGTCACGAAATTTTTGTGCGTACGTCATTTTCACCGGCGGGAGATTTTCGTAGACAGTCTGAATTGAAAAGTTCATGGAATACATGGAGCAAAAAAATATGCAAGCACTAATATTCAGCACAATAAAATATATTTCAATTTAATAAAAATGGAAAGTTAATCTGGAATTTTTTCTGTTTGAAAAGTATTAGAGATTAGTAAGAGTAGTATTAGTATTAGAGATTTGGCGTAAATCACATTATTAGCAGCTTTTTTATTTTGCGTGTGTATGTTAGGAACAATTCTTTGATGTTTAAATAAAAGGTTTCGATTTGTGGCATTATTTCTTATTTTCTTTTCCTTTTTAGTATTTTAAACGGAATTAGTGAAAGGCGTGTATTTTAAATTAAATGAGTGAAAGACGTGTATTTTTAATGTATGTATTTCAAATGAAATCAGTGAAAGATTTATATTTAAATGAAATGAATGCAATATGAAGATGTTATGAGAAAAATATTTGGCGATTTATCAACTGCGCCAAGTTAACATAAAAGTACCAATACATATGTGGGTACTTCTCTATTATCCCGTCGACCACTTTTCATAACAAAAAACTATCGCCAAATAAACGGGAGAACGTTGTCATTGAAATATCAAAATACATAAATAAATAAAATATAAGAATTTAAGCACACAATTGTTATTTTAATGAATGAAATAACTAATAAATCAGTAAAACATAATGAAAAATTCACGCAAATGTCGCGTTAAAAACCACTTGATGACATCTGATATCAAGCTTCTGATATCAAGTAAATGGGACTGCATTTTTGGCGTTTAATCTAACAGTTTGGCGATAGTTTTTTGTTATGAAAAGTGGTCGACGGGATAATAGAGAAGTACCCACATATGTATTGGTACTTTTAATAATAATAAATCAGTAAAACATAATGAAAAATTCACGCAAATGTCGCGTTAAAAACCACTTGATGACGTAACAAACACGTATAATGCTTCTGATATCAAGTAAATGGGACTGCATTTTTGGCGTTTAATCTAACAGTTTGGCGATAGTTTTTTGTTATGAAAAGTGGTCGACGGGATAATAGAGCAGTACCTCTATGTGAAATGAAACAAGGCACAGATGTCATATACGCACCACGTTGGCGCGATTTTTCCCTCCACCAGCTTGGGGAAAACTTTGTTTTTGAATATTAGTTACAAATAGTGTGACAAATAGTACACGTGATTTTTTATTTCAATATAAAAATAAAATAACGTAATAAATGAAACAGCTTCTATTATTTCAAAAAAGGAAATAAAAATAAATAAATAATACACAATTGAATCCATTTGGACACTACACTGTTAACTAGTATTTTGAAAACACAAATTGCACAAATTGTGCTTATTAGTTGCTAAAATCAGTGTAAAAATTGTTTTAAACTCATAAAAGAGCTAAAATCCTACATGTTTCGGCTTTAAACTTAAAGCCATCATCGGGGAAGAGGAACAACACAAACGACTACTGATCTTTTAATTTTCGACACGAGAAAATTGAAATCAACAGTATGGAAAAATTTAAATAAAATAAGCGGGCGCTCTCTGTTGCCAAAGAGCGAAAAACAAAACAATGAATTAACAAGGGGTTAAAAATGTATCCCATAAACTAGGTATGTTGAAAGAAAAGTTATCATTACAAATACAATCTTTTCTAATTTTAATTTCCAATGATTCCCTAACTAATAAATAATAGTTTGATATAAATAAAGGCGCGGATGTCATATACGCACCACATTGGCGCGATTGCAACAAAATGGCAATTTTATGCCTCACATGGTAACCCGGTTATTTTGTTTCAATTGTTGTTTATTAACTTTTATTTTTTATTTTAATTCTATAAATTGTTTTTATTATATATATCAATATTTATTTATATCAAACTATCATTTATTTATTTTTATTTCCCATTTTTGAATAATAGGAGCTATTTCATTTATTACGTTATTTTATTTTTATATTGAAATAAAAAATTACATGCTATTATTGTAACTAATATTCAAAAACAAAGTTTTCGCCAAATTGGCGGGGGAAAAATCGCGCCAATCTGGTGCGTATATGACATCTGTGCCTAAATTAATATTGATATACATATAAAAATAATCTATAGAATTAAAATAAAAAATAAAAGTAAACAAACACAACAAACAGTTTTCGCCAAAGGGGCGGGGGAAAAATCGCGCCAACGTGGTGAGTATATGGCATCTGTGCCGGGATTTTTACCCTTTTATCTGTGCTTTCGGAAATATAAAAAAATTAAAAAATTCTTATATCAGGTGTATAATGTTTTGCATTTTTATACGGACCACTTCTCCATTTTAAGATTTTAAATGCTATTTAAATCAGATATTTCTTTCTTGAGATTCCCACAAGTTTTTTCCGGTAATTTTTTTAGTTCGCTTATTAATTGTTTACAATTTGCCCCCCTGGCAATAACAATTATTTATCACAAAAAATGGGTACTTCTCTATTATCCCGTCGACCTTTTCATAACAAAAAACTATCGCCAAACTGTAACGCTAAATAAACGGGAGAACGTTGCCATTGAAATATCAAAATAAATAAAATATAAGAATTTAAGGACACAATTGTTACTTTAATGAATGAAATAACTAATAAATCAGTAAAACATAATGAAAAATACACGCAAATGTCGAATTAAAAACCACTTGATGGCATAACAAATACGTATAATGCTTCCGGCATCAAGTAAATGGGACTGTATTTTTGGCGTTTAATCTTAGTTTGGCGATAGTTTTTTGTTATGAAAAGTGGTCGACGGGATAATAGAGAAGTACCCAAAAATGGCTTAGTTTTGTTAAATTTGTTTGTTATGTATTTTCATTTCTTATTAAAATATCGAAAATGGCAATAAAATTTTATTTTAGCACCGTACTTAATTTTTTAAAATGGCTCAAAAACATGGTTTAATAAACGTATATTTGTAAATATTTTAAAAAACATGTTTTTCCGCTCTCTAGAAAAATTTGTAAGATTCTACAACTGCCTTTGGCACCAACCAGTACATGATACGGAACTTTTCCCTATTCAGATACACAGAAAAGGTTGGTCACAAACAAGAGTAATGCTAGCAACAATATTGTTTTAACTCTATAAGAGTTAGAAACAATAATGATATTAAATTCCCCGATTAGCTTAGGGCCCGATTACGGAATTTTCTCCTAGAAAAAAAAAACTGTAGAAGTCTTTTACATTTGTTTCGAATGAAGCTCGATCAACAAAGTATTAATTGATAATACAAACAACACTAATATTAACATGGGGGCAAAAGTTTGAATTTAAGTGTATATATTTGGAACCCTCCCCCCCCCCCCCAACCACCCACCAAAAAAAGAAAAAGAAAGTTACAGAAATGAATTTAAAATGACGTGAAGCCACCCTTTCTGACATAAGAAATTGGCTGCGAACCCGATTACGAAACTTTCACTTAACTTAATAACATGTATCTAATAGCCCTGAGGACAATTCCCCTTCCCAGTTATACGGACCTTGGGGCTTTTTTAAAAAGCTTGACGCAGTTCGGGTTGAAGAAGTTTAGATTTACTTTCAAATGACATAAACTACTATGAAAATAAAACTGGTGAATTATTATGCTGGTTTATGTTTGTATTTAAAAAAATTGCATCTGATTACACTCTTTAGATAAATTACTCCTGTTTGCATTTAATAACAGATAAACGGCTTCCGTTTACTAAATTGTTTAAATATTGGGAAGAGTTGGCGAGAGATAGATAGACGTGTAAACAAACGGGTAGAGAGACGGATAGCGACAGAGATAAGCTAACGGGTAGCGAAACGAATAGACAGACGGGTAGCGAGGCAGGTGCAAAAAAGGGTTGACAGAGGGGTAGTGAGATGGGTAGGGAGACGGGTAGCGTGGTGGATAGAGAGACGAGTACAGAGACGACTTGACAGACGGGTAGAGAGAGGGGTATATAGACAGACAGACGTGTTGATAGATGAGTAGTGTAACGGGAAGCGAGACAGGTAGAGACACGATCAAAGAGTCGGGTAGAAAGACAGACGGATACTGAGACGGGTATACAGAAGAGTAGAGAGACAGTAGACAGATGAGTTCGGAGAGAGACACAGTTAAGACATACGAGTAGTTAGACTGGTAGACACGTTTGTAGCAAAGCATGTTATCAATGTGGTTTGAAGTATACGAGTTTCTATAAATAGTTATACAAATAAACAAAGGAAATTTTTTTAATTCAAATATTAAATATTTGATTTAATATTTCAATATTTAATATTTTATTTTTTAATATTTTATTTAGATATTTGTCACAAAGAAAATGTTGCAAAAATTAAATTAAATTTGCGTTAAACTACGCTTGCTAAAATACGCTATTGGCTGCAAATCTGATTATGTGACTTTAAAAATATCGTTTTAAAAGATCCGGCGGTTTTTTTTTTAAGTTTTGAGCAATTCCCGCTTAAGAAAATGAGATTATTTGCCAAATGTTATAAAAAAATGCATATGAAAATATAACAGTATATGAATTTATATATGATATTTTGTAATTATATCATTTAATTTGCTATTTTTCATATGTTGTATCTTTATCTATCTCTTGTCTATCATATGCTGTATATTCACTTAGATTCTTGTTCATATCTTCTTTATATCGTAATTGTTAACTTTATGTTCTCAGCAATATCACTCAGACTAATCCCTTTGAGGGAAGTCCTAGTATCACTATGTACCTGTCATGGGTATTTTCTTCAAAGCAACGAAATATATAATGGAACGTAGAGTGAGATTGCGTTTAAACTACTAGAATCATATATATAATGCTAAATTAGTTAAATTCCGTTAGTTGTTAAATTATCAGCGAACAGAAATGAGCAGTACCTTTAGGCCATTTTCCTTAAGCACAATGTTCATACCATAATAATAATAATAACAAGAACGAAAAACCATGCGTCAAGCATAGATTATGTAACACTTTCCACACACCCACACTGGGTATCGTCCTCGTAGGTCAGTGGTAAAGCCTTGAAGCGTTATTCCAGGGGTCCGGGTTCGATTCCCGGCTTGGACATTTTTCACTCTGTCGGTTTTACGCTCAGTTTAGAAATGTAAAAATTCATGTTTATTATTCTTAAAAAGTAATATATCAGATTAATTATGGCTACCTTTTATATAGGTTGTATGATATAAAGCAAATAATAAAGCGCATGTTTTTTTTTCTTTTACTTTGATTAGACTTTTTTAATCATATATTTACTTTTCATATGTTCGTTTTTCAGAAGACAGTAACCGTATTGCTTAAGATTGAAATAAAATCATCATTAAAAAAAAAAAAAAAAAAAAAAAAAAAAAAGATATTTTCATGCATATAAACTTCATGTAAATATATATATTTTTAAATACGTACCCAAATTTAAAAACTTTGTTTATTTTATTATCTAAAACATAAGGATAATGGTACAATACATATTATGGACGATAATAAACGGATACAGAAACTTTCTTTACCTAAAAATTCAGAAAATGCCTTATCATGATCAGGATTTAGAATGTCACTCATTTTAGAAATCACGTTTAGCTCTGAAAAGTACCATCCATTAAATCATTTGTCAAATTTAAAACTGCTTAGCATAAATATTGTGGGCTGAAGTTTTCTTTCCTATTTATTAATTGTTTTCTGCGGACTTTTACAAATAAACAGTTTCTCAAAGAAGACAAATAATTCCTTCATGCGTTAAATGCATTTCTTTAACAGTATGAGGCCATTTGGCAACTGTGTTATTAAGTGTGTCGATTTATTGTTCCCATTTTCCAGACAGAAACAGAATCAAGTCGGAAAATTTTAAATGTATGGAGAAACTCGTAATTTAGTTATATTAGAAATGAATATGTTGAGATATTCCCCCAAACAAGCAATACACTTAAATGCTTAATTAATGGAAAATGAGAACGTAGTGCAGATGTACGAGAGTCATTTTAGTGGATCAAGTGTTTTTGTCCGTAATTTGTGATACATCGTGGTTAGAATAATAAATAATATATTTGTAATTATTGGATGGGATTCAAAGTATTTTATGGATAATATATTGTGGATTATGTACTGTTAGGCAAATAATAAATCATTTGGTTATTTTTACCCAGAAAAAACTTTTTAATCATTTATTTTATCATGAGAGTTCTTCATGAAATGCTAAGTATATAATTATTGATAAATTTGTAAGTAAAGGCATCACTTAAAAAATGATTTCAACATTCATTTCCAAATTTTCAAAACTTAGTACAGGTAAAATACAGCAAAAATTGATCAATAAACGACAAAATATATTAATTTACACTTTTGACGTCTTCCTGCCTAACATTTGGCATCGGTTAACATCAACTTTCCTATTTAAATTCTTTTCTAATGATAGGGAATAATATATATATATATATATATATATATTATTAATAATCGTATTGTACTTGTATATATTTATATTATTTGGCATTATCTTATGATCTTTTAATTGTACTTGCTTTTTTATAAATTCATACTTTTTCATTTTCTATTTTGGCATGTAATTTAGAAAAAAATAAAAATTAAATTAAATTAAAAAAATAGAAAATTGTTTTGCTCTGACGGGGCTTCCCCCCCCCCCTTCCCCCCTATGCTCACCACGAAATCATTGATCAAGAAGCAACCACAGATGCTCATTCTGCATTCTCCACCGCAGCTCCCTGCGAGAACCGTCTCAGAACTGCATCAACATCACGATGAACTCTGCCTAGATAAACCCAGATCAATCAGTGGTAAACATGGGCATTACGCCCCATGTAGGCACACTCAACCTTATTCTTGGTTCTTGAATAGACGACCATTGGTGGGCATTGACAAAAATTGGAGAACTTCGTTTTGGCACAAGAAATTAAGATTCGATGAGTCCCCCCAAAATAAATTTGTTTTTGACTTTTTGGAGAGGGTGGGGAAGGGGGTCAAAGAGAGAGCAATTTTCAAAAACTCATTTTTTTTTTAAACTAGGTCGATTAGTGTATTTTTTTTCTTTGTATTTTTTCATGTTGAATTGAATGACACCATTCGCAAGTCGATCCGACCACTTGTTACATAGTTACGACGGGTTTTATGAATAAAAAGTCGAAAATTACACTTTATGAGAGAGCACTATTTTATTACACTTATCTTACACGCCATACACTCACATAACAAGTAATCTTCATCTTTTAGATAGTGATTCGAAACGTAATTAATTGCTGATCAACACCAGGATCATGAAAAACTTTCAAAGAGCCCGAAATGTTATGTAACGCAACTCAGGTATGGGACCGGGACGTAATGCATTAATTCCATTTTCCATTTATCCTGGGTCTTACGTTATCTTACAAGTGGAAGTCTTTCTAAAGAATTATAAAAATGAAGACGGTTCCAGTGAGGTGGAGGTGGAGACCAAGGCCATAAAAGAAGGGGAATGGGTTCCGTCAAGTTGCCAAGTCAGGTGTTCCTTTCAGTTCCGAATATTCAATCCGTGTAGTGACAACGAAGTTACCGACTCTTTTTGCTGGTAGTTATCCGAGTAGTTTTATCGTTGTAGTAAATAAATAAATAAATAGGCAGCCTTTATTAAAACTTTTATAATTGGAAAAATAAATCTAAATATCTAATGACAACTTTCTTGAGCCTATCATTTCCTTTTTAGGTGCGTTCGTAATTATATAAATACGTAGCACCTATTGTCGTTGTCTGGTCCGTCCGTCTGTCTGTCCATCCGTCCGCATATAACAACGCAAAAACTACCCAACCGAAAGGTTTGAAATTTAAGATATATTATCTTTGCAGAATTTTGTCAAGACATTTCAAATTTGGTGAAAATCGAATCAAAACTTTAGAAAACATTCATTAAGAAATTTGATTTTTTTTAAACAAAAATCGGAGTTTTCTTGTTATAGGAGCTTCCGAGGTTTAATCGTCAAGAAACCAAGATACTTATTTTATTACAGAAATTAATCTGCAGACGATATAATTCCTTTCACAGAATTAAAAATTATCAAGATCTGAATATTTATATAACTAGTTATAGTACAAACGCACCTCGTTTGTCACGTTTGACGTACAATTCCCAACTTGTTTTTTTCTATCTCCTTATCGTACCCTCTGTCACTATTTACATATTCTGGCAAGCAGAAAAACGCGAAGTCAGCACTGTATGATAAATACATCATTGTTGATGAACACAAATTCACTAAAATCGCACAAAATCGCACTAAAGCTTTCGTTGTTGGTGTTGTTTACCTGTTGCATGCCGTAACGGGAAACTAGGACACTTGCAAAACTGATCCTGATATTTGCATGCATTGCGTAGACTATTTCAAAAACTATTTTATTCCGGCAAATGTACGTAACAGTGGTATTCGACGATTATTATAACACAGATAGCAGAAAAAAGGGGGAACAGTTACGCAGGTACCGGAATATTACCCCACTGTTTAAGATTTTAGCAAGTATTCTGATTAATTGCGTGGCAATCAAGAGAGGTTTTTTAGGTAATGTTCCAAACAAAAAGAAGTTGATCATCATGGTGTCAACCATATTTTAATATAAAAACGTCTCGTTGAGACAGTCTTGGGGCATATAGGCTAAATGTTCAGACATGACATCTGTAGAGTAGTCTCAGCAATTTCTACCAACCATTGTTACTCAAGTCATAGGTGGTCCTGGTAATCATATTTGCCCCTACAACATATTTTACATATTTGCCCACTTGAAAAGTCTATACTTTTCTTAAAATCCAAAATAGGGCATGTAAAGAGGAAAGTGTTTTCTTCCACATCATTACAACATCAACACATTAACATTAAAACCTACGTCCTCCTCGCACATACGTTTAGCAGGTGGATCACAACTAGTGCCATACATGGAAAAAAAAGAACTACTTAAGAAGTCTATAGCTAGTGACAGGTCTTGAAGGAAAGCGTTGACACTTTCAGTAGAACAAATGCCACGTCCGAAAAAAAAAAAAAACGAGTGAAACATCATTTTTTCATCGCCACCGAACTAAGGCAGAAAAATCTCACCCTCAATGCACTCTCAGATCCAGAAACCTTTCAAAAGAAACACCCAAGTTTGAATATATTCCCTTACTTCTGCTAGCGTTGCCCAACGTTCATTTAGAGCCTACCATCAAATCCGATGTTGGCTTAGAAAAAAATTAAAACCTGAACAGTGGGGATGGGTATGTCAAGACGATGACTAATACCCCGTTACAGATCAGATACTTAAGATATCTGACCGCCGAACTCACTAACAGAGTTCCATGAACTCTCTCAATGAGTTTGAACTTTCTATGACTAGATACAGCCGCTACCACTCACTCTGATTGGCTGTGGAAGCTCACTTAACTAATTGGCTGTTGAAGCTGGATTTAACTTATGAAAGATGAAGTGTTTCTGCAAATGTGATTGTTCGTCAATCTAGTGCAGTTACATGAAAAGCAGAATAACCTGTTCTAAATTTGTGAGCGAGTAGCCTGCTGCATTACACTGCTTGAAAAAGAAGTAGTTGCGGCGACAACTGAAGTCAATTTTGACAACTTTGATGACCTTTAAAAAGACTTTGTTGATCCTGATTTTTATTATTGCTATTTTGAAGACATTTAATAAGTTTAAGAGTATTCAATATGATATAAAGAACATGTTTTGAGTGTAAAATAAATGTAATAAAGTTGTGCACCCTCTTAAAGTGTAATTTTCAACTTTTTATTCATAAAACCTCTTGTAACTTTGTAACAAGTGATTATACCAACTTGCTAACACTGTCATTCGATTCAGCATGAAAAAATAGATAAAACGATACCCTACTCAATCTAGTTAAAAAAAAAGTTGAGTTTTTCAAAATTACCCTCTTCCTTTGCTTCCCCAAAACATGCTCACGCGTTCTCCATTTGTAATTCTAAAACGAAGTTCTTTCCTAATTTTTATGAATGGCGCGTAGTAGCCTAGTAGTACATTTTAAAAATGTACTTTACCTGTAGTGGTAGTGTGTCGAAATTTCCATGATTTGTTTATTTTGTTAGCTAAAATATACCAATAACAATTCAATAAAATTATATAATCTACGTAGATTATTTACGATAATGTACACATTTGAACAAACATTCTCTTTATTTAAACAATCTAAAAAAGTATTATTATGAAAATCATTTTAGAATGTAACTCTTTGCAGAGAGTTTTAGTTACTGCAGTGTATCTTTCATTAACGGATTTATCAAATTAGAATTGCTTGCTTGGCATAAAGACTGAATTCTTTTTTTTTTTCATTAATTATTTTCTCTGGAATTCCGGAAAAAACGTTTGTCATGGAAGACAAAGAATTTCCTTGCGTTTTAAATTCACTTCTTTAAAAAGATGAAGATAATTGTCAACTGTTTTATCAAATACATAGATTCACGATGTTCAATTCTTAAACATTTGTAGGTACCTTATTTACCCGCGCATAGTGCGCACTCGTGTATAATGCACAAGTAAATCCTAGAATTAGAGAGTAATTTTGTAGCAATCCTGACTCACATTATTATTTTTCCCAGAACATAACGTACCATATTCTCTCACGTATTTTTTTACCCCCTTATTAAGATACAAATTAATTAAGTTTTCTTAAATGTGTACTTTTCTCCCATTGAAAACTTTAGTCTTAAAATACTTATCGACACCAGAAATCTATATCGCATATTTGCTCATAGTTCGAAAAATGCCATCGTTTGCCTTATTTCACTTAAGTACAATTTTATAGCACTATTTACGTGTTGTATGCAACGACTTTGTGAAAGCTAGTATATGTATTCATACAGAAATAAAAATGTTTCATGTAAACTGCCACTTATCTGTAGATTGCTACTACATTAAGTTGCTATCTCATTCTGCGACTTTTCGGCCAAATTTTAAGCCAACACTTAATTTTATCCGATTTTCCAGGAGAACTTGCCTCAACACCAAACGTGACAGTGGTAAAAAATACGTGCGACTTTTAACCTCAGTTCATAAAAAGTTGTCCATGCAATCAATTTCTCCGATAACCCAATCAGAGATAGGCGTTTTGAAACGTCATTACGCAAGAGGGTTGATACAACAAAATCCTGCAAGAAATTTATGAGGTGGAAACCATGAACAAGAATTGATAATAATCGGTTTAGTAAGAGAAAAAAAGGCATATTTGGTATATAAAACATAACTTACAACCCTTGGCGAAAAGTTTCAGATCAGTGTTATAAAGTTTATGATTTTTGCAATTCGAAGCATATATTTCGCGATTCATGAGCTTATGGGCGTTTCACAATATGCCAAATAAAAGAACACGTATTAAAATATAAATGAAAAGTGAATTCAATATAACAATCATATAATTTATAATTATACTGCAGGCGAAAAAGTTTCCTCGTGAGGAAAAAAAAATATGATCAAGACGGAAGTTGGAAAATAGTAATCGATCACTGAGGAAACAAGTTTGAAATTTGCATATTGAAGACAAATAAGATTGGCTGCGCATGCGTACAATATCTGAATCCTATTTAAAAAAGAAATCTTCCAGCTGCGAGATCAAAAGCAGCTCTGAAGTGCTGGACAATGGCTCGTGTAAAAAACCTGTCTCGCGATTTAAAAATCCGCATGATTAAATTGTTGCAAGAGGGAAATTCACAAAGGAAAGTGGCTGCTTCATTAAATTGGTCTCAAAGTGCGGTATGTGATATTTGGAAAAAATATTAGTTGACTAGCAGCGTGGAAATTTTACCTCGAAGTGGACGTCCACGAATGACAACACCTACAGAGGACAGAAAACTTGTGAAAATAGCGAAAAGAAAGCGGCGAGCAACCTCAAAACAACTCAATGCCGAATGGTTTAAGTATAACGTAAAGGTATGTGACCGCACTGTACGTAATCGTCTAAATGAGCAGGATTTAAATTCTGTAAAGCCAAAACGAAACCTTACTTGAGAAAGAAGCATAGAAAAGAGCGCTTGCAATGACATAAAAAACATATACACTGGCCACTTGATAAATGGAATAAAGTTTTTTTTAGCGGTGAATCTCGCATATCTCTCGGAACAGGTGATGACTGTGGAACATTTGTTTGGAGGAGAGTTGGTGAAAAGTTCAATGATAAGTGTGTCAATACGAGGACTAAATTTTCACCTGCATTTACAGTTTGGATTGGAGTTGTATAACATTACAAGGCGTTGGCAAGTTGTGTATTGTGTTACGTACAGTAAACTCTGAAGTTTACATTGACATTTGAGGGAATTTTTTGATTCCCAGCATCGATCAATGGTCCGGGGATCAAAAAGACTTCTTATTTCAAGGTGACAACGCAGCTCCTCATCGCACCAAATCAGTGAAGAAATTTCTACAAAATGTAGGTAATAATCCAATTAAAACCATGACTTGGCCGCCCAATAGTCCGGATCTTAATCCCATCGAAAATCTGTGGAATATATTAAAAAGAAAAATCGATTTTCGAAGGATCACAAATGCCATAGAACTTACGTAAAGCTATAAGGGAATGCTGGTGTGAAATTGCTCCCAATGAGTGTAAAAAGCTTATTGAGTTCATTACACGAAGAATTTCGGCTCTCATCCGAGCTAAAGGTGGATTTACTAAATATTGATTACAGTGATCGGTTATTTTTTTCCAAATCAAAGCGTGATTGGATAATTTTTTCTTTGGTGTTTAAATTTCAATAATAGTTTAATTTTTATGCAGTAAGAATAAATAATCCTTTCTTACAAAAAATGTTAGTGTTCGTGTAATGATCGGAAGTTTTGTGCCAAGGGTTGTATATACCCTAATAGAACATTAAAAGGGGGTTCCTATTAAATAACAGCGGAAATTGCCGAACACAACAGTAGTCTAGCAATTTATTTGCGTCAAAGAAACAGCGATAAATAGTAGCTCATAACTGGATTCTCATACAACGACAAATGCAACCTTTCTTTCAGATTGTACGTGGGGAAATTTGAGTTAAAATCGGTTCAAAAGTCATTTTTTTCTTTGAAAAATTGTCGAATCTGATAGCAACTAAACAGTCATTGTAGCCCAGTGTCAATAACTGTCATCGAATACTCGTCCTGTCCTCACCGCAGGTAGTTTTACTGCTTCCTTCAACGTAATAGTTTGATAAGTTCAGACTGTTAAATAACTAACAGGTATTATAAACATCACGAATGTAGTGTTGATTTTACAAAAGACAATACAGGCTTGACTCTGTTTTGACAGCTATAAAAAAATTTTAACTACTGTAATTCGCTTTTAGATTGTAACGTGGGGGGGGGGGGGGGGGATTTGAGTTAAATTCGGATCAAGTGTCGTATTTTTTTCTGAAAAATTGTCTAATCTGATAGCAACTAAACAGTCATTGTGGTCCAGTGTTCTACGTAATAGTTTGATAAGTTCAGACTATTAAAAAATTAAGAGACATAATAAACTTCATGAATGTAGTGCTGATTTTACAAACGACAGTACAGGCTTGACTCTGTTTTGATAGCTATAAAAAAAATTTAACTACTGTAATTTTAGAAGCTCACCGTAATTTATTTCGATAAGATTTGTGCCAATTTTGTGGCAGGACAATACAGAAACAACATTCGTATTTTAATTCGTTTGAAGTAGTTTTTATTTTAATAAAACTTTATCTAAGAAATATTTTAACTATTTCAAATATATGTCAAATCTTGCCGTTTAATAATTTGTTTCTAATCTTGATATTTTACATAAAAATAAAAAATAAATCCTCTACATGACAGAAAACATTGATATCCTTTTTAACGCTTTTCAACACAGTTGAAAATTGTTTATGAATTTGGTTTGTCTGTCTGCCATCTGTCCGTGCTCTAACTCGCGTAAATATACTCAGATATTCTCAGGCAATTTATATATATTATTGAGGTTTACTATGGTATGTTTGGTATTGAAAATGAAGTATGTAGCATTTATAGTTCATTTACAGGGCCACTCAAAAGAATTCCGTTACATTACGGTCTATGAGAAAAAACGCTTATGGTGTATTTTAATGATGTTACATAATTTAAAACATGTTGAAACTTATTATATCACTGAGATGCACTACAAGAGGCTTACTATAGAATATGGTGGGCAAAACATACGTCGTTCCTTTACAGGGGCGCAGAAAAGAATTCGGTTATAGAAAATATTTCGGGATTGTTAACAATAATTGCTGGAAGTTCGTTTTCAGTTGTGGTACAAGTTTTTAAAATTAACTATTTTTTTTATATATTACTTGGTGCGTGCAAATGCTATAGATCATATACAAGGCAGTGCAAAGTATATCGAGAACGTTTCGGTTTATTGACGGAAGCTGCTTAGCAATTTTTAACTTGTAACAGCCCTGTCGCTGTTAGTGACAATGAACAATGCTAGCTAGTCGGAAAGAGAGCACAAGACGTATAAAATCAAGTCACTTTTATCAAAATCTTTAGAAAAGGCAGGGATTTGAGAAAGAAAAGGCTCTACCAATTTTCCTTAGGCCAGAAAAAGACAGTTCCCAGGAAACTTTCACTCCGCAAAATAAACTTCAAATATCAAATAAAGATAACTCAAAATGACACTTACAACTTTGGAGATGCGGTAAGACAAGATACCTTCAGTAAAATTGGGGTGTCCACTATGCAAGCTAGACTAACTCCGATGTCTAGATGTCCGCCAACGATACTACTGAAAGTGGCACTCCGTGAGCACCAAAACAACTTTATTTCGATTAGCACAAAATAACGTAAATTACGCTTACCAACAGCTACTCCTCTTTCTCAGCTGCGGATAGTTAATTACACTAGCCGGATCTAACAGCACCTCGCAGGGAGAAGAAATTCGATCCAAAGTTCCACTTTCTTATCACATTGCCAGTGCTTACACTGCAAAAAATAATTGTTGATTTTACAGTATAAAACTGGCACCCCAGCTGCCAGTATTATACCGTAAAATTAACAGTATTACTGCTTACACGGCAGCGTATTACTGCTTATTTTACTGCTTAATACTGTTAATTTTACGGTATAATACTGGCAGCTGGGGTGCCAGTTTTATACTGTAAAATCAACAATTATTTTTTGCAGTGTAAATACTACCATATCGATTGACCAAACGCAAACATTTGCATAAATATCGACACGAAGCGAAAAACTCACAAGTTCCGAGGTTTTCACACTCATTCATCGAAAGTTAAAGAAAGGTAGCCTTGATCACTTTTACGCACATTGACAATTATTGGACAAAAAGTACGTTCGCAATCAAAATTTTGCCTATTCTTATAATCAGAATAGCCGACATAAACTGTGTTATGCGTTTCCTAACTGAACTAAAATTTAGCATACTATGTAGTATATAAACAAATCATAGATCATATGCAGGGCTTCACAAAATAATTCTGATATTTTTCCGATTATTGATGGTTAATTGCTGGAATCGGCTTTTCAACTTTGTTATGCGTTTTCCCAAATAGACATTACTTTTGACCTTTATTAATCGGTAAATGTTTGTTAAAATATCCGGGAAGTGTTGGAAAGTGTTTCATAATCTATGCTTGATGCATGATTTTTCATTATTTTTAAATCCAACACTGATAGCAATGTAAGGTTCATCAGAAACACTTCAACCCGTTTCCAAACAGTTTACATTGTAAGCCATAAATAGTTAAATTACATTTCTTAAAACTTTAAAAATAACTTACTTAAATTTCAAAGCTTATATAAACAAGATTAAAAAAAATTTAGTTCTTTTCCGTCAATTTTGATTCATGAAATCTCATTATAAACATTGCAAACATCGCTTGAGCAGAAAATAAATAAATTGGTGAAATATTTAAAAAGAAATAAAAGACTGAATCTTCAAAGTGATTTTCTAAATGAAAAAATTCGAAAACAGAACTAAATAAAATAAACGAAATTATTGAATAAATTTTCGAAATTACATTTCTTATTTCTTTTCTGAATAATTTCTGAATTTGGAAACTAGCATAAACGAGATGAACATTTTTATTTCGTTTCCGTAAATTTTAATACATGATATATTTATAACAAACGTTGTTAAAAAAAATTAAATATCCAAAATTGAATTCGTTTTTGAATAATGATTTCCTAAATCAAAATGATTGAAAACAGAATAAAATTGAATTAAACGATATTATGAAATTTATCATGTTATACAACATTCCACAAAATTGTTAAGTACGTACAATTCGCAAGAAACGAAGTTTTTATATAAAAAAAAACAGAATAAAGGATATCGACGCGACTCTTTTACGTAAAATTTGATATGGAATATCATTTTTGCATGTAAGAAATATAGTTTGAAATAAATTTTAAAAAAATGGTAAAGTGTACTTAAAAAGAATTGGGTATTTTAAACAGTTTTTTAATAAAAGAGTTGATAAATGAATTTGAACACTAGAATTAAATAAAAATTTAAAATTAAATTTGTTAATTTTGTACAATAATATGCTTGAACATGAAAACATATCTATGCCTTATAGGCACTTTTATGTATTTATATTTTGTTTCTGCAAAATTTAGTATGTAGACTCGTTTTGAATATAACAATCATTTTTGAGAATAATTTAAATAAACTACTTTAAAATATATTATCAGAACTATTTCACTAAGACGACGTTATAAATGGAAATGTTTGAAAACGAAATTAAATGAAAAGCTAGCACTAAATTGAACTTTTTAAGTAATCACTTAAAAAAACCACCTTAAAAAAATCACCTTAAAAAAAATCGATTTTTTGTTTTTCATATTTTTGAAAAAATTGTGTAATTTTGAATTTAACGAAACAAACCGCATGAAAATATTCAAATTAGAACAGGGTTAATTTGAAATTGAAAATGTGTATTTTAACGCAGACTCCGATTGATTTTTAAAGTTGCATGTGCTTTTCTCAAAAGTGTGATTTTTCTTTGCAAAAGAAATAATCTGTCTGTATTTTTTTTTTTTTTTACAGTGCGCGCAAGTTTTAAAAACAGAGTTTTGAGTGAAAATGCCTAGCTCAGTTGGTAGAGAATTGGCAACTTAAACCAAAATTTTCTGGTTCAAATCCTGGCTTGGACACTTTTTACTTAGTTGAAAAATTACAACTCGTGTATTTTATTTATCAATTGGAATTATTGTGGTAAATGAATGAAGTGTAATTATGTATCAAATGTTTTCTTGGAGTTCCATTACTTCTATTGAGCTCTTTCGGATAACATACCAGATGCTATTATCAAAAGGTTGGCTGAGTGAATTGTGTCCGCCAGTTTTATCCAGGATAGCTCAGTTGGTAGAACATTGGCAGCTTAAACCATAGGTCCCTCGTTCAAATTCTGCCCTGGACACTTTTTGACTCAGTTGGAAAATTACAACTCGTCTAAACATTTCTTAAATAACTCGCTTAGATTTAAACGCAATAAGAAATTTTGATATTTTTTTGGTATCAAGTCACCATGAGCGTTGCATTGTGATGAGTCACCAAATCATGCCACTATGAATTCATAAGGTTAACTTCTCAGGTCACCGACATTTCGAGACTCTACTGTGAAGTAACCATAAGCGCTCCTTCATGGCAAGTTACCAGTTAACTTCATTTTGCTGTCACTTGGAGACTCATCATGAAACAATTATCATGGTGACTTTACACTGAAGTGTCCAAATAACGGTACCATGAGATTCCAAAGCTGACTTCAGTATAAAGTCACCTGGTGACTAGTCATAAAGCAGCAGTCCTGGTGACATTTCAGTGTAGGGACCAAATGGCATTCACTTGAGATTAATAATAAGACGAATGAAGAATGTCACATTTTAGCTCAGTGTAGTGAGTGTGAGACTTTTGACGTCAAAGGGACGTCAAATTGGCTGGTCGTGCTACTATGGTATTACCTATTTGCTACATATGGCGTTTATTTAATTTTATTTTGTGTTTGAAAATTAGCATTTTCTGTTTGTTGCTTAACTTTTGTCTACCAGTGTATAAAGCTCGGTTTTTTCTCATAATAAAAAAGGTTGTTTAAAATGTTTTCTAATTTATTTTTGCCAATTTGATTTCTCCTTGAAATGATACCTTTTGAAGCTTATTTTTAAAGTTTGATATTTAAAGAAGTTTATTTCATTCGTTGTTAAAAAATATTTTTTGAAAGTATAATTTCATCATAAATGCGTGAATGACATGCTTAAAAATAAATAAACATATGTACTTAAAAATAATTCTAAGTAATAATATGAGGCGTGCTCAAATGAAACTCATTCAACAGTTCTAGTAAGCGGAACATGAATAAAGGAAACACAAATCTGAATGAAACAGAAGAAATGGTATATATTTAAACTACAGCATACACATTTGTTTAAAAAAGTCACCCATATCGTTGAGACACGCATCCTATTGTTTGGGAAGGCGTCGAATGCCATCGGCGAAGAAAATTTTCGGTTGTTGTTTGAACGTTTAATTCACTTGCCAAGTCACGTATGCTTCATCGACGGTTCATTTTTACCGCAGTATCAATATCCGAAATCAGTGTTTCGGTAACAACTTTGTGCGCATGACCAGGTTAAGACGCGGCAAATCCGTCGTTTAATCACGGCCATGGCCGTTGCCGAACATTCGCCATCAATCCGTAACGCAGTTGTCTTTGATAAGCACTTTTCTCCATACAGAGCAACCAATTCTCTGGGGAATCTCAACAAGCTTGCATCCCTATGTTGATAAAAACTGTATTACTGCACGTTGGTTTGGTTTGGACGGGTACGTAATCAATCCAACCATCTTTATCGTACTTCCCACCTTCAAACAGCGAAATCAGGATGACCGTTTTGCAACGCTTGATGTATACATATGGTGTTACTTGCTCAGCTCATGCCTATTTCGCACCTTAAGCACCAACTCGTCAATTTGCACGCCTCGAACTGGTTTCATTTGAACACGCCTAATATAATATCGTCTTATTCCATTTTGCATAAGATTTCAAGAAGACACGTTCAAAACCTTCTTCATTAATTCTTACCACCTTGTTTTTTATTTAATTTACTCATCACTCTATTCCATTTTGAATCTAGTAATAGTCAGAAGTGAAAAACCTTCCCAATTGGTAACACCATAAAAATTATTATAATTTTTTCCCGAATTTAATTGACTAAATATCTTTAAACTAAATCATTAGAAGGAAATATACATATATACAAGTGGTGGCCAAAAGTGTGGACATTTTTTGAAAGTTTCATATTTTTCAACTTTGTGTGCTTGTAGAATATATTAATTTTCACTTAAATACAAACATTTATATATCAAATTGAAGGTAATGTAATGTAGAATTTAATAATGAAAACAGTATTACAATATCTGTATTACAAAAAAAGTTATGCAACTAATAGTAAGATCTATCTTAGATTTGCATTTTTTTAAAGTGATACTTACACAATCAATACTTAGTAGGATAACCCTTATTTTTTAAGACAGCTTCACAGCGTCTTTTCATCGAGTGAACGAGTGTTTGGAGTTCATCTTTCGTAATCACATGGTGCCAAGAATCAATTAGAGCTTCAATAAGTTGTCTTTTATTGGATGGACGTTTTTTTCGTACAAGAATTTTCAAACGTCGCCACAAATTTTCAATTGGATTGAGATCAGGGCCATGATTTCCTGGCCATGGTAATATATCTATGCCTTTATTTTGAAATCATGCTTTGCATACTTTTGCTGTGTGGCATGGAGCTGAATCCTGCTGAAAAATAAATGGTGCGTTGTTGGGGAAGAGATCCCTGATGGAAAGTATCAATTTTGATTCCAGGAAAGTTTCGATGTATTTTTTGGCATTCAGGATGCCATCGATCACTTGAATTCGGCCCACACCATCTGCAGACATACAAGCCCAAATCATGACATTTGTTGGATTTTTTCTAGTTGCTTCAATGCAATCAGGATGAAGTGCTTCTCCTACTCTACGTCTCACGTATTTTCTACCATCACTACCAAAGAGCGATATTTTACTCTCATCGCTGCAGATTACTTGCTTCCATTGATTTTCTGACCATTTAATGTGTTCTTTTGCCCACTTAACTCGTTTTTCGCGTTGCTTTTGATTTAAATATGGTTTTTTCCTTGGAATTCTAGCTTGTAGTCCAAATCCTGATAACCTTCTTCTTATTGTTCTTGAACTTACTGCAATACCCGCTGCATTCATTTCACTTCTAATGGCATCTGATGAAATTTTTCTATCTTGAAGGCATAGCCGTTTAAATTTCTATCGGCAGTAGCACTTGTGCATTTTTTTCGGCTTGATTTGGCCTTATTTTCCACTGATTTCGTTTTTTCATAACGTAAACAGAACTTTCGTACACCAGAACAAGTCACTGAACCACCAACTTATCTTACAATTTCAGCATAAGAGAGGCCATTTTCTCTCAATATGACAATTTGGCTTCTTTTTGTAGATGTCCAATTAGTTCTTCTCTTCTTGTTGATGACATTGTTTAAAATTAGTTTAATTTAAAAAAAGGACTTTAAATATTCAAAAACAGCAATACTCTATTTAATTTTACTAGTATGCATCATTCCGCAAAATATTTCCACAACAATAACTCTTTTACCATCCAAATAACCTAAACTATAGTTACAGACATTTGATTGGTCCTCAGAACAGTGTTTGTGATTGGCTAGTACGCTTTCATTACAAAACACGTCCTTATTCAAAACGATTTGTGTTTGTTTGTTCTACTAAAATGAGCATAACTATTTTTTGTAATACAGATATTGTAATACTGTTTTTATTATTAAATTCTACATTGAATTATCTTCAATTTGATATATAAACGTTTGTATTTAAGTAAAAATTAATATATTCTACAAGCACACAAAGTTGAAAAACATGAAACTTTCAAAAAATGTCCAAACTTTTGGCCACCACTGTATATACCTGGATGTGAGTTAGTCTTGTAAAAAGTTAATAACTGTGTATGCACTGCACAATAAGAATTTTCCGAATAATTTGAAAAATGCAAATTGCACACTTCCGACTTAACGAACTCTGTTTTATGGCGAATATATCGAATTCGTGTGTGCCTTTATATGTGACATTTTAGACATTTGAAGGGGGTAGTTTTGAGACCTTTTGCTGCTATGGTTGTAATCTCGAATGATCTTTATTTACATAATATTAGAACATATACAAGTTTTGACACACATTTCTGCCTTTTTACATATTTGTTTATTAATTTTTCCATGCACAAGGCGACAGCCTTGTTACAGATGATACACAGGACGACACGAACCCAACCGGGAACTCCGCACTGTGCGTGCAACTGAGTAGTCAGGAATGGAACCCGGTTCTGCCACCGTGACAGACGAACATCCTTACGTTCTCAGCCAAAGGGAACCCGGTTTTACATGTGTCTTTGTTTATTTACATTTCTTTTAAGTTTTAAATTTTTCTAATAAATATTTAAACCAATAAAATTGAAAGAAATATGAATTTTTTTTTTGATAAACATGAAAATGAAATAGAATGGATTTAATAATATATGTTTATGAAAATAAATGAAGTAAGTTGTGTATATTATAGCCTAAAACCCTCAAAAGGTATCAGTGACTCAGAAATGATGCATTTTTATTAATAATCAATTTTATCGTTGAATGAATTAGTGATTTTTTTAATTGTATATATTTCTCTTTTTTTACAGGTAAGTCTGCTGTTTTATGAATCGATTGCTGTTCATAAACGAAAGGAAACGTTACGCCGTGAATTGTCATGAAACGACATTTTGACAAACCACGAAGGAATTAAAAATAAAATCACAGGTATGTTCTGTATGTATTTTTTGAAGTGATGATCTCGGTGTCGATTAATGAGGACAATATACAATTTTACTCCGTTTATGACAGACAATGAGATTCAACCTTGCTTATAGGTAATTTAAACGATACTTAAGTGTATTGTAAAAACGGGGGTGGAAACACATATAATATAACTTGCTTTGAACTCCACAAAAATGGGACAATCCACGACTAAGTTTCCGAAGCAGTTCGTTAGTGTCTCCCTTCATCAGATGGATCAATATCAGAATTGCATTGTTGAAAAATGCCTACACAGAAATGGTGACTTCAACCTGCTTGTATAAACGAATGCGAGGGATACTAAAATATAAATATTTTTAATTTTTTGAAAATAATGTTATCGAAACATAAATATATAATCTCAAATTACAATTTGCATGTTATAGATTCCGAAAGAAGTCGTTTAATAAATGTGTATGTAAAATGCGTGTGTGTTCGTTCGTCTTATTTTGTTTTTTAATACCTAGCAGGGTCTGCTGCACAAATGTGCTTTTTTATTCGATTCCAAGTTGCACTCTACTTCGTAATTGTTGGTGTGTAATAATAATGCTATTTAAATTAATATAGAAGAATAAAATGGAGGAATGTTTTATGATGGCCACATCATACTAGTTTAACAATGTAACTTCCATATTTCTTCATCTGAGATATCATATAAAATGTGATTTTCATATCACACAAATCAACTCAGATTTTTTCATCATAGAACATAATTATGTTAAGAATATGATAACTATGTGAATTTACATAATTAATTTACATAATTATGTGAATTTTTGGTTCTGCGTCAAGTCGTCGTGTACAATTCATTTCGGACCAATTCATTGCAGCGTCAATTCGTCGCCGCGTCAATTCATTGTAGCGTCAATTCGTCGTGGCGTCAATTCATCGCAGCGAAAATGTTTTTGTAGGCGATGATGATAAAAGTAAAGTTAATTAAGTAAAATTATTTAATGATAATTTACTTACTATTTTTTTTTCAGAAATAGATAATTTTAACTAAACATTTAAAGGTCGATTTTAGATGCAGATTAAAATATTTGTATTGATATACTTCTCCTTTTACTACTTTAGACTAAAAATATCAATCATTAAAATATAGAGGATTTCTTTTTTATTTGCGATTTTTGAGAAGTTTCTAATAAAGAAATACATGTTTAATGCATTAGTCCAGCAAGTAATTCAGCACTCAGCAAGTGAATTCTTATCATCATCGTCTTCAAAAACATTTTCGCTGCAATGAATTAACAAAGCGATGAAGTTACGCCACGATGAATAGACGCCACGACCAATTAACGCTGCGACGAATTGACGCTGCGATAAATTGTTCCGTGATGAATTGTGCGCGACGAATTGACGAACACTCTCAGAAAAAACTGTAAATTTATGAGTATTTGCCCTTCAATTTTCACGGGCAACAGCCTTATTTTATGAAAAACGGTCTGATCCACTAAATAAGCGGCCTTATCCCTTAGATACTTAGAAAATTAAGAGCAATCCACATATTTTTACAGTTCTAGCCCATATGTTAGCAAAAATATGGTACGACCCCATACATTGTTCTCCGCTAGGGTGTAACCCTTCATTTTACTTGTGTTTCGACAATTTTAACCCGCCAAAACAGCGATTCTATGATGATTATCTAACGTGCTACGTGCTACGGAACAGTAAGCAAAGTGTTATTGTGTTTTAAAGTGCATTATATCCTGTGCATTATAATGCTATATTACTTTGCCCCGTAAAATTACGGGCTGCACAAAATGATGGGCATGGATTTTTTTTTGTTTACGGGGTATGACTGGAATCTCTGCTGCAGGCCTCTGCCCGTAATTTTACTGCATTTTTTTTTTTACAGTGAACACCCATATTTTTGCCGACAGCCAATTTTGGTTGTATTCAGTGAAGGAAAAAGTAATGAATTTGTCGCATAAATGACTAAAAAGAAATGAAAAAAAAAATGTATTAAATATTTGAGAAACTAATCAGTCCTTAAAGTTATTTTCTAATTGTGAATTCTTGAAAACTGAATTCGATTAAATAATAATGATAATAAAAAATAGAATTGGGTGGATATTCTGAAATAACATTTCTTAAAGCAATTCTTGAAGCAGTTTTGAATTTTGAAGCTTGTATTAATGAGAAGATTTTTTTTTTCCTTTCTATAAATTTTGATAATTGAAATCTCATACTGAATACAACAAATAATTTAAAGAAAAAAATAAGTAAATAGGTAAAATATACCTAAACGATATTTCAGTTTCAATGCGATTTTGTAAATATTGTTTTTAAATAAAATAAACTTAAACAATATGTTTAAGTTGAATTTTTAAAACGATGTTTATTAGTTTTCACAGGAACATTTTTTTTCCCCAACTCTTATGTAAATACGATATAAAATTTTACATTTTCATTAATTTTGATACATGGAATAATGTTATTTTGAATAAGCTGGAAAACAGAATTAAAATAAATAAATAAATAAACAATTTAACTAAATAGAAATTTCAAAATTACATTTTGAATTAGAAACATATTTTAATTTCAAATTTTTAATAAACTGAAAAAAGTTTCTTTTTTGCTTTTCTTAAATTTTGATATTTGCAATTGCAATATAACAAAAAATATTTAAAAATAAATGAATCAATTGATAAAAAGATAATTATATATATATATCAGTTTGTAATGCGATTTTGTAAATAAGAATTTCTGCAAGTAAAATAAAATTAAACATACTTCTCAGTTGGATTTACGATTATAATTTGTTAATTTTCTAAGGAATATATATTTTTAATTTTTACTCTTATGTATATGCGATGAGAAATGTAATTTTTCTCACAAATTTTGATACTTGGAATATTATTTTGAATATAAGTTTAAAACCAAATCCACTTAAATTAAGCTCTTATAACTACGATAGAAATGTTAAAATTACAATTTTAATTCTTTTTTAAAACATTGTTAAATTTAAAATTTTGCATACATAACAAAAAAAAAAAAAAAAAGGGTTTTATTTATTTTACGTAATTTTTATATTTTCAGTCTCATATTAAAGATAAAAAATAATACATTTTTTAAAAATTAAATAAAATGATAAAATATATAAACATTATTTCAGTTTTTAATGCGATTTTGTAAATAAAAATATTTGAAAACTACGTTAAAGTAAACAGTAAATCTAAGTAGAATTTTCGAAATTACAATTATTAATTTTCTAAGCAATATATTTGAATTTTAACTCTTATGCACGAACCATAATATAAAATTTCTTTCTTTCCACACATTTTGATACATGGAATATAATTTTGAATAAATCTTTCTAAATTCGAATAAAGCACCATCTAAAAATATAAATATTACTAAAATTCAAAGTGATATTCTAAATTATCTTTGAAATATAGTTTAAGTCAAAAGTCCTTAGAGAAATTTTAAGGGGTGGTACAGCACACACTGCAACAAACAAGTTCTGTAAAGGAAAAGAGGGCTATAAACCATTTATTCCGTCAAAGATACAGATTGTCACACTCCAATCCTAATCCGGAATTTTGTTCATAACTTCAACCGTAATGAAGATATTTTAACAGAATTTGCAACAGAGTTACCTTTCTTTGTGTGAAATGTAACAATATAACCACAGGAAGGGGCGGAACCGGGCAACCCCTTCATCAAATAGCTCTGAATTGGACGCCTCATATTTCCGAATGTAATTAACGTCACATAAAGTCTCACTGCTTGAAATACTGTTTACTTCCGGCGCTTTTCGTGATATCACACAAAGCAAAGTAATTACGGTGAAATTTTCCTTTTAAAATATCTTTATTTAAAATAAAATTACTTACAATGGTTGCAGGACCTGACTACTCATAAATCACATGAAGCACGTTCTTCCCCTGTAAAATTTAAGAGGTCCCCCAAAGTGACTATGTAAAATGGGGCCTCTAATTTCCATTTTAAGGTGAGTTCGTAATTATATAAATACGTAGCACCTATAGTTGTTGTCTGGTCCCTCCGTCTGTCTGTCTGTCCGTCCGCCCATCTGTCCGCATAAAACAACCGAATGGTTTGAAATTTAATATATAGAATCGTTGCAGAATTTTGTCGAGTCATTTCAAATTTTATGAAAATCGAAACAAAATTTAAAAATATATCAATAAAAGTTTTCTTTATTCTATTAAATACTATCACACGTAATCTCTATAATAAAAGCGCAAGTCATGTGACTAAGTAAAACAAATACGGGTTAACCACATCTTTTTCCATATGTCAAACAGCCATTCTTATTCAAAATTATTTTTTTCGAATAAAATTGCTTAAAAGTTACATATTTAGAAAGATCGTTCAAAAAAATTGTTTGTTTGAAAGATGAGCTGCTTTAAAAAATGTATAGACTCCGAGATAACTTCAGTGAAAATTAGGTTAACAGCCGAATATCTCAATCCATTAAAGTAAATAAACAAAATATTCATTCATCGTGACTCATAGAAATATTAACCATGGAGGTAATCATTCGCAATGCAAGATCTCCAAGGTGAATTTACAGCGCTGCCTGGTCTCGAAAAAAAAATTCGCATCTGTAAACATGGCATACGTAATAAGAAAAGAAAAAGGCATCCTCATTTCGTTCATAGCAGACGATATAATTTATTTCACTGAAATAATAACGATATTTTTTTTTACATTGTCACACTAGTTAAAGCACGAAACGAACGCATTTGTAACGTTTAACGTACATTTACCAACCTGTTAGCTTTTTGCATTTAACATTTTGTTTTTGCGGATGGACAAGTTTGCCCTTAATGCAATAGAACATACACACTACTTCAGAAATTTGATCTAATAGGAAAATTTGAATGTGATCAACAGGCTGTTAATGAATCATGACATCCTGATATGTGCTGATTAGAAACCACCCTGGTAAATGAACATACAAAAAACTGTATATATTACAAATATACTCTATCTAAAGTAAATATAGGAAGCATACAAAAGGCTGTTTAATGAAAAGTATGAATTTGGCTAAGTCACTCTCGTGAATAATATTTTTGCAGCTTGTATAATTGATGAGTTTCCATGTATGAAGAATTTTGAAAACTTTTACCGAATGAAAGGGGCCGGCTAAATTCTGATAGTGGAAGATACTGTGCTTCCACTAGTTTCACAGGTTAATCGGGTCCTGAATGGTTGTGTTTCGGTTTGAGTGGCACACCTTGTACTTTTGGCTGATTAAATGGGTTGGGGACCTGATTTCTTATATGCAGAAATTGTTCATTGTACACTCTAAAAACGACGTTTTCAAAGTCACTCTCGTGAATAATATTTTTGTAGCTTGTATCATTGATGAGTTTCCATGTATGAAGAATTTAGAAAACTTTTACCGAATGAAAGGGAACCCACTAAAAGGATACTGTGCTTCCCCCAGTTCCACAGGTTAATCGGGTCCTGAATGGTTGTGTTTCGGTTAGAGTGGCACACCTTGTATTTTTGGCTGATTAAATGGGTTGGGGCCCTGATTTCTTATATGCAGAAATTGTTCATTGTACACTCTAAAAACGACGTTTTCAAAGTCACTCTCGTGAATAATATTTTTGCAGCTTGTATCATTGATGAGTTTCCATGTATGAAGAATTTTGAAAACTTTTACCGAATGAAAGGGGCCGGCTAAATTCTGATAGTGGAAGATACTGTGCTTCCACTAGTTTCACAGGTTCATCCGGTCCTGAATGGTTGTGTTTCGGTTTGAGTGGCACACCTTGTACTTTTGGCTGATTAAATGGGTTGGGGACCTGATTTCTTATATGCAGAAATTGTTCATTGTACACTCTATAAACGACGTTTTCAAAGTCACTCTCGTGAATAATATTTTTGTAGCTTGTATCATTGATGAGTTTCCATGTATGAAGAATTTAGAAAACTTTTACCGAATGAAAAGGAACCCACTAAAAGGATACTGTGCTTCCCCCAGTTCCACAGGTTAATCGGGTCCTGAATGGTTGTGTTTCGGTTAGAGTGGCACACCTTGTACTTTTGGCTGATTAAATGGGTTGGGGACCTGATTTCTTATATGCAGAAATTGTTCATTGTACACTCTATAAACGACGTTTTCAAAGTCACTCTCGTGAATAATATTTTTGTAGCTTGTATCATTGATGAGTTTCCATGTATGAAGAATTTAGAAAACTTTTACCGAATGAAAAGGAACCCACTAAAAGGATACTGTGCTTCCCCCAGTTCCACAGGTTAATCGGGTCCTGAATGGTTGTGTATCGGTTAGAGTGGCACACCTTGTACTTTTGGCTGATTAAATGGGTTGGGGACCTGATTTCTTATATGCAGAAATTGTTCATTGTACACTCTAAAAACGACGTTTTCTAAGTCACTCTCGTGAATAATATTTTTGTAGCTTGTATCATTGATGAGTTTCCATGTATGAAGAATTTAGAAAACTTTTACCGAATGAAAAGGAACCCACTAAAAGGATACTGTGCTTCCCCCAGTTCCACAGGTTAATCGGGTCCTGAATGGTTGTGTTTCGGTTAGAGTGGCACACCTTGTACTTTTGGCTGATTAAATGGGTTGGGGACCTGATTTCTTATATGCAGAAATTGTTCATTGTACACTCTAAAAACGACGTTTTCTAAGTCACTCTCGTGAATAATATTTTTGTAGCTTGTATCATTGATGAGTTTCCATGTATGAAGAATTTAGAAAACTTTTACCGAATGAAAGGGAACCCACTAAAAGGATACTGTGCTTCCCCCAGTTCCACAGGTTAATCGGGTCCTGAATGGTTGTGTTTCGGTTAGAGTGGCACACCTTGTATTTTTGGCTGATTAAATGGGTTGGGGCCCTGATTTCTTATATACAGAAATTGTTCATTGTACACTCTAAAAATGACATTTTCAAATCTGAGCAAAAAAATACTCAAATCAGAGTATGTCCCATAGTCAAAATGGCCCCGAATCAAAATGACTCAAGTGTGAAACATGTATATACTCATTTCTGAAAACATGCACACCACTCAAGAATAAAACATCATGTGCTCATATTTGAGTATGTCCATATTTCAAAAATGAGTATGAACTGATTCTAATCATTTTTGAGTATGTCCATGTTTCAAAAATGAGTATATGAACTGATTCTAATCATTTTTGTGTATGTCCATGTTTCAAAAATGAGTATGGAGTGACCTCTATGTGATCAGTCGTGAGTATGTCCACGTTCCAATATTCTGAGTATTTCTGATATTTCAGAATTAAAAGCATTGGGTCGTCCTATTTGAAACAAAAAGGTTTCATAAAAAAATGAAAACATCGATTAACTCAGATTTCAAAGTGTCCCTTTTCTCAGTGTAGTATACTCTACCACCCTAAAAGTTTGCCTATGAATTTTTGCTCATCCTTTTCAGTGTAAAAAAATGAGAGATGCAGAGATGTTTCTTAATCTAGGAAAATATACATAACCACGAACGAAAAGATATAATCAGCTCTACCGAGATAACCATACGATTCCGAAAAGCGTTACTTTATTTGAAAAACCTCAGAAATTAATATATTTTGAGATTTAAAGAAGGTTTCTTTGGCTGCCACTGATTTTCGGAAGCGTTTCCGAGTAGTTTATAGAGTGCATTAAGTATTTTATAGTGTTATTTTGTTACATTTGCATGCATAAATTTACGCAGCTGAAAATGTTTAATTGAAAATAGATTTCATTCTAAAAACCAATATACCGATTTGAGAAAACTGATTGATACAGTATAAAAACTACTCAGAAACGTTTCCGAAAATTAGTGGCAGCAAAATAAACCTTGTTTTTTAAATGCTTCTTTCCAGGTACATCTAAAACATATATTAGTTTCTGAAGTTTCTAAAGATAAAGAACGCTTTCGAAATCCTGGATAAATCGGAAAAGGTTGTTCTATCACTGAAAAAAAAAATGTTGATTTTACAGTATAATACTAGCAGCTGCGATGTCAGTATTATACTGTAAAATCACCCTTTTTTTTCCCCAGTATATATATTTTTTTCCGTGGTTATAATATTTTCGTTAATTAAGATACATTTATTTTTATTTATTTATTTATTTATTTTTTACAGCGTATAATTAAATTGATTTTTTTTTCAACGACATTCTTAAATTGTTTTAATGGTATACTCAGATGGCAAAACTTAGACAAACACGGTCAGACATTTCTATTTCTTTTCTTAAGTTTTGATATATAGTATCTCTTTATGGACATTAAATGTATTGAATGAAAAAAATAAATTGGTAAAGTATTTTAGAGAAGGAATTCAGACTTTAAAGCGTTTTTCTAAATAAAAATTCTTTAAAACGGAACTAAATTTCTGACATTATGAAATATGCCCCATCATTGAGTAACGCTGCAGGTTTTCCATTACCCCAGTCGCCTCCAGTTACGACATTTCTTTTTTATATAAGGAAGAAAAATACTTTTATTCTAAGAAATATCTGATTCTCAGTTGTTGACAACTCAAACATGAACAACATAAAAATACATAAAAAGAAAAAAAAATCTAATCTGACCATTATTCGTCACTATCCAAAGAAAACATTCTGAATTCTGGGAGAAAGAAAAAACTCCATTTCGTAGCATATGAAAAGAAAGGTTATTTTAGCTCGTTTAAATTATTCTTGCAGAAAAAAACTAATTTATCTTTGCCATTTTGTTTCTTTTTCGCTATGACATAATTTTGAGAAATAAATTATTTTTCTGAAGTAAAGTATGGTCATGGTCAATCAGCAGAGTTTGGATGTAAAAATCGCAAGTTTGTAACTTTAAAATCTTACTGATACTATTCAAGTGACAAAATTTATTTTTTTTTTTTCTGTTTCATTTAAGCGATGTAATTTCCTACCTACTTATAATGAATCTATAATACTGGTTATATTATTGCCCGTGTTATTATCTCAAGGTAAATAAAAATGTAACTGTTGTCAAATTACCTTTGAAAAAGGGGGGGGGGGAATGATTTCGGCATAATGTGTATTAACAAAGAAAAATGTGTTTTATAATCTAACTGTACTTAAGTTATTCCTGTATATTGATAGCCTTTCTATTACGATCTTTCACTTATGAGGAGACCAAATCTGTAGAGCATAGATGTCCCTGCAGGTACCTTTTATTGAGATTTAAAAAAAATAAATATAATTTTAAGCCGCACATAACCCGCCTGTGAACATGACAGAAGGATGGTTGGAAAATAATAATTAAAAGAACAAACTATGGCATTGGGCCAGAAATACCAGAATGTGATAGACCATATTTGCTGGTGTCGGGGACCGACAATGGGCAGAGAGAAAAAAGAAATGGTGCGCACATTTGAGACCATATCCGACGCCACAGGGGCACTGTGTTACCGCCAGAGCAAGCTGTACTCGCGATAAGGGGCGATACGACTTGGTGCAGTAAACTGAAGCAGGGTGAACCAAGATAACTAATTTGTTAGGTTGGATAAGTGTAGAAAGTATTAGTGTATTAGTTTCATTTAGGCGAGACGTATAGTTCCTGTAGGAATGTTGTGTAGCCATTCCTTTGGTGGTGTATCTGGACGTTTAATATTTCAATTTTCCATGAGTGGACAGTTATAGTACGGGTGGCTAGGTGTTCCCACGTCACCACACTCACACCTGTTGGTTCTGGCAATCGTAAATTTGTGCAGGTAGGACTTGAATAGGTCGTGTCCGGTAGTGAACTTGTTGTGTGGAATGTGAGGTAGTATATGTCAAGTGAGACTTTTGGGATTAAGTCAAACATGTGCCTGCCATTGTCAGTGGATTCCCAACTACTCCTGCCATTCAATGAGAATCCTGGATTTCATGACACTCTTAATGAATGACTGGGGAACTGGGAGGTGGTGATCTATGTTGATTATTTTGGTGGCGTGTTTGGCAAGATGTTGCGCGCACTCATTGCCTTCAATGCCCTTGTGCGCAGAGACATGGCAAAGATGTGTTCTGTATAAGATGGATTTTAATTTTACTTTGATATGAAGTACCAGTGGATTTTTTGTTCTGGGTGCGTGAATGGCCTGCAGTCCAAACAAGCTATCAGGTCGAGATCTGGAGGAGTTCAGGATGTCTTTCAATCCATTCTAAGGCCGAAAGAATTACTTATAGCTCTGGATGGAAGGCAGAGCTATTGTCGTCTAGTCTGCTGGTCCACTGATGAGTCACCGCGTCACGTTTCGTGACAAAGAAAAGAAAGCTACTGCCAGGTCGGTATCTGTGCGTGACCCATCAGTGTAGATCGTGAGACATTCGGCAGAGATGTGGCTGTTGATTTGTGTATTAACTTGGAAGTCTGCCGTCTCTTCCGCGGGGTGAATCAACATTGCCACAGACGGTGCTAGGTGAATCTGCCAGCTGTAGACTTTATGTTGGGTGATCGTGTTAGGAAATAGGATGTCTGTAATGTGATTCTGTTGCAGGTGGAGGATGGAGTTCTTATTATATTCATATTTTAAAGTTATTGTTGTTGGTGGTATACAGGTAAGTACGGCCTGGGTTTCAATGACAACGTAAACTGTTGGGTGATTTTGCAATATATTTAGTTATGTTTAGGGAGTGTTCCGTAATTAGAGTTTCATAAATTAGAGTTAAAAAGTAAAAACGGAAACATTATAAGATCACCCTTGTCTCTGTCTGTCTGCCTGTCTGTCAGACATCTTTTTCTCGTAAACTATGGGTTGTGGAAAGTTCAAACGTGGGAAAGTTATAAAATATTTTTACCCGCAGATATTTTCAAATTATTAGCCATTCACAAATATGTTAAAAAAAATTTCGGGGGCTAATTAAGTTACTTGAAAAAAGAAAAAGTTTTCTTTTTGCCTATCGTGTCGGATATCGCGTGAAAGATCTCCTAATACCGAACTTAAAAATATTAGGTATTAATATTAGGTATTATATTTTCAGAGATATCGTCGAAAATGCACTGTAAAAATATGCGCCCCTCCCCCTCTATTTTCGAATCTACTGATACTAAAAATATGAAAAAAATAGGGGTAGCAGAAGTTTATTTAAACCTTGCAAGAAAACTATAGAGATTTTCCTAGGTAACATAGATTTTGAAAAAACGCGTTTTTCCGTTATACACAAACTTTACTTTTCGGGCGGTCAAAAAGAGAGTTGACGGGCGCTCGAGATATCTATCGACGCAGAATCATCCAAGGCTATCTGATAATGATTTTCGAAAAAAAAATCGATAATTAGTCGAGATATTAATTAAGTTACTTCAAAAATAAATTTTATTTTTATAAATCATGTAGGGTATAGTTCGAAATATCTCGTAACATAGAATTCGAAAATATATTGGTTTTAATTTTAGGTATTATATTTTCAGAGATATCGTCGAAAGTACTGGAAACATATTCCCCACTCCTATTCCCGAAACTACAGAAACTAAATTATAAAAAAATTAGGGGTAATAGGAGTTTATTAATTAATAAATAGTCATTAATAAATTCAATGTACGGAACCCTTTGAGAGTGAATTATACTCACACTTGAGCGATTTATTATTTTTTTAAATGCTGCTTAGCACCTTGTGAATTTAAATCTCAATGTTTGTATTACAATGTAATAAAAATCGGAGAGTATTCAAAATGACCAAGTAAAAAAAGGCTGTTTTGAGAAAAAATGCATTTAAAATTTAGTTACAGCTGCCTATTTGTCGCTGAAACGTTTGTAATAATTCGAACTTCAAAAAATCGTTGATACTACAATCCATTAGAAAATGAAAAAAAAAATCGATTTTTAAAAGTTTGAAACTGATTGCCCCCTCCCCCCCTCCCTTTAATCCAACAGATTTTTACAACCTAGTTCTAATCAACACTATTGTAACTGTATAAAATCATTAAGATTGCAGACATTAAACTACAATTACATAAAATGTTAAAAATACTAAAAAACGTATTTAAATTGGACGTTTCGGATTTACATAAAATCCTTCATGAGTAAAAATTTTTAACGTAAATCACAAAAAGTTGTAAAAAAAAAAAAAAAAAAACGTCCGATTTAAATATGTTTTTTGGTGTTTTTAACATTTTATGTAACTGTAATGCAATGTCTGTAATCTTAATGATTTTATATAGTTATAAATACGTTCAAACGTAATATTTTTGTTTACATCAAAACACTATAGTAATTACAGCCGCCCGGTATTAGGTCAGAATATTATGTTGCATACAAATACTTTGTCTCCGCCTAGTTGCTCTATCAAATTGTAGGTTATATTGACTCAGTATCATTTTCTTGGCAAAGAAAAATTATTATTTGCCGAAAAGATTTTCCATTTTTGTGAGTCGTTTGTTAGAGAATATACCATCATTGCTAAAGTGAGTAATTTGTTCTGTACCAGCTTTATGTTTCTTATCATCCATTATAGCAAATCACGATAAGGAATAAAAAGAAACGAAAGCTTAATCTTATTATATCGCACCGAAAAGTGCTGTCCAGATACGAAAAATGATTGTTTATTTGAAATGTCAAAATGTTTACATAATATTTAAAGTAAGATTTATCTTCGGAGGTGATTTTTTGAAATTTTTGAAATTTTCTCTTTATACCAATTTATTCTAATGACATTTAAATTAAAACTTTGAAAAATATATAAGCATTTTAGAAATTACAAAGAAATAATTTTTTTAAAGTGAAAAATAGTCAAATTTATGTGACATATTGACATTTGTGCAAAACATGATAACTCAAAATCAAATCAATGCATTCACATTTTGTAAATTTCATAATAAAGGGTTGGGTTGATTATTGACGGCCAATTATCTACACTAGAGATATAGGCCCGGGGGGAGCGCCCCCCGTGGGGGTCTTTCCAAGGGAACCTAATCCGTATTTACGCATGGATAAATCCACGGCTCGAAGAAAACCACGAAAACTCCGAACGACCAGGCCGACGGGCGCGACCGGGACCGAACCCAGCACCTCCCGTCTACCAGCTTCGAGAGCACGACCTCTCAGCCACTGGTGGGGCTTCATAATAAAGAGAATAGCTTTCTCTAGGACATAGACTAGCCACATCATAATAGCCTCTCTATCTCAGAAGCTATGGCACTTAAAGTACTAATAAAATGACAAATTTGTAAAATTTCTTGCAACTTTTTAACTTATACCAGTGTAAATATAAAACTAATTAGTATAGCGTCATGACTGTAGTCTATTCCCTCAATAAACATTTGTAAAATAAGTAAAAAAAAATTTCAAGGCATTTTAGGAATAATTTTTTGTTGTAGGATGTTTTGCGTACAGTAAAAATCTGAAAAACTTCATTTTGAAAAAAAGCTAAAAATAACATTTAAAGGCGGTTCTTGCTATATAAATAATTATTATTCTTTAAAGGTTTAATTATATACTCTATGTATTTTCTTGAACGTATAATCCAATGTAAATGCTAATTCTCGAAAATGTAGAATGTAAACATACATTTCAGTTTACTTTCGGTTTGCAGAACGATATTTCCGGTTGTAAAATACTTCGGAAAACTGTAATCGATGCAACTTTTAACGTCTGTAACTCGGGTTCTTATTCAGATACAGACCCGATTAAAACAGAATTCGATGGATAAAAGATCGGATTTTAATATTATTGCAAAAATGAAAAATCGATATTTTCATCGAAAATGTCGTTTCAAAGGTATGCGGATACCTTAAGAATGAAAACTTGAATCTGCCTTTTTTTAAAGTACACTTGTATCATTAAAAAGTGTATAATATGACAAACTTTATGTTCTTAAAAATGACCTTGTTCGCGACACATATAAATGGGTCATTCTTTTAGAAACGTACAAAACGATGACACACTATATTTACTAATTATTTTAATGGAAATGTGATGTCATATAACAGTACAATATACAGTAGAACTCCAATTATCCGAACTCCAACTATCCGAATCGCTGATTATCCGAATCGCTTTGAGTATTTCAGAAAAAAAACAAATGACGACGGAAACATACTGCGATTCCCAAAATAATGATTCTGTCTACGCGCGCTACTGTCTTTCCCGCCACGAAGACCCTGGGTTTCAAATTCTAAATGATGATGAACTCATTGAAAGTGTGAGAGAAGAAAGTGTCGAGGAAGAAGACCTTAATGTCGAAGTTGAAGAATACACGGGGTCATCAGCTAATGAAGAATTTGCCGGCCTTGAAACTGCGTTGAAGTGGATGGAGCGTCAGCCCAAGTGTGACCACATGCAACTTCTGACTGTCAAGCGGATGCACGACTTAGCTCCCCGAAAACGGATGAAGACTGTCAAACAGCTTAGTTTGACGGAGATGTTCAGCAAGTAATGACTTTCATTCACAGTTCGGTACGTACATACTGTGGTAATGTATAGCACTTGTAAATACGCTTAGCATGTAATAGTGTTGCCTTTTCATTTAATTAATTAAAAGCTCTTTTTCTCCCATTTTTAACATGCATACAGTAATTAATTAAAATATACCGCTTTTTTGGAAAAAATCCAATTATCCGAATTTTTGATTATCCGAATAGGGTCCGGTCCCAATTGATTCGGATAATTGGAGTTCTACTGTATATATAAATTATTAAACAATAAAAAATATTAATTTTTCATCAAAATAGTGTTTCCACAAAGCCTAACGTCTGACAAATAATGTACGTGTCCTGTCAGAGCCCTAGCTTGTATTTCTAACTAGATCTATAAAGTTGATTTTAAAACTTCTTTTTCACGATGCATTATTTATTGTTAATTGGATGTATTTCAAAACTAATTACTTATAGAATTTCAAAGAGCAATCTTGTTTATTTATAATTTGATAAATAACTACTCTGATGGAGTCATGTACGCGGACAGAAAATTAATAGCTGCTCAATAGCTACGCAAAGTGCAACAGCAACAGGAACTAAAAGAGAAGTCTGTTACACCTTTTAAACGTAGCACTACGTTGCTAGTATTGTGTTATCCGTGTAATATATTTATATATTTTTTTCCACAATTCCATTACTATTTTTCGTTGTAAAATACTTTTTCTTTCATTTTTCAATTGCAAAATTCTTTTCATGCTGACGCACGTAATTTTTTTCCTGTCACAGTTCATTCGATTTCAAAAACACTCTTTTGATCATAAGCCGATTTTATTTTTCTTCGAGAGACGCTTTCGAATGTATTTCGCACATTTTTGAGGACCAAATTACAGTTATTTTATTCTTTCGCCGGCGACTCCCACAGTTCGCTTTCCCATTGGCTCCGAACTTGTATCACATTGCGCATTTTTAATCTGACGCTTTACCAATAAAACTTATAGCACTGGCTCGGTAAGAACTATTTTTGTCTTACCCCTTGTCTAAAGGATTAGTGACATCAGTGTTTTCTAAATTTACACCTTGGTAAATGAAGTTTGTCGCGTTTATATTATTTATTTAATGTGTTTAAGTTAAAGTATAAAGATAAGTTATTTTAAAATTTCTGTAAAAGTCATAACGATTACAGAATTTTTTTCCAATTGATGCTGGACTTATTTCATTTACAACAAAGATGAGATTAAAAAGGATTGACTTTTTTTCTTTTCTGATGTAAAACTCGTGTGTCTCGACTTATTGTGCTTTTCGCAAATTCCGTCTCGATAGCTGTTGTAGCTTCATGCATAGAAATGAAAGCGTAATATCTATCGATACTAAAATTTCGGTTACCAATTTAAGAAAAATCAAGTTTCATCACAGCCTAATCGCTATTTATATATGCACACCACCAACGTCTAATATATATATATATATATATATATATTATATATATATATATATATATATATATATATATATATATACACGTGTGTGTGTGTGTGTGCGTGTAAGATGCAATTGACGAGATTCCATTTTAGCAGTGTACGGCAATTACTTGATTGCAGAAGTTTTTTTTTTTTTTCTGTGAGCAGCCATAAAAAATATTATATAGCCAAAGAATAACGGATGGTACATTTCAAACGTTCATATATTCAATGATGTTGGAGATGATAATACACTTAATTGCAGTCATACCAGAGTAGATTCCATAGCTAAAAACAGGAGCGTACAGTCAATTAAATGAGCGACCACAATTAGTACTAGTGCAGTTATGCCAGAGTAGGAAAACTTGGATGTTTCCCCAAGAAAGAATCAAACAGTTTGAGTACAAATTCTTTATTGGCATTCTCGTCACACAAAAATGGAACACTCTCCAATTAATCAACAAAGAATTTTATGAAAATCATGTTAACGGCAAAATTCTAAAACAGTAGATATTTTTCTGACGCCATGGCTATTTTCAACAGACTGAAAAAGTTCACTGAAAAGGTTTTATCCGAAAGTCAGTAATTCGAAAGATGCAATTGGTTTTAAACCCATTCTCGGAAGACCACAAATGCGTACTACAAAGGATTTTATCGGAATAACGGTGAATTAATCAAAACTGAGAGATTCGGCTCCCGAAATAAGCGGGTAAAAAGTTTCTGGTAACTTCCAGAATGGTATCGAAAGAGAATAATAGAACGACGTTCGATCGAAATACCGGGTGGTTATAATATAAGTATCTCTATTTGGAGCTATCTGTGTCTTGAAATAATAACCCAAATGTAATCAAAATCGGTACAGTTACTATTCGAGAAAGGTGGAAGAAGAATGGAACAATAAAAAAAATAGTTGCAATAATCGCCAACAGATGGCGTTACGGGGTCTGTCGATGCAAACGCCGTTGTGTACCGTGGAGGTGTCGCAAACTTCAATCACTTAAATGATCGCATATCACAACATGTGCGAAACATCACTCCTGATGCGTTACATTCCGCAGTTGAGCACATTGTGTACCGCCTGCATTGTGTCCTCCAGCACAATGACCATGTGGAATCTGAATTTGATCGGCACCGCCATGCGAAAGTGTAACCACATTCACTGTGACATTTTGCAATAAATTAGGTATACCATCCAGTTTTACATCTTAATTCTTTGATCTTGTATTACCACTCAAAAGTGTCATCTGTCGGCGATTATTGCAACAATACTTTCTTATTGTTCCATTCTTCTTCTCCCTTCTTGAATAGTAAGTATACCGATTTAGGTTTCATTCGGGTTATTTCTTCAAGCTACAGGCAGCTCCAAATAGAGATACTTATATTATAATCACCCTGTGCATCGAAGAGAAAATCTTACTGGCGCAATGCCAAAATGAAAAGAATTTGATGCGTAGAAAATAATTAGATCTTTGAAAAGGGTAAACGAAAAAAAAAAATAATAATAGCGGTTTTAAAGATGAAAAATAGCAAATTAAGTGAGAAAAATTTAGACTAAATTATATATAAATATACATATATATTAATAACTCTGAAACAATCGTGAACGTAAAGATTACATCATCAATTCCCTGAACGAGAAAAAATAGAATTAAATCTATAAAATTGTACAATTAAATAAAATAACATGTACTATTAATGACACCAAACTTATTACTCAGAAGAAACATTCAATTTAATCTAACATTGAGTGTGTTACGATGAAAAAAAAATCCCTGACGGCTCGGCCTACAGTCACAGGTAGATTTCGAAGACGCAGACAGTGGGGCGCCTGTTTGTCGGGAATTGCGGAAGAAATGACCTTTTTGCGATGATGCTGCAGTTGGAATCGCCTACTTCGAAACCAAACTTGTTTGCAGACGGAGCCAGCAAGAATTTTTTTTTTTTTTTTTTTTTTTTTGCTATAAGAGTTGGTCCTATAAAAAACATGTCACTATAAAAGTTAAGAGGGTTTATAATAAATTTAAGCGGATTTGAAATCTTGGGAATTGACGAAGTCCCTCTCCCCCCCCCCCCCTTAAGGCAATTTTTAATTATATCAAAAATCTGTCATACATAAATTTTCGGCCCTTCTCCTAGAAGTAATAATAACTTCAAACGGATTCGATACGTATCATAATTAAGAAATTATGGGTTTTTTTCTGTTTTCACAAAAAGTCCCCCTCCCATTCCCCGCTCCCTTGGTTCGATTTTGCCCATTAACGAACTTGACCGAGATTTTATGCCCCTTGATTTTATGTATCAGTTTCGAAAAGAAGCGGGAGTTGGAACCGCCTACTTCGAAAAATAACTTGTCTGCGGGCGGAGCCGGCAGGGTTTTTTTTTGTTTTTAATTTTTTTTGCTATAACGGTTGGTCCTATAAAAAACTTGTCAATATAAAAGTTTTAGATAATATTAAGAGGATTTATAATAAATTTAAGCGGATTTGAAATCTTGGGAATTGACGAAGTTCTTAATTTTTTCTTCTAAAACCCCCCTTCCCTCCCCCCCTTAAGGCAATTTTTAATTATATCAAAAATCTGTCATACATAAATTTTCGGCCCTTCTCCTAGAAGTAATAATAACTTCAAACGGATTCGATACGTATCATAATTAAAAAATTATGGGTTTTTTTCTGTTTTCACAAAAAGTCCCCCCCCCCCATTCCCCCCTCCCTTGGTTCGATTTTGCCCATTAACAAACTTGACCGAGATTTTATGCCCCTTGATTTTATGTATCAGTATCGAAAAGATGCGGGAGTTGGAACCGCCTACTTCGAAAAATAACTTTTTTGCAGGCGGAGCCGGCAGGGATTTTTTTGTTTTTAATTATTTTTTGCTATAACGGTTGGTCCTATAAAAAACTTGTCAATATAAAAGTTTTAGATAATACTAAGAGGATTAATAATAAATTTACGCGGATTTGATATCTTGTGAATTGACGAAGCTATGATTTTTTTTCTTCTAAAAGCCCCCTTTCCCCCCACCCTTGGGGCCATTTTTAATTATATCAAAAATCTGTCATACATAAATTTTCGGCCCTTTTCCTAGAAGTAATAATAACTTTAAACGGATTCGATACGTATAAAAATAAAGAAATTATGAGGGTTTTTCTGTTTTCACAAAAAGCCCCCCCATTTCCCCTCCCCCTTGGTTCGATTTTGCCCATTAACGAACTTGACCGAGATTTTATGACCCTTGATTTTATGTATCAGTTTGGAAGAGATTTATGCAGAATTTTTCCAGTTATCTTGGTCAGAAAAAAGTGACATAGATAGATAGATAGATAGATAGATAGATAGATAAAGTTTTGAACTGGGGGTGGTTTTGGGTTCTGGGAGTCATGATCGGCGTAGATCTGCAAAAATTTTTCAAAATTTCCAACTTAGGTGAGAATGTAATAGGTAGTATTTCTTACGAAATCTACCTAAAAGATCACATTTGTGGGCATCGTGCTTACAAATATCGCAATTACATAATGTAAAAATGCAATTTTAATAAAATATTTTTCACGATTTTGGGAAAATGCATGCTGTTAGATAAATTCAAAGCGATAACCTTTTTTTAAAAAATCTTAATTTAAAATGTATTTAAAAAATATATAGCACTGAAAATGTGCATTTTTGAGAGAATGAACTATATATCATTTCGTATTACTCCGTTTTACAAGTTGTAAATTTCAAGAAAAATCATTTATCAAAAATCATTTATTATGCATGTTTATTATATCAAGAAAAATCATTTATTATGCATGTACAATTTATTTATGAAATATTTTGACCGAATAGTTTGAAGAACAAAAGTTGCATATATCAATCTTTCGGCTAATGCGTCTATTTCGTGTATAACTCGTTTGATTTACATTTCTTGTGGTGCAGTGATTTATTACGGACATTATGCAGTATGGAAGTTGTATGAAAAAGACATAAATATCTAAAAGGACGAATACGTACACTGCAAAAAAAATATGTTTGATTTTACAGTGCAATACTGTCATCCCAGCTGCCAGTATTATACCGTAAAATTAACAGTAATAAACAGTAAAATAAGCAATAAATTTTCACCTCAAAGTCAAATTTTACCAGTCAATTTTTTATTGGTCAATACCAGTCAATACCAGTCAATTTTTTAGCAGTCAAATTTTACCTCATTTCCGCTTGAGCGGAAATGAGATAAATTTTATGGTATAATACTGGCAGTTGGGATGACAGCTGTCATCCCAATGTAAAATCAAACTATTAAACTATTAACTACTATAAAATTATACTGTAAAATCAACACTTTTTTAAATTCCTACTATTAGCTCACACTCTCTCTATATATATCTTGTTGAAATTTTCAATCGTTAATAAAATATTTTCTATTCATCCATTCAAGTTCAAATAAATTTTTTTAAACTTGTACTGGATGACAATTGATGTTAATACAGTTTTTTCATTTAATTAATTAATTTTAATTTTTATATGGGAGAAAAAAATTTTCTCCCATTGTTTTCATAAATGAAATGAAATATTTATCTCAAATTAGTGATGCCAACAGAAAATAAAATATCGCAACGATGATTATAAAATAATGTTCAATAAAGATAACGTGGGACATGAATTCTGCACGGGTTTATTTTGCATATTTATGATTAAAATGTAGGAATTGACTTTAAATTTTTTTTTATATTACTTGTTTTGCAGTGTAGTCAGAAAGGTTATAGAATGCTTAGAATTGAAAACTAAAATGTGTAATCTATGAAATTGAAATTTATTTTTTATTCTTCAAATACAGCATAGGGCAAAAAACACAGCACAAATCTATACTGTTATGCACACTTTTCGGTCTTTGGGACATAATTTTAATTGATTAATTAAACTATTTAAAAATTGTGGACACATTGAGAATTTCACCTCTCTTGGCCAAAATTCCCTGAAGGTGGCAGGTTTGGACCAGTTTACAGAATCATAGGAAATATATATTTTTTAAAAACGTTTGGTGCCTTTTCAAAATTTTGACGTTGTAAAAACAAAGAATATATAATAAGGTATTTATGTGTGACAAGTAGCGATACTTTATTTATTTTATTTTATTTTATTATATTTATCATTTTTAACAATGTTATGTGTTTAATAATGTTAAATTGCAGTTTCGAACATGATTAGCAACGATACATACAAGATTGGCAATTGGAAACCATTTTTGGTGATCTAACTCCTAGCCCGTATAATGCGTAAAGTGCCGAATTATATAAACCAGACGATGCGACCCGAGTTTCCAGGGTTAGAGAACATAAAGTCTGGTGTACAGAACATAGGCGAAAACCGTTTTTTAATTGAAAACTAATATATTTTTTACATTTAATATATTTTTTTAGAGAGTGCCCATTAACAACACCAACAAATATTTTATATCAAAAATATCAATAATGTATTCAAATAAAGTTTTGAAATTTATTAAAAGCGATACTTTCGCATTAGCCATATGCCAGAGGTTAACAACCGAAGAAATCGTGAGGGATTTTGCTACTTACAGCAGCCTATTTTCCCCTGATCATTTCAGTGTCTAACGACGTAGTTCGATAACATATCTGTTACATTTAATCTTTTATTTATATCATTTTATTTACTTATTCATTTATGAAGTGTTAATTTCGTTACGGAATATTAGCCGGAAAGAAAAGCTGAACAATTTATATTGTTTTAAGTGCAAACATGTTAATCTTCGGTAATCGAGCTGCATATGCGATACAGATGGATTTAAGAAAAATTCATGCTTGAAAATTATTTTAAAACTTATAAAAAAAAAATCAATAAACTGAGATACAGTTTTCAAACAAATTGCATTTGAAAGTAATTTTTTTTCCTATTCAACGGTGTAAAAATTGAAATTATGCGATATTTAGAAGTAAGTTTGCGAAAAAAGGGAAATGTATTGTTTACATCGATGCCACCGTCCATATAACGCTGGCGTTACTCACGCACATGTTTTTGCTTTACAACAGAGATAGATATATAAATATATATTATTATAACTATGATTTATAATAGAAATAGATATATAAATATATAGTATTGCCTTCGTCTATAGTTTCTCTGCAAATTCTGCGTTATATTATTGAGTAACAATTTCTGAGAGAAGAAATATTCTTATTTGCCAAAAAGATTTTCCAGCTGTGTGGAGGCGTTTGTAAAAGAAAATATCATCCTTGCTAAAGTGAGTGATTTGTTCTGTACCAGATTTCTGTTTCTTATCATCCATCACGAGAGATCGTTCTAACAAATAAAAGGAAACGAAACCCTAAGATAATTATATCATACATTGATGCTTTGTCAGATAAGAACAGGATTATTTATTTGAAATGTCAAAGTTCTTAAACATTGCATTTACCGAAAGGTCAGTTTGACGTTTTCGGATATTTTCCCAATTTATTTTTTATTTATTTTTTCAAATCACACAGAATAAAATAAACCCAATTTGAGTCGAAAGATTCTTAGGTATGTGCCGAAATTGGGCCATGCCTGTTTTGGTTACCACTGTGTATCCATTTTGGGCACTGTTAAATACCCATTTTCAAAAAAAAATGAAAAAAATGTTATCACTGTGTATCCATTTTGAGCACTGTTAAATACCCATTTTCAAAAAAAAAAAAAAAAAAAAAAAAAAAAAAAAAAAAAATGAAAATGGATATTTAACTGTGCCCAAACTGTATACACAGTGGTAACCAAAACAAGCATGACCCAATTTGGGCACATACCGAAGAATCTTTCGACCCAAATTGGGTTTTATTTTTTTCTGTGCATGTTTTATTTCCTAATACAGTACACGCTCGATTATCCGACACTCTCGGGAGTAAAATCTTGATGGATAAGTTATTTTACTAATTTTTGAATTAATCTGTAAAGATGTGTTGTATAGTCCGGCTAAAGCTGTAGTACTCTTGTTGTTATTCGTTGTACCAACAAGATTTTATTCCCCATCCATTTTCCGCGAATCAATAGAAATATATATGTGCAGTGAGAACATATGCAATGAATCAGCCACCTTTGAGTTACCTAGAATTTGGCGTGACATGCCTTATAAATTAAAAAACAATAAGATAAAATAATTCACATTTACAGATGATCATTTTTATTAAAGCACTTGCTTTCATTATACCTGTGATCTCGTAGTTTTTGTTTATCAAGTTTCATTTTTCAAAGTTTTTTTTTTTTTTCTTTTTTTTTTTTTTTTTGCGAAAATAGTTTATTTTATCATCATTGATCTTGAGAATGTTATCGATGGATAGTGTACACAAAACTATTAGATCTGTTTATTAAAAGGTTCTTATAAACCTTTAAGTGTACTGCAATCATTTTTAACATATACATTTTTATTTTAATAAAAATAAGGGATTTTTCTTATATAATTATCTAGCTCTTTTTCAATTTCCCTAGTGTCAATCAAGCATTCATCAAATCTGTTACCCTGTGGGGCTTTTACCAGTTGCAAAGCTTTTGAAAGAAAGAAAACTTCGTAGTAACATAACGTGGTATCACTCTCAAGTTCTTTACTCATATAATTTACTTGAAAGAGTAAGGGATGTCAGAAAACTAGTGAAATCATAAACTTGTAATTTATCACTTGACTGACTAGCGATTGAGCATTAGATTTTGCTTGAACATCATCAGTATATTCTGCAACTCTTCTAAGGGCATTAAAAAGTTCATCAGCTTCGTACAGTACAGCTTTCACGCTGGACCTTATTTTCAGGGGGCGATTATCGCATGGACAAATGAGGCAGCTTAGGCACAAACTTAAACACCCTACAGTAGTATCCCAGAGATGTAAAATGACCAAGAAGACGACCTCAAGTAAGATGGAGTGACGAAATCAGGAAAGTGACCGGTGTTAATTGGATGACTAAAGCACTAGACAATAAACAATGGAAAAATTTGGGCGAGACCTACATCCAGCAGTGGATTGAAAATGGTTGTTGTTGTTGTTGACGATGATGATACATTAAATGTTACGTTACGTATCATTAATAATTTAATTTATTCCTACCAACTCAAGAAATGTAAAACTTCCCCCATAAATAATAATCATTCTGTGTTTTAATACAAAGATGAATTTTTACATGATTTGCTTAATATTGGCATTACGAAAACTCAGTTATAACGAACGAATGTTACAGCCCCTTCCTTTTCGTTTTAATCCACTTAGATTGTAATTCAAAATGTTATCTATATTCTATACTATTATTATAAAGAGTTTGTGTGTTTGTAGGGGTAATTTCTGGAACTACCAAACCAATTTCAAAAATATTGGTGGCAAAATAATGGTGATAGTCACTGTTCGAACGTAGGTTATATTTTATGTTGGTTACAACTCGTAAGGGAGTGCACGAGCAAAAAACGTTCTAAAATTACGATTTTTGTGATATTGTTGGAGCTAGAATTTAGTGTGGGAGTTACTTTTAATGTGTAAATATTCGCTATGAACGGTTTCTAAAAACTTGGAAATTTAAAAAGGTGAAATGAGCGGAAAACGTTCCAAAAGCGTTCTAAATTACGATTTGATTTATTTGGAACTGTTAGGACTAGAAACTTAAAATTTTAAATGGCTGCTACTTTTAATATGTAAATGTTTACATAGAACAGTTTGTAAAAAATTCTAAATGTAAAAGGGTGCAGGAACAAAAAAACGTTCAAAAATTGCAATTTTTGTGACACTATTGGTGCTAAAACCTTGACATTTTGTATGGTTGTTACTTTTGAGATGTAAATATTCCCAAAAAACGATTTCTGAAAAATTCGAAATTTAAAAGGGTGAAATAAGCAGAAACTGTTCTAAAAACGTTCTATATTACGATTAATTTGGAACCGTTAAGACTAGAAATTTGAAATGTGTAATAAAACTATATTTCTTTTTCCTCTAAACAATCAGAAGACCCCATGCAACTTAAATGCAACACAACATATTACTATACAGTTAGTAAATATATAGAATGGAAAGTAAATTTTAATATAATATATAAAAGGGTAAAAAAAAAAAGTGGATTTACTGGAAATAAGCAACATAGCAAAGAATAAAATAATATAGTGTACGCAGAATTAGGAACAAACAATAACAATAAAATATAAATGAAAAAAATATAGGTCTTTTTTTTTTTTTTTTTGCAAAATTTGGAAGAATTCGTTTTATTATTACTGGGATAAATCCTCTCTGCTATAGCTGAGAAAGAGAGCCACTAATTAGTTGTTCTAGAAACAAAAGTTGCGGATTTATTCTTTATATGGAAGAAAAAGACTGTACCGTTCTATATATATATATATTTTTTCATCCCCAGATTATTTTACTGATATTTGGCAGTTAATGTATCCCACTACGTTTAAATAGTCGATTGTCGGCAAATAACACAACTTCTTTTATTGTTTTATTTGAAACACTGTACAAATAGGAATCCGAAACAGATTTGTTTTCTTCCTACGATCATTAAAAGTGTAGTTATGCCTGTTTTCGTTTCAGATCTTGAATAAGAATTGTGTATTAAAATGTAGCACCAAGACGAAAATTGTTTTCTAGTATTGAGATTAAAGAAAGTACAATACATAAATTAGCAAAATTTTAAGAATTTGAGGTGAATATATCTAAAGGCTTTTCAGAAATAAAAACTTTAAAAAACATGATTTTTAAGAAAAAATCAGTTATGAAAAAAGTTGCATTGCAAATAATTATATTTATAATTATATAACACTGAACGCCTACAATTTGTATGATATTGTGGAAGTAATCAACTATCGGTTAAATATCTGAGCATTTCCGAAATTGCACAGCTTTTTTAAAAAATTAACATGCAGAAAATATATGAATGAGTGCCAAGTGGGTAAGTGTGATCGAAGATCGCACAAAGGGTTTCGTTTAATATTATGTGCCTTCTGGCGGTGGATAGTGGAACTAAAATCTGTAAGGCGATGGAAAACCAAGTTGAATGTCGGGCCCGCAGAAACCGAGATACCCCCTGGCGTTGGATTTTGAAACTAAAATCTGTAAGGCGGTTGAAAATCAATTGGAATGAGGCAAACCCCGTTGTGATCGGGTCCATCGAACCCGAGACAGAAATGCGACTCCTGGCGGTGGAAAGTTAAACTAAAATCTGTGAGACAATCAAAAATCAAGTTGAATAAGCCAAATTCCGTTTTATTATAAGCATTGTTTATTTATTTATTTTTTAATCTATTGTATCCGAAAGTAAATGAAATAAAAATATTTTTTGATAAAATAAAATCTTACCGCCCGATTATCTCGATTTTTCGAATTTCTTAATCAGCATATGATTTTGCATATATATGTCAATTTCCAGATCCGTATTTTATACAGTTTTAAAAGTTTGTATATAACTCGAAATTGCTGGGGACACTTTAATTCTGGCAGCTATTCTTTCTGACAACCTTCCTTTCTCTCGCTGAGTAAAAATAGGTGTTCTTTTGAATTCGAAAAAAAAAAAAAAATTCCAATCGAAATTAAAATTTTTTTAATTATTATCTCTGTTAATTATTGTCCGATTTTTACAAAAATTACATATTTGGATTCAGCATGGAATTGTAATTGTATGCAGATGTGTAATTTTCAAATCGGTAAATGCAATAGTTTTAATAATTGTATTGAGCCCGAAATCTTCCTAGTTCGCAATTTTATTTTGTGGTTTTTATTCTTTCCAGCTACTCTCGAATCCAGGTCCCATTATTTCCCGTTCCTGCTGCTACCTTCGACAAAAGGTTCCGATCTAAGAAAAACTGATATCTGAGCTTCTTTTTTGACAGAACAGCTTTTTTATGAGATTTTTAATGAGTTTATGACTTTTTAATTAATATCTCGGCTAATTACCGATGGATTCAAAATTTTATGATTTGTCGTGTGACAGGAGGTATTCAGCTGTATATGCACAAAATTCCAAGTCTCTAACTTATACAGTTTCCGAGTACGAACTCTGTGACGGACGGACAGACAGACACATACAGACATAAGAGTGAGACGAATAGGGTTTCGTGAGATGAATAAAATCCTACAAATCACCTAAGTAATATTATTTTTTTTTAATTCCGAAAGCTGAAAAGAAGTAGCATGATAATAATTTACTTAGTAAATAACTTAAAAAAAAACTTACTTAACTTAAAAAAAATATATATATGTAGTAATGTATGTGAAGCAGCCAGTATTCTATTGGGTTGTTCGGAAAATTCCTTCCGTTTGGGAAAACCAATTCGTACCAGAAAATTCTGCCCGTCAATTATTAGACATTCGATATCGCAATCAATGTCTAATAATTAAATGATAGAATTTTCCGGGACGAACCAACTTTACCAAACGGAAAGAACTTTCCGAACAGCCCAATACATTGTGAGAAAAGACAAATCTTTCGTAATCTACGAAAGTATACTGTAACCGCGAACGAAAATATATATAATACCATCTTCCGAGTTATCCATGATTCCGAAAAGCGTTTTTCATCATTAGTTATATATGCAATAGTAACAAAATAATATTAACTTTATTGTTAATGCTGTCAATTTATCATGTTTCTTCGTAAAACATGTTTGTTGAACATGAAAATGTTTACTTGAGAATGGATAGCATCCCACCTATATTCCGGGTTGATAAAATTAATTAATACACCATAAAAACGTCTCGTAAACGTTTCCGAAAATCGGTGGAAGCAAAAGTAACTTTGTTGTTATGTATGCGTCTTTAAATCTCGTATATATATTGGTTTCTGAGTTTTTCAAAGGTAAAGAACACCTTTCGGAATCGTCAGAAATTCGGAATTGGTTGTTATATATTTTAGATCGTTGCTTATATTACATTTTCTAGATTTAAAAACATCTTTTTTTTTTAGAGTTTCATTTATCTCACGAAACCCTATTCATCCCGCTACTCTGTCTGTCTGTCACAGAGCCAGTTCTCAGAAACTGTATAATTTACAGACTTGAAATTTTGTGTACTTACAGCTGAATACCTACTGTCACGCTGAAAATCATAAAATTTTGAAAAAATCGTATTATTTTAATATAGAGCGATAAAAAACCCAAAAAAACCTAACAGCTTTTTCCTGTTAAACTTAAACATTTTTCGTTATAGCAGTTGCCAACAATAAAAAATCCACAATAAATTTCTTTCTACACTAATTAATTTTCTATTGAAAGATTTCCACGTGAAAAATGAAAATGAAATAAAAAGTTTCACCAATTGAAAAGAAGATTAATATGAAGTCATATTGGTAATAAAACGGAAATTTTCAAACATTTCTCAATAATACAAGGAGTATGAGAATGTGTAAGTACAGAAAGCAGGTTCGAGGCTAACGAAAAAGACAGGCTACCGCGCTGCATTCCACTTATCTTTTTTTACAGACCGCTAGAGGGACGTGATGCTCTTTTCGTACACTTGCATTTCTGCATTCGAGCATCACGTGACCAGTGGCGTAGCCAGGATTTCCTTTCGGGAGGGGTCCAGATTTTTTTTCAGCTTATATCTATAGTAAGACTTGCCAAGATAATATCGCAAAGAGGGGTAAAAAATTCCGTGTTAGACAGTTTTTCGTCTTATCAGGTGTATGGCATTCTTTTCTATTTGACGAATAAATATTTCCGTTTAAGTCAGCATTCCGTTATAGGCAGGTTTCGTTTCCACAGGATTTGCTGTACATATAAAAATATAAGTTATGTATGTAATATGTATTTAGTAAAACCTGTCTATAGCAGATTCCTGTTTTAAACAAAAGCATTACATGGTCCTGATATGGATAACCATACAATTAAATTTGCTGAAAACCTGCCTGAAACGGGCTTTTTCACCGTTCTTCTGTGATTCCGATTTCGTCTTGTCAGGTTTTACCCTACTTATAAATACAGTAAGGTCTGGAAAAGTGGATACTTCCTATAACGGAATCCTATCTCAAACGGAAAATTTTAGGGATCCCGACGAAACGCCTTATTGAAGTATAGTGCGACAGGATTGACTGTGTGTGATATGCAATAGAAGTATTTCGAGTAATTTTAAGAATTTAGATATTTCCTTATCAATTTCTTAATTTAAAAAAATAGCATGTGTAAAATGAAGTAAGACCAATCTATAATTGTAGCTAATTATACAATGAAGTTACATTGATATTTACCAAAGAAAAAGATTTTACAAACACTATGGTATAAAACCAGAGCACACACTGAAGAGAATGCATTTAAATCAAGTTTCATATGACATAAACATTTGATTATTTTAAAGTTATGATCAAATGGTTAAGTTTATAACAGTATTTGGTTGAAACTGTTTTTTCAATTTTCATGTTTAATTTCTTGTCATTGAAATAAGAACTTGTGCTGTAATAGGTATACTGAATAATGAGTTGACATAATTGCCAATGCCGTCAGCTGTTGATTCACCATGGGAGTTTCTGAAATAAGGTTTTAATTTTAAAAAAAATCTTGTAATTTCGCCTACAGAAACTAGTAATGTAACAAATACACGCAACAAATATAGTTGATGTTGGGGAAAATAATTTTGTTACAATTGCCTAAAACAGCCATAATTCTTTTTCAAGTTTCACCGCTTTTCATACTAAAGTAAATATTCGACCTCAATAGTTGTTCCGATAATTGGTCGACATAAAAGATGTTAAATTTTTGTAAAAAAAAATAATTATGATGGATTAGCACATTTTGGGAAGTATTAGATTGCGTAAAAAATAATGATGGTTTCTGCTATTTTAGTACTTTTCAACCAATTTCTTTTAAGTGGTTGGAAACAGTTTTAGAACGTACTCCAAGTTCAGCAACAATCTTTCAGACTTTGGTACGTAGATTAGCTTCAACCTTAGCTTTCAATTTCTCATTGTTAATAACCGAATGCCACATACGACATTCACATTCAAAACGCTCATTGCCATCATGAAATTTCTGAAAACAATGTTAAACTGTGAGTTCACAAGTCGTATTTCGGTCAAATAGAACGTTAAATTCAGATATTTTTCTGCAGGAATGATTTCTTTGGAATAGGTACACTGTGGAGTTCAGGGAAGGGGCGAGATTGCACTCCTAAGCATAAAATCTCAAATCTTCCGAGGGGTCATTTCGATGCTCCGGGGTGGATGCCCCACCTCCGCTCTCCTGAATTCAACGTTGTAGCGTGGTTGATATACAAGCCGTTTTCACCGATTTTCGCACCATTTTAAATTAGTAAAAAAATCGCACGAAATTCCCCAAAGTTCTACAACTGCCTTAAATATCCCTGTACAATAGCGGAAAACAAAATTATAATACTAAATAAGTAGGTAAAAACCTGTCCTTCAAAATAATATACAACAACGTAATATTCCATTAACAGTTTATTAAAAATAGCTCACGTTAAAAAGTTTCATAACAAGAATCACCATTATTTTGTACAAACCCAGATGAACATCAAAATCTTTCAATATCCCTCTGTTCTTTTATTTAGCGTTTAACGAATAACGAGATTAGAAATAAAAATAACAAAAGGAGGAAGAAAATTGATCTTCCGAAATATTCTTCAAGTTTGACATTGAATCAGATGTATCTGATGGTCAACTTGACAAGGAATATGTGTGACTAAAGAAAATTGTGTCAGATTTTCCTTTAGCAAAGGACTGTGCTCTTTTGAACAGGTCAGAAAACTTTTGAACACCAGTCTCCTCTTCCTTGCTTATTGATTAATGTAAAGTTTCATAAAGCTGAAAAATGACATCATCAGCATGTTTTACAGCAGAAGTCAAATCACATTCAGATGCAGGTATTTTGAAAGTGGCAATGTATAACAGCATTGAATAAGAATTCACAAATATCTAGTCGAAGAATAAAGTGACTTTTTTTAAAATTTCAGCCAGCAGATTTAAAGTAAATGTTAATATTGCTCGATATAAAATTATAAAATGAACAAAGATAAGGGTCGCCAAACTATGATTAATGTGCTGTTATTGCATTCGTGTAAACTCGTCTTTACCCATAAATGTTGGCAACAATCGGGCCGATCGAAATCTCTGTTGAAGAAGTTTTGCGTTTAATCTAGTTACATTAAAATCTATGAAAACGGAATCGGCAGGGATCGTTAAAAAATTCCGTTGTAGATAGATTTACGTCACATCAGGTATACTTGTACAGTTATCCTTCTGTCATCGAGACCAAGAAATGTTTTCGTTTACGAGAGAATTCCGTTTTCACAGAAAATCTGTCAAGAAGGATTCACAACCAGAAAAAGTTCCATTTTAGATATGTTTCAAATCTTAACAGGTATAAATATGTAGCGTTGTTTTCGTTGAATTTTGAACTTTGGCTATTTAAGATAGCTCTCATCTTCACAGATTTTACTGTAATACATCTATGCTTTTCAAAAGTATACTATAGAGTGGATTCGTTTTAACAGTTTTAGAAGATACCTCACAAAATGGATGTGTCTATTACAAAAACCTGTCTTAAACGAAAAAATTTCATAACCCCTGCGAAACACATACCTTTAAATAATACTTTCTATGTCAAACACCTGTCTAAAGCGGAATTTTTCATTGTTTCTTTGAAATTCCCTCTTATCAGTTTTTAATATTATTGTATCTATGACTCAGTAAACCAGTTCTTCATTCGGGGTTCGGGGGGGGTCCGGACCCCCTGGACCCTCCCCTTGGCTACGCCACTGCACGTGACTCCGGCGGTATGTAAAAAAAGATACGCGTAAAGCACCACGGTAGTCTTTTTTTTCGTTAGCCTCAAGCAGGTTAATATAACGTCATTAGAGAATTAAAAAGAAAATTAATCTGACGTCATATTGGAAGTTTAACGGACTTTTTCATATGTTTGAGAATAATACAAAGAGAGCATCAATATGAGTAATAGAGAAAGCAAATAGATTAAAGGTGAAAATAAGCACTCGCCAATCGCCACTCGGCGGTTAAACGTGAAAAACTGGCGATTAAAAATATGGAAAGAAATGACCAAATGCAGGATTTTCCGATTTCCTTTTTTACCTAAAATTCGCGATTTTTCCGCGCCCGCCCAACGAAATTCATGATTTTTCCGCACCCGATCGACGAAATTCGTAAATTTTCCACCCCCGATCGACGAAATTCATGATTTTTCCTCACCCGATCGACGAAATCCTTGATTTTTCCTTACCCGAACGACGAAATTCATGATTTTTCCGCACTCGATCGACAAAATTCGTGATTTTTCCTCCCCTGATCGACGATATTCATGATTTTTACACCCTAAATCAACGAAGTTCATGATTTGTCCGCGCCCGATTGACAAAATTCATGCTTTTTACGTACACGTTTGATGAAATTCATGGCTTTTACCCACCCGATCGACGAAATTCATGATTTCACCCCCCCCCCCTCACACGATTGACGGAATTCATGTTTTTTTCGCGCTCGATTGGCGAAATTCAAGACTTTTACGCACTCATTCGACGAAATTCATGATTTTTACGCACGCGATCGACGAAATTCATGATTTTTCTGTTCCCGATCGACGAAATTCAAGATTTTTTCTTTCCTGATCGGCGAAATTCATGATTTTGCCTTACCCGATCGACGAAATTCAGGATTTTTCCACGCCCGATCGATGAAATTCATGATTTTTACGCACCCTATCGTTGAAGTTCATGATTTTTGCGCTCCCGAAAGACGGAAATTCGCGATTTTTATGCTCCCGAAAGACGGAAATTCGCGATTTTTACGCTCCCGATCGACGGAATTCTTGATTTTTACGCTCCTGAATGATGAAATTTGCAATTTTATCCAAGACTAAATGGCAAAATACACAATTCTTGAATTTTTGGAGATGTTGGCCACTATTGGCCCACAGGCCACAGGATGTGCATGTTTAATGTATATCATATTGCGGGTTGTCATTTAGTGTATAAACATACCTGTTTTATTATTGTCAGATTTTAATTCTAGACAAATATTTTTTTTAAATAAAGGTACTTATGTAGTTAGCAACACAAATGCCTAACACCACAATGCCACAAATACCTAAGCTTAGTGGGACTCATGTAGATGTTGTGTATAACTTTGCTGTTAACTTATTTTAAATTTTAAAATAGACGAATTGGAAATTAGTATCTTAAGTTTATTCAAAACAATAATAAATTAAAATATTTTTTTTAGTAAATAAATTATTTGTTTACTGTAAACTCGTTATATAATTTTTAAATTAAATATTCAGTGACATAAATGTACAGATGGGTGACAAAATAATACGAACACTCATGAAAAATGGTGAAAAGAGCAATATCTAGAAAAATACATGAGGAATTAACCTGAAACTGCAGGTGTGTAAACAGTATAGTATAAGTTATACATTCCCGTGAAGATTTTTTCCCGAAACCCCATAGGGGACTGTCAACAAATTGAAAAAGAACGAATATCTTTTGGATAACCCTGTAAAAACTAATGTGGCAAAAGCGTTCAAACTCGAGATTATTAATAAGTGGCTTATTGTAATATACTGTGTTCATTTGTATGAGGATAGCATGTATACCCGTGGAGAAATTAAGGTTTTTATAGAAACAGTCCCAAATTTCGCCTAGTTTTTTTCTTATAAGTTGCAGAGTTCTTAATATAAAAAAAAGTTGTTTTCAGAAAATATGACAAACAACATTGTGCATAATACTCTGCAATCAGAATTAAAAAATAATAAAAATTGGATGAAAAATGAGCAGGTTTACTAAAAAATGTTTCATTGCGCATGCGCGAATGCAATTAAAATATAATATGCATAATGTATTAGCTAAGTATATAGAGCAACTTTTGTGAAAGTCTTAAAATCATAGCTTGAAAATTCTGAAAATTATCGTCGATAGAATAAGCTCGAAATCCGTTGTTCCCAAAACGAAGCAAGAAGATGAGGGGTTGTATCAAATATCTGTTGATTAGTGCCAAGATAGCGTACACAATATTGCACGTACTACTATATTTGGATACAACCCCTCATCTTTTTGCTTCCTTTTGGGAACAACGGATTTCGAGCTTATTGTATCGACGATAATTTACAGAATTTTCAAGCTATGATTTTGAGACTTTCACAAAAGTTGCTCTATATACTTAGCTAATACATTATGCATATTATATTGTGATTGCATTCGCCCATACGCAGTGAAACATTCTTTCGTAAAGCTGCTCATTTTTCATCCAATTTTTATTATTTTTTAATTCTGATTGCAGAGTATTATGCACAATGTTGTTTGTCATATTTTCTGAAAACAACTTTTTTTTATATTAAGAACTCTGCAACTTATAAGAAAAAAACTAGGCGAAATTTGGGACTGTTTTTATAAAAACCTTAATTTCTCCACGGGTATACATGCTATCCTCTTAAAAATGAACACTGTATATTACAGTAAGCCACTTATTAATAATCTCGAGTTTGAACGCTTTTGCCACATTAGTTTTTACAGGGTTATCCAAAAGATATTCGTTCTTTCTCAATTTGTTGACAGTCCCCTATGGGGTTTCGGGAAAAAATCTTCACGGGAATATATAACTTATACTATACTGCTTACACACCTGCAGTTTCAGGTTAATTCCTCATGTATTTTTCTAGATATTGCTCTTTTCACCATTTTTCATGAGCATTCGTATTATTTTGTCACCCATCTGTACTTACTGGCTGCTACAGAAATTATTCTCACCTGCCAGTAACTGGCTACTAAAAAAAAATCAACCTACCGGCCAGTGGCTACTAAGCAAAATTTCTTATTTTCACCTTTAAAGTAGATATGACATCAGCAAGTGATTATAACGTCATATGTGTTTGAGGAACGTATTGAATCATGATAAAAAGCCGATTATAGAAACTTTGAAGGTCTCTATACAACATGTTTAATTTTTAAATTGATTTTTTTTAATACCACATTTAATCCACATGACAGATTTTATTATGACAGAGTATAATAGCGGGCCGGTTCAGATATTCGAAAAAACAAGAAAAAGAGACCGGTAAATTTTGACTTTATAAAAAAAAAAAATGACTGTTTTTTTTTTTAATGAAAATTAAATTTATTTGGATTTATTACAGAAAGGATAAAGTATTTTGAAAGAATATTAAACGAAACCGTTTGTGCGATCTTCGATCACACTTACCCACTTTTTTTTTTTTTCCTTTCACAGTACTTTTTTTCTTTTTTTTTTTTTTTTTTAATGGTGTCAAATGCAGTGGGATAGCCTCGTGTTAGGACAAACACATAAACAGTCCGTTCACTCACATATTCAAGGTTTTACACAATTAGAAGCATAAAGAACAGTTTAACAAAAAATATTCAACAATATATCATATTCCACAAAAGACTAGAGTTGTGGAAATAGTCTTTTCGTTATCGGCTGCTTAATGCAAATACCAGCTTTCTGAATGCTTAAAAGACATATAAAACAAATGATTTTAAAAGAATAGAATGAAAAATGCACATAAAAACTCGGCAGGAGAAAAAAAAATAAAAGAATAAAATTTCGTTTTATGAATTAATCTCGTAGGGATAATGAGAATCAAAGAAAGCAGCGGAAGTACTTTGATATTTAAATATTTATGATTTTCTGAAACTTATATAAAAAAAATTCTTAAGTAAGTAAATTTGTGCTATTAAAAATACCTTTCGCATGAATTGTGTTAAAATTTTAGTTTTTGCATATTGCAGCAGACTTTTCCCCATTATTAATTTTATTAATATTTCATTTTATTTTACAGTTTTTTTTTCTTTTAAATCTTTTGAACGTTTCGACCGTAAAATTAAGTTTAATTATCTGTACATATTGCGACAAAATAAAGTGTTAAGTTTTATTTGTTAAATCTATTTTACTTTCCCATCATACGTAGTATGGGGTAAGTCTTGTAATCGTTTCAAAAATCGAAAAAAAAATTGACGGATTTACACGTTTCAGACACTGGAGTTCCGAAAAACATATTTTTAGACGAAAAAAAAATTGCCGTCCGTCTGTGTGTGTCTATAAACTCTCTATCTTCCGAAGAAATTGAGATAGAGACTTGAAATTTGATTTGTACTTAGTATGCAATAATGAGAAGAGGCTTATTGAATGTCAGTAACCTCGATTATCCGGAACTATTTTTTTTCGAACTCTCGAAATATTCGTTCTGATAAAAGGTATGTAAAAATTTTCGAAATTTTTATTTTAAGGAGTGAATATAAAAGACAATAAAAAAACATAAATTTTGCATAAAGAATGAAGTCTATCGGATAATTAGTTGCCGAGATATTTGTAATCCTATTTTCCACACTCTTCGATTTTCCATGACCCTGTATTTGATTCACAGATATATTTTAATTGGAAATGAGACGCTTAATCTGGCGCAGTAAACTCTTAGTTAATATGATTATCTATCGTTTTTGGAGTTGTAATGATGTTTCTTTTACACAATTCAGTAATAGATCATTTAAAGTTTATGACGTAATCGAGCCAGGATTCTATTCGAATTGCAATGCATTTTATAAATAGTTTACACACATTTTATTTTCATATTTTATATTATACATATCCATGATGGGTAAGTATTACGGTGGCCCACCAACGACTAGTTTACAGTTTTGATTGTTCAGAATTTCATTGAAAACAGATTTTGATTACTATCAAATTACTTTTTTGAAACTTTAAAGCAAAAAAAGTTACTTTTAAATAATTCAAATTTGGCTTTTTTGTTTTATATAGCTTAACATTAAAGTTAAGTAACACGAAGTCATTCCCAAAAAACGTTGTACAAAGTTCTTTCCGTTGTTCGTTGTCTGAATCCAAACTCCAATTTTCTGGAAGAAAAACAAGCAAACAAATATGTTTTTCCTCGCATATTTTTGAGTATAATTAATTTCTTTTCACATATCAGCGATTCTGGAGGGGAAAAAATGCACAAAAAATTTTCAGAAAGAAAAAATCTGAACTTTTAATCATGAATACACATGTTAAATTTACATTTTCTTGCACCGCCTATGATTATTGCAATTTATAGACATTGTCACATTCCTCTATAATGCTTAAATTTCCCTTTAATTGACAAATGTATCCTGTGTGTTGATATGTTTATGAATGGTATACAACTTGTTACGCATTGGCATCATTTTCCTAATTATTTGAATTTTCCTTCAATTGAGAGCACTGTTTGCACCTTGGATGCGTTTATGAATGTTATTGTTTGTAAATGTTGCTAAATTTTGCTCTGGATTTAATTTCACGGTAATAGAAAAACATATTGCACACCTATACATCTAATTCAGAACTAATACAATGTAGAAAAACAAAGATCGCTTAAGCGATTATATATACACTAGCAGACTACGCCCGCTGCGCTGGTCGGTTTCTCCAAAAGAACCTTGAATCAAACGAAATATATCAGTGAATTTAACCTTGTATTGTAAAGTAATCTGTACCTTTACCTGGAACATCCTAAAATAACATAAAAACGGATACTTATTTAACTAAGTTATGTTTTTTTTAATACGGTTTATTATTACGTTTACAATTTATTACCTACCGTTTTCCATTGATTTATATGTTTTATAGCTACATTTTTTAATAACGTGAATTAACCTATATTATACACAACTAAAAAGAAATGGCGCATCTAGTATTTGTCGTGAATTAAATAAAAATCATGCACTCGTGACATTATAATTCACTTTTATATTTTAACAGAATAATATGGTTACTATAATTTGTGACTCGTGCTGACACATTGCTGTTAGTATTATTTTTTTACCCGTGAAATTTTCGCTCTGGTACTCCATTGTAAAATTTGGTAATTTTTGAAATTCAATATTTGAAAAATGGCATATTCAGTGGATTTGAAATTTATATCAAGAAAAATACAATTTTTTACATTTCTAACGCAATTTGTCTAACAATTTTCTGACAAATACTTTTCGAGCAGTTCATTTTTTCAGTAATTTCAAATGTTTCATTTTCCGAGATTAATCTGTGGCAACGATTAGCGAAATTCCCAGTCGTCAGCAACACGTACCTTTTTATTAAAGAGGATTAGAGATGAAATAGCATTATTATTATATTATTATTATTATTATTATTATTATTATTATTATAAATAGGATTAAGGTTTACGTTTCCTTTCCCTACCGGAATTTTTAAAGTAAGCCCTCTCTCATAAAAACGCAATTCTAAATTTATTATTATTATTATTTGTGAATTATTTGTACCTGAAGTTTCTGCTTGTAGGCGGTAATATATCCGAAAACTTTCGTGTGGCCCTGTAAAAGAAATAAAAATGCTACGCGAGTCAAATAATAATAATATTACATTGTCCTCAGATTTACATATGTATGAAAAACTCAATTCGATCGGACAATCGGAAATCAGTTAAAATTTGAGTACAGTTTTGAATCGGAAAAACATGTACATACGACCGTTGCAAATTAAATAAAAAACTTGTAAAAAAGAAGGCCTGCCTCTGTATTGAGAGATCGCTTAATATATCGCATGCATTCCACAAATTAAAGTATAAAACAAGAAAATGCATAAAAACTAACTAAGAGAAAAAAACAAAAAAAAAGAATAAAATATCGTGTTATGAATTAATCTCGCAAGGATAATGAGAATTAAAGAAAGCAGCGAAGATATTTTTGAATTTAGATATTTAACATTTTCTCAAACTCAAAAAAAAAAAAAAAAAAAAACAGTAAGTAAGCAAAATTGCACTTTCAGAAATATTTTCGGATAAATTGTTTTGTAATCTTATTTATTTATTTTCTTTTGCCTATTGCAGAGTTTAATTACTTTTACAATGAGGATTAAATTAAAATATAAAATTCTATTTATCTATTCGTACAATATTTTACTCTTCTAAATTTCTGCAAAAAACATTTCTGATAGTTATTTTAATATTTCTTTTCTTAAACGATTGCGAATAATACTAGTTTAAAATAATTAAAATATTACAAATTGGTTTTGATATAGTCTGCCTTCAGGCATAACTTTTTATAAGACACAATAATGATATTTTTCGGTAACACTCACATGATGTATAACTTTAAAATGCCGTTTGTTTTATTTTTCTTAACAATAATCTAAATGTAATAGCATCATGCGCAAAAATATGATAAAAAATGGAGGTCTATTTTTATTTAATTTTTATAAATATACGTTTAATATCTGTATTATAAAAGACAAACGTGTCCGTACGTAACGCTGACGTCATTTTGCGAATGGCAACACTTCACGATGAAATTTCGCGATTGCGATTTTTGCTACTGCAATTTTTAAATTTCTAAACATCGCACATTTTCAATTTTTACACCATTATATAGGGTGAAAAATACTTTCAAACGCAATTTGTTTGAAAACTGTATCGCAATTTACTCATTTATTATAGAATTTAAATTAAATTCCAAGCATGATTTTTTTTTAAACCTCTATCGCTTGCAGAATATTACAAAATATTAATCCGTTTATACTTTAAACAATACAAAAAGTTCAGCATTTGTTTCCAGCTAATATTCCACAAATAAATTAAAATTTCATTAAGCAATAAATAAAATAGTATAAATAAAACACAAATTTAACAGACATGTAAGTGAAATAAGCACTTAAAAGCGCCGAAATTATCAGAATAAGAAAAACTGCTATATAACGAAATTTTTAGCAATGTCTTCGGCTATTAACTTCTTGCACGAAGCCAATACGAAATTAAAGCTCTTAATAAATTAAAAATAGATATATTTCAATATATAATTGACATATTTCATATAAAATGCTCTTTGGTATTTTTATGGAGAATCTAAAAAAAATATTAAATGTAAAAAATCCATTAGAGTTTTCAATATAAAAAGTAAATGGTTTTGACATATATTCTTTATCCCGGGAAGCCCGGGTTGGATGCCTTAGTTGTTATAAAAGGAAACAACTTAATGTTCAAAGAAAAACGCACACAATAGAATAAATAATGTCCATCTTTTGATGTCGCATTTGCTGGTACAATATCAGTGAAAGATGGGGAAAATAGTACGACATTAGTTGGAGACAAAATCATGCATGGAATGTTGGTTGAAAATTACCGTTTCAAAACCTCATAAATAACATGCAATAAATAATGCACAATATTATCTTTTCACCCACATATTTTGAGCTTTTCCTCATCCATTTTCAATATATCACCAATTTCTAGTTAGACAAAACGTGCAAAAATATTCAAGAACATATCAGTTTGAATTTATAATGAAATATTTATTTGTTACTAGCTGACCCGTGCGACGTTGCCCCGATCCGTGATAATAAATTTAAAGAAACCTCAAAAGTTTGTAGGATTTTATAACCTTAATCCGCTTTTGTATAAAATTATATTTTTAAATGAAAAATTCCCGAAAAAATACTGATATTTAATGATAAAAGCGCTCGTAAGAAAAATTCTCTTGTTTTTTCCACGTAAGGTCGTTTTATAGTTTAAAAAAGAAAAAAGTTCTTGAAGTCCCAATTCATTGAAATTGTTATTATCGGTTATAAATATAACGATTTTACAGACCGTGTAAAAAATTTTCGTGTAGTTGTAACAGAAATACGTTTTCTTCTCTCTCTCGCTCTTTTTTTTTTTTTTTTGTGTGTGTGTCAACTTTTTTAACATAACAATTAAAAAAAATAGTTCTCATCTTACGAACTGTCTGAAATTTTAATCGGTTATAAATAGAACTATATCCAAGCTCTCTTTAAAATTTCGTGATAAACTCTGCATATTTAGTAGTGAATACATGAGTCGAAGCAGAGCGAAGCCACGCCAAAACACCACGCTTTTTCGGGTTTTTTTTTTTTCGAAAATTTCTCAGATTTTATTGTTTTAAATAACTTCTACACGTCCAAATGTTTCGAAAATTTTGTAGGTGATGTAAATCTGGTCTACTGAGATGTTCTAAAAAGGTTGTGTCGAAACACGTATGTTTAGTTACTTTTAGTGTAGAAAAAATATAGTGTCCGTGACGCACGAAGTGACCTGCGTTCGCCGGTGTTTCTATATGGGTTAAAATTCGCATTTTTTAAAACCGATTGCACTGTCAATTAGAAGAAGATTTTAGTTTTAAGAAAATATTTTTTGTTGGTCGGTACATCTAAAATTGCGCCCTGAAGGGGGTGTTGCCATAAGGAAAAGGACGTCATTCGGGAAAACGACCTTTTTTTTTTATCAAAAGGTTAACAACGATATTTTAATTGATTGCGGCATTTGAGACGTAAGAATATGATATTTTTGAATATGTAGTCCAATTTTAACTGTACTAAATGGTTTTGGCCGATTTAGTCCAATTTAAAGCTACAAAATAACACAAAAACAGTTCTGTTAGTTCTGTTCTTTTCCTCCCGATACGTAAATCGGGTTCTGGGCATACGCGAGAGCTTTGGCCGACTCGCAAAGAAAGAGATGAGTTTTTAATTAATAGCTCGATTAATTATAAAAATTTTAAAAATTTGAGCCTCAGGTGTATCAGGACCTGCCTTAATCTATCCTCATCCAAATTTTCAGACTTCTAGGTGCGGTAGATTTCGCCAGCTATCGCAGACAGGCACACGCAACACAAAAAAGCGAAACTTTCTTTTATTAGGTAGATATTTTTTACTCGTGTCTACAAATTTTGAAATTCGTAAAGATTATCACATTTATTTTATGACCTTATCCTTGAATCCAAAACATTATAGTCTTTATTAATAAGTTGATGAATGCTACAGTTTATAAATATTGGTACTGGCATCATCTCCTAAAAAGCATTTAAATTCCGTTGAATGCAAAACATTTTTCGCTTCATTGATGCAGTTATGAATATTACTGTTTGTAAATATTGCTATATTTTCCTCTGGATTTAATTCCACAGGAATAGTAAAGCATGTTGTAAAATTATAATCTGATTCAGACTCATTTTCTGTAGCAAAGAGAGATCACTTAATTTGCTACAATATTTTTCGAGAAATTGATCGCATAAAACTATTATATTATTTCTTTAGAAACTTAAACAGCCTGACATCATTCCACAGATTAAAGAATGAAAAGAAAAATGCATAAAAAAACAGACACTAGAAAAGAATAAAATCTCGCTTTATGAATTAATCTCGCAGGGATAATGAGGATCAAAGAAAGGAGCGGAAGTAGTTTTAAATTTAAATATTTATGGTTTTAACAAATTCAAAAAACAAATTTTAAGTAAGCAAGTTTGCACCATCAAAAAGAAATTTTAGGACGAATTATTTTAAAATTTTATTTTTGAGCATTGCAGAATTTTTATTTTCCTTATTATTTTTTTTTCTTTTAAACTATTTTGGTGATTATTTAAACCGGTTTATTGAGTTTAATTACTTCTACAAATATCATTAAAATGAAGTATCATGTTACTATTTTAATGTATTATTACAACTTTGATTGCCGTGAATTTCTGAAACAAATATATATACACTGCTCAAAACAATTAAAGGATATTGCAGTTTTAGGTGGATTTTGTATCTGGGAAACTTTTTAGCTGATTGATACATGGTCGACAGACATAGTAGGTTATATGAGAATAAATTACACATGTTTGGCAGAAAAAAATGCATTTTATTGCGCATTTGTGTACAAAAGGAAAAAACACAATTTGTGCATATGAGAAAAAAAGAATAAGAAAAGGTGTTTTCTTCAAAGAAAATCATTTTCAGTAGGGGGTATGGTTTCCACGGGCGGCCAGCAACGTTGAACACCTTTGAGGCATGGACTCAATGAGGCTATTAATGACGAGTTGGGGTATTCTGCCCCACTCTTCCAGAAGAGCTCTTTCCAGTTCTTTGAGAGTTTGTGGGGGTTGTTGGCGGCCAGAAACTCGTCTTCCTAGAGCGTCCCAAACGTGCTCGATTGGATTCATGTCTGGAGAACACGCTGGCCATTCCATTCGAACGATTCCTTCCTCGAAAAGGAAATCCTCCACCAGGTTTGCACGATGTGGCCTGCAGTTATCGTCCATTAAAATGAAGTTATCTCCGATTGCTGCAGCGTAAGGGATTACAGGTCTGAGGATCTCATCCCTATATCGGCGACCAGTCAGAGCTCCATCTCGAATGATGTAGAGGTCAGTGCGCCCGTCAATGGAGATGCCACCATACATCAACACTCCTCCACCGCCAAATCTGACACTTTCGTGCACGAACGCAGGATTATTCCTACTGCCACGGTCCCTCCAGATGAAAATACGCCTATTATCCGGATGCACAGAAAAACGGGACTCGTCAGAAAACAGAATATTGCTCCATTCATTTCTCCTCCAGTTGACATGCTCGGTTGCCCACTCCCTGCGGTCGCGACGATGCCTTGATGTTAATCTAACACATACCATCGGTCGGCGAGCATACAGACCTACAGCATGGAGCCGGTTTCGGACAGTCTGAGTTGAAATCGTGGTGCCTGTAGCCGAGCGAAGGTGTTGTTGGAGAAGAGTAGCGTTCATGTTTCGGTGTCTCCGAGCTGTTAACGCTAAATACCGATCTTCATTGGGTGTTGTTGCCCGTCTACGACCTTGCCCTGGTCTTCGGCCTGCACATCCACTCTCCAAAAAACGGTTCCAGATCCTGGAAATGACACTTTGTGACACTCCAATGGCTTGCGCTACTTCGGCTTGAGTTTGGCCCCCTTCTAACCTACCAACAATTCTCCAAGCTTCTGAATCTGTCAAATGACTTCGCTGAGACATCGTACTCATCGAAACAAAGCAATCACTGAATGCCGATCATCCTTGTCTTCATTCTCTTTTATCCAGTTGAAAGTCAAATTTCATTCGCTGCCGCTGAACCGACGTTTTTGACGTCGAACTCAAAATTTGCATACTCCACAGTTTGAAAACCAGAAAAATTTGCATTTGTGATTCTCTTCTTCTATTTTCGGCAAAAAAAATTTCGTTTATATCTTTATTTTATATAAAACTTCAAATATCCTTTAATTGTTTTGAGCAGTGTATATATATTGCAGTCAAATTAATTTTATTTTAAATAATAAAGCAAGTTATTTTTAAGTAATTAAATATCGCTTTTTCGTTTTTATATAGCTTCTATTATGTATAACATAATAGAAGTTATTATGTATAGCTTTCTATTAGTTTCAATATAGGGCGTGGTACTTATTTCATTTGTACTTCTCAGATAAATAGGAATTTACCCCCCCCCCCCTATATTTTATATCTATATATATATATATAATTTATACTATATAAATAACTATATATGTATATTTATATATATATATAATTTAACACCCCTCCCCTATTGCTATAATCTTAAATCATTGCATCAGTTAAAAGTTATGATAGATTTTGCAAATATATTACGCCCAATTAGTACCACGAAGGTTTGTTTTTATTTTAATTTACTTTGTTTAAACGAATATGCATAAACATTTGCCGTGAATTAAAACAAATTCATTCAATTTACAAAGAAAGACACACACATGGCCCCGTTGATATAACGTACCCTGTAAAATAAACCGTGAAATAAAAAAACAAAGAACGAAATGCCAAAAATAACAAAATATTAGATGGAGAAATATTTATGTGTTGAGTGTTGGTTTAAGTTGACCTCGTCAAATCCCATACATAACATGCAGGGAATAATGCATAATATATTATGTTTTTACTCGCATATTTTGATCCCGTTTTTATCCATTTTTAGGTGCGTTCGTAATTATATAAATACGTAGCACCTATAGTCGTCGCGTCGTCTGATCCGTCCGTCCGTCTGTCCGCATATAACAGCGCAAAAACTACCTAACTAAATGGTTTGAAATTTAATATACAGGGTGTCCACGTATAACCTGACCGACCTTTATTTTCGCAACCATTGGTCCTAGATGCATACTGCCAATTACAAAAATGGTTTAAATAAGGTAAAGAATTATTTTTAAGGCGATTTGGGTCAAGAAAAACATTTATTAAAACATTAGGAAAGTTAAATTTTTATACAGTCCCCCGGTCCTATAAGTGATATTTAGTAAAAATTCACTGTGACACTAACAAGTAAGATAAAAAAAAAGTCCCACTCATCTAACATTTAAAATTGACCGAATTATGAAACTTTGAAATGCATGACTTATACCACTTTTTTGCATATCAAAACAGATGATTTCGGCCGTGCTTTCAGGGGTCGTATATAAAGTATTTAAACTTATTTCAAGATAACTGCGGTTTGAAAGAAATCGTACAACTATTACGATTGACTTAAATTTTATTAGTTAAGTTTCAGATTAGTTAAAATAATTGTATTTTATCATATGTTTTATTTTGTAAGGATTTGAGGCTATGATTTATTTTAACAAAAATTATATTATTTTCATAAGGTTTTATTTAACTTGCAACGATCGTCTTTCCAGTTTAAAATTTATACTCGAACTTTAACTCACTTTCAAATGTCCGTCTAAGTTAAATTTTACATACTGACTTAAATCCAATGACAATGTAATATTATTATGATTTTCGACGCTTAGCATCTTAATAATACTCATATTAGAGGATGGCACAAAAAAAAAATCGGATAGATTACCGTCAACAAGTTTAAGAAAAAGTTTTAGATTAGATAACATAAACTTGCGATGGTTGTGTTTTTTAACTTTTATAATTACGTTTTATGTATTTTTTAACGCTGAATAAAAAAATTACCTTCACTTTTAACCATGATGTCAAGATTTTTCGCAAATCGTAAATTTCAAGTTTGAAAAATAGCGAAAAATCTGATACTATAAAATAGATGTAAGACTTTTTTATTCAGTTTAATTTTATTTAATTCAATAATTTATTCAATTTTTTGGCTTATACTGGGTATTTTTACAACTAAATAGCTCAGGGGTCCGATGAGGTTGGGAGGGGAGGGTGGATCAATTTTAACTTTGAGCTTTTTAACTTTGAAATTTTTGATTTGAGAAAAATCCTGACGTGATGGTTTAAAATGAAAGTCATTTTCGGATTAATCGCTAAAAAATACATTAGAATCAAAAAAGCTAAAAAACATGGCGCAACCCAAAATTTGAAAAACAGTGTAATCTAACAGCATTTTAAAATCTTAATTGAGGCTGTTGTTTTTCATCCTTTTATTTAACAAAAATTCTGTTATTTTGATCCTCTTATATGTTCAGTACAAATTGTATATTTTGCATTAATATGTCAGAATAATTAGAGATTTCACATTTATATTAGATTGCAATGTTGATTTTTCTCTCAACTATTTTTTTTTTATATATCTGACGATTATTTATATTTCTACTACATTTGTGAATGACCCCTATTTCGCAACAAAAAATATACTCCAACTTTAAACAGCTATTACTCTGTCAGTTTTAATCGCAGATGAATATGACTTTTTTATCTTACTTGTTAGTGTCACAGTAAATTTTTACTAAATATCACTTATGGGACCGGGAGACCGTATAAAAATTTAAATTTTGTAATTTTTTAATAATTTTTTTTTTTTTACCCAAATCGCTTTAAAAATAATTCTTTACCTTATTTAAACCATTTTTGTAATTGGAAGTATGCATCTAGGACCAACGGTTGCGAAAATAATTGAAAATAATGCGAAAATAATTGAAAATAATGCGAAAATAATAAATCCTTGCAAAAATTTGTCGAGTCTTTTCAAATTTTATGAAAATCGAATCCAAACTTAAGAAGATATTAATAAAAATATTTATTAAGTAATTTGATTTTTTTTTAAATCGGTACTTCCATGTTATAGCAGCTTCTGAGGATTAATCGTCAAGCGACCGAGATGTATCGTCAAGTTATCTGACATGTATGATGTTATAGTCATATATGACGTATATAACATTTTATAACCTCTATAACCAAGTTATAGTCATATATGACGTATTTGACATTTTATAACCTCTATGATCAAATTATAGTCACGTCATTCATTCTATTAAATCCTATCATACATAATTGATTCAATGATATCCCATGATTGGTAATGATTCTAGGTTGCCATGGTGATGACGTCCTATTTAGGATGGAGTCCTATTATTTTCGTATTACTGAATTTAAAAACCAAATTTGCATACTAAAATTGTTTAATTATAGCAATCGTATAATCTACCGAGAGGTTTTTTGGACAGATGTTTCCGGAGAAATAGATACTAAAGAAAAAAAAAAAAGGTCGAAATATGGATTTCAATTTCTGAAATTTTCTAAACTAGGCTTAAGTTTCCCATTGGAATTTTCAGTAAATGTCAACAAAAGATAAAATGTTGCCAACTTAAAATGTACTTATTGCGTAAATTAATCCTGTCATAATAACAGACGGTATAATTCATTTCACTGAAATAATGACAGTACGAACGCATCTCATGTGTCACGTTTGACGTGCAATTTCCAACTTGTTTCCCATATGAGAAATTCAGACAAAAAAAAAAAAAAAAAAAAAAAAAAACGCACAAGGCATTTTGAAGACGTATCAATCTCAACTTCTATTTATGGACTGATATGTTCAATGTGCATTTTTTAGGTGCGTTCGTAATTATATAAATACGTAGCACCTATTGTCGTCGTCTAGAACGTCTGTCCGTCCGTCCGCATATAACAACGTAAAAACTACCCAAAAGAATGGTTTGAAATTTTAGATATATTATCTTTGCAGAATTTTGTCGAGTCATTTCAAATTTTATGAAAATCTAATCAAAACTTTAGAAAATATTAATAAAAATATTTATTAAGACATTTCAATAAAAAAAAAAAAAAAAAAAAAAAAAAAAAAAAAGGATCTTTCTTGTTATAGGAGCTTCCGAGGTTTAATCGTCAAGTGACCGAGATACTCATTTTATTACAGAAATTAATCTGCAGACGATATAATTCATTTCACAGAATTAAAAATCATCAAGATCTGAATATTTATGTAACTAGCTATAGTACGAACGCACCTCATTTGTCACGTTTGACGTACAATTTCCAACTTGTTTTTTCATGTTTTTATGAATATTATAATTTATAAACATTGTCATTTTTTGCTATAATATTTAACTTTCCCTTCAATTGACAAATGTATCATGCATCTAGATATGTTTATGAATGATGCAACGTATAAGCATTGCCATCATTTCCCTATGCATTTAAATTCCTCTTGAATTGAAAGTCTGCATTGCCTGCATATTTGATGCGTTTATTAATATTAATGTTTGTAAATATTGCTACATATTCATCTGGGATTTAATTTCACGCGAACAGGAAAGCATACTGTAAATCAAGATATCGAATTCAAGATCAGTACTTGTAACGAAACAGAAAAGGTATCCACACACCTTCGGAGGTGATTTTTCAAAATTTTCTTTTTATACCAGTTTTTTCTAATGGCATTTAAGTTAAAACTTTGAAAATATTTAAAAATTTTAGAAATTACACAGAAATAATTTTTTTAAAGTATACATGATTTTTAAAAGTACACATAATAGTCAAAATTATGTGAAAAATTGATATTTGTGCAAAACATGATAACTCGAAATCAAATCAATGCATTCAACATTTTGTAAATTGCATAAGAAAGAGAATAACTTTCTCTAGGACTAGCCGCATTATGATAGCATCTGTATCGCAGAACTATGGCTCTTGAAGTACTAATGTAATGAAAAATTCGTAAAATTTATTGCAACTTTTTAACTTTTCCAGTGTAAATATAAAACTAATTAATATATCATCGTGATTGTAGTCTATTCCCTCAATAAACATTTGTAAAATAAGTGAAAAAAAAATTCAAGGCATTTCAGGCATAATTTTTTGTATAGGATGTTTTGCGTATAGTAAAAATCTGAAAAACTTCATTTTGAGAAAAATTTAAAAATAACGTTTAAAGGCAGTTCTTGCTATAAAAATAATTATTATACTTTAAAGGTTTAATTATATACGCCATGTATTTTCTTAGACATATAATCCAAGTTAAATGCTAAATCTCGAAAAAGAAGAATATAAACATACATTTCAGCTTAATTCCGGTTTGCAGAACGAAATTTCCGGTTGTAAAATTCTTCGGCAAGCTGTAATAGATGTAACTTTAAATGGCTGTAATTGGGGTTCTGATTCATATAGGCAGATTTAAAGCAGAATTTGATAGGTAAAAGATCGGATTTTAATATTATTATTGCAAAAATGAAAAATCGATATTTTCATCGAAAATGGCGTTTCAAAGGTGTGCGGATACCTTAAAGAATCAAGTCAACCATTCATTAATTACATCACGTAAACTTCGTGGTATTTTTACCACTCCCTCTCTCAATGTCACATGTTGTCACACTCGAGTGATACCCTCCCCTATGTTGCGACGTCACATTTCCGGCAACTGTTAATTTAGAGCCAATTTTATGCATAGTAACTGCTTATACGATCTATTACCTACTGATATTATGAAACCCTCGAGATCTTGTATGTACTTTCACTTCAAAATGTTGAAATTCAAAGAGAAAAAAGGGAAAAATATACCTATCACTACCTGAATAAAAATACATAGTTTTTATCACTTTTCCACATAGTGAAAAATGGGTATGAATTCAATTTGTCTGTCTGCCGTCCGTCCGTGCTCTAACTCGCGTAAATATATGCAATTGATAATAAATTAATGATGTTTACTATGGTATATTCGGTATTGAAAATGAAGCGTGTAGCATTCAGTTCGTTTTAAAGACACTCAAAATAATTCCGATACATTTCGGTCTATGGATAAAATCGTTTGCTGTGTATTTTAATGATATTACTCTATTTCAAACATATTGAAATTAACATATATCACTGAGGTGTACTACAAGATGGTTACTGTTAGAATAGGGTGTACGTAGCATTCATCGTTCATTTACAGGGACACGCAAAAGAATTAATTCAGTTATAGTACTGTCTATGAACAATTTGTGCTGAAAATGCGTTTTCAGTTGTTGTACGCGTTTTTAAATTTAACTAATTTTTATGTAATACTTATTGTATAAATTCTGTAGCTCATACACTGCAAAAAAAAGTGTTGATTTTACAGTATAATACTGGAAGCTGGGATGCCAGTATTTTACTGTAAAGTCAACACTTTTTTTCTGCAGTGTATACATGGTTGCACAAAAGATCTCAAGTACATTTCCATTTATTGACAAAAATTGGTAAATAGGAATGTTCAACTGTGCTATGCGTCTTCCATCCGAAATAAATTTTAGCATTACTATGCAGTATATATTCAAATTTATAGATCATATACAGGGCTCTACAAAAGAATTCGAATATTTTTACGACTACTGATAGTAACTGCTGAATTTGGGTTTTGAAATGTGTTATGCGTTTTACAAATCGTTTATTTAAACATCATCTTTCACCTTATTAAACTGCGAAGTTTTGTTACAGTATTCTGAATGTATTAGAAAATGTTTCATAATCTATGCTTGACGAATGATTTTTCGTTCTTATGTAATGAACTTTATTATGCTGCTTGAAGATAAAGCCTAACTAATTGCTTTAATATTTCACGAGGCTAACGAAAAAGAAAGCCTACCGCAGTGCTTTACGCGTATCTTTTTTTACAGACCGCCGAAGTCACGTGATGCTCGAATGCACCGGTGCATCCCACTTATATTTTTTTACAGACCGCTGGAGTGACGTGATGCTCTTTTCGTACACCTGCATTGGTGCATTCGAGCATCACGTGACTTTGGCGGACTGTAAAAAAAGATACGCGTAAAGCACCGCGGTAGGCTTTCTTTTTCGTTAGCCTCGATATTTCACGAGGCTAACGAAAAAGAAAGGCTACCGCGGTGCTTTACGCGTATCTTTTTTTTTACAGACCGCGGGAGTTGAAGAAATTGCAAAACGAAATTAATTGTTTGTTCTTCGAATCAGAATCTATTTCATACTAAATTTTCACTGTCACTTATTTTTTAATAACAAATTCTCGTTGATGTTACACATAATAAAAAAGTCCAGTTAAATTAAAATTAAGAAATTTATTGTTACCAAGCAAAAGCCTGGTTCAGATAAAAGCTGGTTATACCGCCAGCCACTCGGTTCACGAATTCCATCACATCTAAATCAGAATTAAAATTGAAAAACAACAAAATAAAGGGTTACAATAATTATTATTGGCGACGCCTAATCTCGCCAATCAAAACAACAGAAAGGGGGTTTTTACACACTGCCCCCGGATGAACAATTACTATTGTTCATCATTCAAGTTAAATTTCTAAAAAATTTCAAACTACATTGATAAGATAAAAATAGGATAAAAATAGGATAAAATACTTACAATAAGGAGATTGCACAAAATCACGCTTTTCATATGAGAAAATACTGAAACTAAAATATACAAAATAATGGGATTAGAAAACAATAATAAAGAAAATAAAAATAAAATGTTCATGATTATGTTCATTTTTAGTCCATAATGTCTAGTTCCAGTTTGTAAATCAATTGGACTGGTCTTCTTATCACACCGGAAACAGTCTGAATGGCACAAGATCTAATTTTCGAATCTCTTCCTAAAAACAGTTCTGTAATTCGTCCACATTTCCACATGTGCTTTGGAGTTTTATCCTCATTAATTAACACAACATCTCCAACTTCGAATTCAGTTGGAGTTTTGACCGGAACTGCAAATTTGGCAGAACGAAGTTCAAGCAAATATTCCTGTCTCCAACGTTTCCAAAAATGATTTAAAACTTGATCTCGATATCTCAAAATTTTGGTCAGTGTTATTTTATTCGATTTAGTTTCTGAAACACAATGAAGATCTGGTAGAGAATTTATTCGCTTGCCGATCAAAAAATGAGAAGGTGTAAGTGGAAGCGGTTCACTGTTTTCTTCATAGACATACGTCAATGGGCGACCATTAATCACAGCCTCAATTTCGGTCAAAGTGGTTTGAATTTCTTCAAATGAGAGACAAGATCTACCGAGAACTTTCTTCAACGGAGTTTTTACCGAACGAACCATTCGTTCCCAAAATCCCCCCCACCAACTGGCTCTTGGAACAATAAATTTCCAAACGATCTTATTTTTATTAAAATATCGTAAAACTTCAGCTTTTGATATTCGGCTCCAAACTTCTCTAAGTAAATTATCTGTTTTGATAAAAGTTTTCGCATTGTCACTATACATAGTTTTACATATTCCTCTTCGAGCTATAAAGCGTTTAAATGCTAAAAAGAAGGTTTCAGTAGATAAATTCGTACATAATTCGAGATGTACTGCTCTAGTGACTGCGCACGTGAAAAGAATGATGTAAGCCTTTTCTTGGCCAGTTTTTGCTTTAACATAAATAGGACCTGCAAAATCCACAGCACAGGTCTGGAAGGGGGGGGGGGGATTCTATTATACGATCTTTTGGTAAAGGTGCAATTTCCTGCTTTCCAGGAGAAGCTTTAAATTTTGAACAAATGATGCATTTTTTCAGTACGGATTTTATCAATTTTCGTGCTCTAATTATAAAATATTTTTCTCGTAAATGAGCTAATGTAGTTGTGATTCCATAATGGAAAACCTTTTCATGGGCATTCTGAATCAACAATTTTGTGAAAGTACTGCCATTTGAAAGTATAAAAGGATGTTTTTCCCTTTGAGAAAATTCTGAAAATTGTAATCTGCCCGATACAATCAGTAAATCATTCTCGTCTAATTTTGGATTCAAATTATACAATGCTGAATCTTTATCGATGGGCTTTCCCCTTTTCAAAAAGTCAATTTCGCGATTAAATACAGATAACTGAGTTTGTTTTATCCCATAAATTTCTGCCTTTTCAGTTTCTGGAGCTGTCAGCTCACCTGAAATTTTAGTTTTACTTTTGTTGATATTATTTAAAAATCTTAAAATCCATGCTGTGATGTTAAGTATTTTTGAAATATTACTAAAATTTTCTAATTTTAACAATGATTCTGGAGGTACAACACCTACTGTACAAGATATTTGGTCAGAACTCAACTTCGATGATTTTCTTTCATTCAAAGTGCTTTGATTTAGGATGTTTATGTTAAATGGTACCTTTTCAGGTTTTGGCCAACTGTCCTTTGGTAATGATAACCATTCTGGACCATAGTACCATAATTTATTTTTAGTGAGGTTATGTAAATTCTCGCCTCTAGTAAGAAGATCACTCGGGTTGTCCTTACCCGGGATATATTTCCACAATTTCGGATCAGTCAAAGACTGTATTTCTACAACCCTGTTAGCCACAAAGGGCTTCCAATTATTGGCTGATCCTTTTACCCAGTATAACGTAATAGTGGAATCTGACCAGATATGCATTTCCAAATTTTGAAAATTAAATACATTTTTTAAATATTTAGACATCCTAGCAGCTATTAATGCCCCCATTAATTCAAGACGAGGGATTGTCAAACACTTAATCGGGGAAACTCTAGATTTTGCCCAAATAAGACTGGTCATAATTTCATTATTACTTGTGATATATCGAAAATAAGCTACAGCCCCATAAGCCTTAGGGCTGGCATCGGAAAAAATATGAATTTCAATTGGGTCTGAAAATTCTAGGCCCTGCGGAAAATATTTGCAGAGAACCTCAAATTTATTTAAATGTTCGATTTCTGAACACCAATTTTCCCATTCAATTTTTAAATCATCAGGGAATTTTTCATCCCATTCCAAACCCCTTTTCCATGTTTCCTGTAGCAAACTTTTCATACGAATAGAAAATGGTGCGATGAATCCAATCGGATCAAAGATTTTTAACATGGCTTTAAGAACAACGCGTTTCGTTGGATTAAATTTCCAATCATCAGGAAAGGATTGTACATCAAAACGTAAAATATCCCAATTGGTATCCCATAATAATCCTAAAATCTTTAAAGAATTATTCGAATTTTCTTCTGAGTCGCATAATTTATTTTCCTCCCATATTTTTCTAAGTTTAACAGAATTAGTATTGAATTTTCGCAAATTCATACCAGTTTCCCTAAAAATATCCGAAGCGGTTGATGATAGATAAAAAGCGTCTTCATCAGATTTTGACCCCGTTATTAAATCATCTACGTATAAAGATGAATTCAAGATCTTAACAACTTCAGGATGATCAATATATTTACGAATATGATATCTAATCGTTGCAGCCAAAATAAAGGGACTTCAAGTTAAACCAAAAGCAGCTCTAGTAAATCTCAAAAAAGTTAAGTTATCACTTTCGTCACCAAACCACAAAAATTTTAAATAATCCCGATCCTCTTCTGATATCCCAATTTGCAAAAAGGCCTTTTCTAAATCAGCGCAAAATGCAATATTATATTTTCTAAAATTCATTATAACATCAAGTATGTTCGGATTAAGATTAGGACCTGGGTATAAACAGTCATTTAAAGAATTTAAATGCTTTTCTTTAGAAGAAGCATCGAAAACCATCCTCACTTTGGTAGTTAATTTATCTTCTCTTAAAACTGGTCTATGAGGCATAAAATACCCATTCTCAATTATTCTATCAGGGCAGTCTTCTACAATTCCGGTAGTTTTTTGTTCCAATACAATAGCCTTATATTTTTTACATAAGTCTTTATCCTTTTCGATTTTACGACTTAATTCGTTAAAACGATTCCTTGCTATTATAAAATTATTATCTACTCTAGTTTTCTCATCCTTCCACAATAAACCCGTTTCGTACCTATTATTTACAAATTTTAAATTATTCTCAAATTTATTCACAATTTCCTTATCCATATCTGAAATATTTTCATTTGATTGCGTAATACCCAAAGATTCAATTTCCCATAAAAATTTCAAATCCTCTCTCTCTAGATTTACAACGGACAGATTTAAAACAGATGCGTATTTCAAATTCCTTTTTTCATCCTCATAAAACCCACATGAAGAGTGTCCGAATAAACTTTCACATAAAAATAGAGATTTAGTTATTTTCTGTACCTCTCCCTCGTGACAGATTTGATAAAAATAATCCGCTCCAATTAATATATTTACTAGCTGGCTTCGCCCGCCAGCGGGCCCCTAATTTACATCGGTGCCTCGAATTGTAGAAAATCTCGAATCTTGTAAAACCTCAAACCGGACGAACCGCCGACCCGGGTCCCCGCTGCCTTCGGCACCGGGTAATCCCTTAATTAGCACATTGAATTGTACAAACCTCTAACCGAACGAACCTCCGGCCCTGGTCACCGCTGCCTTCGGCACCGTATACCAGTCGTGCTACGCACGCACCGGGTAATCCCTTAATTAGCACATTGGATTGTACAAACCTCTAACCGAACGAACCTCCGACCCTGGTCCCCGCTGCCTTCGGCACCGTATACCGGTCGTGCTGCGCACGCACCGGATAATCCCTTAAATTGCACATAGAATAGTATAAACCTCTAACTGAACGAACCTCCGGCTCGGGTCCCCGCTGCCTGCGGCACCGTATAGCAGTCGTTCCGACCATGGTCCCCGCTGCCTTCGGCACCGTATGACGGTCGTGCTACGCATGCACCGGATAATCCCTTAAATTGCACATGGAATAGTATAAACCTCTAACTGAACGAACCTGCGGCTCGGGTCCCCGCTGCCTGCGGCACCGTATAGCAGTCGTGCTGCGCACGCGCTGCAGTATACGTTAGTTCCACCTTCCGCCACCAGGTGGAGCAATCTGTTTATATGATCATAACTGAAATCGTTAAGACTTTCGATGTCTAGTCGAATGAGCCATACCCCGTCGTTTTCATGCCCGTAGAACCGAAGATAGGAAAGCGCCCCCTAGTGGTGAAAAAACGAAATAAAATCGGTAAGCTCTATCGATGTCGAGTCGAATTGATTTAGACTACCTGAGTTCTAGTTCAAAGAATAGAAGAAACCTGTAGAAGAAACCTCTAGAAGAAACTTGTAGAAAAACTTAAAACTTAAAAAAAAAAAAAAATCGATAACGGGCGAAGCCCGCTTTTCTCTATCATAATATCTGGATAGGGGGTCCTTATTACTTTAATTATGATGTTTGGAATAAGTTTGGTGGACATCCGTAACATAGTTTCTTAGTTATAGAAACGGACCACAGTTAAAAGAAAAAAGCGGGGGGGGGGGGGGGGGGGTTGGCGATGACACTGCTTTTCCTCAAACAACTTATGTAGACTACCTGAGTTCTAGTTCAAAGACAGTGAGCTGTAGAAAAACTTAAAACTAAAAAAAAAAAAAAAAATCGATAACGGGCGAAGCCCGCTTTTTCCTATCATAATATCTGGTTGCCACTCTAAAACAAAAACTGAAAATACTCGTAATGCAGTTTTTAGACGCGGCCTACTTCTTAAAATCGTAATATCTAGCCGGCACTGTAATGGAAATCTTTCTTTTGCTTTAATTATACAAATAACGATGATTAATTAAACAATAAAATAATATATCGGCTCCTAATGAAGATATGAGAATAATTTTTAGATATTCTGAAAGCAGAATCCATTTTGAGTCGCCCTGTCAAAGTTTGAAATTAATGCGCCCCTTAGATTCGGAAATGTCCCCCCCCCCCCTCTGAAAAAACGCAGTTGACTATTTTATCTCTTTCAGAAATGACTTATCCACAGACGATTTGTCTCCGTTGAATGTTGAAATAAAAAAGAAGCTGTCTCTTCGGAATAGAAATAAATTCATTTGCCGTGTCATTAATGAGTTTTAATTGATATCTTCAAAAATTACTGGTCGATTTTTACGAATTTTTTTTTGTTCAATTCGCGATTTTTTTATACACGTGTTAGCAAATTTTCGCGAATGTAGAGTCATTATTTCCACTTGTTTCAAAAAGGACTGGGGCGATTCGATCTCGGATCTGTCGACCTGCATTCTTTACGGCAACCTCTTTTTACGTCTGGGGTCGATGTTGGATGTCTGGTCAGTTTTTGGCCGAAATAAAGAAAAGTTACGGTCCGAATTTCAAAAAATTTGACGTTTTGCAACGACAAAAATCGGCCGCGTGTGTACCCCGATTTTTGGATCGATACCTCCGGTACATTTTTTTTTATTCGATGATGCGTTAAAAAGCGACGATTTGGATGTCTGCGATTATCAAAACGGAAGGCGAACTTTTTGGCTGTTTTGACTTCTCTTCCAACTTCGGTTTCGGTCGGTAATTAAAACACTTTCGCTCATTAATAACTCCATTAATCCGGGTCGGAATCCCGACCCGATCGAAACTTGAGCGTCGCGTCTTTTTTGCGAATTTTTCGGTACGCGTCCGCCGTCGGTGCGTCGATTAGTCCAGGAGCCTTTGCGGGTACAAAGGTGGAGTGCACAGACAGACAGAAACACACACAGACGTTTACCGTTCTTAATATTAGTGATTTGAGAATCGCATGGCGCAGCATAATTTGACAGCTTGTAGGGCGCCAATTTGTCTGTTATCTGTTTATTGAGAAATGGGGAATGAATCGTTGCGTTAGAAATTACGTCTGTTACTAAAGCTTCAATAAAAATGAAACGCGATTTGTCTTCAACATGAGATAATTTTAATTGCACAACATCATAAGTTTTTATTTGTGGCTTAATAGCTGCAAAGGAAAAAATCTGAAGTTTTTCTCTACGAATAATTCGTGGATTTAATTTTGAAACTAATCGTTTTGTCACAAAAGATTTTTGACTACCTAAATCATATAAACATAAGGAAAGTTCCGAATTTATTCCAGATTCCACTTTTACGCAAGCTGTTTGTAAAATAACCTCTTTAAAGGAATTTGCATTTGAATTTACTTTACAATGAGAAATTGAAGTGATTATAGAGTCTGCTGATTTGATTTCTTTCGGAACAGTTTGATTAGAATTCCTATTTAAACAAACCGAAAAATGATGAAAATTGCTATTGCAATATTTACAGTGTTCAGAATTAAATTTACACTTGGCCGACACATGAAATTTTCGAAAACAAACAAAGCAACGTCCATGGATGCGCAATTTATCACGTTTTTGATGAATAGAACAATCTTTACATGATTTAGAATCGTGATCATTTTCACAAATTATACAAACACTTTTTACATTAGTAGCCAATGCAGAGGCTGAAGGAATGTCGCGTTTATAATTATTCAACTGTTTATAATTATTATTATACTTTGTATTTTTAGCACTAAAACTATTTTCAAAGTTCTGGAGTGTCATCGTAGCTTCTCGAGATTGCACTTCGTTTTTAATGAAGGAAAGAAGCTCTTCGATCTCCATTTTATCAGTATTGGCTCTTTTACGATTAAAATCTAGTGCTATTTCAGAAGGTATTAATTTCATTAAAATCGGGCAGAGAAGTTGACCATAACTTCCTGACGTAACACCAAGAGAATTTAAATTTCTTATTTGTATCTCGATTTTATCATACAATTCTCGTAATTCTTTAACATTCGAAACATTCTTTACCTGTTTTAAATTTATCAATTTGCTCATATGAGCATTGATAACTAGGTCGTTACGACCATAGCGATCTTTTAACAAATCAACAGCAGCTTTAAAATTTTCCTCGGAAAGTGAAAAACCTGCAACAGCATTGTACGCACTGCCTCCAAGCAGGGATTTTAAATATACGAATTTATCAATTGGGGTTAAATTAGAATTCTTCTCAATAGCATTAGAAAATTGCCCCCAAAATTTGAGCCAAGAACTGCTATCACCATAAAATTTGTTTATTGTTAGCTTCGGCAAGTTCATAGATTTCTCTATATTTCCGTTTTGAGAAACGGAATCATTTTTCATAAAATTTTGAAAAGCATTATTTTTGTTTTGGGAGTTGCGTTCATTTAAAAATTTCGTTATTTTGTAACGGGATTCGATAATTTTTTCACTATAGCTTTCTGAGCTTTCAATTTCTTTTTCGAAATCTGCATCGGCGATTTCATCTTGTATGTCAGAATTTAGTTTTTTTAATGTTTCATATTTTTCATTTAACTGATCTTTACAGATATTTAACATATCAAACTTGTTTTCTAATGACATAGAGTCATCTTTAAGAATTGTACATATTTTAGTACACAGCTTTGTTGTTTGCGTTCGTAAACCAGAACGCTTCTTTTTAAAAGTATCTATAGTAGACATATCACTTTTATTTTACAGTTCAACAAAAATATAAATTAGACTGAGCTTACCTCAAGTCTTCAGATAATCATTTATCAAAACCAAATCATAAATCCAGTGCAGACATCAGGTCGCGGGACGCCAGAAATGAAGACATTGCAAAACGAAATTAATTGTTTGTTCTTCGAATCAGGATCTATTTCATACTAAATTTTCACTGTCACTTATTTTTTAATAATAAATTCTCGTTGATGTTACACATAATAAAAAAGTTCAGTTAAATTAAAATTAAGAAATTTATTGTTACCAAGCAAAAGCCTGGTTCAGATAAAAGCTGGTTATACCGCCGGCCACTCGGTTCACGAATTCCATCACATCTAAATCAGAATTAAAATTGAAAAACAACAAAATAAAGGGTTACAATAATTATTATTGGCGACGCCTAATCTCGCCAATCAAAACAACAGAAAGGGGGTTTTTACAGGAGTCATGTGATGCTCGAATCCACCAATGCAGGCGTACGAAAAAAGCCTCACGTCACACTAGCGGTCTGTAAAAAAAGATAAGTGGAATGAACCGCGGTAGCCTTTCTTTTTCGTTAGCCTGGATATTTCAGATGTGACGTCACAACATGTTAACACCTCCCCTCTCCCTGTCACACTTTGTGGATCCCCCCCCCTTCTTATAGTGTGACGTTAACTAAAGGATGATCCCTAGTCTTCTATAATAATTCTATGCATGGATGACGTGACACTTTTTTTTAATTATTATTCCTTTAGAAACTTAAAAAGGTTACATCATTCCATAGATTATAGGAATTAGGAAACATTCATAAAAACTCAGTAACAGAAAAAGAAAATCTTACTTTATGAATTTATAACGATAATGAGGATCAAAGAAAGCGATGGAAATACTTTTAAATTTTAAATATTTATGATTCTCTCAAACTTATAAAAAAGAAAAAAACTTAAGTAAACAAATTCGCACATTTAAAGAGATTTGTCGGATGATTTATCCATTTTTTGCGCATTGCAGGCCTTTTTCTCATTATTATATTTATTAATATTTTCTTTTATTTATAGATATTCTACTTTTTAATATTTCGATGAGAAAATTGAGCTTAATTACTTCTAATGAATAAAACGAAATAACCAAAAGGATCATTAAAGAAATGAAATAGTGAATCTATTTTTTTTTTTAATCTGTAACATTAAACTCTGCTTGTAGCGTTATGCAAGGACCAAAATAAGCTATCGTTATGGACAGATTTAAGGTCAATGCTTGATTGAAAATACAAAATAGTAAAATCTATTTAGTCGTGCGTCCTTTTATTTCAAAACTAGCTGACCAGCCCGACGTTGTCTGGACTTGGGATAAAAAAATCAAATAAATCACAAATGTAATATATATATGTTATATAAAAATTTATTTCCTTCGTATCCTTCCATTTTATTCGCATTAATATTTAAAAATTAATCTAACTTCTGTCATAGTCAGTATTTCCTTAATTCTTAATAATATCGATTCCTATTTAAAGTCCTTTTAAAAGTAAATATCCGTATATTAATAATTATTTTATTCCAAATCTTAATCTAAAATTTAAGATCATTCGTAGCTTTTATCAGTTCCCCAATCTATAAAATTCCGAGACGCGTTCTCATTTCGAAGGTTTTTTAAAAGCCATTTTCTTTTTATTATTATTATTATTATTATTGCTCTGATTTTTTCGCGCGTTTGGGATTTTAACTTCAAAATTTCTCCGCACCCAAGTACGGGATTCTTTACCGTCTTAGCTCCTCCTTCGCACCTCATTTACTGGGCTGGAGCTAGCCTCTCACTCATTGGTTTGTACGCTCGTGACGTAAATTACTGTATGTCTCCGCTGAAGGAACAAAACCAGGTCGCATCGGTCGGAGCACTAGATTTTTGACGTTTTTGGAAGTCTAAACAAATATGTGTCTTGTGTTTTTATGTCCGTAGAATATTCAACTGGCCCAGTAACATCTTAATTCAATGAAGTGAAGCCACGTTAGCCCGAGGGCTATAAGTTTTAGACCTTTGGGAATTGTTTCTGTGTTGTTCGTCTTCTAATAAAATTATTTGTCTGGAGATTGGCTGGATTTATTGGAAAACTTTGGTGGACTCATTTCATTGCCTTCTATTTCGCCATACTCGCTAATATCGACTGCAACTTGGTATATCGTTGAAGGACTGCCATCTTTTCATCGAATATTATTCATCGTAATATCTCAACCTCGTCAAAATGCTACACACACACATATATATATATATATATATATATATATATATAACAGAGGAGAAAATTTACTATATATTGCAGGGTTGCAAAAAGCTGGCTAAATTTTAAAAAGGGCCACGCCAATGACTTTTATTTGTTTAACGAATTTTTTTTTTTTTTTTTTTTTTTGCTAAAATTTGCTTTTATACACTGAAGCATTTTAGTCATAAACTGCACATTTTTAGATACTTTTTAATTAGTTTTAAAGCAATTGAGTTAGAATTTAATAAATAAACTAATTTTTCAATAATGCAGGCATTAATATTGGAATAACACATACATGGAGTGAATTAGTGATTTGAAGTCAGAATTGCAACTACGTCAGCTAAATTTGAAATGGATGTGGAATTAGTTAATAAAGAAATATTATGTAAAATTCCATAGAAATCATAATTTAGAACGTTTTTAGAACGTTTTCCGCTCGTTTCAACCTCTTAAATTTCGATTTAAAAAAAAAAAAACATTCTTAGTGAGCAGTCCTGCAGTGGCGCTGACGATTAAGCTCGGTTCCCGTCTAGAACACCGAAAGTGAAGCAGCATTGACCATAGTCAATGCTTGGGAGGGTGACAACCTCTCTCGACTGCGGCTGCTGTGGGACCGTGTACATTAATGGGAGCAGGTGCACGTAAAATCCGCTCGTGGCTCCAATGTCTTCCAAAGTTTGAAAACGATACCTCTGGGGGTGCCAATCCAGGTGCAGGTCTCTCATCTGGAATTACTTCAAAATTAAGAGACCAGCTCTAGAAGTCTAATCTCTCTTGAGGCTCTGGCACCCCTTCTTTTAGAAAAGTACCATGGCACTTTCTCTGACACGACAACAACATTGGCATCTTAAAAATAATCGCCGGGCCAAAGTCTTTGGAGTATCACAAAAAATCGTAAGTTTGTAACCTTTTTATTTATTATTATTATTATTATTATTATTATTATTATTATTATTTTTACACTGCACTCTTTTAAATTTCGAGTTAAAAAAAATAAAAACTGTTCTGTGCGTGCATTTGTTTCTTAAAAGCAGCAGCCATATCAAATTTCAAGTCTCTATCCTTATAACAATTTCATGAAAATTGTAATTAAGAACGTCCTCAGAATGCTTTTCGCGCATTTCTCCTTTTTAAATTTCGATTTTTTAAAAATATGTTCTGTTTGGCCATTTACGTTTTAAAAATAACAGCCATGTCAAATTTCAACTTTCTGTCTCTGACAATTCTATAGAAATCGTAATTTAGAACGTTTATTGAGCGCTTTCCTCTCATTTCACCATTTTAAATTTCGAATTTCTTTAGAAACCATTTTTAGAGAGCATCTGTATCTTAAAAGTAACCACCAAGTAAATTTCAAGTTTCTAGTCCCTCACAAAATTCGCACGTTTAGAACGTTTTGTTCTCTTACACCTTTTTTAAATTTAGATTTTTTTTAACTGTTCTGTGCGTGCATTTGCGTCTTAAAGGCAGCAGTCACGTCAAATTTCAGGTTTCTATCTTTAGCAATTTCATTAGAAATCATAATTTAAACCGTTTTTAGAACACTCTTCGCACATTTCGCCCTATTAATTTTCGAATTTTCTTTAAAAACTGTTCTGCGCAAGTATTTGCGTCTTAAAAGTAACAGCCATGTTAAATATCCCTAACAATTCCATAGAAATTGTAATTTAGAACGTATTTCGCTCATTTTACCCTTTTAAATTTTGATTTTTTTTTTCAGAAACCCTTTTTAGTGGGCATTTCTATTTTAAAAGTAAGCGCCATGTCAAATTTATAGTTTCTATACTCGCTTGAGTATCACAAAAAATCGTAATTTCGAACGTTTTTTTCTCCTGAACCTTTTCAAATTTCGAATTTTTTTAAAATCTGTTCGGTCCGTGTACTTGCATCTTAAAAGTAGCTGCCATGTTTAATTTCAAGTTTATATCCTTAACAGTTCCACAGAAAATGTAATTTAAAACGTTTTTAAAGCGCTTTTCACGCATTTCAGCTTTTTAAATGTCGATTTTTTTTTAGAAACTGTGCTTAGAGAACGTTTACATCTTATAAAAAACTACAGTGCCACATTTCAAGTTTTTTACCCCTAAGTATCACAAAAATCGAAATTTTAGGTTTTTCCTAATGCACTTTTATTGGAGACAGTGGTACGGACATAAAATATAGCCTATGTTGGAGCAAGGACTGTCACCATCAATTTGCCACCATTACTTTTGAAATCGCGTTCGTCATTCCAGAGGTTATCCCCTATAAACAAACAAATAAACATTACTTCTTTATAATATTAGTATAGCCTTGAAAATGTCCACTTTTTTGAAATATGACGTCATATTCACTTGCTTTCTGTAGTTACTCATAGTCATGCTACTTGTATTATTGAGAAATGTTTGAAAATGTCCGTTTTACTTCCAATATGACGTCATATTCATCTTCTTTTTATTTTATTTCATTTTCATTTTTTACGCAAAAATCTTTCAATTGAAAATTAACTGCCGTAGAAAGGATTTTATTGTCGATTTTAAATTGTTAGCAACTTACTGTAAAACAAATTGTTAAATTTTAAAGGTATTGACTGTTATTTTGTTCATTTTATTAACACTTTCCAACCTTGTTGAAAAGTGTTTATGACTTCGGTTTGTCTGGCCGTATGGTCGTCTGCCGTCTGTCCGTGCTCTAACTCCCGTAAATATGCTCGGATTGCTCTGCAATTTTTATATGGTATTGTCGTTATCTATAGCATGTTCCCTATTTCAACTGAAGTTTGTAGCACTTATAGTTTTTTTACAGGGACACTCAAAAGAATTCCGTTACATTACGGTCTATGAGGAAAAATCATTTGCGGTTTATTTTAATGATGTTACACAATTTCAAACACATTGTAATTAATATATATCACGAAGGTGCATTACAAGAAGCTTAATATGGAATAGGGTGTGAAAAGCACTTATAGTTACTTTACAGGGACAGTCAAAAGAATTCCGTTGCATTACGTCTATGGAGAAAAATCGTCTGCGGTTTATTTAAATAATGTTTCACTATTTTAAACGCATTGAAATTTATATATATCACTAAGGTGCATTACAAGAATAGTGTGTGTATAGCAGTCATCGTTCATTTACAGGGACACACAAAAGAATTCTCTACTGTCCGTTAACAATAATTCCTGGAAGTGCGTTTTAAGTTGCTGAACGCGATTTTAAATTTAACTCGCTTTTTGTCTATTACTTGGTGTGTGTAAATTCTTTATATCCTATACAGGGCAGCACAAAAGTTTGCGAACACATTTCCGTTTATTGACAGAAATTCCAAAAAGAGAATTTTAAACTGTGCTACGCGTTTCCTAACTGAACTAAAATTTAGCATCCTATGTAGTATATATACAAATCTACAGATCCTATACAGGGCTGAATAAAAGTATTCGGATATTTTTCCGAATATTGTATATGTTGGAAATTCCTAAATTTATGTTTTTAAATGTGTTATGCGTTTTCCAAATTGTTTACTTAGATGTTATCTTTTAGCTTATTAAACGGTATGATTTGTAAAATTATTTTGGAAGCGTTGGAAAATGTTACATAATCTATGCTTGACGCATGATTTTTCGTTCTTGTTTTAATTAAATAACGATAATTTATTTCAACTCTCCGGATTGTTTTAGCTGCCTCGACTGTATTTTAATGCGCCTGTATTATGTATAAAATTTCATGTTTATCGCTTCTAAACTGTGGATTTGTATAGAAATACAGACTGTCAGACAAATTTGCATTTTTATATATTAAATTTTTGGCACAAAAAACTGGGTTTTTCATTACACACGGAATTCTCTCGACAGCTATAACTGTATGAAGCCGCACATGCTTTCACTGAAAACAACATTAATTTTCTCGATAAAATGATACCAATATAAAATTAGAAAGTAAAATAAGGCGTGTAGCTGCACTCTTATATTAGTAGTTTGTGTATTATAAGCATACATACTGTTCGACAAATCTCATAATAAGTATTTTAAAACAGAATTTCCATGCGAAATAAGTACACAATGCAGAATCCTTAATTTTATGTTTTTTTAATAAGAGAGTGAAATGTATGCGTGAGCGAATACGGTAATTAAGGTTCAAGGGGGAAAAAACCAGTCAGGATTCTGCAAAATTTCTTTTCAAAATCCCGGATTTCCAGCTTTTAAATTATCATGGTTGCGCATTGTACACAAGATATATATAACAAGCAGGTCCGCCCAGCGTTGTCCGTGCCTAAAAGTGGGGCGGCCATTGTACGTGTTATGGCCTTGTATGTTTTACGCCCATAAATCTTCAATATGGCGACCAGTATTTACATCATTATTATTATTATCTTCATTACTCCCTTAGAGGTTAAATATCGGAAATCGCAGAAATGCGTGTTTGACTATTTTTAGTAGATTTTTTATGCTACATATTACGCTCCTACCTAAAGCTGTTTCTGAAATAGGGCGAAATGACTTAAAACTTATAACATGACTTTGGGGTCGAATTTCGAGAAATCCTTTCTTGGTGAGTCCCAATTACCTGTTACGAATATATACCCAAGAGTTCAAGTTTCTAGTTTGAATAGTTTCGTCCACGAACATAGAACTATCAGGACTTCTAACGAAATAGCTTTTCCAAGAAGAAAATCGTTCCTCGAAAAATGTCTCAAACAGGTGGCGCATGTGTAGGACAGCTTCTCCATCCATACGTCACCAGTTCGTCTGCTTCGTCAAATCGTTTATCGTCTGGTGGGTAACTGATATACAGTTTCGCTTTTATGTTGTAGGTAGCATTGCCTTAGCAGCAGGGATTCTCGCCGGCTGCGCAGAACCGTGCGCGTAGCTGTGCAGCTGCCATTTAGTTCCAGAGTCGCGACGCGATATTAACACTACTTCTTTATAAGTCCTTCTCTAGTTCTATGTTCATGGTTTCGTCTGTGCGTTAATGTAACCTGACAGCCAGTCAATCTGCCAGGAGAAAGCCTCTTTCATATAGTGTAGATTAGAAGTACAGGTGCCGCAATTGCCAGTGTCAGCGGATGCACCTGCGGGAAGAGAGGAGGTTGTCATAGAAATATTCCTCATTCCAATGTATAATAAAATGAATAGCATCTCAATTGCAGATGTTAACAGGACTATGCTGGCATCATCCGTAATCGGGTTACTATTTAATTTCTCTTTGCAGCAGGTTGTACGGTGTTGCTATCCTTCCTCCCCCACACTCTAAAAAAAATCCGTGAAAATACAAGAGATTTTCCGTTACATTTTACGGAGAAGTTTCATTTTTCCAAAACAACAGTACAATTTCCGTAAATGGCATTAGTTCCGTAAAGGAGATTTCAAATCCGTAAATATGCAGAAAGTTTTCCGTAAATTTAATGGATTTTTCCGTATTTCTTACAAAACTGTACAATGTCCATATTTCTAGTGCCATTTCCGTAAATGACGTTCAGAGGTTTGCGTACAGAAATCGCCTTGTTTGAAATGCGAATTAAGATTCTTTTATTTACTAGAGTTCTTCTAGGATCCAAATTTGAACCAGTCCTACCCGTAGGCCTATTTTTTGTCATTAGACTCGGGCCAATCCTGGAACTCATTCTAACCAGGGTTGTGTCTGGGCGGTAATTTTATGTGAAAATAATAGTGATATTTTTATTTTTTAGTAAAATCTTTCGAAATTTATTTTATTTCCATAAATTACAGAAAATATTTTTTTAAATCTATTTTTTATTTCTTTATGGTACTTTAAATTGCGAATTTTTTCACAGACGTTTTAAAATTTTATTTTAATTTTATTAACGTGAAGCAATATTAGGTTATTAAAGGTTTCATAAAATATTATCTTTGCAAATTATCGATATGTATATTGTATTGAACAAAACTGATTTGTCTTATAAATTTGTAAATTAAACTAAAATTTATTTTTTTATAAATTATAATTTTTTACAAAGTTTATATTTTTTTCCATAAATTTATGAAAGTTATTAATCATTTTTCTTTACTTTCATAAAAATGAAGTTTATGATTTTATAAAGTTTATAACTTATTTCGTTAGTTTATGATTTTATAAATTAAAGTAAATTAATTTAGACTAAACTAATAAGTCCAAATTTAAACTTACCTATCCCAAGGTCATTAATTTCAAAATTTTCTCTAAAAATCTATTTTTTTATTTTAATATTTGTAAGGTTTCATAAAATAATATCTTAGCAAATTATCGGTATGTGGGTATTAAACTAAACTGATTTGTCTTATAAATTTGTGAATTAAACTAAAATTTATTATTTTATAAATTATAATTTTACAAAGTTCATAATTTTCTCTTTAAATTTATAAAAAATAATAACTTTTTGTTTACTTTATAAAATTATAAACTTCATTTTTATAAAAGTTTAAAATTTATTTTGTTAGTTTATAATTTTTATAAATTAAACTAAATTATTAACTCCAAATTTAAACTTATCTATCCTAAATTTATTAATTTCAAAATTTTCTCTAGAAATCTATTTTTTCGTTTTAATATTTTAAAAATTATCCATTTTAACAGAACCATACACAAAAGCTCGCAGCAAAGCTTAAATATAATAATTTAATTTATTATAAATTTGTTTATTCACATAAGTTTTTAAACTAAGAAATAAAGAAAATTTACCTTAATAGCATGTAATAATACGTCTGCTTAAGATAATTATTGATTTTACTGAAATTGATAAATAAATCAACACACAAATTATTAAAGTATATGTACTATTGCAAAAAGAAACAATCATTACTGTTAATACAATATTTTACGCATATAATACATAAAAAATTTAAATTTATATGTTATAAAGCATCAAATAATAAAGCAAAATATAGAACAATTTTGAAAAGAAAATATTAAAAACAATAGAACTCTGAAAATATCTATCTAAGTATAAGAACTTCAATTTTGTGCATCATTAAAAACTTCTCTAATAGGTAACAACATTTGAATACGTGTCCTGTCCAACCGTAGCGTAGAGGTTTGGCGCGCTGGTTTAGTAAACGGAAGATCGTGGGTTCGATACTTATCGTGGGAAATGGTGGTTGTTTATTAAAAAGCTCTCTCAGAAATGAACGAAAAAAAAAAACAAGAACCGTATCTGTCCCTTATAAGATGTTCCTTGAGGGATAACGTCTTTTTTTTTTTTTTTTTTTTTTTTTGGTCCTATAAAATTTATTTTAACGACATAAAAATTTCTAAAAAATACGGAAAATATCTGTTATAAAACGGAAATTTAAAAACGGATATTTCAGAAATTACGGAAAATTTCCTGGAATTTACGGAATTTTTTTTCCGTTAAAATACGGAAATAGTACTGGCGTCTCGATTGCCAGTACAATTTCCGTTATTTTCAGGGAAAATTTTTTACAGTGCAGCCGGTAACAATTTCGTTATCTGTACCACGTAATCTACCCTATATATCAAAATCATTGACGCTAAAATTGGCTGCAAAATGGTGACACTGCCTGCCGGGCAGACCATTTTTTTCCCCTCGGAAACTATCACCCCAAATAAGTTAAAAGGTTGGACACACCTGTCTTACAGTTTGACCGATCTTGTTTTTTTAAATAACTTGTATTCTCGGCAAAAGCGCAAGTATTGTAATATGCATGTTCAATGGAAGTTGACAAAAAAAAAATTATCCACAAGATTTTATAACGTTAGGAAAATCAAGCGGAATAAAAATGTAATAAAAATAATTCCAAACAGAGATTTTGTCAGAGTTACAATCGATACGATAGATGTAAATTAAGTAAAACGTGTTTCATAAATCCCATTCATTATTCCATTGCCTTAAAATAATGGAAAAATGCTTCGCTGTTGAAACTGGTGTAGTGTTAGAAAAAATAATAATTAAAAAAAGAAATATGTGTTTTCCTTAACTAAAACATTTTACTAAGATTGCGAAAAAATGACGTCAATTTCATTTAATTTTATCTCGACTGAAACTGTAGAATCTCTATTTCCATTTCTGGCTGCAGCTGCTGGCGTAAAACAATAAATAACTCAATTCACGTTCAAAACTGTCTATTTTAAACTATTTGGATAAATATAACTACAATTTTGTTTGTTTTCTTAGTTTTATATTAGAATTTAACTATAAGTCAATTCATTTCTCTAATATAGCATTTTTCTAAAAAAGTACTCCCAACGTAGTCAGTTTCCTTAAAAGATATGATCATCATTCAAAGGCATAATTGCAAGCATAGTTAACTTAAAAGATAAATATTGAAAAAGTGGTAAAATGGAAATAGTAATACGGTAAACATGTCAGTGATACACATAAAGATGTATTTAAAAATCGATTAAGATCGTATAACATAAAGATCGTATAAAAATAATAATCATAAGATCGTAATCGATAAAGATCGTAACTGTAAAATCGTATTTAGTTGCACATTTTTTCGCCTTTTTTTTCTTTTTTGCTTTCTCTATATTCTAAAGTTGGGAATGAGAAGTTTTTTTCAAATGATTTATTGTTATTCATTTTTTTTCTTTACTTCTTAAACTAATCAAATAAAACAAAATATGTAAGGTGAACATAACATTAGAAACGACGAAAAATTGATATTACATAATGTGTGCTGTATTTTGATCGATTTGAAAAGACTTTTAAGCAATAATGAAAATACATTCCTTTTAAATTGATTTTGAATTTGGTTAAAGAAAACAATTATACATTTTCCATTATTTTATAACCATTTATACGCGAAAAGTTTTTGGTTTCCGTCTGTCAGTCTGTTCCATGATAACTGCCGTAAAAATCGTCCTATTAAGTTAATTTTTGGTGGGTATGTTGGTGAGGTACCCGGAATTAGCTGTATAGTTTTTAGTTACATTTGGTTCATTCGTTCGAAAAATATAGAACATTTCTTTTTAGATCATAATGCTTTCCTATGGGAATGCAGACGATTTTCAAATTTCATTTTTAACTGAAATGAAAATCGCATATTTGAATAATAGATTTAAACGTAAAATTGCGGATACTAAATTTTCGATATGGAGGTCTTAAATATATGCAATAGCTTTGAAAATTTGCCGATACATCTATTAGAATTTAGAAATTAATTGTTTAAATGATTGGAAAATTTTTTGCAACTGTTTGGGATATATAAAGCATTTTATTTTCCTATTTGTTACAATTTTAAAATGCATTTCTTTTTCTTTCCTCTTTATTTTATTAGTTGCTTAGCAGCCTATTTCAAAGAATATCAAAATAAGAAATGCATTTTTTTATCTAAAAAATTACAAGAATAAGAAGTTTATAAGAATGGCAGAATATCATTGCATAAACAGTGTTTAATTTAACGCGTCTAATTTCTGAAACCTCCGAAGTATTTTATATGCCTATAAATATGTATGTAACATAAAAAAAAATAAAAAAATAAATTGCGGATTGTAAGATGCTAAATAATATGAAAAGTGAGATTAAAAAACAATGAATTTCAGAGCTGACGTTGAAGCTCCTGATATGCAGATTTACTAGTACATAAATAAGGTCTAAATGTTATGCGCACACAATCGTGAAAATCTCCTATATTATTAAATATGAAAATATAGTGATAAAAAATGCAAAATACTAATGTAAAACAATTTCAAAAACAAATGAACAACAAAACAAAAGTACACAAATGCCTAGATAAGATCTAAAAGAATTTATATATTTTTTTGTGATAGGTTTAATTAATAGCTACCAAGTAAGAGTAATTACGATAATTTGAACAATATAAATCTAAAAAACAAATCATTTAATCCTAACAAATTGGAGCGAAACATTTCCTGCCAAAAGATACAAATTATCATCATATTTTTCTACATTTCATCTTCTGCACTTATATTTTCATTTGCACTTGCATTTTAAATTTTCTATAATTAATAGCTTTGTAGATAAACAGAAAACGTTCAGTATCCAAATCATAGAAGAGTGTCTGTGGAATTATGAAGAAAATGAAAAAAATTTATGTAGGAGGAAGGAATAGATTAGAAAATAAGTTAATAAGATTAGTTTATTCTAAATATAAGAAATTAATTAATAATTCTGCGCTAATAGGAAAATATAAAATTATCTTTCGAATTCATGTTTCTTAGAATTTATAAAACTGATGAATAGAAATTTAGCGCAAAAAAATTAATTAGATTTTTTACTAATGTAAATACTACATAATGAAGGTTATTATTTATGATTTAAGAACAATCTATTTACTAGAGATTTGCAGTACTACCTTTCTTGAACAAAAAATATAGATTAAATAAAGCTTGTTTCTTTTTTATGTCTTTTTAACACTTACCAACATAGTTTATGAATTCAGTTTCTGTACAGGCTGCCTGTCTGTATGTCTGTCCGGGCTCTAACTCACGTAAATATAAACAATTGCCATGCGATTGATATATGTTATTAAAGTTTGGTATGGCATGTTCGGTATTGAAAAGGAAGTGTGTAAGCACTTATTGTTTTACAAGGACACTCAAAAAATTCCGTTGCATTATGGTCTATGTGGAAACATCGTTTGTGGTGAATCTTAATGATGTTGCACTATTTCAAACATATTGAAATGGATATACATGACTGAGGTGCACTAAAATATACTTACTATGGATATGGAATAGAGTGTGCATGGCATTTATTGTTCATTTACAGGGATACACAAAAAAATTCGGTTACAGTACTGTCTATGAACTCATTTGACGTTATAGAAGCTATCAGTCCCCATAAAAATTTTAAGTATGACGTTACACGGACAGATATTATACTATAACTTTCAGATACGTGAAAGCACTATCCTAAGCTCACCAATCCACTTACTGGAAATGCGTATCCAGTTGTGGTATACGCCTTTTTAAGTTAAAAAAATTTTTTGCATATTACTTGGTGTGTATAAATTCTATGGATCATATTCAGGGTTGCACAAAAGATTTCGCGTACATATCCGTTTATTGACGGAAATTTCTGAAGGGAAATTTTCACAGTACTATACGTTTCCTAACTGAATTCAATATTTTACACTCTGTATAGTATATATACAAATCTATAGATCATATACAGGGCTGCACAAAAGAATCCGGATATTATTGTCTATTAATGGTAATTTCTGAAATTGGGTTTTCAAATGTGTGATGAGTCTTCCAAATTGTTTACTTAGACATCATCTTTTACCTTATTAAACGATGAAGTTTTGTTACAGTATTTTGAATGTGTTAAAAAGTGTTTCATAATCTATACCTGATGCATGAGTTTTCGTTCTTGTCGCAGGATGTATTTAGGAAGTATTTTTAAGATGTAGTACATTAATGAAACTCTTTATTTTATTTTTTTTTATTGTCGAATAGTTTTAACTCAAGTGGGGAAAAAAAAAAGAGATTGTAGATTTTGAATTTAATTTTTATTTAACGTTATAAATAATAACTAACCATTTGATAGCTGAGTATATTTTTCTAATTTAAATTCTTGAACACAGTAAAAAATAATATTAGTTGAATTTGACAAGATGTGATTTAGCCCACATTTTTGTGAATGTGAATATTTCATTGTGCAATGTTGTGCACGGTGTGTCATGTGCAATTGTTTCAATGGGATTTAGAAAAAAATAGGGTTTGAATTATACATTCCATTAAAAAATGTTAATCATTGATTACGCAAAGTTTTGTAGAATGAATAAAGTTTAGTAGATCTGTAGTGCACTCTGTAAGGAATTCTTCATTTAATTATTAATTGGAGAAGGGAAAAGTATGTAATAGTGTCCCTATTTTTCCCCTCCCTTACCAGAGTTTATCGAAAGTGTAGAGCTGCATATGGTTCTCATAATACTTACTGGACTGGCCATAAATGTCCAGCCAAGAACTCATTTGACGTTATAGAAGCAATCAATTACCATACAAATTTTAAGTATGACGTTACACGGACAGATATTAGACTATAACTTTCAGATACGTGAAACCACTATCCTCTCATAATACTTACTGGACTGGCCATAAATGTCCATCCAAGAACTCATTTTACGTTATAAAAGCAATAAATTACCATGCAAATTTTAAGTATGACGTTACACGGACAGATATTAGACTATAACTTTCAGATACGTGAAACCACTATCCTCTCATAATACTTACTGGACTGGCCATAAATATCCAGCCAAGAACTCATTTGACGCTATAGAAGCAATCAGTTACCATAAAAAAATTAAGTATGACATTACACGGACAGATATTAGACTATAACTCTCAGATACGTGAAACCACTATTCTAATCTCACCAGGATCTACTTAAGTCCCAACGGTCCATATATACGATGGCCTGGTGTCCAGTGTAAGGACTTGCTTTTGGTCTGCTGAGATGAGCAGTTTTGCTGTGACTCTAACATACCAGAGTTGTACGGAGGGCAATAGATAGTGCCGAGAAACTTAGACTAAGTTTCGCTAGAGAATGTAGGACCGAAAACCCATGAGTAGAGAAGTCTACCAAAACTTCAGCAATCTTAAGAACATTTAAATAGAACTTCGTGAAAACTCTCTAAGTATTTTGCGTGTTTGTAACTCCGTGTGAAACTGAAAGTGAACTTAAATATATATATGTTTGGTGTATTCTAGCCATTCTAATCTAAAGTATGCGCCACAATTCTATTTCACGTATATGGTAGAGGCCTTTGTATATGAGCCGTTGATTTTCAAAGTGGGGCAAATCCATTTTGTGAAGAAAAAAAAATAGTTAAAGCTAAATCTTATCACAAACTAACATAAAACTTATGGTAAAACATTATTATTTTTTTCATAATTTATAATTATAGGCGTACAACTTATTACGGAATACTTTTCTTATTTATGCCACTTTATCCTATAAAACTAATAAATTTATTTTCGTTTTATTGTAACTTTTCTAAAGAAGAGAAAAACTAGTGAAATAGAATAAATAAATAAATAAAATGAAATATTCGATTTTTTTGTTATTATAATTCTATTCCATTCAGATGAAATCAACGTTTTCACAAATCATTGCTTTTGAAAGTGAGACAAGCCCATAGGTGCATACCAATGCCATCATTTTTAGGTGCGTACGTAATTATATAAATACGTAGCACCTATAGTCATCGTCTGGTCCGTCCGTCTGTCCGCATATGCACTGCAAAAAAAAAAAAAATTGTTGATTTTACAGTATAATACTGGCATCCCAGCTGTCAGTATTATACCGTAAAATTAACAGTAATAAACAGTAAAATAAGCAGTAATATGTTACCGCGCATTATTATACTGTAAAAGCAATTTTTTTTCAGTGTAAGAGCGCAAAAACTACCCACCCGAATGGCTTGAAATTTAATATATGTAATCGTTTCAGAATTTTGTCGAGTCATTTCAAATTTTATGAAAATCGAATTAAAACTTAAAAAGATATTAATAAAACTATTTATTAAGTAATTTGATTTTTTTTTAAAAATCGGTACTTTTTTGTTATAGCAGCTTCCGAGGATTAATAGTCAAGCGACAGAGATATATTGCCAAGTTGTCTGACAGGTATAACGTTATAATAATATATGACGTACACTGTTGAAAATTTGCAGCAAACTGTCCAGTCATTTGACCTTTTTTATAAAAAACGTTAACATAATGGTAATTTAAATCTATTCTGACCATAATATGGACAATAATATGGTCAGAATAGAGTTAAATTACGGTTATGCAACCGTTTTCTTTAAAAACAGTCAAATGACTGGACAGTTTGCTGCAAATTTTTAACAGTGTATATGACATTTTATAACCTCTATGACCAAGTTATAGTCACATTCTTCATGCTATTAAATCCTATAATACGTAATTAATTCAATGATATCCCATGATAGGTAATGATTCTAGGTTGCCATGGTGATGACGTCCTATTTAAGATAGAGTCCTGTTATTTCCGTATAACTGAGTTTAAAAACCGAATTTGTATACTAAAATTGTTTAATTATAGCAATCCTATAATCTACCGAGAATCTTTTGGACAGATGTTTCCGGAGAAATAGATATTAAATGGTAAAAGAGTCTGAATATGGATTTCAAGTTCTGAAATTTTCGTGGCTACACTGCAAAAAATAATTGTTGATTTTGCAGTATAAAACTGGCATCCCAGCTGCCAGTATTATACCGTAAAATTAACAGTATTAAATTGTAAAATAAGCAGTATTACTGCTTGCACGGCAGCGTATTACTGCTTATTTTACAGTTTAATACTGTTAATTCTACGGTATAATACTGGCAGCTGGGATGCCAGTTTTATACTGTAAAATCAACAATTATTTTTTGCAGTGTAGGCTTAAGTTTTCCATTGGAATTTTCAGTAAATGTCAACAAAAGTCATGCCAACTTAAAATGTACTTATTTTATTGCGTAAATTAATCGTATTATAATAACAGACGATATAATTCATTTCACTGAAATAATGACAGTACGAACGCGTTTTGTTACTCATTTATCACGTTTGACGTGCAATTTCCAACTTGTTTCCCATATCAGCGATTCAGAACGCACAAGACATTTTGAAGACGTATCAATCTCAACTTCTATTTATGGACTGATATGTTCAATGTGCATTTTTTTTATGCTTGACGTACACTGTAAAAAAAAATGCAGTAAAATTACGGGCAGAGGCCGGCAGCAGAGATTTCCATCATACCCCGTAAAAAAAAAACAATCCATGCCCATCATTTAGTGCAGCCCGTAATTTTACGGGGCAAAGCAATACAGCATTATAATGCACAGGATATAATGCACTTTAAAACACAATAACACTTTGCTTACTGCTCCGTAGCACGTAGCACGTTAGATAATCATCGCAGTATCGCTTTTTTAACTGGTTAAAATTTTCGAAACACGAGTAAAATGAAGGGTTACACCCTAGCGGAGGACAATTCATGGGGTCGTACCGTATATTTGCTAACATATGGGCTAAAACTGTAAGAATATGTGGATTGCTCTTAATTTTCTAAGGGATAAGGCCGCTTATTTAGTGGATCAGACCGTTTTTCATCAAATAAGGCTGTTGCCCGTGAAAATTGAAGGGCAGACGTTCATACATTTACAGTTTTTTCTGAAAGTGTACAATTTCCAACTTTTTTTTTTCCCCAGCTAACACGGATAATCATGATTGCATATTAAATTGACATGAAAAAAAATGCCTATTACTGCTTACGAACATTTAAAAACACATTCAAATGCAAATGATTCAGTATCCAGCAATAGCATAAAATGGACTTTCTTCACTTTCAAAATCAACGCTCATATCATCTATTAACATACCTTTCGAAATCATATTGCTTAGAAATGATAAGGAACAGTCGTGGATGTATCAAATAAACAAAAAAATTAATTACATTTTCAACTAATGTATTATGTATGTTAAATAATAAAAGTTATTATATATGAGTTAAGAATTAATGTATTTTCTACATATTTACAGCATTACTTTTCCAAGAAGTTTATTAAATATTCATTAAATTAGACTACATTCTTTTTATGGCTCCCCCCCCCCCCAAGAAATGTGCGGGGAGTATTTTCAAGATATAGTATATTAGTACATTAATAAAAAATGTACTTTCATTAAAAAATATTTTAAAGCGAAATGGAAAAAAAGTTTCAAAATTTTGTTTTAAATATTTTAAAGCGAAATGGAAAAAAAGTTTCAAAATTTTGTTTTATTTTGAGCTCAGGTTTCATCTACCATTCTTAATTTCATCCTTTGCAGTTGCATTTTGAATTTTAAATAATAAATAACTTAGAAGATAAACAGAAAACTTCACGTATGCAAAACAGAGAATGGTATATCTACGGAATTATCATCAGAATGTAAAAATATAGGAGGGAAGGAATAGATTAGAAAATGAGTTATTATGATCAAGTTTATTCCGAATATAAGAAATTGATTATTAATTATCAACGAAATACGAAACCAAGAAATTATCTTCCGAATTCATATTTCTTAGAATTGAAAAAGCACTGTCCTTGTTGTAATAAATAAACAAAAATTATATCTATAGCGATTTTCTACTAATATAATAAATAAGTTAAATACTGAAGATTAATATTTGTAATTAAAATTCTAATAAATTTACTAGAGATTTAGAGTACTACATTTAAGAAAAGTTTATTAAACATCCATTAATTTGTTTTCTTTTTATGCTTTCTTTAGTATCCCTTCTTTAGATGCGTGTGCAGGTGGTAATTTTAAGATATAATACATTAGTACATTACTAAAACATAATTTTTGTAAAGATTATCTTTGGCTGAAATGGGAAAAAAAAAGAGTGTGAATATTTGTTTGATATACTGATTTTGTGCTCAATTATTTTATTTGCCGCTGTAAAATTAGAATTACATATTTCAGAGATCAGTGTAATTCCTTTTTTTAATTCGTGATTATATAATACTGACATCCCAGCTGCCAGTATTATACCGTAAAATTAACAGTAATCAACAGTAAAATAAGCAGTAATACGCTGACGCGCATATGCGGCACCTAGAACCTTTATCTTCAATTGCCAATGCTCTTTCAATTGAACTACCTAGACGACACATCCCAGCCAACATAATAGTAGTTCAGATAAACCATTTGGTCATGACATCTGGAGTGTTATTTGAAACAACACAACAGAATAAACCGCAGGTAATAATTACTTCAACAATCAACGGATAAGTAATTGCACTATAATTATTTTTAACACAATCAATTGATTGGTAAATAATTCATACGAGTTGTAATTTTCCCATATGAGCAAAAATGTGTCCAGTCTAGGACCTCGAATCCAGAACCTTTGGCTTCAATTGCCAATGCTCTTTCAATTGAACTACCTATACGACATCCCAGCTAACACAATATTCGCTCAGATAAACCATTTAGTCATGACATCTGGACTGTTACTTGAAGCAGCACAACAGAATAAACCGCAGGTAAGGGAACTCCAACAAACGATGGATAAGTAATTGCACTATAATTATTTTTAATACAACCAAATGATTGGTAAATAATTCATACGAGTAGTAATTTTCCCATATGAGTGAAAATATGTTCAGGCAGGGACTCGAACCCAGAACCTTTGGTCTCATTTGCCAATGCTCTTCCAATTGAGCTATCTGGACGACATCTCAGCGAACACAATGCTGTGTACATTTCCATTTACTGACGGAAATTTCTGAAGGGGAATTTTCACAGTTATACACGTTTCCTAACGGAACTAAATCTTTTGCATTCTATGTAGAATATACAGAAATCGAATATTTTTCCAACTATTGATGTTACTTGCTGAAATATGTTTTCTGGTGTACGTTTCCCAAATTGTTTACTTAGGCACCACCTTTCACCTTATTAAACAGTGAAGTTTTATTCTAATATTCTGAATGTACTGAAAAGTGTTTCATAAGCTATGCTTGATGCATGATTTTTCGTTCTTGCTTCAAGGTCTATGCGAGGGTCATTTTCAAAATACGGTACACGCCGTTGTAAAAAGGGGATTACATATTTCAGAGCTCAGTATATTTCCTTTGTGACAATCCCATCAGGGCCGCTACTGGATAATTGAGACATACACAGATTTAAAGTTTAAAATACCGTTTATTGAAACTCAAATAGTGAAGGACTGCAGTCAGTGGGGCTTTCAAATTTAAACTGCGATACTCTGAACTACATTCACATCCTTCTTCAAATTAATTCTCAAAATATGAAATTTCAAATTAGTATATCTAAATCTAACTTACGTACGGAATGTTGGCTGTTCAAACATATCCAAGATGGCTTTCGATGTCGAACTGGTACTGTCGCTGAAAACAATTCGTTAGTAGTTAGCATAAAAACTCAAGACTTACGTAAACTGTCATTAAATACTAGCAACCCTTGGTTGTCGCAAAAACTTTATTGACCTATGACAGAATGTTCTCTTACCAAAAATGGTGGACTCTCTCAGTTAACTCTAAGCTTCAAATACCTCAAGACACGGGACGAGCTTCAAAATTCGAGTGGCGAGAACTCCGGTCTTGTATTTCTCGATGAGGCAGGACTCGACCCAATATCCACGGACACCAACTTTCAATCCCAGTTGTTGCAACCCAACCCTGCAGATTGACTTGCATGCCCTAAGTAGCATAAAACTTCAGTGAAAACAGCGAACCACAGATTCCGAGAGCCACAAACCCACTTGAGAAAAAGAAAAATGAAGAACATAGAGGTCGCTTTCATCGGACGAAACGCCGCGCTCAAAAAATACAGGGTTATTACAAATGAATCATCGGGTTTTGATACGTTACTACGTGCGAACTAGGAAACGTGTATGTTTCCACGACAACTCAAACGAGAGGGCGTTAACTACAGTTTCGCGCTGCGTATGGTTGCCATGGTTGCTGCGCTAACGTCATATTCAAAATGGCGACTGGACAGCCGAAAGCGTTTCGTGTACTAGAATTTTCAAAGTGTGAATCGCTTATAACCGTCCAGAGAGCATTCCGGAAGGCATACAAATGCAAACCACCAACCCAACAAAGCATTCTGCGTTCTGCGCTGGTATCGACAGTTCAAAGAAACCGGTTGTTTATGTAAAGGCAAAAGTTCCGTCCGACCAAGCGTTACGGAAGAAACAGTGAGTTAGAGAGAGCTTCATCCGTAGTCCCAAGAAATCAACAAATCGCGCTAGCCGCGAATTTTCCATTCCACAGCCAACTGTGTGGAAAATTTTGAGAAAAAGATTACGATTATCGCCTTGACATCTGCCGTATCACTCAAGGAGCACATATTGAACATCTGTAGTATGGACGTCAATCTTGTATACTTTCGGTTTATTTTCATGTAGGGTAGATGTGCCAGTAATGGACACCCCTCAATGTTTTTGGTTTATAAAAAAATAACCAATAAAAATTCAGCTTTTTTTTATTTCATTAATAGGCTTTCTTTAAATTCTAGTTTTAAATACAATCATAATATCAATTACCTATTACTTTTTGTGGGGTGTCCATTACTGGAATTTAGGGTGTTTTGATTTATTTCTGTTATTTACAATTAAATTTAGATTCACATTGGGAAATGTGACTATGAGCATGGTTAAATATTGTTGGTAGATTAATATAATATTAAAAAATGTGGAATATAACAATTATAACTATTAATTAAAAAATAATTTTTAAAGAAATTCCTTAAGGGTGTCCATTACTGGCACATCTACCCTATAACTCATTGTTGTAACCCAATTAGGTTCCGAAATAAACGCTTCGGAAACCCGATGATTCTTTTGTAATAACCCTGTACATTCCCTTTATAAGAAAGTAGCTAGCCCTCCACACCTTATTTATTAAATTCTTGAACACACAGAAAAAAAGTTAAATACGAAAAATCAATAGAAAACTGTGAAGTTATCCGCCCAATTCATATTTCTTAGACTTGATAAAGCACTGTTCTTGATGTAATAAATAAAGAAAAAAATTAATTAGATTTTCTGCTAATGTAATAAGTGAGGTAAATAATGAAGGTTATTATTTATGATTAATGAACGAATGTATTTACTAGAGATTTACAGTACTACCTTTAGCGAAATAATTTAAAAATTTCGTTTAAATAAGCATGTTTCTTTTTCATATCTTCTATTCAAGATTACGCGAGCAGAATTTTCAAGATGTATTGCATGAGCACACTTATTTTCATTGAAGAATATCTTTAACTGAAATGGGACAAAAGGGTTTGAAATTTTATCGAATTTTATTAATATTTTTAATTTTCTATAATTAATGGTTTAGTAGATAAACAGAAAATTTACGGTATCAAACTGAGGGATGGGTATCTGCAGAATTATCATCAGAATGCACAAAGTATTGGAGGGAAGGAATAAATTAGAAAATGAGCGAATAGAATTAGATTTATTCTAAATATAATAAGTTGATTAATAATTCTCAGCCTAATATAAAACCATTTATTTTTTCGATTTTTTTTTTTTTTCTTTTTTTTTTTTTTTTTTTAGAATGATAAAAAACAGTTTTTGATGTATCAAAAAAGAATAATAATAATTAGATTTTCTGTTAATATAATAAATAAGGTAAATAATTAAAGCTATTATTGAGGATTAAAGATCTAATGTTTTTAAACAGACATATACAATAATAGCTTTAGTGAATGTTTATTAAATATCCATCAAATTAGGCTTATTTCTTTTTATGCATTTTCAAGATGTATATGTGGAGTATTTTCAAGATATGAGATGTTCAATTAGAAAGTGCGGCTAGTCCATTTTATGTTATTGCTAGATATTGAATGTTTTTCATTTTGAATGGATTTAAAAATATTAGTAAGTAATAATAAACTTATTATATATCTTTTGTGGTCATTTTATGTAAATTTAATATGCAATAATAGTTATCCGTGTTAGCTGAAGACAACCATGTTTTTGGTAGGCGCTCATGATTTGCCTTCAAAAAGAATGATTAGTTTAAAACGCTGGTTTTATATAAATGGAATATAATTATAAAAACAAACAAGTTGGAAACAGTACGTCAAACGCGACAAACGAGGTGCGTTCGTACTATAGCTAGTTATATAACTATTCAGATCTTGAGGATTTTTAATTCTGTGAAATGAATTATATCGTCCGCGGATTAATTTCTGTCATAAAATAAGTATTTCGGTCGCTTGACGATTGAACCTCGGAAGCTCCTATAACAAGAAAGCACCGATTTTTTTAAATTATTATTATTCAAATTTCTTAATAAATACTTTTATTAAATCTTCTGATGTTTTGATTCGATTTTCATAAAATTGGAAATGTCTCGACAAAATTCTGCAAAGATAAGATATCTTAAATTTCAAACCATTTGGTAGAGTAGTGTCTGCGCTGTTATATGCGGACAGTCGAACGGTTCAGACGACGACTATAGGTGCTCTATGTATTTATATAATTACGAGCGCACCTAAAAATTGGATATTTAAATTTTATTTACCTGTTTATTTTATTTCAATATTTCGTTCTTCTTTAGAAAAGTTACAATAAAACAAAAAATAAATTAAATTTTGCAGGAAAAACTGGAAAAAAAAAAGAGAGAGAGAGTGAAAATATTCAATAATAAGTTGTATATGCCTATAATTATATTTTTTAATTTAGATAGTGAAGATTTATAAAGTATTCAGGATGAAATTCTGATTGTTCTTGACATTATGTAACGTAAAAAAAAAATAATTCGATTCAAAATGCATGGACTTGTCTCAACTTTCAGCATCAACGCATTTCAAATAGCGTTGATTCAATAAGTGGGTAGCAACAAATTTATACCGATATTAAAAGATATTTATTGTGAATGGATTAAAAATATAAATTTTATTTTAATTTGTAATAAGGGGTTAAGCTTTAACTAATACCTTTCACAAAATGGACTTGCTCCTCTTTCAAAATCAACGGCATTGGCACATTACTGTACATTAGTACACTAAAAAATTAGTCGTTGGGGGCCACCGGAATACTTGCCCATCATGGATATGCATAATATAAAATATGAAAATAAAACATGTGTAAGCTATTTATAAAATGCATTGCAATTCGAATAAAATCATGGCTTGATGACGTCCTAAACTTTAAATGCTCTATTACTAAATTGCGTAAAAGAAACATCCTTATAACTCCAAAACTGATGATCCTATTAACTAACGGTTTACTGCGTCTGATTAAGCGTCTCATTTCCAATTAAAATATATGTTTGAATTGAAATTTGAATGAAATACAGGGTCATGAAAAAATCGAAGAGTGTGAAAACTAGAATTACAAATATCTCGGCAACTCATTATCCGATAGACTTCATTCTTTAGGCAAAATTTGTTTTTTTTATTGTCTTTCATATTCACTGTTTAAAATAAACAATTTCGAAAATTTTTATATACCTTTTATCAGAACGAATATTTCGAGAGTCCGAAAAAATAGTTCCGGATAATGGAGGTTACTGAAATTCAGTAAGCTTCTTCCATTATTACATACTAAGTACATACCAAATTTCAAATCTCTATCTCAATTTGTTCGGGGGATAGAGCGTTTACAGACACACAGACAGATGGACGGCAATTTTTTTTTCTAAAAATATGTTTTTCGGAATCTTCAGTGTCTGAAACGTGTAAATCAGTCTTTTTTTTCTTTCGATTTTCAAAACGATTACAAGACTTTCCCTATACTACGTATAATGGGTAATTAACAACTACTTTCATTAAAGAACACCTTTATTTTAAAAGGGAAAAAATAAGTTTAAAAATATGTTTCATTTTATTGAGTTTGAACTCAATTTTTATTTGTCGTTTGAAGGAAAAGGATTACATTATGTTTCGTTATTTAATTTCTTGAACACGGAGAAAATAAATTATATACGAAAAATTAATATGAAACCATATAATTATCTTTCGAATTTATACTTCTTAAAATTGATCTCAAACACTGTCCTTTCAGTAATAAATAAACAAAGAAAATGTAATTAGATTTTCTGCTAATATAATAAAGCAAAGTAAATAATGAAGGTTGTAATTTATGATTGAAAAATTAATGTATCTGTTAGATATTTAAAATACTAACTTCCATTAAAATATCAGTTAAATTCAGCTTGTTTCTTTTATGTGGGAAATATTTTCAACATCTAGTAGATTAGTAACAGTTATAAAACACTTCCTTTCCTTAAAGAATATCCTTAACTGAAATGGAAACTAGTCGTTGTGGGCCACCGTAATACTTACCCATCATGGATATGCATAACATACAATATAAAAATAAAACATGTGTAAACTATTTATAAAATGCATTGCAATTCGAATAAAATCGTGGCTTGATGACGTCGTAAACTTTAAATGTTCTATAACTCCAAAATTGATAATCATATTAACCACCGGTTTACTGAGTCGGATTAAGCGTCTCATTTCCAATTAATATATATCTTTGAATTGAAATTTGAATGAAATACAGGGCCATGAAAAATCGAAGAGTGTTGAAAATAGGATTACAAATATCTCGGCAACTCATTATCCAATCGACTTCATTCTTTATGCAAAATTTATGTTTTTTTAGTGCCTTTTATATTCACACCTTAAAATAAACAATTTCGAAAAATTTTATATACCTTTTATCGGAACAAATATTTCGAAAGTCAAAAAAAAAAAAAAAAAAAAAAAAAAAAAAAAAAAAAAAAAAAAAAAAAATTGTTCCGGATAATCGAGGTTACTGAAATTCAGTAAGCTTCTTCCCATTATTACATACTAAGTAAATACCAAATTTCAAGTTTCTATCTCAATTTCTTCGGAAGATAGAGAGTTTATAGACACACACAGACGGACAGCAATTTTTTTTCTAAAAATATGTTGTTCGGAATCTCCAGTGTCTGAAACGTGTAAATCCGTCAATTTTTTTTTCGATTTTCAAAACGATTACAAGACTTACCCTATACTACCTATATTGGTTAAGTAAAAAGAGGTTTGAAAATCTGTTTCATTTTTTATACATTTTCAGTACAATTTTTATTTAAAAGTTTTAAAAGTGAATGCATAATGCATAGTTCATAGTTCAATATGTTTTTTTTTTTTTTTTTTTTTTTTTTTTTTTAACTCAATTCCACATTCTTCCCATTATTACATACTAAGTAAATACCAAATTTCAAGTTTCTATTTCAATTTATTCGGAAGATAGAGTTTATAGACACACACACAGACACACAGGCAGACGGACGGCAATTTTTTTTTCTTTCTAAAAATATGTTTTTCGGAATCTCCAGTGTCTGAAACGTGTAAATCCGTCATTTTTTTCTTTTTCGATTTTCAAAACGATTACAAGACTTACCTTATACCACGTATGATGGGTAAGTAAAATGAGGTTTGAAAATCTGTTTCATTTTTTATACATTTTCAGTACAATTTTTATTTAAATGTTTTAAAAGTGAATGCATAGTTCGTAGCTCAATATGTATTTTTTATTTTTTTTACTCAATTCCACATTCTTCCCATTATTACATACTAAGTAAATACCAAATTTCAAGTTTCTATCTCAATTTATTCGGAAGATAGAGTTTATAGACACACACACAGGCAGACGGACGGCAATTTTTTTTTTTTTTTTAATATGTTTTTCGGAATCTCCAGTGTCTGAAACGTGTAAATCCGTCAATTTTTTTTTTTCGATTTTCAAAACGATTACAAGACTTACCCGATACTACCTATATTGGTTAAGTAAAAAGAGGTTTGAAAATCTGTTTCATTTTTTATACAGTTTCAGTCCAAAGATGTTATTTAGTCCGAAATTTTAAAAATGTAATGTGCTTTTATGTGGAATTTCATACTAGATTAGTATAGTTATAAAATTCGATTATGAAATTTCTAGCAATTCGATTATGAAATTTCAAGCAGTTCGATTATGAAATTATTGAGCTATTCGATTATGAAATTTCTAGCAATGTATTTAGGTTTTTAATTTAATATAACATATAGAATGAACTAAAATTGAAATATAGTTGCACTCATTTCATGTGCAATGCACGATAATGTCCTTTATGTATAATTTATTACCAGCTGTATTATCATTGAATATATCGTGATAATAAAAAACAACAATGAAATCTACATTTGATTTCATCATAACGAATGTCGATTACGCTCTAGATATGAAAATTTTCAACTAGAAGGTGAATGCTATAATATATATATATATATATATATATATATATTGAATTTGCTTCCGCTATTTATTATAGTAATTTCATAAGATTTGGCCAATATCTTATGTTTCAATGGTTTAATTGTACAGAAAGTTTATATATATATATATATATATATATATATAAATTTCACTGTTTTTTTCTCATTTTTATGGGTAAGGTTTCTTTCCTTATTATTATTTTTTGAACTTTATGATTTTTTCTCTATTATGGTGTGGTAGTTCCAAAATCATATTCTTTAGCAATGTTATGGCTAATATGATGATGAAACCACACATTTTATTTGTGGTATTTAGGCATTTGGGACTTGAAAATTCTGTCTAAATTCCACAAATTTCAATTTTTAATTTAATTTCTTCTTCTTTTAAATAACTATATGGTATCTATATTCAGAGTGTTGGGGAACACTATCGTTGTCAATTAATTATTACATACTAATTCATAATTTCATAGTTTTTGTTGGTGTTAAGGTAATGTTTCATTAATGGTTATATATATATATATATATATATATATATATATATATATATATATATATATATATATATATATATATATATATATTTAAAAAGGAATACACATGTGAAGAACGAATGATAAGACATCATAAAAAGCAATGGAATGGACACTGAAGAAATTGTACCTAAAAGGATGAAAAAGCAAAAATTGGAAAACTATGAATATCTCATAGAATCTTCAGAAGGGCTTTATAAGAATATTCATAGTAAGTATATGTTATTTCAACAAATATTGACAGCATTATGCCTAAAATCGACAATATTAAGCCCATAATAACATATATAAATGAAACAAGAAAATTAAGGACCAACATGAGGTTCAAATGATAAAATAAAATGAAACAAGAAAATTAAAACCCGACATGAGGTTCAAATAGCAAAATAAATAAATAAAAATGCAACTGAAATAGAAATTAGATAAATTAAAAATTATTCAACTTAAATTGTAAATACACTGCTCAAAACAATTAAAGGATATTGCAGTTTTAGGTGGATTTTGTATCTGGGAAACTTTTTAGCTGATTGATACATGGTCGACAGACATAGTAGGTTATATGAGAATAAATTACACATGTTTGGCAGAAAAAAATGCATTTTATTGCGCATTTGTGTACAAAAGGAAAAAAACACAATTTGTGCATATGAGAAAAAAAGAATAAGAAAAGGTGTTTTCTTCAAAGAAAATCATTTTCAGTAGGGGGTATGGTTTCCACGGGCGGCCAGCAACGTTGAACACCTTTGAGGCATGGACTCAATGAGACTATTAATGACGAGTTGGGGTATTCTGCCCCACTCTTCCAGAAGAGCTCTTTCCAGTTCTTGGAGAGTTTGTGGGGGTTGTTGGCGGCCAGAAACTCGTCTTCCTAGAGCGTCCCAAACGTGCTCGATTGGATTCATGTCTGGAGAACACGCTGGCCATTCCATTCGAACGATTCCTTCCTCGAAAAGGAAATCCTCCACCAGGTTTGCACGATGTGGCCTGCAGTTATCGTCCATTAAAATGAAGTTATCTCCGATTGCTGCAGCGTAAGGGACTACAATAGGTCTGAGGATCTCATCCCTATATCGGCGACCAGTCAGAGCTCCATCTCGAATGATGTAGAGGTCAGTGCGCCCGTCAATGGAGATGCCACCATACACCAACACTCCTCCACTGCCAAATCTGACACTTTCGTGCACGAACGCAGGATTATTCCTACTGCCACGGTCCCTCCAGATGAAAATACGCCTATTATCCGGATGCACAGAAAAACGGGACTCGTCAGAAAACAGAATATTGTTCCATTCATTTCTCCTCCAGTTGACATGCTCGGTTGCCCACTCCCTGCGGTCGCGACGATGCCTTGATGTTAATCTAACACATACCATCGGTCGGCGAGCATACAGACCTACAGCATGGAGCCGGTTTCGGCCAGTCTGAGTTGAAATCGTGGTGCCTGTAGCCGAGCGAAGGTGTTGTTGGAGAAGAGTAGCGTTCATGTTTCGGTGTCTCCGAGCTGTTAACGCTAAATACCGATCTTCATTGGGCGTTGTTGCCCGTCTACGACCTTGCCCTGGTCTTCGGCCTGCACATCCACTCTCCAAAAAACGGTTCCAGATCCTGGAAATGACACTTTGTGACACTCCAATGGCTTGCGCTACTTCGGCTTGAGTTTGGCCCCCTTCTAACCTACCAATAATTCTCCAAGCTTCTGAATCTGTCAAATGACTTCGCTGAGACATCGTACTCATCGAAACAAAGCAATCACTGAATGCCGATCATCCTTTTCTTCATTCTCTTTTATCCAGTTGAAAGTCAAATTTCATTCGCTGCCGCTGAAGCGACGTTTTTGACGTCGAACTCAAAATTTGCATACTCCACAGTTTGAAAACCAGAAAAATTTGCATTTGTGATTCTCTTCTTCTATTTTCGGCAAAAAAAATTTCGTTTATATCTTTATTTTATATAAAACTTTGAATATCCTTTAATTGTTTTGAGCAGTGTAGAACATAAAATAATATTCAAGACTCATCAAAAAGGACAAATTTGAAAGTAGATGTAAAACGATTGTAGTTACTTGACATTTAGCCAGACACCTGCTAAAAATGGCTGCATATCAATGCCCAAAACTTTGCTGAGAATAGTGATAGTATAAAATAAAATTATGTAGTGCTGCCATCTGTCCCAGAAAATTATAAGTAAAATCTGAAACTGTAGACAAGTTAAAAAAATGCTAGTGCTGCCATCTGTTAGGGATGAAGATCAAATATAATAAAAGAGAGAAAGAGAAACGTATATTGACAAAGCAAAAAATATTTAAAATGTGAGGAAACTTAACGAAGTAAATAAAATTTAAATATAATAAAGATGATATGGGAAGACAAGTACCGTAATTAGTAATGTATAATAAGACATTGTGTGAGAAAAAGGAAGAGTGTGTTATTTATGTTGTAGAAATGATGTTGTAATGTAAGTAAAATGAATAAATGCATAAAACCTTTTTTTTTTAAATAAAAATTTATATATATATATATATATATATATATATAACCATTAAATGAACGTTACAACCACCAACAAAAACTGTGAAATTATGAATATAAGTAAAATAACTAATTGCCAACAATGCAGATATATATACATATATATATATATATATCATTGTTATCATTAAACTTTCTGTCAAAGTTTTATATTAAATTTACGAACAGCTTATAAATATATTCAAAAGCAAAACGTAAAAATTTTAATAAATTGGAAACTTATAAAATATGTCATGCAAAACCTCATTAATTCTAAAAATATTTTGGAAATAAGAATTTTATGTTCTTCCTTTGCGAAAACTTTGAAAGTTATAAACGCTTCACCTTATAAATGAGTTCTCCATAACTCTCTCTCTTTCTCTACACAAATTTTTGTCAAATTTCAGTGATTTATAAGATAGAAAGATTTAAAAATGATGATTTTTTTAAACTTATATTTTACTTAACGTTGTTTAAATTTTTCTCTCTGAGTTTTGTAGTAAATGATTGTTCTCTTACAAGAAAAATTTCGTACTGATAGCATGTATATGTTAGATTTATTAGTAAGGAATTTCTAGTTTTACTTATAAGCAAAGTTATCTGTTTTGAAACAGAAACGCAATTCACTAATTTATTGATTTTTTAATTGAATAAAATCAGAAAATTTCAAAGTGAATAAATACATGGAGTTTTATTTTTGATCCCAAAAACTTAGTATATTTCTGACTTTACTATTACATCTAACTTTACTATACTATACTCCTGACTTTACTATCCTATACTTCTGACTTTATACTATACTTTATTCTGACTCAGTGACTTTATCCAGTTTCTATCTTTCACTATAAAGTCAATGCGGAAGTTACCATCTAAAATAAATTTATCAAAAGTTAGTTACATTTATAGTAGACTATCAATTACAGCTTTTGTTGCAACAATATTTCTATATTTAATTTAACATTGACATTGAACATTTTCTTGAACCTCTTTTACCCGCTTATGAGTCCAGCAAACCCATAAGTTTCATTTCGCAAGGGTCCTCTAATCCCCTATCGCAAAATTTCATGTTAACCTATGGGAAAACGTAGAGGCACGATTACTCATTACCTAATATAATTATTGAAATACGGTTTTCACCATCAGAAAGTAGACGTCAGATGCCAACGATGTGCGTTTTTTAGAATTATTTTCTAAATTTTAAGTATTCCTAAGAATATGATAAAATTTAATCAAGTGGAAATTTCAAAACTTATAGGCAATTTTTAAATGCTTAAAACTTAAGGAGGTAATTTTTAAAAACGCACATCATCGGCATCTAATATCTATTTTCTGATAGTGGAAACGATATTTCAATAATTATATCAGGTAATGAACAATCGTGCTTCTAAGTTTTCCCATATAATAGGTTACATGGTATTTCGCGATCGGGGAGTTTCAGTGTAGCGTTTCAATGATGCTACATTTTCTTGCAGCTTACGTATTCCAGAATTGTAGTATCGGGAATTTACTCCATAAACAAAACTAGGTGATTCAACCCGGTCTTCCCACTTTACAGAAAATAGGTGTAAACCCTATTTTTACTTTCTTCTATCTTTACAAGAAGAACGTATTGGATTCATGAAAATTTTCGACTTCCGGTTTCCGACGGATTTATGCGTTTTAGAAGCTCCTGAACACGACTTGATAGTTTTTAGAAATTGTCTGTCAGTGACTCTGTCTGTCTGTCTGTATGTGACAAACATTTTGTGGGCGCTCTATCACAAGAACTAAAGCACGAAATTTAATAAAACTTTATATTCAGTTAGTCCCTGATATAAATTGGTGCTGATTAGTTTTTGGTGAAAATCGCCCCACAGGTGGCACTGCTATGCTGCCTTTTCCGCGACTTCCGCAATAGCTCTATCTCAAGAATTAATGCACTTATTTTCATGAAACTTCAGATTCAGTTAGACTTTGACATAAATAGACGCTGCTTACGTTTTGGTGTAGATATCCCAACAGGTGGCGCTGCTATACCACTTTTGTTTCATTATTTTTACGATAGCTATATATCAAGAACTAATGCATGGAATTTCATCAAACTTCAGATTCTGTTAGACCTTGACATAAATAGATGCTGCTTACGTTTAGGTGTAAATAGCCCAACAGGTGGCGCTGCTATGCTACCTTTTTCATTATTATCACGATAACTATATCTCAAAAACTAATGCACGGATTTTTATCAAACTTCAGATTCAGTTAGACGTTGACATAAGTTGTAGTTAATTACGTTTCGGTCTAAATCTCCCAACAGGTGGCGCTGCTATGCTGCATTTTGCAGGATTTACACGATTTTAGCAATAGTCATATATATCTCAAGAACTAACGCACGGAATTTAATAAAACTTTAGATTCAGTTAGACCTTGATATAAATTGGTGCTGATTCTTTTTAGTGTATGCGAAACCTGTGCGAGATAGAAGAAAGTTTTGGGATTGGTACATCCGACTAGTGTTTTTTTTTTTTTTTTTTTTTTTCTTATTATTGAAAACTCTAATAGATTTTTTTACATTTAATTACATTTTTTTTTATTATTATCCACTTACAACACCAAAAAGTATTTTTAAAGGATCAATATCAATAATGTAATCAAATAATGTTTTGACATTTATTTAAAGCAATACTTTTGTATTAGCCGCATGCGAGGAGTTAATGGCCGAAGTAAATCGTCCAAAATTTCGCGAAATACTTCGCTTTTTTAAATTCTGATCATTTCATTGGTTTAAGCACGAAATTCAACTGCATGTCTGTTAAATTTGTGTTTTATTTATAGTATTTTATTGATTTATTTATGAAGTTTTAATTTTGTTGTGGAATTATTTTCCCAGAAACAAAAGCCGAACGATTTATATTGTTTAAAGTACAAACGGATTAATCTTTCGCAATAGTCTTCACACAATTCATATGATAGATTTTACTGGTTTACAAATTTTAATTTTTTTTTATGCACTTTTGATGAAACACATATTTTCTTTAAAAAAATTTTATACAAAATATTTGATATATTTTTTAAAAAAAATCTGCCCTAAATAGTGCTTTGTAGTGACGATAAATAACACTGGTTTACAAATTTAAACATATTTTATATACTTCTGATGAAACACTTATTTTCTTATTATACTACCTCTTACTAATGAAAGGCGGTATTTGAAAAAAATCTATCACGTCACAGTTTTAAAATTTTTACATTTTTCAATATTCACATTTTTAATTCTATAATATATCTATCACGTCACATTCAACCTACCCGCATTGTCAACTTGGGTTCTTATATTCTGTTTTCTTGTGTTTTTGTGAACTAAAATGGTTTTGTTTTTGATAAAATGTCTAATAGAGGGTGTAAATTAAATTCTGATAGTTTTTGTTACGTTTGTGGACAATTTATATTCGCAAAAAAAGGAAGACCGATATCGGAATGTCTTAAAACAGCATATTTGCATTATTTTGGATTCTCAGTGAGTAATCAAGATAAAAAGTGGGTTCCACATGTTTTTAGTGAAAGCTGCAGGCTTACTCTTATATGCTGGACTTCGGAAGAAAAAAAGTATCTTCCATTTGGATCACCAATGCTGTGGAGAGAAATTTCAAATCACGAAAATGACTGTTATTTTTGTTTGACAAAAACTGCAGGCTTTAATTAAAAAAATAAACATAAAATTCAATATCCTGACATTCCATCAGTCTCAAAACCGATATCACATTCGGAAACTCTACCACATCCCGTATGTCCAGGTATGTCAAGTGCGAGTTGCCGAGATAATGACGATCTGTTTATGGAGGATGAAAATGATGACGAGTTCGTAATCGAAGATCGCCACATTTATTAAATCAAAATGAGTTGAATGACCTTGTGCGAGACTTGCAACTATCTAGATCTAAGGCAGAGATTCTTGTCTCTCGTCTACAACAGTGGAACTTATTGACACCAAATACCAAAATAACTTATTACCGAAATCAAAGTCAAATTTTCAGCAGTTATTTCACCAAAAAGGATGATTTTTGTTTTTGCCATGATATTCCCGGACTTTCTAATGCGATGAATCAAAATTATGATCCAAATGAATGGCGTTTATTTATCGATTCATCTAAATATAGCTTGAAAGCTGTATTACTTCATAATGGTAATATAAAACCATCTTTACCAATTGGCCATGCCGTAAACAGTAAAGAAACCTTATCAAACAATGTCTCTTTTAATGAAAATAATACAATATGAACAGCACAACTGGGAAATATGTGGCGATTTAAAAATAGTTAGTATGTTACAGGGCGGATATACCAAATACTCATGTTTTTGTGCCTGTGGGATAGTCGAGCTAAAGAACACTATTACATAAAAAAATATTGGCCTGTCCGATTTTGAAGGAAAAATGAATGTGAATTATACATATTTTAGTGGATCCACAAAATATAATTCTGCACCATTACACATTAAATTTTGCCTAATAAAAAATTTCGTCAAATCCATGGATAAAAACAGTGCTGCTTTTAAATATTTGCTCAATTTTTTTCCATGTATTTCAGACGCAAAATTAAAAGAGAGAATTTTTATCGGTCCACAGATACGTAAACTGATGCAAGATAAGGACTTTGAAAAACTTTTATGTACTAATGAAAAAAATGCTTGGGATTCCTTTAAAACGGTCGTCCATGGATTCTTAGGAAATCATAAAGATGAAAATTATGAAAAAAAAAATATTGCTGTTTTATTAAAAAACTATCATGCAATGTGTGTGAACATGTCTCTGAAGATACATTTTCTCCATTCACAACTGGATTTTTCCCCTGAAAACTTGGACGCCGTGAGTGACGAGCTGCGCGAGCGTTTTCACCAAGACCTTAAACTTTTTGAAGACAGACACAAAGGTTTTTGGGACGAAAGTATGTTAGGTGACTATTGCGGGTCTATTTTAAGAGAACCAGATCAAGAAAATTATAAAAAGAAGAGTAAAATCAATCATTTCTAATTTTTTCTTTTTATGTTTCATGTTATTATTTTTTTAATTATTTAATAAATATTTTTTAAACTAGACGTGACAGATTTTTTACAATAATTTTCCCGTACTTAGTGCACTAGAATCTATGAAAAAACACACATTTCGGCCAAAGTACATAAACCATGTAAACCAGTGTTTAAAAAAAAAATCATGCTTGGAAATTATTTTTAAAACCATAAGAAATCAGTAAATTGTGATAGAGTTTTCAAACAAATTGCATTTGAAAAAATACTTTTTCCCTATATTCGAGGTGTAAAAATTGAAAATGTGCGATGCTAAGATGTTAAAAAATTGCAGTAAAAGCTAAATTTAATCGTAAGGTGTTGTCAACCTCAAAATGACGTCAACGTTACTCACGGACACGTTTGTCCTTTATAACATAGATTCGTATTTCACGGAAAAACTTTGCTCTATGAAGATATTTATGCGAGAATGCTTGTGAAATTTGGGATTCCTAGACATAACATTGCAAGATATGTATTTTTTTTTTTTTTTTTACCGAAAGAGCGAGAATTTTCTGCGAGAATGTTTTTAGTATTTTTATTTGCTGCTGCTTTTGCGGTTATTTTATCGATTTTGTCCGTATTTTCAGTTCATTAAATTTGAATTTGTTGAGTTTTTAAATGTGAGTAAAAGAAGAAAATATCTCCTATGCCGTAAAACTTGAAGTTATGAATCTTCTGAAATGGAAGATAGTGTCGAGATATACAAACTGATTCAGATATACTGATGATGAATATAATGAAAGTGAAGTTTCATCATGTTATGACGAAAAAATACATATATTGCCCATCTAAACAGTCCAGCTCGGTTAATACCAGAAGCAATGGAATTATAAAGGTCCTCATATTAACCGTTAATCGTAATACCAGTTAAAGAAATTAAAATAATTAAAACACGAACATAATTAAACTAATTATTGTAATATTAATTGCTCTAATTATCTCAATTTAATCTCATAAAGTTAACATAAATTTTTCTGTCTTACCTTTGTGAATGTATTCTTCTTTAGACGAGTCTTTTTAATTGACAAAATCAAAGTTCTGAGGTCAAAGCCTGTAAAGAATTAGTAATCCCAAAGTACATGAACGACGATACAATAATTCAATTTGCTTTTTTCCCCTGAAAACTCATCAAGCATTGCAATAGTCACTGCAATTGTTGAGCTATTGATTGCACATATTCTTTTAAGTTTTACAGTTCAATAAGAGACATAAAAAGGCTGGTTAATATATCACAGAGTCGAGATTCAAAGAAAGAAACAAATAAAATATTTCTATGCTCCTTTTCTTTCCATGGCTTAGTTGTAAAACAAAAGGACGGTATATTAAATATCCTTAACCCTCTCTTCTTTCGTTCATTCTTTTACTATCTCGCATTCCTTTGCATTTTCTTGGGTGGGGTGGGAAGAAGAGTGAAATTATGTCCGGTAAAACTGATAAATTACTACATTTTGACAGACAGCTGTAATATAGAAATATTCTCATTGATATAGAACAGCATTCGATAAGAAAAGGTGTTTTTTCCTAATTCTACCTTACATTTCGCCGAAAATCACATTGAAAGGAACGATGTGTTTAGAAACAGATGTTTAGAGTTGTCTCTTATTGAGCCATGAAACTGCTTTTGTAGCTCGTAGAAATCTTAATATATAAAAGATGAACCATTATTAATACTCAAATTGTTCGTTTTAACCGTGTCCTCGTTTTAGCCGTACTCGTACTAGACGGTTTTGTTTCCATTTTGTTTCTGTTTCAAATGCGCCATTTTGTGTCTGTTTCAAATGTTACTGATATTTGTTAATGTTAAAGGTCATTGGTGGAATTTTGAGGGGGTGGGGCAACGCCCCTAGATAAGAAAGCCTTGACACTCGTCACGAAAACGTCATACCAAGCAGGCAAAACAAAGAAAAAAATTCGAACAACTTGCATGTTTCGATTTCATTGGCTCATAGAATTAATAATTATAGTTTACGACTAATAGTTAATAATTCCACGAGCCATCGAAATCGAAACATGCGAGTTGTTCGAATTTTTTTCTTTGTTTTGCCTGCTTGGTATGACGTTTTCGTGACGAGTGTAAAGGCTTTCTTATCTAGGGGGCGTTGGGTGGGGTGGGAGTTCAGTCGTAATGTAAATATCGCGTTAATGTTAAAGGTAAATAGATCTGGAGACCCCTGGCGATGGAAGGTGGAACTAAATGATTTTGCGGTGCGTACGCAGTATGCCTGCTATATGGTGCCGTAGGCAGCGGTGACCCGTGCAAAAAGATGTTCAGAAAGATATTTGTTTAAAACAGAGCCACCTGGCGGTGGAAGGTGGAACTAAAAGATGTTTTAATCATTCAAAGTTCGTTTGGAAAAATCAACCAGTTTCTTTAAAAAAAAATTAAAGTATTGATCATAAAACAAAATTAATACTCTTATTGTAACTAAACTAAATGTACACATTATGGGAAATAGAGGGAAGAAAGAGGAATGTGTGAGGGAAAAAAAACTTTTCAAAGGAAGTGTGGCTATATTACGCCAGTAAATAATCAAAGTTCTAAAAAAAAAAATAAAATAAAATAAAAAAAGATTTAAAAACGTAAGTTTCAAAAATAATTTTCTATTTGAAGTGCATCACTACATTAATAAAATTCCTATTTTTTATTAAAGACTATTTTTAACGAATGTGAATGTAATTTTGAAACGTTTCATTTTATAGATTCCAATTTCAGTTTTTATTTATTTATTTCAGTTAGTGTACGATTCTAACAGTTCTAAAATTCAGTATTTTTTCGTATTATTTATTTATAAAAACAAAGATTGTTTTGCTGCCACTGATTTTCGGAAACGTTTCCGAGCAATTTCTATAGTGTATTAATGAACTTTTCTCAATCCGGAATATAGGTTTTTAGGATTCTATCAATTCTCAATTAAACATTTTCAGCTGTGTAATTGAATTTATGTATGCAAGAGTAACACAATAATATTAATTTGAATGCTGATGTTTGTAAAATATGTTTCCTGAACATGAAAATGTTTAATTGAAAATTGATAGCATCCGAAAAACCTATATTCCGGGTTGAGAAAATTGGTAATACACTATAAAAACTACTCGCAAACGTTTCCGAAAAAAAAAATCCTTTGATTTTATAAATGATTCTTTAAATGTCGAAATTATATTTTAAATGATTCTTTAAGTGTCGAAAATATATTTGTTTCTGAGGTTTCTAATGATAAAGAACACTTTTCGGGATTGTTATTAACTCGGAAGTGGTTATTGCATACTTTCGTTTGTGGTTATATTAGATTTTCGTAGATTAAGAAACATCTGTCTTTTTTTTTTTTCAGTACATCTTCTTTTTTCTTTTCTACAAAACTTAATACTTTTTAAAAGTAGTGGTTACGTGGTGGGGAAAAAGCGGTTATTTCTCTTTTCCCGATGGCAAGGAGTGGTTTGAAAGACAATCTTGCTGAGTTGTAATCAATATTTTGCGAATATTAAGAAAAATATTTGAAATATCGATTTAAAACTCACCACACATCTGGTAGAAAAGTATTCTGCATTCGAAAATCCAATTTTTGTAAAAATCGACCGGTAATTTTCTTAATTTTTGGCAAAAAACTGACTCTAACGAGCAATTGCATAGGCAAACAAAAAAAAGGTGCCACTTTGTTTCTGTTTCAAAAGTTACCAATGTTTGTTAAAGGTCATTAGTTAAATTTTGAGGGGGAGAGAGAAGTTCGATCGTAATTTAAATATCGCATTAGTATTAAAGGTATTTAGAACTGGCGCGCCCTGGCAATGGAAGATGGAACTAATTAATTTTCTGCAAGCCTGCTATTTGGTGCCATAGATTGCGGGCACGCGTGCCGGAGTCTCGTTTAGAATATAATGCCCCTCCTGGCAGTGGAAGGTGGAACTATATTTTGTGATGCACGCTTGCTATACGCTATCGGAGAACCGGCATAAGCCCTGATAGGCATCGGAGACCCGTTCCTGAGTTTCATTCGGAAAGAGGTTTGTTTAGAACAGAATGAGTCCCCTGGAGGTGGAAAGTGGAACTAAAAGATGTTTTAATAATTCGAGGTTCGTTTGGTAAAATCGACCGGCGAAGCGGGCGTAACCTGCTAGTTTTTTGAAAATCGAACAATTAGCAGATCATTTCCTATACCAGATGGTTATTCTGTTCTCCAGATTTCATTTCATGTGATTTTATCAGTAGATATATTTCAAATCTACAAAACATTCACATCTATTTGAAGTTTTTATAATGCAGAGTATTAAGAATAAAACCTGTGCCCATGACGTTTGTTAATTTGTTGGTTTGAAAACAATTTATCTCTGAGGGTTTCAATAATTTTGCGATTTTGGGTGCGCCAACGCACTTAAAATATCGCTTTTTTGTCAAAAAGAAGCATATCTCAAAAAGAAGCATAAAAGAGAATTCTTTACGACGGAAATTTATCATATTTTTTATGAAGCTGATTTTTAAACACATCTTTTATGCCCATTTACTTCACGATGTTAAAAGAATGTTAAAAGAATATACATGACGATTTTTGCATAGTCTTTTATATATATTCTTAGTGTGTCATTCTCACAAGATAAAATGATACCATTGGCAGTAATTTTCTGATTTTTAAACTAAAATCCCCTGGGTTTTTTTTTTGTTCGTTTGTTTGTTTCATTATTTTCTGGAATATGTATCAAACTGAATTGTAACAACCATTATATTATCTTTTAACACATAAGCAAATTATCACTTGAATTTTATCAAGCTTTTCGTAAAACGATTACAGCATTAAATTCTGAATTATTTAAATTTGTATTTCAGATTTAAAAAAAAAAAAGCTTTGTTTTATCCATTAGTTTATATCTTTTAAATCTGTTAAAGATATTCTGCATTTTTAAAACCAGTCAGAAAGTGATAAGAAATTAAAAAAAAAGAATGATAATATTTTTGGCAGAGACGAAAAATCTATGGCAAAAAACTCAAGAGTTCATTTTTAAAAACCAAAAGCGAGATAAAAGTGCCATTAGTAATTGTATTGAGAGTATTTTATTATGCTAAACATTTTTATGTAGTTGTATGTATTTTCTTAATATTTAAAGTCGCGGGCGGCGAACTCTATGCGCTATCGGTTTTTTCAAAGCCTACACTGCGGAAAAAAAGTCGATTTTACAATATAATACTGGCACCCCAGCTGCTAGTATTATACCGTAAAATTAACAGTAATAAACAGTAAAATAAGCAGTAATACATTGCCGCGCATGAGCGGTAGTGTATTTTTATTTATTTTATTTATTTATTTATTTATTTATTTATTTATTTATTTATTTATTTTTGCAGTGTAATTAACAACTTTTGATGATATCCTTGTTTAATGTAATGTCCAGTAGTAGTAATAATAATAATAATAATAATAATAAAACTGTTTTAATTAGAATTAATATACAGTCCGTAGTAACATAAAGTTTGGGCTGTTTTTAGTAACGTAAAGACACAGGTGGCGTACTCTATGCACCAACGTCCTTTAAAGCCTTAATAACAATGTCAACTTTTCATTCAAAAGAAGTATAGTGTCTAATGTCTTGTAATAGTATAAAAATAATAGACATAACATTTGTAAAAAAAAAAAAAGTTTCATTAAGAAAGAAAATAGAATATATTACATACACAAATACAAGAGCGGCATATTCCGTGCACCAGTCGTGACATACTAATAAAAATATTGAAAGAGAGCAGAAAAAAATACGAACTTCAACTTGAAACATTGGTTGATCATTAAAGGGACTTTGGGAAGAGGGTAATTGAAATGCAAATGTAAATCACGTAATTATTTTAGCATTCACAACTGTTTTTTCACTGGGTGGCGCATTCAGTACGCTGTCCGTGTCTTTAAAAGTTAATTTTTATGGTGCTGTGAGTTTAGAATGAGATTTTCCGAAATTTTAATTTGAAAGGTTCTTGTGGTTATTCTCTTTAATTTTTAACTAATTGCGCACAACATCTTTCATTCAAAAGCGCTTTCTCTTGTGATTATTCTCTTTAATTTTTAACTAATTTCGCACAACATCTTTCATTCAAAAGCGCTTTCTGTTGTGATTATTCTCTTTAATTTTTAATTAATTGCGCACAACATCTTTCATTCAAAAGCGCTTTCTCTTGTGATTATTCTCTTTAATTTTTAACTAATTTCGCACAACATCTTTCATTCAAAAGCGCTTTCTCTTGTGATTATTCTCTTTAATTTTTAACTAATTGCGCACAATATCTTTCATTCAAAAGCGCTTTCTCTTGTGATTATTCTCTTTAATTTTTAACTAATTGCGCACAACATCTTTCATTCAAAAGCGCTTTCTCTTGTGATTATTCTCTTTAATTTTTAACTAATTTCGCACAACATCTTTCATTCGAAAGCGCCAATTGTATAATTAATCACAAACTTCTCTTTCATTTTCAACAAAGGCAAGTGAAAAATAAATATTATTACGAGTAATATTATTTATTCTTATAAATTTTATCATGTTTTGTTTTGTTTTTCTTATTTTCCTCTCCCTTTTCCGTATACAGTTAGAGTACAGTTTAGTACACACATCTGTGTTAAAAACGCAAGGAAGCCTGACGCAAATAATTATTTTCTTGTTTTTTTTTTTTTTTTTTTTTTTTTTTTAAGATTATATTATACAGAACAATTCTCTCTCTCTCTCTTTTTTTTTTTTTTTTAACTATGCCGCTTTTGTTGGTTCGAATTTCCAACTATTATCAATATGGTAACAGTTATAATCCTCTTATAATGAAAGCAAAACAATTTCAAGCAGTTATTTCGATTATTCTCATTTTTTTAACTATGACTTTTTTGTTGGTTCGAATTTCCACTATTCTCCATTATGGTAATAATTATAATAATTTTATAATGAAAGCAAAACAATTTTCCAGCAGTTATTTCGATTTAGGAAGAATTACGTTGGTACAGCAATCTGATGCATTCATACACATGATTCAACAAAACAAAGGGCATTATGATTTTAATTTAATGATGGCTATACTCAAATCCACATAGGTTATACTTTCTGACATCCTCACAAAATCATTTTTATTCAGAAACTCATACAATTTTCGCATATTCTTATTCAAATATTATGAAATCGAACAGGATTTCTCAGTTCCCGATAAAAGCAAAAGATCTCTCAGAACAATATATGAAACTTGGCATTTTTAATCGATTTTCAAGGTATAACGATGGGAGATTGGGAGTCGTCGGGTAGAAACCGACTGTAACTCGACATGTATCGAATTTATAACAAATAGAAAACGCTGTTCGATTCTTAAGAACTTGCAAGTCTATGCCTGAAATTTTGACAAAAATAGGAACCAATAGATTGTGAATGTGTCAGAAAAAAAAATCTATCTATATATATCTATATCTATATCTATCTATCTATCTATTTATCTATCTATCTATCTATTTATATATATATATATATATATATATATAACCATTAATGAAACATTACCTTAACACCAACAAAAACTATGAAATTATGAATTAGTATGTAATAATTAATTGACAACAATAGTGTTTCCCAACACTCTGAATATAGATTCGATATACATATTTAAAAGAAGAAGAAATTAAATTAAAAATTGAAAAAAATGAAATTTGTGGACTTTAGACAGAATCTTCAGGTCCCAAATGCCTAAATACCACAAATAAAATGTGTGGTTTCATCATCATATTAACCATAAAGAATATGACTTTGGGTAAAGAATATGATTTTGGGACTACCACACCATAATAGAGAAAAAATCTGTGAAAAAATCATAAAGTAAAAAAAAAAAAAAAAAAAAAAAAACAATATTAAAAAAGAAAGAAACCTTACCCATAAAAAAGAGAATATATATATATATATATATATATATATTCTCTTTATATATATATATATATATATATTAGAACAAACCATCTTATGAATTGATATAAATAAGAAGCTACTTCGATTAACCATTAATTCATGTAAGCGGCAACTTATGTATAAATATTACAATTTCTAAACAACTGAAGTCAGATTGTAAGATAAATAGTGTCGTTGTGACCATTTGTTTTAGTAATTCTGTAGGTTAAATCATAAAAAACGAGAAAGCTAAATTCTTGCAGCATGGATCCTGTTTATTTTAAGCAGTACCGCGAAATGTATTATTTCTTCAAATTGTGGAGATGATGCTTTTTGTCAAAACTTCTTATTTCAGTTTTTTTCACACCTATACGAATAGCGAAGACCACAGTTCAATACGTAACCTCTTCGACCATTTTTTAAAACTTTTTTTTCTTTAAATCTCTTGCAAGCAATGCGACTCCCAGGGATTTGTCTCCTCTTCTCTGTGTATTGATTTGAGCTCCTCTGCAGCCTCATGTATTGCCAGAGAGGGAAATACAAAGTGCGGCAGAAATAAAAGAGGATGGAATGTCGGAAAAAGTTGAACATTTCCGAAGAAAAGTTGAAATGAAAGAGTATTGAAGATTAGAAGATGAACACAGAAATGATCTTCGGTTATCAATATATCTAAAAAAGAAAAGGAATGATTCAAGATTTGTTCTTCCAAGAATCAATCACAGAGATTAGCTGGTGATATTTCTATATATCTTTTGCAAAAACTCCCGATAAAGTACAATTTTCAGTGCAAAGGCCTGTTTTTAAAACGACAGAGTTGGTTATTGTTTTCAATCTCCGAAAAATGACGTGTCATTCTTGATAGAAGCATTCCGATCATGGAAAGAATATCGATGCAGCGAGTGTTGCATTGTTAATTAGAATTGTGGAAGATTCCTCATTAGTCCCTATTAATTTTGCTTGCTGAAGAGAAGATTGCCATGTATCTTGTATTTATTGAAAGTTTTGTATTTAACTATATATGTCTGTTATTAGATGTATGTATAGGTATACACGGTTTACGTAAGATGCATGTATGTAAACATACATGTAAGGAAAAGTTGTATGTATGCATGAGATAAAGTATTACTTATGACGTATTTTGCATAAAGATAATTTAAAAATTAAAAAGTATTCATAAATCTTAAAAAATCTGGAGTGCAAATAAAATCTCCAATAAGACAGGTTTTAATTTCTGATCTTGTTTTATATCATAAAGTTTATACTTCAGAACGTACACTATGCTATATAACTATGTGGTATTTATATAGCATGACTTTTAAATACAAAATTAAATTAAATTTTAAAACACATAAATGAGAAAAAAGGCCTGACATTATATATCTTTATTTGAACAAACACCCATTTTATAAGTATATATCGGCGATTGGTTGTGAGACAAACATTTTAAAGTTTCGCTCTTACCAAATAAATCACAAAAAAATGTGGTTATCACTTTTTCAGTAAGACTTTACAGAAATTCAAAATTCACTGGTAAAATATAAGACAGTTAAACATTTGAAGGATAAAACGATCATACCTTGTGGTCATCACCCTCGGCAATACAGGTGCTGAGGCACCCAAATGCGCCACACGTCAGACGGCACTGGCCTGGAAATGTGCAGGGCCGTGCAGGCCCGGATTTGAACCAGGGACCTTTGGCTTTAACAGCCAACGGTGTAACAACTGAGCTATCCTGGACGAATCTGGTGTACGCAATTCACTTAGGCAACATTTTGGTGATGCCATCTGGTCTGTTATCTGAAACATCTCAACAGAGTAATTCTAGACGGCCAAACCAGCGTGATGCCGCCATGACGCAGGCTACCGGCTAAGGGAGAGCATCGCCACCTGCGCATCACTCTCCCTGCATCCAAGGCACCAAAGTCGACGTGGTCGCTACAGTAACAGAGCCATGCATTTAAGGAAACTGCCGCATGACACTTGGGGATGCATCTGATTCGGATAACCGGACACACAATGAGTCACCGGGACCTAAGCCATTTCCTAGGCATCCCAGATACGTATTTCCTTTACCAACACTTCAGACGTGAAAAAACCATATTTATTTTAAGAAGTATCACAATTATAAAGTGGTAGAAAAAAGCGTACCCCCACCCACCCCCGCCTACTAACTGTACAAAACATTGTATAAAAATGTAACTGCACTTAAACATTACTGCAATTGACATTGTTACAAATCGGTTGGCACCAGTCTCATGTTCATATGATGATTTTCGACAGAGTTAGTAGGGGGCGTATACTATTTTCTTTCCACGACAGTACCTTTTCTTCGAAGTGTGAAGAACATCCGTTTTGTCAAAATCTTTATTTTATCTTTTCCCTGTCCAATATCAAAATCGAAGACCGCAGTTTAATACGCACCCGTCCGAACTTGTATTTATTACAAGTTTATTTATTTTTCCTTTATTTTGTTATTATTTTTTTTAAATCTCCGCCAAGCAATGCGGTCCTGGGGATTTGTCTATGCGTATTGATCTAAACTTTTCCGCAGTCCTCTATATTGCCAGAGAGGGAAATACAAAATGCGGCATAAATGAAAGAGGATATGGATGTCGGGAAAATGTTGGACATTCCCGGAAAAAAAGTTGGAAAAGAAAAGAGTATTGTAGATTAGAAGATTAAAAGACGAACACAGAAATGATCTTCGGTTATCAATACATCTAAGAAAAAGGGATGATTCCAGATTTGTTCTTCCAAGAATCACTCACAAAGATTAACTGGTGATAATTCTATATCTCTTCTGCGAAAACTTTCAATAAAGTTTAATTTTCACTGCAAAGGCTTGTTTTTAAAACGACAGAGTTGCTTGTTTTTAAAACGACAGAGTTGCTTATTATTTTCAATCGTCGGAAAAACGACTTGTTATTCTTGGTAAAAGCATCCCGATCATGAAAATAATATTGATGCTGCGCGTGCTACATTGTGGATTAAAATTATGGAAAATTCCTCATTAGGCAGTGTTACTTTTAAACGAGTTGTAAATTTCCAACTGAGTGAAAAAGCGTGCAGGCCCGGATTTGAACCAGGAACATCTAGCTTTAACAGCCAACGCTCTACAAAATGAGCTATTCTGGATGAATCTGGTGGACACAATTCACTCAGACAACCTTTTTGTGATTACATCTGGACTCACTCTAAAAACGACATTTTCAAAACTGAGCAAAAAATACTCAAATCTGAGTATGTCGTATAGTCAAAATGGCTCCGAATCGAAATTACTCAAGTTTGAAACATGTATATACTCATTTCTGAAAACTTGCACACACTCAAGAACAAAACATCATGTGCTCATATTTGAGTATGTCCGTGTTTAAAAAATGAGTATGAACTGACCCTAATCATTTTTGAGTATGTCCATGTTTCAAAAATGAGTATGAACTGACCTCTATGTGCTCAGTTTTGAGTATGTCCATGTTTCAATATTCTGAGTATTTCTGGTATTTCAGAATTGGAAGCATTGGGTTTTCGCATTTGAAACAAAAAATTTCACAACAAAATAAAAACATCGATTTACTCAGATTTGAAAGTCATTTTTCTCAGTGCTGTCTTCTGACACAGCTCAACAGAATAAATTGCAGGTAATGGAACTCCAAGAAAAGCCAGATCTGTGCAGGATAACTCAGTCAGATCATTGTCAGCTTAAGTAAAAAATCCCTGATTAAAATCTTGACCGGGGTACTTTTTCACTCAGTTGAAATTTACAACTTTTATGATTTATTTACCAATTAGAATAATTGTATTAAAATAATGAAGTGGATATTACTTCTATTTGTCGAAGAAAAGATTGTCATACATTTTGTATTTGTTTGAAAGTTGGTGTATGTAAGTATATAAGGCAGGAGTGTCCAGCTATTGGACTTCTTTATTGGGCCGCATTTGCGGAGGGAAAATTTGCTATTTCCGGAGAAAACGTTTGTCTCGGGCCGCGCAATATTAGCGATATTTGTTAACCCTTTCCGGCACAGACAAATTCTGTTCGTAAAATGCGAAATTACTGACTGACACCGGAATTTACAAACAACTTTTTTAGAAAATAACAACTCCTTATTTTAAGCTTTCATTATAGAAGCAAAATTTTATTAAAATATTCTTGATGCCGAATGCAAGTTTGGAATTAAAATTAGGTGTGCCCGGAGTGGGACCACTGTACCGGAAAGGATTAAGCAAAAGTTGTCTTCTAATCTTATAATTATCTTCTAACATATTGTTATGAATTTTGTATATATCTGTAAATATTCCATTTGTTTAAATTTATTTTATTTTATTATTGTGAAAATTGCAGTATTATTAATGTATTTCCTATTGAGCATCATGTAACTCAATGCTAAAGGCCTCAGATGGTTTGCAAGGAAAACAACATTACAGCATCGGTTTTTATAATGAGTTCTATTGGAAAATCGCCAAGGAATGGGTTTATCGCCAAGTTGGCGATGGTTTTGGCGACTTATTTTTGTCGCCAAATTTGGCGATATATCGCCAAATGTCGCCAAGTTGGCGACGGATTTGGCGACTTTTTGTGCAACCCCCCCCCTTATACATTTACATTGGGATCCTTTCACGTTTGGAGTACTCTATCGAGAGTTGAAGGACCTTCTGGTAATTTCTAGCATTAGAAAGCCCGGGAATAATCTGGAAAGATCTCTGAAGTCTATATAAGGGACCTCCACCAGTTCAGTGAGTTAGTTGTCTGTCAACTGCGATTGAATTCATACGAGAGGCTTTGCATTGAGAACTGTGTTTCTCGGATCGATTTTGTCGTTGATACGTCGTATTGAACGCATTGTTTCTGTGTGAAATTTTGCTTAGCTTTTATTGGATTTGAAGATTACTGAATATCTTGTAATTTTCAGAAGATATTTGTGATCGTATTGCACTGTTTATAGTGAATAAAGCCTTTTTATTGTTCTTATATATTGGCATCAGTCCTTTCGAACCCCGAGCTCACAACAATTGGTGTCAGGAGTGGGGTTGAATGCCGATTACCAGAGCAATGGAGGCACAGCTGACTAAATTATTGGAGAAATTAGGGGAGATGGATGAGAAAATGACTGCCAACCTTGGCGAGTTGAAAGAAGAAATGAAGAAGGACATGTCAGCGATGGATGAGAAAATGACTGCGAATCAGGCTGAGATGTCAACCAACCTTGCTGAGTTGAAAGAAGAAATGAAGAAGGAAATGACTGAGAATCAGGCTGAAATGAAGGAAATGTCGGAAGAAATGAAGAAGGAAATGTCGGAAGAAATGAAGAAGGAAATGTCAGCGATAGATGAGAAAATGACTGCAAACCAGGCTGAAATGAAGGAGATGTCGGAAGAAATGAAGAAAGATATGTCAACCAACCTTGGTGAGTTGAAAGAATTAATAGATAATAAAATTACATCTTTAAATGAAAGAATTGACAGCGTGGAAAACAAATTTGAAGGAAGATTTCAGGAAATAGAAGAAAAAGTTCAAAAGACAGCCAATACCGTAGAAGAAAGAGTAGAAGAAAAAGTTCAAAAGATCTCCAAAACCGTAGAAGAAAGGATTGAGAGTGTAGAAAAGGAGTTGGAAAATGTGAAGAAACAAAAGATAACTGCCGAAAACTATCCCGAAGATGTCAAGTATCAAGGTATGCTTCCTCGGGCCTCTATTAAACTCTCGACCTATGACGGAAAATCCTCATGGCTAGTTTTTAAGACACAATTTGGGATCGTAGCGGACGCCAATGGATGGGATTCCCAGACAAAGGCTTGCCAGTTAGCTGCTTCTCTACGAGCTGATGCTGCCGACGTCCTACAGACTTTGCCTGCAAATGAACCGCTGGATTTTGAAACGCTCGTCAGTGCCTTAGAATTGCGCTTTGGCGAGAAATGCATGAAGGAATATAGCAGACTCCAGCTCAAATCTCGACAGCAGAAATCCACTGAATCCCTGCAAGATCTTGCTACGGATGTCGAGAGACTTTCCCATCTTGCTTATCCTGACTGTCCGACTGAAATTAGAGAAAGCTTGGCTCTGCAGCATTTTATTGATGGTGTGCGTGACTCTGAGATCCAGAAAGCACTCCGGATTGCAGATCTCAGCGATTTAAAAGGGGCTTTGGTTTACGCTCTGAAATTCGAGGCAGCCCAGCAAGCTACTAGGAAAGATCGACACTTTGTGCGAGCAGCCAACCTGCCTGAGACGTCGGATAGAGCTGTGGAGTGCTTACAGCAGCAGATGAATGACATAATGAGAAAGATGAACTCCTTAATGGCCAACAAACCTTACAGGAAGATCAAATGCTGGAAATGCGGTGGAGAAGGCCATATCCAAATCGACTGCCCAAGACGACCCAGCACCGAAGGTAATAGCTCACCCGCTAACGGAGGAGCAAGAAAACTGATTATTGACCATCTTGCGGGGCGGAGGTTTCCAGTTCTTAAGAAGCCTCATTTTCAAGTATGTGAAATTTCTGCAAGAAGTTGCGGCGAGAACGGAGTTTTTCTAGTCGGAAGTGTGAATGATTTGCCCTGTAATATGATCATCGATACAGGAGCCAATGTGACCATCATTCGGAAAGATCTAGCTCAGCGGCTGAAAGAAAAACTCTCCTGGACCCCGCCACGTGTAATCCTTCAAACGGTGACAGGAGATAAGATCGATATATTTGGAAGAATGACACTGGAAATAAAGTTTGGGAACGCCGCTTATCGCCATACAGTCTACGTGGCCGATATTTCAGACCCTTTCATACTCGGACTGGACTTTTTAAAAGAGCATGGATTTACACTGGACTTTAAGAATAATGAGTTACGCTCTGCTCAAGAAGATGTCACTATTTTCAAACTTGGAAATGAGTCCGGGTCTATTCAACGGATCACAGCCAAGGCAGATGTAATCATCCCTCCTCGGACCGAAATGATGATACCTGGATTAACTGGAAACGAAAGAATTTTCCAGTATGGCTTGACTGGATATCCTGAGAAGAGCCCAAAGGGAGTGCTAATAGCATCAACGCTGGTAGATCTGTCGAGAGATGTGATACCCGTGAGGATGGCGAATGTAAGTGAAAAATCTAGAATTATCCAGAAGGGTGAAGTGCTTGCAACCTGTGCTCCAGTCACCTGTGTATGCAAAGACCCGAGCTTGATGTTGTCGGAGCCGCCTACAAGTTTAACACCTGAAATTGGACGAAATGAAAATTTATCTCCTGAACAGAGACATGCCGCAGAAAGACTGTTCCAGGAATTTAAGGATGTGTTTTCTCAAAACGAGAGTGATATTGGTCGCACTTCACTGACACGGCATAGAATTGATACTGCCGGCCATCCACCGATTAAACAGCATCCCAGACGTTTGCCGTTCGCTAAACAAGAAGAGGTGTCTAAGCTCTTACAACAGATGCAGGATAGTGACATCATCGAACCGTCATCAAGTCCGTGGGCCTCTCCCATCGTGTTGGTCCGAAAGAAAGATGGCTCCACAAGATTTTGTGTGGATTATCGTAAACTTAACGATATCACGAAGAAGGACAGCTATCCTCTACCAAGAATAGACGACACGCTAGATACTCTTTCAGGACATAAATGGTTTTCCACGCTGGATTTGAAGAGTGGATATTGGCAAGTAGAGATCCATCCTGATGACAAAGAGAAGACCGCATTTACTACTGGACAAGGACTTTGGCAATTCAAAGTTATGCCTTTCGGCCTCTGCAATGCTCCAGCAACGTTCGAGCGCCTCATGGAGACAGTGTTAAAAGGCCTGACTTTTGAAGCTTGTCTCATCTACCTAGATGACGTCATCATTGGTGGCCGCACGTTTGAAGAACATCTTGGAAATATTCGAAAAGTGTTAACGAAGCTAAGAGCGGCGAATTTAAAGCTGAACCCTCTGAAATGCAAGTTCTTCCAACGCGAAGTAAATTATTTACGACACATCATCTCAGCTGAAGGTGTTCGAACAGATCCTGAAAAAGTGTCTGCAGTAAAGAACTGGAAGCGTCCCGAAAACGTCCATCAGTTGCGAAGCTTTCTGGGACTATGCACTTATTACAGAAAGTTTGTACAGGGGTTCTCCAACATCGCAAGACCCTTGCATAGGCTCACTGAAAGCAAGCAGAAGTTTCTATGGACACAAGAATGCGAGAATTCCTTCCAGCAGCTGAAAGAAGCTCTCACATCCTCTCCAGTCCTAACCTATCCACACCCCGACAAACAATTCATTGTGGACACGGATGCTAGTCATGAAAGTGTCGGTGCTGTACTTGCCCAAGAAATAGATGGCCAAGAACGAGTCGTAGCATACTGGAGCAAATGTTTGTCGAAACCAGAGCGGAATTATTGCGTCACTCGTAAGGAGTTATTAGCTATAGTAAAAGCCATAGAACACTTCCATCACTATCTCTATGGTAGGAAATTTCTCCTTCGTACTGATCACGCATCCTTAACATGGCTGATGAATTTTAAGAACCCAGAGGGCCAAGTAGCCAGATGGATACAAAGACTCCAGGAATACGAGTTTGACATCAGGCATCGTAAAGGCTCATCGCATGGTAATGCTGATGCCTTATCAAGAAGACCGTGTCCCGAAAGTTGTCGCTATTGTTCCAGAGCGGAGAACAAGTATAATCCCGAACATGTCATACGCCAGACGAAGACTTCACTATCAACGCCACCAGATCCCTGGAGTGATGAGAAGATTCGAGAAGATCAAATGGCAGACTCTGACATCAAACCAATCTTGGAGTTATTAGAATTTTCTAGCACGAAGCCCAATTGGAAAGACATCTCGACTTACAGTCCTACGACGAAGCAATATTGGGCTCTTTGGAACTCCCTCCACGTCAAGAATGGTGTCCTGTTCCGAAAATTCGAATCGGAAGATGGGAAAACATCTCGGTGGCAGTTGGTACTTCCTCGATCTCGAATCCCAGAGGTCCTCGAAGAATTACATGACAGTCCCACTGGTGGCCATTTTGGAGTCATGAAAACATTACACAGAGTCCGAGAGCGCTTCTTCTGGGGAAAAGCGAGAGCTGACGTCGAACGATGGTGCAAATCTTGCGATGCATGTGCAGCTCGAAAAGGACCAAAGAAACGTAGCCGAGGAAGACTACATCTCTACAATGTAGGAGCACCTTTCGAACGCATCGCCCTTGACATCCTAGGCCCTCTGCCAAGAAGTGCTGATGGCAACAAATACCTCCTTGTTGTCATGGACTACTTCACGAAATGGCCTGAAGTTTATGCCATCCCTGATCAAGAAGCTTCTACGGTTGCGGATGCCTTGGTACACCAGTGGATATCAAGGTATGGAGTCCCCCTTCAAATGCATTCGGACCAGGGGAGAAATTTCATCTCTGCTGTGATTGAGGGTCTCTGTCAACTTCTCGGAATAGACAAAACTAGGACGACGCCTTTACATCCACAGTCGGATGGCATGGTTGAGAGGTTTAATCGTACCATCCTCAACAACCTCTCACTGCTAGTTTCAAGAAACCAACAAGACTGGGACCAAAAACTTCCCTTGTTTCTCCTCGCCTATCGCAGCGCCGTCCATGAAACGACCGGCTATTCCCCGTCTCAGATGCTTTTCGGTCGTGATCTTCGTCTACCTTGTGATCTGCTTTTTGGTCGCCCTCCAGATGCGCCTTCATCGCCAGAGGGATACGTGCAGAATCTCCAGGCACGATTTGAAGACGTCCACAACTTGGCTCGAGAGCGGATCAATATACAAACGGAGAAGATGAAGACCAGGTACGACACGAAAGCCACGGGACATCAATTCAAAGAAGGTGACAAGGTTTGGTTTTATAATCCGACTCGACGTAAAGGACTTTCTCCCAAACTGCAATCGCACTGGGACGGTCCTTATACAGTCCTAAACAGACTGAACGATGTCGTAATTCGGATCCGAAAGTCACCAAGTTCGAAGCCTAGAGTCGTTCATTACGACAGGCTGGCTCCATACTATGGCCATAGTACTTAGTTCATTGATTGTAAATAGTGTAATGTAAATAATGTAAATTAGTATGACCATGGTCTTGTATATAAGTTAATGTAATAATTTCTTTTGCTTAGCATTATCATTATTAATGTTATTATTATTTAAATACTTGTATGTAATGATGTCTATGCTTTAATTTAATTAAATTTTTTTTTTTTAAAATAAGTGTATATTTTGTATGATTCAGCTTTATGAATGTGTTTAATGGTTATTTTGCATGTTTGCTTTAAGTGTTTTGAATAGTATAGCATTTGTTGGCAACGGGTTTGCTTTCCGATCAAGGGTTGAACTGCCCGGGACGTGCAGTCCTTGAGAGGGGGGCAATGTTATGAATTTTGTATATATCTGTAAATATTCCATTTGTTTAAATTTATTTTATTTTATTATTGTGAAAATTGCAGTATTATTAATGTATTTCCTATTGAGCATCATGTAACTCAATGCTAAAGGCCTCAGATGGTTTGCAAGGAAAACAACATTACAGCATCGGTTTTTATAATGAGTTCTATTGGAAAATCGCCAAGGAATGGGTTTATCGCCAAGTTGGCGATGGTTTTGGCGACTTATTTTTGTTGCCAAATTTGGCGATATATCGCCAAATGTCGCCAAGTTGGCGACGGATTTGGCGACTTTTTGTGCAACCCCCCCTTATACATTTACATTGGAATCCTTTCACGTTTGGAGTACTCTATCGAGAGTTGAAGGACCTTCTGGTAATTTCTAGCATTAGAAAGCCCGGGAATAATCTGGAAAGATCTCTGAAGTCTATATAAGGGACCTCCACCAGTTCAGTGAGTTAGTTGTCTGTCAACTGCGATTGAATTCATACGAGAGGCTTTGCATTGAGAACTGTGTTTCTCTGATCGATTTTGTCGTTGATACGTCGTATTGAACGCATTGTTTCTGTGTGAAATTTTGCTTAGCTTTTATTGGATTTGAAGATTACTGAATATCTTGTAATTTTCGGAAGATATTTGTGATCGTATTGCACTGTTTATAGTGAATAAAGCCTTTTTATTGTTCTTATATATTGGCATCAGTCCTTTCGAACCCCGAGCTCACAACAATATATATATTTTTGAATTATTGAGCACATAAGTCCTATTCACATTAGATCTAGTCACATAAGATTGCACGGTGTTAATTTAACTTAGACATGTAAAACATTTGTAATTCTTCTTTAAATGGAATCAAAGGGTCTTAATAAGTATTCAAAGATACATCATACTAACTATTAAAGCATAGGTTACTCAATGTTATTATTTTACTAAGAGGTAGTTTGTGAGTTTTTGGCTCAGCAGCTCTTGAGTCTATTTAACTCATTTCGTGAGCAGCCGGACTTCTACAAATGGTATTTATCGAAAACATTAAAATCACAAGCATTCCCCATTAGACTCACTATTTAACAAAATTATCTTGCATGCTTTTCTAAACTTCTCACAAGGAATTATATTTCAGGCATGCGCACTCATTTGGACAAACAGGACTCGTCATAACATTTTATCTGAAGATGGTATTACAGAAAATGCTTTCAATTTGTTTTTTCAACAATAAATATTTTACTTGCATCATTTGGGAACATTATTTGGAGTAATAGAAATCACAAATTAAAAAAACTACATTAAAATCAGGATATTTTAAGGAAATCCTTTATTATCTTCTGGGCTGCATTCATTACAGCATCAGACCATGGGTTGGACAGCAGTATACATGTATGTACGTACCGCGATTATATAAAAGGAAACTGGGGCTGATTGTCACAAAACTCATTTCTTCCCTCCTATAAGCTGTGTCAGTTCATAAATTCAAAAGCATATGCATTTTATGATGTAGTTCAACAGGTGTGTGATTTATACTTGCATTATTTGATTAGTTTGACTTCTGTTCTTTCAAGCATCCATAACAAGTGTTAATTTCTTATATTTTTTAGTGTGTGAAACCTTTCAATAAAATTCATATTTTACTGTAATTAAACAAAAATCCTCAAAGAATCCGCATTTCATACCTGATGCTATAGCACCATGATCATGGAAAAAACATTGTTACAAAAATCGATATGTTGTGAATTAGGATTATGGAAGATTTGTCATTGGTCACTATAACTTTCTCTTGTTGAAAGAAAGATTATCATATCTTTTGTATGTATTTAAAATTGCAGTACGTAAGTAAATATGTGTGTGTTATAAGATTTAAGTAAATATATATAATGTATGTTAGAATGTAAGATCGAAATAAGTACACACGTTGCATGCATATAAGCATATAACTAAGGAAAGAATGTATGTGAGTATGGAGATAATGTATTGAGCATGGAGTATCCAGCATGAGGTTAATTTAAAAATTACACAGTATGACTTATGAAATAAATTTAAATTTTAAATAAGTAATTTAATAAAATAAAACAAGTGGACTCGTGAAAATCACTGCAATCTTTGATATTATTTGCTGAAACATGTTTTCATTAATTTTTAATTAATTGCAATTTTTTATCAAACAACGTATTCTAACAAACTGTGAGTGTACTATGTCAAAGGCCTCTTCAAAAGTCAATTGAATGATACATCATATTGCTCCCTGTGCACTTTGTATGTGCATAGAAAAAGGGATGTTGACATCGAAAATAATATATATGAAAGGGCTTTACATATCTGTTTTGAGAAGCATTAGCATTTAAACATTCATTTTTTATTAGTTTCGGAAACAAAAATTTCTCACATTCTCCGGTTAAACAATAAATTACAAATATTTTTGCAATGGTTGTGGTAAACTTTTTTTTTTTCGAAAGGTTTAGCAGAAATTCAAAATTCAGTTATAAAATTCGAGAAGGTTAAACACTTGCATAAGGTAAACAATGTTTATTTTAAGAAGTATCGCGACTGTGCCTTTTCTTCAAAGTGAGAAGAACATGCTTTTTATCAAATACCTTATTTTACAATTTCACCCGTCCAATACCAAAATCGAAGACCACAGTTTAATACGCATCCTTCAGACCTTTTTGTTTTGTTTTGTTTTTTATTTCTTTAGAATTCTCGCAAGTAATGCGGCTCCAACAGATTTGTCTTCTCTTCTCTCTGTATTGATTTGAGCTTTCCGCAGCCCCTTATATTGACGGAAATACAAAGTGCGGTAGAAATAAAAGAGGATGGAATGTCGGAAAAAGGTGAATATTTCCGAAGAAAAGTTGAAAAAAAAAAAAAAATAAAACAGCGTTGAAGATTAAAAGACGAACACAGAAATGATCTTTGGTTATCCAATAGATCGGAGGGGAGAAAACCTGGCTCATATGATTTGTTCTTTGAAAAATCTATCCTAGAGACTAATTGTTAATATTTTTTCATATCTCTTCTTTGAAACTTTCCGATAAGATCCCCTTCTCATTGGGATATAATGCATGTTGTTTTAAACGCAACCCCCCAAAACACAGCCACAAAAAAAAAAAAAAAAAAAGTTGGAAATTGTACGTTAAACGTGACAAACGAGGTGCGCTCGTACTATAGCTAGTTACATAAATATTCAGATCTTGATGATTTTTAATTCTGTGAAATGAATTATATCGTCTGCAGATTAATTTCTGTCATAAAATAAGTATCTCGGTCGCTTGACGATGAAACCTCGGAAGCTCCTGTAACAAGAAAGCACCGATTTAAAAAAAAAAAAATCAAATTTCTTATTAAATGTTTTTATTAATATCTCCTAAAGTCTTGATTCGATTTTCATAAAATTTGAAATATATCGACAAAATTCTGCAAAGATAATATGTCTTAAATTTCAAACCATTCGGTTGTGTTGTTTTATCGTTGTTATATGCGGACAGACGGACGGACCAGACGACGACAATAGGTGCTACGTATTTATATAACTACGAACGCGCCTAAAAAAGCAGAAAGTTTTTATTGAAAAACACATAACAACAGTTATTAATAGAGTTCTTTTAAAGCATTCTAACAAATTTTGGAACAACCAGAGTGATTCTGGAGCAAAGCCTTCAAAGTACAGGGTGATTATAACTGAAGTCCCACTTTCAAAATGCTGTAAAAGAGGAACCACTGGTCAGAATGACTTCAAATTTGAACTGAATATACTGGAAGAAGGGGGAAATTGTATGGCATAAGAAAAAAGTTCCAAAGTGTATCAATAGATGGCGCTGTCAGCAGCATACTATGCAAATTAAAATACACTCATGCGCAGTTAAAAACCGAATCATAATGTGCTTTTTATGCGGTTTTTGACCCAAGGACAGTTAAAAACCGATTTTTCCCATCCAATGTGGTACGATCTTACCGTGGTGGATGGGCTTTCCACTAACATAGTACCACAACTGTTTTCCGTCAAACAACCGAAACACTCATGCACATTGAACAGTACGGTTGGTTTACTGGTGCAACTCATGCCAAAGCCCTCGTATTTCGAATAAAAATGTCACTTATAGCCAAAATCCACATTCGTTATGCCGCTTACTGCGCCATCTATTGATACACTTTGGAACTTTTTCTTTCTTATGCCATTCCGTTTCCCCCTTTCTTCCAGTATATTCAGTTCAAATTTGAAGTCATTCTGACCAGTGGTTCCTTTTTTACAGCATTTTAAAAGTGGGACTTAATTTAATTATAATCACCATGTATTTAAAGAAATCACAAGGATTAGCTGTGATTCCCGTCTAAATTTACGCATTAATCTGAAAATCAGTGTATTATTGGGTGGTGAGATATTCGATAAAAATTTATTGGAAGCCCTTAATTATTGATAATCACTATCAACGAATTTTCATTAATATATTGCTCCCAAATGTATTCTCCTAGTTCTATCGTAAAGATCTTTCCGCCGTTTTATACACACAAACGCTCACATTGTTTTTCCATACAGCAGTATATTCATAATAGATGGTCTGGTTTATTCGATTTTCACTACTGAAACGTCTTTATGGCGTTGTGGTCAGTGTAAGTTCCTTGTCAATATGTTGTGAGTGCAAATTCGTTGGGTTGCGTTAAAAAAGATGCATACTGTTATTTCAGAATTTAAAGCGTTAGAGATTTAGAAAATAATTTTATTCTAAAATTACTCTACTAGAATAATGTATCCTCGCCAATCTTGGGCAATAAATCACACAAATGTTACTTTATATATGTTACAGTTACAATTTTTCCGACGTGGCCTATCAGAAGAAAGTTCACATTTGTTTGGCGCGAAATTGATACGCGTGCATGGACGTGCGTGTATGTGTGCGTTTGTGAATATATATATATGTCTTTATACACACAAGTACGGGGAAAATTTTATAAGTCCACATCAGCCAATTGGCATATTTTTATGAGCATGGCTTAGCGCATAATAATTCCACTCCATTCTCATACTGTTGTGACCCCATTTACCAGCATCGTTATGAGGTCAGCGTTACTGACGCAAACGTTTATGTTTTATAATATACATTTACAATATTTATTTTTTCATTGGTGCAGGCAATTTTCCATTACTCCTCAATCAAAAAATGTCATTCAGAGCCTTAACGGACCATTTCTTCGTTTAAAAAGTTTGTTTTGGTATGTTATGTGATTCTTTAAAATTTGTGCAAGTCTTTTGAACTGTTTATGTTAACTGTACGGTAATTATACACTGCAAAAAATAATTGTTGATTTTGCAGTGTATGCATTACTGAGGTGCACTATAAATTGCTCGCTTAAAAGTATGGTTTGCATTGCGTTTATGGTTCATTTACAGGGACACACAAAAGAATTCTGTTACAGTATACGTGCGATAATTACAGCCTATATGTGATAAGTGCGTTTTCAAGTTTGATTTGCGTTTTTAAGTTTAACTAATTTTTTTCATATTACGTGGTGTGTATAAATTCGATTTATCATATACAGGGCTACACAAGGGAATTCATAAGTATTACGCACTATGGGAGTGAATTGCTTAAGGGTAGTTTTTAACTGTATTACGTATTTTCTTGCTGAAGTATATTTAGTAGACTAATATAAGTTTGTGGAATATAAATAAATTCATATATAGGGCTACGCAAAGAGCAAAATACATTGTCGTTTACGGTGGGTAATTGCTGGAAGTGAGTTTTAAATTGCCTTATGCGTTTTTTACCTTAATTCAATTTTAGCTTAATATATGATGTGTACAAACTTGTTTAGATAATATACAGGGCTGTGCAAATGATTTCGAGTGCATTTCCGTCAATTGGAAAAAATTGCTTAATGTGAATTTTCTAACTGAACTAAATTTTATCTTGCTATCTATTATATATCCAAATCTACAGATCATATACTGGACTGCACAAAATAATTCGACTACTTTTTTTTTTTTTTTACAATGGAAGGTAATTTCGAAAACTGTATTTCTCAATGTGGTATGTGTTTTCTAAACTGTTTACTTACATATCTTCTTTTACCTTATTTAATGGTGGTTTTTCGTTACAGTTTTCTGGATGTGTTGGAAAGTGTTTCATAATCTATGATTGAAGCATGATTTATCAATCCTGTTTAAGATGCAACAAGAAAAAAAAAGCATTATTTAAAAAATCTATTCAGGAATTCTAAATTGTTTATCTGTTTATTAAAAGTTTGTTATAAGCTTTTAAGTGTATTGTACTCACTTTTAGCAGACATATTTTTAATCTGAAAAAAACTATTTGAGTTATCAATTTAAAAAATAATATTTTTCACCTTATAGTCTGTAAACCGGGAAGCCCGGGTTGGATCCCTCAGTTTCAATAGTAAATGAAAACCATTGGTTAAGCTGCGATTCATCGAGCAATAATAATACCACTATTAAAAGTTGCGGGAAATAACAAGTTCAAAAATATTTAATTTACTACTCATTTTGCCAACAATATTGTAAAATAAAAAACATTTTAGAGACTTATTTGGTAGAAAATTTAAAACTTGTTTCATTTATTAAACTCCATGAATATATATATATATAACTTTTGAAACAAGACTGTAAAAAGTAAATGAATGATTGAATGAATAAATTAATTAATTAAGCTGTTTAATGACAACCTCATTACTATTAAAGTGTATCGAAATTTTTTTCTTTTTTTGTATGCTTTTATACCAAAGCGTAGCTGGCACTTTCTCTCCCCTATTGTTGAACATAAAATGTTATTTAAGAGGATATCATCATCATCATCAACAACAACCGTTTTCAATCCACTGCTAGATGTAGGTCTCCCCCAGATTTTTCCATCGTTTCCTTTAGTCATCCAATTAACACCGGCCACTTTTCTGATTTCGTAACTCCATCTTACTTGAGGTCGTCTTCTTGGTCGTTTCACATCTCTGGGATGCCACTGTAGGGTGTTTGTGTCATCTATTGTCTTGTCTTCTTGCAATGTGCCCAGTCCATTTCCATATTAGCCGTTAAAGTCTCTCAATGATATCAAAAACTTTCGTCTGACTTCTTATCCAGATTATTCTCTTTCTGCCTCTTCTAGTTATACCTAGCATGGATATTTCCATGCTTCGCTGTGTTGTTTGTAATCTTTGTACCATCCGTTTTGTTAGCGTCCACGTTTCTGCTCCATAAGTTAGTGCAGGCAAAACACATTGGTTAAACACCTTTCTTATCAAACAAAGAGGCATGTTACTTTGCAGAATAATATTGTTCTTCCCAAACGTACTCCATCCATTTCTTATTCTTCTATTGATTTCATTCATGATACTGTTGTCCTATGATATTTCTTGTCCAAGGTACACATAACTTTGCACTTCTTTGATCTCAGTGTTGTTGTAGACGATTTTATTTTTTGATGCAAATGAATTAAACATCAACTTAGTATTTTCCAAATTTGTTTTTAATCCCACAGTAACGCTAGCTTCTGCCAAATCTAGAGGATATAGAGGTTATATGTCCCTCTATATTCTATAATCATACAGACTTCTTTCTTTCATTTTTAGGTCATACAAAGGTGTGAATTCTGAACAATGTTAAGATTTTTTACATCTTAAGGCATGATTTTAAACTAGGCCTTGAAACCAATAAAGCTGTCCTCAAAACTTGTGCAGCTGTAAGCCAGTACAGTTCAGAGCAAATCCAAACGTTTTAAGGAAGGTGACTTCAGGCTTGAAATCAAACACAGAAGTGACAGGCCATCAGTTGGTAATTTCGACCAGTTGAAGAGAAAAAATAGGAGAATCCACACTGATAAAAATAATCTGAAATTAACGGATATTTTTTTTCAGGAATTTCACAGAAAAAGTTCATTTTCACAACAAAAGGGCATTTTCCGTTAAAAAACAGAAAATTTTATCATATTTCCGGAAAACAACGGAACGGACTGCGACGGAAAAGGACAACGGAGATATTCCGTTACCTGCTGCATATTTATTTTCGATTTATAAAAAACTGACATGTTGCTGCACAGAAATGAAAAAACTCAACGAAAGAGTCCTCGCTCTTTCGTGAGCTTTGTATCGTGATGCTGCATTGCAACTGTATTGCTTTTTTACAACAGGATCACTGACTATATTCTTTGATTGTGACCCGCTACGATCTCGTAAAGACAAGTTTGTTATTTGTTCACCTCATGGATGTATACCTTTCAGATCTGAAGCAAGTGTTTGTTTTTTATTTTTTAAATCATAGGTTTAAACTGAATATAAGTGATATTTTTCTAAAAATTTTGATTGTGATGGCTTAACTCTTTATAACGGAAAGTTACCGCTTCTTCAAACGGAGTTTTTCCTTCTTTTATTTCACAAAACGGAAAATCTACTAACGGAACGAAAAAAGTCCGGCAACTTTGCTGCCAGTAGTTTTACCGTTAATTCACGGATTTTTTTTTAACAGTGCAACCATCAGCATCCGAAAGTTGTCGGAGGAACTACACTGTTAAAAATTTGCACCAAACTGTCCAGTCATTTGACCGTTTTTATAGAAATCGGTTACATAACCGTAATTTAATTCTATTCTGACCATATTATTGCCCATATTATGCGGTCAGAATAGAGTTAAATGATGGTTAATTAACCATTTTATATAAAAACGGTCAAATGACTGGACAGTTTATTGCAAAATTTTAACAGTGTACTACACACCAAGCACGCCACATGACAAGTTAGCTTAAGAGCCTACGCTAGTCACGAGAAAAAACGCTCAAGGTAATGTTAAGTCTATGGGAAGGTTCTTGCACGATTTCTCGCTTGCATTTTAATATTTTTAAATGATTTTTTTTGCATAGGATAGCTGAGGCCGATCACTAACGTTGTTAGTTTTTACTTTTTCGATTTTAGTTACAGTTTTTTTATAAGCGGACATTTCTAATTTCGGAACCGGTTGGAGCCGGTTCTGAAAGTGAAAGAACCTTTATATAAAAAAACTGGAACCAAACTCGAAAAAGTAAAAACTAACAACGTTAGAGATCGACCTCAGCTATCCTATGCAAAAAAAAAATTTAAAAATATTAAAATGCTTGCGAGAAATCGCGCAAGAATCTTCCCATAGACTTAACATTAGCTCGCGCGTTTTTTCGCGTGACTGATGTAGGCTCTTAAAACAAACACTATTAAAAATTTGCAGCAAACTGTACAGTAACTCATTCGACCGTTTTTATAGAAAACGGTTTCATAACCGTAATTAAACGCTTTCTGACCATAATATTATCCATGCTATGGTCAGAAGAGAGTTAAATTACGGTTATATTACCGTTTTCTATAAAAACGGTCGAATGACTGAACAGTTTGCTGCAAATTTTTAACAGTAAACTTGCAGGGAGTCAAGAAAAGTCAAAAAACGAAAATTCTTTTAATACACCCTACTAAAGACAAAGGATTGACATTATATTAAAAGAATCCAATCACATTTTTAAGAATAATTTAAGATCAAATTTTTAATCGTGAATGACCAATAAAATTAAGAGGACTATATCCTTGTTGACTAAAAATTACCATTGAAAAAGTGATAATTTAATAGATAATAAGCCTTTCTTTTTTTTGTTTTCATGAAAGCTTTATTGCAAATAAACATATATCCATGTTAATATCTCTAAATTTTATAAAAATTTCACAGGCTAACAATTTCTTTAATAACTTTAAGAATGAACAGAGATATCCTATCAAGTAGTATCAGCGATGGGAAAGTTCATAAAATAATGAAAACAAGAACGGTTTTCATGATCTTTAACCTATAAAATTCACGGCTCTATAAACTCGGCTGAAAAGTTTTATTATATCCTCCTGCTCCGACTTTCATCACGTAAATTCGATAAGCACATCATTTTCCTGTGCATAAAAAGTTTTTTATATCATTCGATTTTTTTTAAATATTTATTTTAGAGTCTTAAATAAAAAGAAAAACATAATAATGTTGTTGTAGAAAAATATTAAAATGTTTTTTTTTCCTTTATAAATATCATCTCGCGTACATAGTATTTCTTTTTTCTTGTTAGGCATAAGACTTTTTTAAAGATGTTTCCTTACAACAATTCTAATTGTAAATAAAAACAATCTGGTACGTTAGAATGAACGCACTGTCAGACCTTATTTTAATATTAAAATTTAATAAAAAGCAGTTTAAATTAAATTTACGTTTATTTTGATATAACATTTGGAGAAAAAAGTATCCAAAACAATATAGGGTGTCACAAAATGATGGAAATGCACTTTAAGGGGTCAGGTGACCTTTATAGTGGTAAAAAATTCGAATATTTTTTAATTAGCTTATAATTAAATATGATTCTTTAGGGACATTTTAAAAGAAATTCCATGAAAAATTCACTTTAGAAGAGGAGTTATATCTAAAACAGTCTGCTTAAATGATCAAGGGGTGGTCTGATCTTAAGTCAATTTTCTCAAAACGGCGATTTAGGTCATTGTACGCACGATTTCTGAAAAATGGTTGGTTAAAATTTCATGAAATTTTGATTGAATGTATTAACCATATAGATACACCAAATGACTTATTATTATGTTTCCGAAGTAACAAGTTTAGAATTCAGGACGACTTTTGTATTAAAAGAAACTTGATTTTTCGAATTTCTCTAAAAAATTATTTTTTTAGGATCTATACATTTTATTTTTTATTATCATAGGTCATTTTGAGAACATATTATATTTGTACTCATAAAAAAATGGCTGGTTTTAGCAATTGAAATGCGAGAAATCATGCACGCAATGTATGCAAGAATAATTCTTTCGTAAAAAATCTTTTCTATTTTAAAATAAATTAAAAAGCTTTGTATGAGTGAATACATTTTTTGAGAATTTCAATTGATAAAATAAACCTTTATTAATATGTGTTAATATGTGTAAATTTTATAATTCAAAGTCAGTTAGCTAAGAAGTTACTATAGAGGTCCCTTTTTCATGTATTTCCTGAGTTCAAAGGGTTACCTGACCCCTTAAATGTTTACCAGTTCCACTGAAAAAAAAAAAATGTTGATTTTACAGTATAATACTGGCACACCAGCTGCCAGTATTATACCGTAAAATTAACAGTAAAAAAACAAAAAAATAAGCCGTAATGCACTACCGCGCATGCGCGGCAGCGTATTACTACTTATTTTACTTTTTTATTACTGTTAATTTTACGGTATAATACTACCAGCTGGGGTGACAGTATTATACTGTAAAATCTTTTTTTTTCTTTTTTTTTTAGTGTAGAGATATGTAGACTATATACGGAGACTATTCTTGCTATATTGCAAGAATGTTCAAAATAAGGTAGGAATTAAGATTATCTTGATGTAATAGTCCTTCCATTAAATTAAAAAATATTACACTTTCTAAACTTGTACACGATCCCTAGATCCTATAAGTTACATTTAGAAAAAAATTTCTCCATGCTCTGACATGCGCAACAGTAATACTTTCATTCTTCTATGAATAAAATTCATTGAGTTTTAATACTAAAAAGTTTAAGAAATGTTTGAGATTTCTGTAAATAAAAATATAGGGAAGATTAATTAGTGCCGGAACCAAAAAACTCAGGAGCCTCCGTGGATAGAGTTTCAAAAAAGTGGTTTATTCCCAAGTTTATTTCCAATAAACCCGGTTTATTCCCCCCAAAAAAACAAGTTTATTTCCAAAAAGCACGTTTTTTTATTCCAGGTTTAAACCGGGTTTTTTCTAGCCTTTGCAACGCTATCCGTGGCCGAGTGGCTAACGGATTCCGCTAACCGCTTGAGAGCGTAGGAGTCAGGTCGGCGGGTTCGACTCCCGTCAGCTCCATTGCAAACACTTTGTCGGGCCGCGGTTGTAATTCTCCGGTGTTGTAGATTTCCTTATGACTATCTCGTCCTTGTAGTTTGACGATGACTTATAAGCAGGCACTTGATGTCAAGCACACAAGTCAGATGTAATATTCTCAAACAAACAAAAAACCGGAGAGCTCCTAAATTTCGCTAACAAAACAGAAATTCAGATTACTGAAAATTTGTAATTTTCTCAGAAACACAGTTTTTTGAGAGATTTTGATTTTAGTAGAACAAAAATGTTTGCACTGGTTGCGTTACTCTAGACCAGAAAATTTACCTTTTTTTTTGTAAAAATCTCACAGAACACTTAAATTAAGATGACAAAAAAGCAAGAACAAAAAAGTATGAGAGCTTGATCTTTTGAATTAAGTTATAAATACAATCAAATGCATTCTCACACCCAATAAATATAATATTTTATACTAAATTGAATTTAAAAAATAACAATTAAAGTCTTAAAATACATTACGGTAGAGCGGAAATATTATTTGCGGTTTATTTTAATGATGTTTAACAATTTCAAACACATTGAATTTAATATATATCACTGAGGTGCACTAGGCTAAAATGGAATATGTTGTGTTTAGCACTTATATTTCCTTCACAGGGACACTAAAAAAAATTCTCTTACAGTAAGGTCTATGGAGGAAAATAGTTTGTGGTTTATTTTAATAATGTTTCACTATTTAAAAAATATTGAAATGGATATATATCACTAAGGCGCATTACAAAAAATTTAGTATGGAATATTGTGTGAATACCATTCATCGTTCATTTACAGGGACACACAAAATAATTCGGTAATGTCTGTTAACAATAATTGCTGAAAGTGCTTTTTCAGTTGCTGAACGCGTTTTTGAATTTAACTCTTTTTTTTTTTTTGTCTATTACTTGGTGTGTATAAATTATATGGATCATATACAGGGCAGAACAAAATTTCTCGAGTACATTTCGTTTATTGACGGAAATTCCAGAAGGAGAATTTTAACCTGTGCTACGCGGTTTTTAACTGAACTAAAAGTTAGCATTTTATGTAGTATATATACAAATTTATAGGTCATATACAGGGCTGCACAAAAGAATTCGGATATTTTTCCGAATATTATTGGTAATTCCTGAAATTGAGTTTTTAAATATGTTATGCGTTTTCCAAATTGTTTACTTAGATATATCTGACTTTTGTGACAAATCTGGACTTCACTTGTTAAATAACATTGACATTCAATTCAGGCTGCTACTTTAACTACAGTTATGGACTAATGTTGCTATCTTGTAAGCTGCGGTGCTTTCATTGGATCTCGGTCAGTAAATGGCTGATCAGTGATTTTTTTAAAGAGACCTCATTTAATAACTTGGTTTCTGTCGTAATGAACTCAACTATATCAAACTGGATGTTGTAAATTCTGGTGATCTACATTGACTTTTGCATTTTCAGTTGTGTATGCATATGGGTAGCAAGTTATCTTCTCACATCTCAAGTTTTATCTGTAATATACTGTAACTCTCCGTGGTGAGATGCTCTGTAATTTTATTGTTTTTTGTTTTGCTGGAAATTTTGTGATTTCAGTAGCTATATAATTGATTATTGTATTTTAGTGTAATTGCCTTGTATGGGAAGCTATGTATTTGTATTTTTGGTTTATTTCAGCTTTAGAATTAGGTTTAGTGTGACAGATGTAACCAATCTGTCTTTAGAGCCTCTTATAATTCTTAGTTTGTAATTTAGCTTTAGTAGAATTCTGTTTTCGGTTCGCTTCGTTTCTTTTTCTAGTTCCCTGCGTGAAGCAGTGTTTTCTCACTAAGTTGGTGGGGTGTTGTTTTGTTTTGATTTAATTCCAACAACCCTTGTTTCGGGTTCGTCTTTGAGCTGTGTTTTTGCTGGGTGGTGAAGAGGAATCTACCGCCGGAGGTTTTACGCCGCAAACCCTCACAGGTTGGTGCTCCGGTTGAGTGATCTTGTTTACTTAGATATCATCTTTCCTCTTATTAAACGGTAATGATTTGTAAAATTAGTGTTGGAAAGTGTTACATAATCTATGCTTGACGGATGATTTTTCGTTCTTTTTTTTTTTTTTAAACATTGCCTACATTCCAGAGCAATGATAAGTTTAGTTTTATAGCTTTACCATACGTTAGAACACCTCATAACATCTTCATTCATATAATAAATGGCCCCACCAGTGGCTGAGAGGTTCTGCTCTCGAAGCTGGTAGACGGGAGGTGCTGGGTTCGATCCCAATCGCGCCCGTCGGCCAAATCGTTCGGAGTTTTCGTGGTTTTCTTCGAGCCGTGGATTTATCCATGCGTAAATACGGATTAGGTTCCCTTAGAAAGACCCCCACGAAGGGCACTCCCCCCGGGCCTATATCCCAAGTGTAGATAATTGGCCGTCAATAATCAACCCTAATCAACCCATATAATAAATGTGTATATTATAAATATGTCTACTCAAATAACCGGAAAAACTGATAAAATTGTAAACAGTATGCTAGAATTAATCTTCAATAGTATGTCCGTCCTTTCAAATATACACATAATATGTAAATACGTGCATAATTGTGAGAATAAAGTTTAATGGTGAATGCGTAATTGTTTTAAACAATTTAATGGAATTTTTGAAAGAAAAAAAAAATCCTCCAATCTCAACAGCTTTTAAATCCAATAACTCAAAACACGTCTCTTTTTCTGCAATGTTATCGACACGAGATACAATAAACGAGATAAATATTTTTATTTCAAACTTGCAGAAATAATTGAGGCAATTAAAGAATCAATAATTTTCATGTGGAATAATAAATCTGACGCAATTCATTCAAGATATTTTCTAATACTTTATTCATGATAATTAAATAATTACGCGAGAAGATGTTCATTTTTATAAAATTCTGTATGAATCCAATTAAAAATTATTATGTTCGTGTAGATCGATTCCCTAAATAATATTTTCACGAGATGTGACCTGTTTTTCCTGTTTGTTTTATCCAAATATCTAGCGCGAAAATGATCAAAATAAATCGTAATATTTACAAATTAGTCTTTAGTTTTAAATTAATAGTTGTATATTCAAACTGTAAGTTAAATTAATTGAACAAAACTGCAGCATAGAAATTGCTTAAAACACTAATAAAAATTACTATATATGATGGAAATAACATTTAGAATTTCAATTAACTATATTTTTAACTATCCATTAACTTTAATTCATTCTCTATATATATTTATGGTGGAGCTTTAACTCACAATAAAAATGTAGAAATCGCAGCGCATTCTACATGACTTAATTTTTATCCGGAAAAGATGTAGAAACAACAGAATTCGTCTTTCGCATCTACAATCACAGTGTTAGAGTGTTCGTTTGCTTGAAGATGAAAAATTATATATTTTTTTTTTTACAATTTTTCCATTACAAACTAACCTATATTTCCTAATCATCTTTTAAATGTCCCCTTGATATTGTCGTTTTGATTTTTCTTTTTGATTTATGATCACAACATGATTATGAACTAATCATTGATCAGTATTTTTCCGTAGATACTTTATTGAAGACTCAAACACTACTATTAAAAGAGCAAAGTTATCACATCTAATCTCTTAGCATTTAATATACAGTATGCTTACTAAAGTCCTTTGCCATTCTCTTAACTTCGGAACGGCTGCTGCTATATTCATAAAAGTAATGTCTAGGTACAGTAAAGTAGCCATGCGCTACTCAATGAAACCGCTTATGGCGCCACCTGATGGAATGCTGCGGAGTTAGCATTCCTATCTCAAAAACGGAAAGAGATAGAGAAAAACGTGATTTACAAAGTTGTAGAGTATCATCGATTTAGTAAGAAAAGACACCCTGTGGGCATTAATGCGAAAAATAAAACGGTTAAACCGCGCATTTGTATTTTCGTGATTTCCTACACTGTGACGTGACAAAAAGAAAAAAGAAAAAAAACAACTAGTTATAATAATATACCTTTGTTTTAGATGTTCAAACTTCTCACCGTCAGCTGCAATGCCTATTTGGATCCTTGTTTAAATTTCACGTCACACACGTTGTAGCATAGAGGGTGACACGTTGGAACAAGCGTCCGTAATGTGCCGTAAAGGTCCTGCAATATTTGTGCAGGAGTCGCATACACCTGCTGTTTCATTACTGGTTGTTTTTTTCTTTCTAAGATCGTTTTGTCACGTCAGAGAGTAGGAAATAATGAAAAAACAAATGCTCGTTTTAACCGTTCTATTCTTCGCATTAATGTCCACAATGTGTTTCTTGTACTAAATCGATGATGCTCTACAACTTTGTAAATCACTTGTTTTCCCTATCTCTTTCCGTTTTCAAGATAGGAATGCTAACTCTGCAGTTTCGCACCAGGTGGCGCCATAGGCGGTTTCATTCAGTAGCGCATGGCTACTTTACCATACCTAGACACCACTTTTATGAATATAGCAGCAGTCGTTCCGAAGTTAAGAGGGTGGCAAGGGACTTTAGTGGGCATACTGTATACATGACCTACATGCTATCGCATAACATAGCTTTCTTTCAATGTTTAGGCATGTTATGCTGACCATAACATACCTAATCAATCCCTAATAACAGCTATTATTTAATTATTTATTTTTTTGTTATTTGTATTTGGCAACTTACATAATATGTATAGATTATTTATTTCAAAATTATCATCAAGTACTGACGTTCAACAGAAGCGACACTAAAGTTGCTGTCACACGTACTATCATATTATAGGCAATATCAGATATATCCGCGTAAACAGATTTTTCAAGAAAGAAACGATCGAAAACATCAAGTAATGGTTTACTTCTCGTAATTTTGTCAATGACAAACTTACACACCAATCAGAGCGTATAGTTGAATAAAAGCAGTTGTTATCAGTTCTCGGACACACTAACCTTTTAAAACACTTAGCAGCGATTACTCTCTACATGTTCTGCCCATTGCTTAAATAAGATGATTACGTTCAGTCTCGAAAATAACCCTACTTGCAGCTTGAAAGAGCTGTTCAAAGCAAATGTGAGCATATATTTCAGATCGTGTGATAGAAACTTAACAGGATTTTCTAAATAGAAACTCCACAATCCCGACATACTACAACAATCTCATAATAAACAAGTTGGAAATTGTACGTTAAACGTGACAAATGAGGTGCGTTCGTACTATAACTAGTTTTACAATGTAAAAAAAATCATCTTTATTATTTCACTGAAATGAATTATATCGTCTGTTATGAGCGAAATGAGCATGCCCTTTTTTTTCTCTCTTATTACGTAGGCCACGTTTACAGATGCAATTTTTATTTTCGACACCAGACAACGCTGCAAAATTCACCATGGAGCTCTTGCTTGCAAACCTCCATAGTTTGATATTTCTATGACTCATAATGAACGAATCTACTGTGTTTCTTTAATTTAATGGACTGAGATATTCGACTGTTAACCTAATTTCCACTGAATGTAACTTCCCTTTTACAACCCATGGACCAAAGTGTAATAGAAACAGCGAAAAGGCTGTACAGGAAACAGCTTTTAAGGAAACTTTTATTAGACGAAGTTGACCACCCTACCACAATGCAAATTGACTTGAAAGAATGTTGTATGAAGATCGCAGATGTTTGGAATCTTGTAAAAGTTTCCACATTAAAAAGCTCTTGGATCAAGATTTTAGTAAATAGGACATACATTCAAGAAAGCAATGAAGAAATTCACAGTAAAAGCTCTACAGAAGACTTTGAACATTTTGGATTCAATGCAGAAGATTTCCAACAATGGATTGAAAGCGACGACAGCGATCCCAGTTTCCATATTATGAACGACGGAGAAATAATATTGACCATTCAGGATACGAATAGTGAAGCGCACTGCGAGGACGATGAAGCAGATGGAACTGGAGAATCCAGAGAGCCAACGGACACCGAAGCATTTAATGCGCTTGAAGTTGTTATGGAATGGCTACAACGGCAAAATTCAATCGATCCCGTTCAATTTCTGCATTTAAAAAGATTAAGGGATATGGCTACAGTAAAAAGAATGTCCTCTATGAAGCAAAAGATAATGAAGAATTTCTTTTCCCTATCACAATGAATTTTTTTAAATGTATGTACTGTACAGTATATGTATATATACATGTAATAATTTCTATTTGTACTTGTATGTATAACTTTGTACAAATTTTGTAGAAAATAAAATTTTTAAATTTTTTTAAAAAAAACTTCTAAACACGCCACTTGTAATTTGCTAAAATGTGCACTACTACAATTGCCAGTCCTAAGCCTGGAAAAAGTGTGAAGGGAAGTTACCTAAAAAACACTGCCATAGCCGTTGTTTAAAGTTGTCCAATAATCCGGATTTTCCATTAACCGGATCGGCATCGGTTCCGATCCCTCCGGATAATCGGCGCTCTTTTATAACTGTAAATGAAGGGTAATTGCGATTCCTGTGAATGTTTCTTTTTTTTTAAATTATTCATTTACTTAAGCATATATAATATAAAAAGAATAAAATTAGGCATTGAATTATAATTGATTAATTTATTTACACAATTTTAATTTTAAAATGTAAATATATCTCTACAAGTGAGATAATTCAGCTGTTTTTACTGATTTAATTAAACTTTCATACCCAACCTTATTTCCATTAGAGAATAAATGAACATAGCTTGAACTTGTTTACTGCGATAACTTGGTGATAACGAACAAAGGCGCTGATCCCTCCATTCTCGTTTAAAGCGAAATTATCTGTAACAATTAAAAGACGCAATTGAAAATTTCTGCAAGAAATGGCATGAATCAAAGACAAAAAAAATCTCATTCTTACCACATTTTCATATTTATGTTTGTTTTATAAATAAAAATGCACATTTTCGATTAAATGTTTATATATATATATATATATATATATATAGATATATATAGATTCATCTACAAGAATATATAGATAAATGTGGATTGTTGAGCATGAAAATATAAGACATCTCTCGGAAAATAGGCCCCAATTCTACTTTTGGAGCTAAAATTAATATTTTTTTCCAGTCTTAATTTTAGGAGAAACACGACAATTGCTTCCAAACTTTGCTTAGCTTTTGCATTTTGCAAAATTGTCAGATTTAAGGTATGCATTCAGAATATTTAAAATTCAATGCTCAACAAAGAATATTTTTCAATACGTATACGATACACTTTTTAAAAAGATATAGTTAACTAGAAATATCAGTAGGAATTGGTAGGTTTTGAACTGTACTTACCTTTTCGACATATTACTAACTGATTTTATAGAGACAAATGATTTAATCCCTGTATCTCTTAAACGGATTTATTAAAATGTATTTCTTAGAGAAAATTCAAAAAATTTAAATTATTTACATAATTTAAGAAAATTTTAAAACCACATTTCTACAATTCTGAACATTTTGTAACTTTTTTTTTCGTAATTTCTTACGAGTGTTTATAACTGTAAAGACCAGATTTCCAAAAAGTTTTTTACTTTAAAAATAAATAAATAATAAGTGATAACATATGCAAAAATGCTTTAAAAGTAACTATATATTTAAAAAATAAACTATGCATTACTGAAAATTTAATATCTATTTTTATGAAATGCACCAAAAAAGGATCGCCCATTAAAACCCTCTGAGCGTCTGAGGGTTTTCCTGCATTTTCATAAAAATGTTCGTAGAACTAATATTAATTTAAATTTTCTTTCCCTGTTTGTTTCTAAAATATACTTCATAAGTCTTTATTTTAAAAATATCTTAAAATACAATTCTGTTAAAAATATTTTTGTCTACCGCCGATTTAAGTTGTTTTTGGGAAACGAAAAACTACAGGCAAACTTCTTAGAGAGTTAAATAAATCAAGTGAATAGAAAAGTATGTGTCGAGGTTTTTGCATTTTGATCATACATTGAGAAAACAAAAACTGAGAAAAATGAATTTAAAGATTGCAACACTGAATCATTTAAAGGGTAAATGATGCCGTATAAGCCTTTTTCGCATATTTTTAAGTGTCTGAACTTTACCACACTTATCGGAATATACCAGGGATGTATAAATTCATTTTAAGCAAATAATAAATTGATATTTTCGTCATTTTTCTCAAAATGAAGGATTTCGAGTGCCCTTAATGTCATTCACTTAAATTAGAAATATGGAATACTTTAAAAACAATATTTTATCTATATATTCCTTTGAAAGACGAATATACTGCGTTCATACTCTACCAATATACCAGGGATGTATAAATTCATTTTAAGCAAATAATAAATTGATATTTTCGTCATTTTTCTCAAACTGAAGGATTTCGAGTGCCCTTAGTGCCATTCACTCAAATTAGAAATATGGAATACTTTAAAAACAATATTTTACCTATATTCCTTTGAAAGACGAATATATTGCGTTCATATTCGAAAGATTGATTCCAAAATAATGTAATTCAGATACAATCCTTAACCAAATAAAAATGTGTAGCAGCTGGTTCAAACACAGCGATCAAATTACCAATATTGCTTTAAATATTTAGAAACATTTCACATCATAATAAGTCTCTCTGAAATTGCAATTTCCTACCCCATTCACAAAAGAAAATGAACAAAATGCCGTGTGTTCGTAATTGCAAATAATTCGCTGTCAATAAAGAGTTTCTCGAATCACAAGACATTCTGTAATTCAATAATATTAGATGAGAAGGTATCTTTCCATTCTGCGTTCTTGTTTTAAAATACATTTGTCAAAACTCTCAACAAATATTTTGGAATTTCGGTAGTCAATAATTATTAAAAAGAATGAATATGCTAGGAATTACCGATAATATCAAATAATATTTTAAAGAAGTCCTCAATCCTACATCTGGCGGTAGCATTCATTGTATGGCACATAAGAAGGCATTCACTTTTATCGGAAACTATTTAAATGAAATTGTTACGCGCTTACATTTAAATTAGCAAGAGTTTATTGAAACTTTTCTCCCAACCTTATTATATTTCTTTCAATAGAGCTGGGGGGGGGGGGGTTGAAATGTAAAAACAGTACATTCTATATTTTTAAACAATATTTTTTATCCATAACAAGGCATTGTCACCGAGTGACTGTCAGCCTTTGTTGCCCAGGACATTGTTCGGTTGAAGATTGGAACTTGGTGGGACGGACGGTGTTTTCCTTGTACATTATCTCACTGTTTAATGAAAGAAGTTTTGATAGCGATTGGTGTTGGAGATTTGTGTATTGGATGGTCAGCTGGAATGACTTTGTCCCACTATTGCTACAGGACCGAACAACCGTACCACGTGAAAGTGACAGAGACCGGTCACCAGACTGACAAATAGGAGACGAGACGGTATCCCCGCTACCTAGTGAAGGAACGGAAGTTGTAATACCCTGTTCGCATCGTACATTTAAGATATCTTAGACCACCAGTTTTTAGGTGGTACCCTCCCGGAATTGAATACCTGTCTACACCACAAAACTCATCTAAGATAACTCACTGAACATCACCGTGTCTGAGATCTGAACAAACATAGAACGTGCTCATGCGCATATGTTAAAGGCAACCTCAACAGCCAATCGGCCTCCAGAGCCAATCAGAGTGAGTGGTACTGGCTGTATCTAGCAATAGAAAGTTCGAACTCACTAAGTGAGTTTCTGGAACTCCCTCAGTGAGTTCGGCGGTCTAAGATATCTTAACTATCCGATCTGAACCGGGTATAAGGGACTTCTTCACGAGACTTTGGAAATAAGATAACGAAGATCACACTAAGATCTGGCGACATTTGAGAGATTATTTTACTTAGTATTGATTCTGAGTTTACTTTTTTTTTTAAGACCACTGACCAGGCTTCAACCTGCCGTGCTTTTGCCCAGCTTAACGGGTTGATGCCTGGCAACTGGGCGAGAATTCGCCTGATCTCCGCATGGGGAAGATCTTTATGATAAGCCTCTAGGCCGACATGTCTTCAGTGCATCTTGTTGTCCAAGTTGCCTTTCCTTAGTTGGCCGGTTACTAATTGATATTTGGATGAGTCTATTCAGCACTGCATAGTGTAGCGAAGTCATGCCGGGCGGATGCGAGATGCTGTAGTATTTACTAAAATAGTTGCTTCATTGCTTCATTTACTTATTTTATCTGTAGAGTTTAATTTCAAAAATGGTGTATCGCCCTGTATTTAAAATAGGTGGATTGAACTTTGTGCCGTTATATTAAAATAAATTATCAACGTAAAAATAGCACAAATAAATATATATAACAAATTTTATATATTTTTATTTGGGCTATTTTTACGTTGCTCATTTATTTTAATATCGTCCTGTATCCTGAGCAATGTCCCGGTGTTTGACTTTTTATAATATTTTTCAACTATTTTTTTTATGTTTTAATTGTTAAGTTTATCTTTAGTTATAATAAAGAACGTTTCTTACAAAACACGTCTTTGTCTATCTCATACAAGGTTACAATTCCTAGTAATTATACGTAAGTTGTGATTGGCTACGCCACAGCATTTTTGCCCTACGACAAATTATAAATAGAACTATGCTAAAAGATATATATATAATAAGTAAAAGAATTCAGTAGCTTCATTGTCTTTACTGAAAGTCGTGCGTAAATGTTCATTCTTTTTTAAAAAGGTTTTTCTACATTTTTTAAAAGTTAAAATATGAAATATTACTTTTGTGAAGTTAAAAGTAAAATTATAAATTCAATGCATGCAACAATAACGTTGAAATTTTATTATTGAATGAAGAGCATGTGAAATAAGGCACAGTTATTTGGTATATATTTAAGAAAGACACAGTTTATACAGGGTATATCAATATCATTCACTTTAGCTCAGCATTATGTGCATTACTTCAAAAGAAAAATGTTATCTATTCTTCATTAACAGACCAATACGCAGTGTTAATACTCGAGAGATTGATTACAAAATATTGCAATTTATATACAAACTTTAACCAAATAAAAATATGCAGCAGTATTTATATTCAAACACTGCGATCAAATTACCAATATGCTTAAAGTATTTAGAAACATTTCACATAATAATAAGTTTCTCTGAAATTGTAATTTCCTATCCGATACACAAAAGAAAACTTACAAAATGCCGTATGTTCATAATTACAAATAATTCACTGTCAATAAAGAGTTTCTCTCATCACAAGACATTCTGTAATTCAATATTATTAGATGCAAAGGTATCTTTCCATTATTATTGAAATTCTTCGTTGTAAAATACATTTGTCAAAACTTATAATAAATATTTTGGAGTCTCAACAGTCACTAATTTTTGAAAAGAATAAACATACTAGGAATTACTGAGAATATTAATTATTATTTTGGAGAATAGTTCTCAATCCTACATCTGTTGTAGAGTGCGTAATCCCCTGCATTTCGTAGGGGGGATAAAAGGGGGGGACGTTCCCTTTTATCGAAAACTATCTAAATTGAATTAGTTTTCACTCACACTTGTATTTAAAATGTCATTAACAAGAGTTCATTGAAAATTTTTAAAGTTTGAAATAAAAAGTTCTAATATTTTTTAGTTTTTCTTATTAACCATCTATCTATCCTAAGATGAACCGAACATTTTTTTTTTAATTCAATAATAAGTCAACGATGGCAGCTATTGGAGTTATTCTTACGAGAGACAATGCTTGAAGTCGGGAAAATCTTTACTATGCGTTCTTGATTTAATTCCTAATGTCATAGATAGATGTCGCTATGCTGTCTCGAACTGTAAGTACGCTCAAACTAAAAGAATAAAAATGGATCAAGATTCACTCAGTTTTTAGCCATTATTCATTTTAGTTGTTCAAACGCCAAAAAAGAATGTAGTTTGCATTTTGAAACTGAAAGGTAATTTGAGCAGCAATACAGTTTTAAAGAGTGCAAAGGCAATAGATATAAATCGGTGATATATGGAAAAAAACCCAGTAAGCATAGTAAAGAAATTATCGACTTTACGCATTACTCTCCCGCATGAATAACTTCAATAGCTGCCAATCTATTAATCTAATTAATTATTAATTAACCTATATTAAATATAACATAAAATTTAAATCTGTCTTTCTCTACAACAGTTTTTTGTTTTAAATGTATTTAACTAAACTAAAAGATGCATAAATTCAGCTCCATTACTTTTGCTGAAAAACTTCAATTATATTTTGTGACGAGCTCGTCAAGGCAGCCACGTTCAGATGCAGACATAGTCACGTGTAAGTTTTTAAAAACACTGTTTATTAAATTCAAAGTGGGAAGGGCAGCGAAGGAGCTTCTTTAATTTAGCTACTCTGCGCTTAACGATAAATTACTCCTTTTTTTAAGTAACAAAAATTTTATTGCAAATATAATTTTATTTGCCACCCAATAGGCATTTAATTAACCTATATTAAATATAATATAAAATTTGAATGTATCTTGCTCTACAACAACTTTTAAAAATGTATTTAACTAAACTAAAAGATGCATAAATTCAGCTCCATTACTTTTGCTGAAAAACTTCAATTATATTTTGTGACGAGTCCGTCAAGGCAGCCACGTTCAGATGCAGACATAGTCACGTGTAAGTTTTTGAAAACACTGTTTATTAAAATCAAATTGGGAATGGCAGCAAAGGCGCTTCTTTAATTTAGCCTAGTCGACTCAGCGATTAATGATAAATTACCCTTTTTTTTAAATAAAGAAAATTTTATTGCAAATATAATTTTATTTGCCACCCACTATGATTACAAATGTTTAATTTGACGAATACCAATTGTAACAATAGCTATGAAGTGAAGAAGGCAAATTACTCTGCAAGGCAACAAAAAGGGTTTTTGTTTTAATTTTTGTCACACGATGGCTAAAATAGTGACAGACAGTAACTTTGGGACCACTACAGTGTCACTGTCCGTGATAAATACAGCTATTCTGGTTTTATTGAAAATTGTCCCCCACACACATACTAATTATGGTATGCTAGCTGGCTAGAGTGGAAAAGCATGGCGAAGAACAAACAAGCAAACAAAAAAAGCCATCAGATTAAGTAATTTGGTCGCCAGATAAAAAAAAAACTTGGTCGCCAGTGGTGACCTGGTGACCACATTTGTCAAGTCTTGTAATATATATCATTATCATTCATTTTTAATCCACTGCTGGATGAGGACACTCCCAGATTTTTTCATTTTTTCCTATCCTATCTGGTGTTTTGGTCATCCAATCAACTCCAGCCACTTTTCTGATTTTGTCGCTCTATCTTACCAGAGGTCGCCTTCTCGGTCGGTTTTACATCTCTGAAATACCAGTGTACGATATAAACTCCATCTAAATCATAGGTGTCTTTTTCCAGTGTGCTCGGCCCATTTTTCATTTTAACCATTTAATTCTCTGAATCATGTCAAAATTATTATAAATTTTTATAATCTTTTCCCGCGATCCACGCCTACTCTCCTTAACATAATTTTTTACACATAATAAATGCCTAAAATAGTAAAAAAATGAAAGTGAATATTTAATGTTTCATCCATGATGAAATAAAAGAAAGGTGGTAAATATATAGCATCACAATTTATTTTAAATTTATTAAATTTGGCTTTATATGTTGTGAATGACAACGTTCTCAGAGATTTAGAAGAATATTTCTATAAACCGAAATGTGTAAATAGGAATTAAAGTTAGCAAAATTAATTAGATTAAATGAAAAATCTTTTATTTTGTCTTAAATATTGAATGTTAAAGTTTTAATAGATTGAATAGTAATATTAACATCCATAATATTAATAGTAGAATGAGTAAAAATGGTAACACTAAATTCTAGATTATGAGTATAAGTAACAGAAAGAGACTTAGATTGATTATCATTTTCTGAGAGAAAAAATAATTAAATCGTCGATGTAACTATAGAGTAAAATATTATTGTTAATGAGATTTCTTTCATAGAAATAAAGATATAAGGCAGATAAAATGCTAGAAGTGACGGCACCTTGTGGGATTCCTTGATGATGAATTAAAATAGAATTATTTTGAAAAATGTATTTATGATATAGTAAACTATTAGATAAAGATTTGAAATAATAAATGTCAATATTATCAGGTAAATGTAAAAAGGATAATATTCTATAAATAATGCATTAATAGTAATTAATAGTTGCCTGTACATCCGCTAAAATAATATTCATGAATAAGTCCTTGAAGTCATATGTAATTATATTGTTTACGTGTATTAATGCCTGTATTTTATCTATTAATTTTCGAAACTGCTTTTTATTCAATGGGTGTTGCTTTTTTTAATAGTTAAATCCTAAATTTATGTAGAAATATTAAAAAACAACGTATTAGTAATATAAGTATATGTATGTGTATATGGCTTTTGGATCCCCCTGCAGATTTTGGATTAGGATCCAGATGGACAACCTGTAAGCATACACTGCGTTTTAGTTCATATGTATAGACTGGCAAAGGCATTTTTTTAATTACATCTATAAAATTACTCACAAATTATAATGAAAAAAATTACAATTTTTCAAAAGCTGTAAAATATCTTTAATAAAATTGACTTCATCTAAATAAAGAGCTTTAATAGTGTAAAGCGATAAGATTAAAGAAAAACCTTAAAGAGTTGCTACATGAAGTGCTAAATTGAGCTTTTATTAAACAATTAATATTAGAAAGATTAGCATAAAAATGTTAATAAAAATACTTCAAGAAAACCTTTTGTGTAACAATTTCCAAGGTTGGAAACTATTGCATTCATAAAATACTTGCACTCTATCACAAAAAGTTATTAAAACCTGTTCTCTTTTTTAAAAATATTAATTTCGGAATAAAGAAAGAGAAATTGCAAAACTATATCAATATCTTACTCCCTGAAAATTATGCAAAATCAATAAAATTCTTTTTTGTTTCACTTTTTATTTTTTCTAAGAAAAACGCAATAAGTCGAGGATGAAAAGGTGAAAGTAATTTTACATGATATTTTTAAGATATCCTCCCTTTTTTTTTTGAGTTTTTTAAATTTATGTTTCTAAATAATCCCAGTATATTTTAAATATATGTACATTGTACAATCTCTAAAACAATTTGCCCTAAACGAAAAAAAATTAAATTATAAGATTAAAATGCAATCTTTCAAAATTGTATTTGAAGTGAAAAGCTTTAAAATGTTGCGTCAGAGGTTACATTTAATAAATTATTTTTTATATTCATTTATGGCATACAAATAAATATATTTAATGTTTATATAAACTTTTTTTACCTATTTAGCTAAAAACTGAAATAAAATGTTATCTTTAAAATGCATTTAAAACTAAAATCGAAGAAACAGAAGATACAATGTAAAAGTACATTTACCTAAACAAACGGGGATATCGCTTTAGATTCTAAAAATGTGATTAACAACATTAAAATGGAGAAATATTTCTTTTCTGGTTAGTGTTTTCTATAATGTAAATTAGCAGTGCTTTATGAAGGCCTCGTTTATTTTTACTTATTCTACTAGATGGAAAAGCAGTAACATAGGTTGCATTTTTCTAGGACAAATGTTAAATTAGTGACATAAGTTAAAAATATAACTACTCTGATAACCGCATATTTATTAAACTATTGAATCTGTTAATTTGATTAAAACAGATAAAGAGACTGGTGTTACTTAGAAAGCTTTAAAATATAGGGTATTTAAAGATGCGGCTATAGTCATTTGGACTGCTTCATTTGATAACTCAAAAAAGGGGAAACGGATCTAGTTGAGAAAAAGAAAATAAACCGAAGAAAAAATTAGTTATATGTATGCAAATAAACCTTAGTAACTAAGACTCATTAGTTGGGGGTCAAAGGTGAACAAAATTGTTCAACAGAGTGAAACGTGACGTCTATCTAATAAATCTCAGTTGTAAGGGTTGATTTGCATGATATAATTTTTTTTAAAAAGGAAACGGATCTAGTTGAGAAAAATAAAATAAACTGAAGAAAAGATTGGTTATATGTATACAAATAAACCCTTGTAATTGAGATTCATTAGGTGGAGGTCAAAGGTGAACAAAATTGTTCGACATAGTAAAAAGTGACGTCCATCAAATGAAGCTCAGTTGTAAGGGTTGATTTGCACAGATATAATTTTTAAAAAAGGAATACGGATCTAATTCATAAAAAGAAAATAAACTGAAGGAAAAATTGGTTATAAGTATGCAAATAAACCCTTGTAACGGAGATTCATTAGGTGGAGGTCAAAGGTGAACAAAATTGTTCAACAGAGTGAAAAGTGACGAACTTCTAATGAATAAGAGTTGTAAGGGTTGATTTGTACAGATATAATTACAAAAGAGGAAATGGATCTAATTGAGAAAAAGAAAATAAGCTCAAGAAAAAATAGGTTATATATATGCAAATAAACCCTTGTAACTGAGATTCATTAGGTGGAAATCAAAGGTGAACAAAATTGTTCAACAGAGTGAAAAGTGACTTGATAGAGCATTACTTGTTAGAGCATGGATAAAGTGTTTCTAAATGTAAGTTATAGGACCTTGAAAATTTAATTTCATAGCTTAGAAAAAAATAGTAACTATTGACGTAGAAGTTTATAGGATGAAGCATTAGTACAATTTTTGCAACTGGAACTATGCTTCTAAAGCTAACAGTTTAGGAATCAGCCATTTTTCAACGAAAAAATATGAAGTTGTGGACGTGAAAAGTTCAAGTAAAATTGGTTTCATCCAAATACACTGCAAAAAAAAGTGTTGCTTTTACAGTATAATACTGGAACCCCAGCTGCCAGTACCAGCTACCAGCTACCGCGGTAGCGTAGTGTGTTACTGCTTATTTTACTGTTTATTACTGTTAATTTTACGGTATAATACTGCAACTGGGGTGCCAGTAATATACTGTAAAATCAACACTTTTTTTCAGTGTACAAACCTAATTAAGTATATACATGCCGAAATTTTATTTCATTCATATATGCGTCTTAGGTTTAGGGTGCATTTCATAAAATTAGGGATCGGATTTTCAGTAATATAAATAGGTTAATTTTAAGAAAATAAAAATGTTAAATAAATAGTCATTTTTACCGTATTTTACATATGTCATGACAATTTGCTTTTTTCTTCTTAAACTTATTATCTTTTTGAAAATCTGACCCCCTACCGTTGTAGAATGCACTTGTACTGAAATACATGCGAAAAATATTTTTCAAAAAGTTAAAAATTGTAGGAGAAGTTATGGATTTACAATTTTCTTTAATAAAATAAAAAATAAATTATTCAAATACTTTACGATCATAATTGTATTTTTTTCTTGAGTAAATCATTTTTGTTCATCAAACAATTCAATAATGTATCAAAATGACATTACTAAAATGCTCAAAAGGAAAATAAAACTAGTTCAAAGGGCACCACCAAGCTCCCTTAAACAAAATTCAAGAGACATTTAAGACTTTTCGCTGTTTTATATTAGAGCTAAAATGTCGTCTTCGCTTTACAGAAAGACACATTATTTCTAAAAAAGAAAAAAAAAATGTTTAAATCAGTCCAATTTTCTAAAAAACTTGGACGCGCATCACAGCTTTTGCATCACACATTGTGTTACCATGGCAACTCCTTCTTATCTTTTTCCAGTCGCAAAAGAGTTACTTTGTTCAAAAGCTGTGTTATTTAGAGTCTAGCTTTGCATTAATATGTAACCTTTTCAAGCAGCCCGGGTAAATGTCATCGAGCAGATCTTGATGCCAGTTTTTCTGCATCGAGAAGAAAGAGTGATTGTGTAAATTTAAATACGATTGTGTTTGCGAAGAAAATAGTGCTGAAGGAATTGACGCATTAAATAAAGTTTCACTGATAAGATTTTTTTTTTTTTTTAATTTTTTATTTGAAATCGTATTAGATGTATATTAATATGAGTTTTTTTTGTCCGTTAAGTTAACAGTAATTTTAATTAACTAAAAACAGTGTTCGTGATAAATTTACATAACGAAATGGCGCATAAATTTTCGTTATTTGGAAAGACTGTTTTTTATTTGAAATCCATTTAGAAACTCATAAAAATAAAAGTTTTTTTTTTATAATCTTTATGACAAAATAAAATTTAAATTGCTAAACAGTAGCGCATGATTGAACATGCTCATGTTCCTAAAGAAAATCTAATTAAAACGTCTAAATAAGATTTTTTTTATAGCGAAATTAAATTTGAATGTAATTAGTACTTAAAAATCAATAAGTTTTTGCAAGTTTTGCATTTTATTTTTTATAAACTTTTTTAATTTAAGACATTTTCTCTGAAATTTGGGACTTAAATATGACATCTGAAAAAATGAATTACACGTACAGGATAACTGCACAACTATTGTAATTTCTCGTATTTCAAGAATGGACATTTCTTGTAATACGAGAATGATGAGTTTATGATGTAGTTATGATGAGTTTATACGAGAATGATGAGTTTTATGATGACATGATATTTTCATATAATGATTGAGGTTATCTTGCATTATAAGGTGTTATTGAATAACAACCCTCAAAGAACTGCGCTTATTTCATTTTTACTTTTTTAATCAAACATTAACCTTATATGAAGTTCAATAATGATTGTGAAATACAGAAATAGATTGCAGAACTATTTTTTATTTATTTTTATTTATTTATTTTATTTTTATGTTTTCAAATATTCAGTTGGAAAATCTGCTTTTCACACGGTTGTTTCTGTTCTACATGAGAGAAGATTTTCTGAAAGAATTTCTACTCTTGGATCTAAACAAGAATGTGACCAAAAATAGTTTCATTTCATACGTGAAAGGGTTAAATAGTGCCGTACGTCATGTGTGCAAATTGATTAATCTTCTCATTTTCTGTGTTCTTTAATTCATACACTGTATATATAAATAACTGAAAAATAAAACACGTGGGTAAGTGTGATTGAATATTTTGACCATTTTCTGAGAATAGGGATCAATTTTCAAATCCCTACTTGAAATACATAGTTTTAAAAATTTCAATATACTTTATAATTTCTGGCTGCCATTTTTAATTATTCCATCCATTGTTGATTTCATTTTTCTTTTTTCTTTCATAGCGGAAAGTAAATGGATAGACGGACCACAGAAGCGGTGGAAGTAAATTCAATACGACCCCCTCTAATGTCTGCAGGTGTACTTATATGAAATAAAAAGAAATAATTTTACTTTCTCATTAAAGGATTTTTAATTAATATCTCAGCAAATTAGGAACCGATAATTACGAAAATTTGAAATTCGGATTTATATAGTTTTCAAATCGGTAAATAAAATAGATTTCATAATTTTATAAAGCCTAAAATATTCCACTACTGGTATTATCTGTGGTTTTATTACTTTAATTGTGAAAATATCTTGCCTCGCTGCGAGGTACTATGAGAGTTGAATCCGACGTTTTGATTGGAATGTTGCTAGCCTCGCCAGGGTTGCGAAACCAGTCAGAAATGAATTTTTCAGTTTCTTTTTTATTAAAAAAAGTTAATTTTTGGGAAATTTTTAATGAATTTTTTATTATTTAAAATAATGTAAGATTTTTACAAATTTTTAGGGTTTATCGTGTGACAGGAGATATTCAGCTATAAGTGCGCCACATTTCAAGTCTCTAACTTATACAGTTTCCGAGTAAGAACTCTGTGACGCTGACGGACACAGAGACAGAGTAGTGAGACGAAAAGGGTTCCGTCAGATGAACAAAGCCCTAAAAAGACACATTTTTCTTAATCTACGAAAATATAACATAAGCGCGAACGAAAATGTACAATAATCTCTTCCGAATTAGCCACGATTCCGAAATGCGTTCTTTATCTATAGAAACCTCAGAAACTATAATGTATTTTCAAGATTTAAAGAAGCATTTATAAACAACAAAGTTTCTTTTGCTGCCACTAATTTTCAGAAACGCTTACGAGTCGTTTCTATAGTGTATTAATTAGTTTTCTCAAACCGGAATATAGGTTTTTAGGAAGCTATGCATTCTCAAGTAAGCATTTTGAGTTGCATAAATGAATTTATACGTCCAAGAATGACAAAATAGCTTTGATTTTAAATGTTAATGTTATTAATTTATGATGTTTTTTTTTTTCTTCTATAAAACACGTTTGTTAAACATGAAAATGTTTACTTGACAATGACTAGCATCCTAAAATCCGATATTCCGGTTTGAGAAAACTGATGAATACACTATATAAAAACGACTCATAAAAAAAAAAAAATACAGCTTTAATCTGCGATTTTAATAAAGGAAATACCCCAACTTGATTTAATGATTGCTGTCTAACTAACTTCCTCAGTTTAACGATAGATATTTATTAAAACCATTTACACTAACTCAATCAGGGGCATTTCATTTAATCATAGCTGCAATTTTAGAGAGAAACGAAATTTACATAACCATTTAATCAGAAGTACAGAGGACAATGAAATTAAATATTGTTTGTTTTATAAGATAATCAAATTAAAAGGTATTATAGTATAAATTCTACAAAAAAGTTTTACAAAAATAAATAATTTTAAGCGAGATTTGTTTTATTAAGATATCCGGATTGCTGCAGAACGAATCCGATTCATGATACTTCTTTTGATGAACTTTTAAAAGCTCAAGATTTTATGTACCGGGAATCCTAAAATGGGCCGATTAATTTTAAAAGTCAATAACTTCCAATCGGTGATAAATATTTAAAAAAATATTGCAGGAGAGTCAGGCGATGTCATGAGTTGACTGCGATTCCCGGTTTTAGTTTCAAATAGCAGTGATAGATGGCGCTGAAAGCAATAGGCGCGAAATGGAGGCCAAAACTGAAATGACCCAGCATTGATGTGAATGAAGGAGGTTAAATATATGTAGTGGGTCTCATTCGCCAATACAATCTTGTTCTTAGGGCCCGATTTGCAGATCCACTCCGTATATTTAGCCTCCTTCCTTCACATCAACGCTGAGTGATTTCTGCTTCTGCCTCGATTGGACGTCTACTGCTCACAGCGCTAATGTGTTGCTGGCATTTCGAATTATTCGCAGCCATCTATTATTAACTGTATTCATGTTTACGTATGGAAATGAATTTGTGAATGTTCTTGAAAGTAGTGAGTTTTGACTTCCGAGCAATCTTAAATTGCCTCTTTAATTTTAATTTCTGTCAAAAAAACTAATTTCATTTTTAGTAATTAATTGCACTCTCATTTTTTTCTTTATGAAAAGAAAATTAATATTTCAAGTTTGCATTTTTATTGGAATGAAACGATATAAAATAAATTCATGCTCACTTTCCTAAATTTTGAATTGTCTGATTAAAAATATTAAACAAAGCCACACTGTAAAAAAGAAAAAAAAAAGAGAAGAAAAGAAAGGAATAGAAAAAGAAAAAGAAAAGAAGGGGGGGAAAATTGATTGTCAGTACACTGTAAAAAAAAAAAAAAAAAAAAAAGGTCGATCTACCAAAAAAATTTTTACTTTTTCTCATTGATCTTTTCAATTACTATTTTTTTTTTTTTTTTTTTTTTTTTTTTTTTTTTTGTATTCTTACTCAGTTACAAGAAAAGCTGTAAGAATTACTAGAAAACAGCTAGCAACGATTCCGGTTTATAATACCGGTAACTAAAAAATTCTGTGCAATACAAATATACTAAAAAAATTTTAGTAAGCTCAGGATTTTTTTTTACGGCGTACATTTCAGGATTTTTACGGATTTTTTTTTTTTCAATGATTTTGGAAATGAGTCAGAAATTAGGAAATATAAATTTAAGAATATCCTTGGCACTTAATGATAGTTCTAGAAGTCTAGTTAATTTATAGTTTTCACTAACGAATTCGGATTTTTAATATTTTTACACTCTAAAGAGAATTTCCATACTTTTACGGATTTTTTTCTTTTGCCCCGTAATAATAAAAATAAATCCCACGACTTTACAGAAAATGAAAATTTAGGATTTTATGTCATTCTCAAATCAATGCTTTTTTACACATTCAAGCAAACACTTTCACCGGGGGAAAAAAGTATTTCCGTAAAAATACGGATATTGCACTGGCAATCTACGGATTTATTTATTTTATTTAATTTTTATTTTTACAGTGCCTCTTTAAGAAATGTTTGTTCATACCCGAGACAGAAAATGCACCTTAACATAAACAAATTTCTTTAAATGAAATTTGCATTATCAGCAAATAGAAAATATAATTACATTAGTATATATTCAGATCAGCGGCTTCAAAGTCAATTTTGCAAGATATTTTAATTTACATCCAATTCGCACAATATCTAATATCCTGCAATCTTCAGTTTAATGTTAGATTATATATATAATTCTAAGCGTATAATACTTTCAAACGATTCAGAAAATCTAACATTTAACACCTGTTATATTGAACACGATCCCATACATCTATCCTCTTCAACTCACTGAAAAAAAATGGTCATTTTACGGTATATAGCTGCTAGTATTATACCGTCAAATCAACATTCCCCCCCCCCCCCAGTGTACTTATTGTTAAACTTCAATTAAGTTGTTGATAAAATAATCAGGCGGATTTCACATTTTTTTTCCCGACTATGAAGCAGACCTTTCTTAAAATTTTCAAATTAAGGTGAATCCACGCAGAATGGCATTTGCGTAGGATGATTTCCAAGAATGTCCACTGACTGAGATCATGTGTAAAATTTCATATTAGGGAAATCGATGAAAAAGGGAACTTGTGCATGAAAAGATGTTGTTATAACAACATCTTTTCATGCACAAGTTCCCTTCCTATAGGAAGAACGGAGGAAGTGTTTCGATTAGAAATTCACCAGCGTGGATGACCGAGATGTGCTCGGTTAAAATTAGCTTAGTGTTTAACTCTATATGGGAATTTCTAGAAAAATCCTCCAGATTCTGAAAGCCAATTTTTTCCGCCAAATATCGCCAAGTTTGGGGACATTCTTTCATTTAGCGCCAAGTATGTGTTGAGAAAGTTTTATGTACCTCGATTGGTTGAATTCTCGTTTAGAAAACGTTCTATGGACTCTGATTGGTCGAATCATGTATCTCGGCTCCTATTGGGAATTTCTAGAAAAGTTTCTAAACACCAATTTTTTTCGCCAAATTTGACAATATTTTTTTCATATGGCGGCAAGCATGTGTTTTGTCATTGGTAATCTTAATAGTCGATTTTATCGACAAATCTCGCCAATGTCGCCAACATTTCACCAAATATAGCCAAATTTGACGACATGTTACCAACTTTGCAACTTCGCTTACTGCCAAATATTCAAGAACTTAATAACTGTTTTAACCTTCATTCCCGTTAAAATTCATTGACCTGTATTGACCCCAAAATGACCCATTAATCGAATTTTCTCGGAAAACGTGACCTAGCCCAATGGTCTTTTGGTACCTCAAAACGGTAGGATACAAAATTTCGTAAAAATTGTTACAGCCGTTTTTAAGATCAAATTTGCATATATGTGAGATTTGCATATAAGAGAAGATTTGCTTGAATTATAATATATGATATGGACTAAAATCTCATAAGTGTGATTTCTCAGACTCCAGTATATCTTTCGGCGTTTCTTTGTAATATAAATTCTTATTTAATGTTAAAATGTTTCTCTGTGATTGCTCTACAAAATTTTGTTACTTCTACTGTAAAAATCTTTTTTTTTTTTTTTTTTTTTTTTTTTGTTTTTTTAATGTTTAAAATGGAATGTAAATATCTCAAAAATGACTACTGTACTGTCCCCTGTCCTCAACCCATGATTTGATCATTAAAACCATCAACAAACAATAATTATTGAAAATTTTGAAAAAACAATTCAATTATTATAAATATGAATGTCGTAGAGCATAATAAAATAATTTTTATATGAGTGAAATGTGTAATATTTGTTTTTGTTGGATTTAAAGTTGTGTCCCTCACTTTTTTGGTCACTACTGCCCCGATGTATGTATGTCCTCATATTTTCACCAGATGGCAGTATGCAGTCATTTTCAGTATTGTTTTCAGTAGGAGGAGCACATATTGTCCTTAAAAAGTTGCCATTGCTTGCTGTTTGTTCATAAAGAAGATTTTCTGTATTGAAAAGAATGTGGAAAAGATAAGCGTAGTTTCGTTATTCGGCATTACTGTCCTCATTGTTAATTTAAATACCAATATTTATAGATTAACTAATAACTAGCCATTTAATCGTAGGTTTTATATGTCGTTAAAAAAAGGTATTCAAAATTCCGATTTTTTTTTTTTTTTTTTTTTTTTTTTTTAATTTAAAGAGGCAAATTGCAAAAACTATCACTACTGTCCCTGTCGCTTTTGTCTCTTGCAATTTGTGTTTTGTCTGATAAAAACTGCCATATCATATCTATTTTTCCATAAAGGTTGTGCCCATCTACTAATTATTATTCGGCAATATATCAGTGGTTATTAAAAATTAAAATTGAACATACTATGAGAAATTTAAAAATCAGATATCAGCAGAAAATCAGCAGCCAAAAATCACACTTATGAGATTTTGGGCTATATACTGATTAACTTTTAATCATCAATAAATGAGCGAGAAGACAATCTACACTTTTTATGAACAGAATGTAGAGTAGTGTCGCAAAGTAGATTTGAGTTTTCATTGCTTCATTTTTTCGTAGAAACTTATTTGATTAGTCATTCTTTTTAAGCAATGAATATAAAGTTTTGGATTTGTTGTAAACGACTACTTTAAAAAAAATAATCCCTGACGGCTCGGCCTACAAGCACAGGTAGATTTCGAAGACGCAGACCGTCAGACGCCTGTTTATTGGAAATTGTGGAAGAAATGACTTTTTTGCCAGGAAGCGGTAGCTGGAACCGTCCACTTCAAAACCTAACTTGTTTGCAGGCGGAGTTGGCAATATAAAAGTTTTAGATAATATTAAGAGGATTTATAATAAATTTAAGCGGATTTTATGTCTTGTGAATTGACGAAGTTATGAATTTTTTTTCTTCTAAAACCCCTTTTTTTCCTCCACTTGAGACAATTTTTAATGATATCAAAAATCTGTCATACATAAATTTTCGGCCCTTTTCCTAGAAATAATAGTAACATTAAACGGCTGCAATACGTATTATAATTAAGAAATTATGGGTTTTTTTCTGTTTTCACAAAAAGTACCCCCCCCCCCCTGGTTCGATTTTGTCCATTAACGAACTTGACCGAGATTTTATGCCCCTTGATTTTATGTATCAGTTTCGAAAAGATTTGTGCAGAATTCAGAATTGTTAGAGGTAATTTAATCTAAATTTTTATATTTATATTTTCATTAATATCTTAAAACATTTCTTTTTTATAAACTCATTCTATTTTGATATTTAATCAACCCCCCCCCCTCTTTTTTCTTATTTTTCTTAAACATTATTAATTAAAACTCTTATTTTCAAAATCCAAACATCTGTATTTTTCTGTAAGTCAAGACCACCCAGGATCTTCCTTTTTCACTATGAGATAGTTTCCACGCAAACAACTTTTACTTGAAATTCTCACGTAATTTAAGGGATCGTAAATTCGAAACACACACAGGCAGATTGGATAAAGTACAAAAGGCCTTTATAAGAAGTCGTGAGACTAGCTGAAGCATTATTGTCAGTTGTATTGTGTGCAACTTTTATTACCCTCAGAAAAGAGAGTCATAAAACTATTTCGAAGGCTTGTTACGAATATAACATCAACATATTGCTTTTCGATCGTTGTTTACGAAATAGCAGGTGCAAGCGTGCACGTGGTTTCTTTTTTTTCGTGGGACCCAACAGACGGCTAATTTCCAGGAATTGAAGCTAGGATTTTTTCACCTAGTAACAACTCATCCAATAGGCGTGTTATTTTCTCCCCCCACTCAACCAATCAGCGTTGACTTTTTTTACCCCCTGGTCCAGCGTTACCAAGGAAACGGGGAGCTAGTTAGTAGAGGCAGTCATGTTTTGAAGCGCGGATAGTTTGGGTGTGTGAGGGTGAAGGGTTCCTTCCCCCATCCCGCCGGTTAGGCAGTGGCGAAATTTTCGAGAGAGAGGCACTCTTCCCAGCGGTAGCGACAGTGAGAGAAGGTTTTTTTAATTTTTCTAACAAGTGAAGTACGGTCAGTCTAGGAGGAGAGATAGCAAGAAGCAGTTTTTGGAGAGAGATGCACGCAGAAGTAATTACATCTTACGCTGGGTAATATAGATATTAAATACAACTGGGAGTGGTAGTAATACCATGGTATATGCATGATGCGGCTCAGAAGTGTATAATCGTGAGAAACTTTGTAGCGGGTGCTATGGATTTGAGGAACAGAGCGACGACGATCGTGAAAAGATTGATTAATGTTCGAGTGTTTGGCGCCGGTCTTGTGTCCATTGTAAGTTCTGAGGAAGATCATCGATATAACAGTATTCTCTGTTAAGGATCTTTCGTCGTGCAGCTCGTTGGAAGTTATCTGAAAGTGACTGCGATCGTCTATTCACCAACGAGGCGTTTTCCAAAAGCGTCCCACACGAGGATGAGCCCCTTTTGGTGTCCTAAAAAATGACATTGTATCCATTAACTTGGCTGTAAGGTTGAAAGATATAATAGACTTTCATGTAGCCGTTATGAACAAGTCGTTGTGAAAGCCTTTTTTTACGGGTCCAAATTCTTAGACTGGTATTTCAAATTGCGAGTGCAAACAGAGAACGATAAGGTTGCCAAGAATGACTTGTCAATTAGTAGTCCATAAATCTTCATTTATTATAATCGGTGTGACAAAGTGTATATCAGTTATGCCCATTCTGCTGCTGAAATGTGAGTAAAAAAAAATATCTTGTTTTATATTATTATTGTTTGCGTTAATGATATTGATTACTTAATTATATAAATTATTTACTTATGTTTTAACGAAGGATTAACAAACAATCTAAAATGCTGCCTGTTAATAAATTTTGTTGTGTAGTAAATTCCTTCTCTGTTTTTTTTTTTTTTTTTTTTTTTACCTTATTAAATTTTTTTTTTGTCATTTCAATAAGATTCACCTTCAGTAATTTTACTTTTTGTTAATCATTAAAATTTAATAGGGAATACTATATATAATTGGAATTATCAGTTTAAAATGCACAGTAATCTTTAACTCAATTTCTCTAATTGATTTGAGTACTAACTCTAGTAAAAACTTAAGATTTAAATAAAGTAAATTATTGTATTCTCTAGTCATGAAATTTCTAAATATTATCTTCAAGCATCAAATCTAATAAAAAAATAAGCTACTGATTTACTGGATGTTGAAATTTACTTAATCACTTGAAACCTTTTACTATTCTTTAATTAATTACAGGACATACATGTCTGATTTAATATATAAAGTAATTTTAATATTTTAATTTAAAATCTTATGAGGAGCATTGTTTTTTTTTATAATGAATTATTTTATTCAAAATTTAATTATTTACTACTGGTCTCTAAAACAATATTTAATCTATACGATCACAGCTTCAGTGTTGTGAATTCTTGGAATTAATTTTGCATTTTTAATATTTGTTAAATATTATTTTGCTTAACTTATATCACCAATTTTTATACTTGCCCTTTTTGTACTTTCTTTAAAAGAAAGATTTTATCCCCTTTATTCCAAAATTTTCACTTAGTCAAAATTATTATGTCTATGAAAATTCCTTGTTGTAACCCTTCATATTAATTCTTGAATTCACAATGCTGATTGTTGGGGAATTGGATGTAGTGCAAATTGAGAATCTTGTCAGTGCTTTTAAATGATTAATTCTTATACTATTTTGAATTCAAAACTTAGAATTCAGGTAATTTAAAATTATTTAAATTTTAATTGTTTCTGTTTAATTTAATCCATTTACTTTTTTTCTAAATTTATTTTAGTTTGAGAATAACTTTGTAAATGTGCATATTGACAGGATTCATTTCAATTTTTAGTCATAGGTAATTTGCACTTATTCAAATTTTAGCAAAAGGTAATAGTACCCTAGGCAAGAAAACAAAACCCCAACAAAGAATTGATGCCGTGACACTTACCTGTGTGGCACAATTCAAATTTTTAATGTTTATTTGTGTATACTTAAAGTTCAGGGTATAAGGCAACTATTTTTTTTTTCAAAATGTATTGTGCATTATGTCTTTGAGTATATGTTATGAAGTGTCAACCCTCATATCTGTGCTGTTCTATTTTTTTTTTCATAATACCCCACCCGCACTGAAATTTTTAGAAATTTTAACATACCTTTCCCATTTGTTTATATTTATTTGCAATTGATTATATATATTGACAAAGGCGACTAGTGTATACATGGGTGTAGCTCTCAGTAATTTTATTTAGATTTTGCATTTGTGTAAATTTTTTTTACCTTTGCTTCAGGTTTAGGTAGGGTTAATTATAAATTTTTTTTTATCGCTGAATTTTTTGTTGTCAAAACATTTCATAAATATGGCGGAGACCCTTACCAAGGAGATGGCTGAGTTGCAGAAGAAATCGTCTTTGATGGATAATTTATCCAACATCCCACCTTTTAGCGGGGACTCTACTATATCCTTTTCCGATTTTATTGAAAAGTTCACAGATATTTCCACCTTCTTTAACTGGGATGAAAAAGAAAAAATTTTCGCCCTGTATAACAGACTGTCAGGGAAAGCAGCCAAATTAATTAAGGCTAATAAAGGCAAAAATTATAAGGAATTAGTGGAAATTATACAAGACAGATTCACGGAACAGGAGTCGCCAGATGTGGCATTATCGAAGTTTCTTAACTTCAAACAGACGCCTTCAATGTCTGTACAAGATTTTTTCGACAGAGCCTCTGATCTGTCACGCAGAGCTCTTGTCATCGATGGAATTGCTGAGGGCATTGTAAATAAAAGTAGAGATGCTATACTGCACTCTATGCTTCTAGGTAACCTATCTCCAGAAATTCGGAAGGGTGTCATTTCAAAAGATCCAAAGACCCCTCCGGAAATACTAACGTTTGCCTTACTTGAAGAAAAGGCTTGTAGGAGTGTTAACCCCTTCTACAGCTATGAACCAGCAAACATTGCCCCCCAGGTCCCCTCAGGTGTAGCATGTGCTGCTGTTTACCCCCCTACACCCCAGGTTAGCCATCCCAACCGTGAAATTGTAGAACTCCAAAACAAAATGGAAATCTTAACGGCTAAAATTGATAGTCTTGTTATGCAACATCCAGCTGCAGCGAGACCACAAGCCCAGGAAAATGTCCAGTACAACCCTTTTTTCTGTTTTGGATATGGCGACCCCAACCATTTTTTTTCAGGACTGCCCCCAAAACCCCAGAAATCAAGGCTGGCAAAATTATAACGAAAATCCCTATGGTCGTAGAGGTATGGCCAGACCTAACAATAACTACAGAGGCAATTATAGCAACAGGGGATATCAGAATCAAAGAAACTATAGGGGAAATGGCAATAACCATAGAAACAGAGGTACCAACAATGGCCAGAGAGGTAATTATAGGAATAGGGGTAATCAAAATAATGTAACCCAGCAGAATAACAACACTGCCAACGAACACAATGTTCAACAAAATTTAAACGGGTAATGGCTGAGTCTGGAGTAGTCGGACTGACTCACGAGAAGCCGAACGACAAAACCCCCTCTGTATATAATGTTTTCCCACCATCAGCATGCAGTCTCCCTACTGCAAGGATTGCTGTCGGTGATATTTTTATAATTGCACTGTGTGATACGGGATCAGGTATCAATTTAATTTCTCGACAGGGATTGTGTTTATTCCCAGGTGTCAAAACTGAGACATGCAATGTACCCATTCTAACTGTGACAGGTGAATGTGTCCCTCTCACTGAGAAAGTTAAGTTATCTTTCAATTTCAGTAATGTCAGCTGCCAAGCTGAATTTTTTGTAGTAGCAGGTAAACTCGCTGATGAATTTACTGCTATTTTAGGTATGCCCTTTTTGAGTGAGTACAAGGCTATCATTAAGTGTAGTGACAAATCTATTAGTCTTGGTATTAATGAGCAAACTTTTTGTAAATATGTTCCAAAAATTTCAGAATGTCATGTAAATATTAAACCGCCAATTATTGTAAATAACAAAATTTCTTGCCTTAAAAATGTGTCATGTCAAACTGAGTGTAATGTAGAATGTTTTTCTAATGTTAGTAATATTTCTGAGAAGAATAAGAACAGGGAGAACTATTGTAAGGTTGTAGAAGTTGAAGTAAGGGGTAGTAGAGAACAAATAGAGGTTCAAGATTGTGAAAAATGTAGTAGCGAAGATAGAAATAATGTGATTTTAGATAAATGTGAAAGTAATGATAACAATTCTTCTGTTCAAAAATCTTCTGAAAATGTTTCACAGTTAGGAAATGTTAATAATACAAATGGTCAGGATACTCTCAGTAATATATGTAGTGATAAATTAAATGAAAATAAGGAAATTGTTACAGATAATGTACATGAAAATAATATTTCTGATCTTAATGTAAATACTGTCAGGGAAGTGAAAAATAAGAATAGTGAAAATGAAATCAATGTCCCTGTATGCCAAGTGATTTGTAATGATAGCGAAAAGTCACAATCTAATGATGTCGAAACTGAAGTAAGTGATACATGTGAAAAGTCCAAGATTATTAAAATTAGTTTTGCTGTTTTGAAAAATTTAGTAACTATCCCCCCCCAATCTAAAATTTTAGCTCAAGTAAACTGCTCGAGAAGTAATTTTATTGATAATAATGATGTTGTTATTTTGGAACCCCTAGTGCAAAAATTTGGTAATGGTGTTTTAACCTCTAGAACAATCTGTTCTCAGGAGCATGGGTTATATATTTCTTTTGCTAACTTTTCGGATGATGAGGTTACTTTGAATAAGGGAATGAGGGTTGCTAAAATTCAAAAGTGCATCGATGATTCTGAGTGTAATTCTAATAATTGTAACTATGCCCTTAATGTTAATGTGCCCACTCCACTAGCTGATTTTGATCATGCTGATCTTAGCTGGAGTTCAGATATTAATCTTGACCATTTAGACCCCCCTCTTGAACTTAAAATGCAGGATTTTCTTAATAAAAATAAAGATGTGTTTGCAGCATCAGTCCTAGACTTGCCCGGCTGTGACACTTTATTACATGGGGAATATATTCCCCATGTAATAAATTTAACTTCTGATAAACCTGTAAAATGTAAAGCCGATAGAGTTCCCCATAATCTTAAACAAGAAATGGAAGATCAATTAGATATCCTGTTAAAAGCTAATATAATATCCCCCTCCATTTCTGAATTTGCGGCTCCAGTCATTTTGGTTAAGAAAGCAGACGGATCTTATAGATTGGCTGTCGATTTTAGAAAATTAAACAAAAATTTAGTTAAAGATGCATACCCCATCCCTAATATCACAGATTCGGTTGATGCACTATCCGGTTCAAATTTCTTTTCTACACTTGATTTAACAAGTGGCTTTTTCCAGCAAGTTGTGCGTCCTGAGGACAGACACAAAACAGCAATCATAACTCATAAAGGACTATTTGAGTGGTCGAGAAACTGTTTTGGCTTATCAAATTCTGGTAATTCTTTTCAACGACTCATGAGTGCAATATTTGGAGATCTGGGAAATATGGGAATTCTTGTATATATAGATGATATTGTTATTGCTAGCAAAGATGTAGAATCCCATCTTGAAAAATTAACAACTGTTTTTGATAGACTTCGCCAGCATAATTTAAAATTAAAACCCAGTAAATGCCTTTTTCTATCAGATAAAATTAAATATTTAGGTTTTGAAATCCATAAAGGTAAAGTCTCACCCATTAATAAAAATATAGAAGTAATTGAAAAATTTCAACCCCCTGATACCCGCAAAGCAGTTAGATCTTTTATTGGTACAATTTCATTTTACAGGAGATTTATCCCTGATTTTTCTAAACGAGCTAAAAACTTAATTGAATTAACTAAAGAAAATGGTCGTTTTTCATGGAACCCTGCAGCGCAAGCAGAATTCGAAGATTTAAAACCTGCTTTAATTTCTAAGCCATGTATTGCCCTCCCTGATTTTTCGAAGGAATTTTATCTTTATACTGATGCGAGTGGTGAAGCTTTAGGCGCAGTTTTATCTCAACTGGATGATAACAACTTTTTACACCCTGTGGCTTTTGCCAGCAGAAAGTTGAAGGACCCTGAAACAAGGTACTCAGCCACAGAAAGGGAACTTTTAGCTGTTGCCTGGGCAACCGCCCATTTTAAGTGTTACCTAGCTAACACCCACTTTTTTATTTTCACTGATCATGCCCCCCTAACTTATATGCTTAAAATTCAGGACCCAACTTCTCGTATGGCAAAGTGGATTTGCACCTTATCTGATTTTACTTTTTCAATTAAATTTATCAAGGGCAAATGCAACAGTGTTGCGGATTTTCTTTCTAGATACACTACTTCTAATGAAATCTCTGTAAATACAGTAAGTTGTAATTTTTGTGTACAAATAGCAAAGGAGAATGTTTTTATGCCCCAAACTGATCTTCTTGAAAAAATTCAAGAACTCCAAAAGTCTGACAAAAAGTGTTGCCAAATTGCTCAGAAGCTAGATCAAGGAGTGGATATAGCACCAAAGTACATGAAATTTTTCTTCCGAGATGATCTATTGATGTGCGAGGACACTCGAGACACTCCCATTTTAAATAAATTGCCCAAACTGGTGGTGCCAAAAGAACTAATCCCCCAAGTGTTCGCACTAACACATGATTCTCTAGCAGCTTGTCATCAAGCCTTCCAGAAAACTATTGATCGCATTCGCGAAAATTTTTACTGGCCAGGTATGTCTGCAGATGTCAAGCATCTAGTAGAATCTTGCATTAGTTGCCAACAAAGAAGAGCTTATCGACCTAAACATCTAGCCCCTTTGCAGAGAATGCCAACACCAGAATTTCCATTGGCGAAAGTGAATTTCGACATAATTGGTCCTTTACCGACAACCTTTTCGGGTAACAAGTTCATCGTGACATATATCGATGCTTTTTCTAAGTGGCCTGAAGCATATGCTGTATCCTCTATCACCTCAGACGTTGTAGCGGATACTCTAGCAGACTTCGTTTCAAGGTACGGCGCACCTAGCTATATTGTTTCCGACAAGGGTAGAAATCTTATATCAGAAGCCATTGAGAGAGTCTATAAAAACTTTGGAATGAAACATATTCACACGTCAGCTTACCACCCAGCAGGAAATTCTCAGATTGAACGTCAAAACAGAACCTTAATTAATGCCCTATGCCATGTTGTCAATGAAAATCAGTCGGACTGGGATACAAAATTAAAATTTGCTCTTTTAGCTCTCAGGACAGCCGTGCATTCATCTACTAAATTAACTCCAGCTGCAGTAATGTTTGGCAGAAACTTAAATCTCCCCTATAAACTTTTTTCCACCCCCCAAACTTTAAATTATAATGACGCCCCCACCTATTGTGAACTTTTATTCCCTGCTTTGAAGAAAGTGTATGCTGAAGTACACAGTAGTTTAGTGGAAGTTTCAGAGAAGCAAGAAAAATACAGAGAAAAAACTGCTGTTTCTAAGAATCTTAAAATAGGTGATTCAGTTTGGCTCTTTACACCAGCTGTTAAACCAGGACAATGTAAAAAACTATCTAAATTTAATAATGGTCCCTATACAATAACTGAAAAAATAAATGAGGTAAATTTTAAAATCGCCCTCCAATCAAATTTAAAATTAACGCAAGTGGTACACGTCGATAGGCTGACTGAATTTAAAAACAGGCATGTTGATTTCCAAACAAATGACCAACTGCCGCAGCGTCAATTCGATGATCAATCGAATATTCAGAATCAGACTACTCCCATTCACCAATCGTTTAACGATAACCCAGAACGGCGGACGAAAAAACGCAGGCGCGCGTTTATCATACCAACAGCATCAGCAGTAAACAGAGATGAAGCATTGCCCATGCAATCAACAGCCAACACCTTGCCTTCACTAGCCACCAGCAACGAACCCCTTTCCCCCTCTCTTCCTTCAGCCGAGTTCGAGAACTCACGAGCTGAAACCACCCCCTCCCCCTCCACGGCTGAAAATCCAGTTACGGACACACCAGAGATCACGGTAGCTAACGAAGTTGTTGAAGCTCAATCCTCTGTTATTCCTTCAACCAGACGTATTCCGACTTTAATCGAATCTCAGCGCAAACCGACTGATTCGATTCCTTCGTCCAGAAATACTTATGGATTCAGGAACAGGGACAAGCGTCCCAATTATAAACTTTAAACAGTATTAGTTATAGTATTTTTATTTTAATAACCTTATATTTTGTTTGTATAATGTATATAGATAGTCTAGAGTTAGTTTTTATTGTATTCTAACTTGAAAAATAAGCTTTTTAGAGTACTTGTACCGTTTGTTTTGGTTAGCGGTAGCGATCTGAGCGGTTGTGTTTTCATCACATTTAATGTTCTATATAGCTAATTTTAGTGTAAATAAGGTATATTTAGATAGTTATAGTGCAAATAACCTCTCCGCAGGTATATTTTTGGAATTATGTTATGTTTTTCTCGATTTTCGGGTAATTTCGAGACTTTGCAAATTTTTTGTGCATTTTGAAAATGGGAATCCAAATTTTTTTTTTTTCATGTAGTACTCCCTGTTTGTGTAATACGATAGTATCCATCGATTTGCATATTATTTATATTTTAATTGATGTTCTAGTTAAGTTCTCAGTATATGAGTATAAGTGGATTTACAGGATAATACTATATTTGAGGGAACTATTAATTTTACTCATTACTAGATATAATATGTAGGTATTTCTTATTGTAAGGTAGTATTAGTGTACTGTTTTGTGTATATATTTTTTTTACCTGAAAATTTTTGAGGTTATTAAATCTGTTCTTGAGTACATTACTTCATTAAAGTATAGTGGTGTGGTTTTATTGAAAAATTTATAAAATTTTGTCTAGTTCTGTGCTATTTTTCCTTTTTTTTAAAGGATTTCTTTTGTCAAAATTTTTATTTTTTACTGTATAAATTAAGTTTCTGATGGTGATAATCTTCACCATAGCTTTTGGGTCTTCTTCGTCCCATTATGCTTTTATTTTGGCAATTGTATATAGCACAGATAAATGGGTTGCTCTTCCAATATGCGCAGTGTCGCTGTAAGTGCATATGTAAATAACTTACTTCATAGTTTCAACTTGCATATCAATCGACTGGAGAAAGTGTTTCTCAATTTTTACACATTGATACAATTTGTGTTAACTGAATTTGAATTAGTGAAATGTATTTTATTGTGAATTAACTATATATTGTGCAAATTGCCATTTACCCATTTTTATTCTTTTTCTTTGTGTTTTTATATGCATATACATTACTAGTTAGTATGTTTTTATATATCTGTGTACATCGAGCTAACAATTTATACCTATATTGATATGCATTATTATTGTAATGGATTTGGCGATTCTTTCGATTGGCAATGTTCTCTCCCAAATTTTTATTTGGCTTAAAAAAAAAAAAAAAAAAAAAAAAAAATTATTTTGGCAATTTTCAAATTTTTTTTTTGTGGTTTAGCAAACAGTGTTCAGGTAAATACTTTGAATGGAACCTTCCCGATTGATAAGGTTAGTGGTGACAAAAGCAATGTCCAGCCTTGTGTTCATGTTTTAATTTTTTTTTGTTATTCTACAGGTGTGTCTAGGATTTTGTTGACAAGTGAGGAGAGTTTTGTGTATGCAAACTCAGGTTATGCATTATTCTTCGGACCGAAGTCTGGTTTGTTTGAAATGTTAGGCCCCATTTAGTGATCTCTCCCGCATCCATTGAATTTTTACTCGCACTTTTTACTTAAAAACACAAATTTTTTTTTCATTTTTCAAAAAATTGTGTTTTTTAAATAGAGACGGGGGATTCTTGTTAGAGGTAATTTAATCTAATTTTTTATATTTATATTTTCATTAATATCTTAAAACATTTCTTTTTTATAAACTCATTCTATTTTGATATTTAATCAACCCCTCCCCCCTCTTTTTTCTTATTTTTCTTAAACATTATTAATTAAAACTCTTATTTTCAAAATCCAAACATCTGTATTTTTCTGTAAGTCAAGACCACCCAGGATCTTCCTTTTTCACTATGAGATAGTTTCCACGCAAACAACTTTTACTTGAAATTCTCACGTAATTTAAGGGATCGTAAATTCGAAACACACACAGGCAGATTGGATAAAGTACAAAAGGCCTTTATAAGAAGTCGTGAGAATAGCTGAAGCATTATTGTCAGTTGTATTGTGTGCAACTTTTATTACCCTCAGAAAAGAGAGTCATAAAACTATTTCGAAGGCTTGTTACGAAGATAACATCAACATATTGCTTTTCGATCGTTGTTTACGAAATAGCAGGTGCAAGCGTGCACGTGGTTTCTTTTTTTCGTGGGACCCAACAGACGGCTAATTTCCAGGAATTGAAGCTAGGATTTTTTCACCTAGTAACAACTCATCCAATAGGCGTGTTATTTTCTCCCCCCACTCAACCAATCAGCGTTGACTTTTTTTACCCCCTGGTCCAGCGTTACCAAGGAAACGGGGAGCTAGTTAGTAGAGGCAGTCATGTTTTGAAGCGCGGATAGTTTGGGTGTGTGAGGGTGGAGGGTTCCTTCCCCCACCCCGCCGGTTAGGCAGTGGCGAAATATTCGAGAGAGAGGCACTCTTCCCAGCGGTAGCGACAGTGAGAGAAGGTTTTTTTAATTTTTCTAACAAGTGAAGTACGGTCAGTCTAGGAGGAGAGATAGCAAGAAGCAGTTTTTGGAGAGAGATGCACGCAGAAGTAATTACATCTTACGCTGGGTAATATAGATATTAAATACAACTGGGAGTGGTAGTAATACCATGGTATATGCATGATGCGGCTCAGAAGTGTATAATCGTGAGAAACTTTGTAGCGGGTGCTATGGATTTGAGGAACCCAGCGACGACGATCGTGAAAAGATTGATGAATGTTCGAGTGTTTGGCGCCGGTCTTGTGTCCATTGTAAGTTCTGAGGAAGATCATCGATATAACAGTATTCTCTGTTAAGGATCTTTCGTCGTGCAGCTCGTTGGAAGTTATCTGAAAGTGACTGCGATCGTCTATTCACCAACGAGGCGTTTTCCAAAAGCGTCCCACACGAGGATGAGCCCCTTTTGGTGTCCTAAAAAATGACATTGTATCCATTAACTTGGCTGTAAGGTTGAAAGATATAATAGACTTTCATGTAGCCGTTATGAACAAGTCGTTGTGAAAGCCTTTTTTTACGGGTCCAAATTCTTAGACTGGTATTTCAAATTGCGAGTGCAAACAGAGAACGATAAGGTTGCCAAGAATGACTTCTCAATTAGTAGTCCATAAATCTTCATTTATTATAATCGGTGTGAAAAAGTGTATATCAGTTATGCCCATTCTGCTGCTGAAATGTGAGTAAAAAAAAAAAAATATCTTGTTTCATATTATTATTGTTTGCGTTAATGATATTGATTACTTAATTATATAAATTATTTACTTATGTTTTAACGAAGGATTAACAAACAATCTAAAATGCTGCCTGTTAATAAATTTTGTTGTGTAGTAAATTCTTTCTCTGTTTTTTTTTTTTTTTTTTTTTTTTTTTTTGTCATTTCAATAAGATTCACCTTCAGTAATTTTACTTTTTGTTAATCATTAAAATTTAATAGGGAATACTATATATAATTGGAATTATCAGTTTAAAATGCACAGTAATCTTTAACTCAATTTCTCTAATTGATTTGAGTACTAACTCTAGTAAAAACTTAAGATTTAATTAAAGTAAATTATTGTATTCTCTAGTCATGAAATTTCTAAATATTATCTTCAAGCATCAAATCTAATAAAAAAATAAGCTACTATTTTACTGGATGTTGAAATTTACTTAATCACTTGAAACCTTTTACTATTCTTTAATTAATTACAGGACATACGTGTCTGATTTAATATATAAAGTAATTTTAATATTTTAATTTAAAATCTTATGAGAAGCATTGTTTTTTTTATAATGAATTATTTTATTCAAAATTTAATTATTTACTACTGGTCTCTAAAACAATATTTAATCTATACGATCACAGCTTCAGTGTTGTGAATTCTTGGAATTAATTTTGCATTTTTAATATTTGTTAAATATTATTTTGCTTAACTTATATCACCAATTTTTATACTTGCCCTTTTTGTACTTTCTTTAAAAGAAAGATTTTATCCCCTTTATTCCAAAATTTTCACTTAGTCAAAATTATTATGTCTATGAAAATTCCTTGTTGTAACCCTTCATATTAATTCTTGAATTCACAATGCTGATTGTTGGGGAATTGGATATAGTGCAAATTGAGGATCTTGTCAGTGCTTTTAAATGATTAATTCTTATACTATTTTGAATTCAAAACTTAGAATTCAGGTAATTTAAAATTCTTTAAATTTTAATTGTTTCTGTTTAATTTAATCCATTTACTTTTTTTCTAAATTTATTTTAGTTTGAGAATAACTTTGTAAATGTGCATATTGACAGGATTCATTTCAATTTTTAGTCATAGGTAATTTGCACTTATTCAAATTTTAGCAAAAGGTAATAGTACCCTAGGCAAGAAAACAAAACCCCAACAGAATTATTGCAGCTATCGTGTCCATAAAAAAGGGACATAGATAGATAGATAGATAGATAGATAGATAAAGTTATGAACTGGGGGTGGTTTTGGGTTTTGGGAGTCATAATCGGCGTAGATCTGCAAAATTTTTTCAAAAATTCCAACTTATGGGAGAATGTAATAGGTAGTATTTCTTACGAAATCTACCTAAAAGGCTTACAAGAAATATAAATGTTTAAAATGCTTAAGCATCGCATTTTTTTCTGTCCAATTTTCTTAACTTACTAAACATGATTATATCTATTGAAACCTCGTATAAAGTTATGGTAATGGATAAAAACAGGGAATTTGTAAAACAAGAAATGTTTTAATGAAAAATGGATGAAGAATTTTCATTAGTAATTCATATGCTGATTAAATTTTAGGACTAATGATTAAATCAGAACAGAAGCTTTAATTTTTCCGGAAAAAAGGGCAGAATAATATCTTGAGCATCAAATTCATGTAAAAATAAAAGTATTGAACAATAGGGTGTCAACGATTATAATCAAATGATTAAAATAAGTGATTAAAATCGTGATTGTAATCAAATGATTTTTTTAAAATAATTGATTACATCAAATTTTCTTAATTTTTGAAATGATGTGTAAAATGCTACATTCTGAGATGAACGTAATTTGTAATGTTTCTAAAGATACTTTCGCCAATTAAATAAATGAAAAAAGCTGTAAATAATTGTTTACGTAGGACTTTATACAGCAAGTAAATAAACTAATTAGGGATGGAAAAGGCAGCAAAACTCTTTTCTTGTTTTTAAAATCATAGCATTAAATGCTAATATGCCCACTGAGTAGATAATAATATAACATTTTGCGAAAATTACGTGAATTGCAGATAAGACTGTTCATGCTTATGATTATATTATTATATTTACTCTCTGTGTCTAAGAATTAACATATGTAATTTGCTTTCTTATTTTTTTTTTATTAGCATAGACTTACGCATATGTTATATTTATACAATTAGAGCATTTTTACGAAATACAAATGAAGGAGTTTCCATGATATTTATTCGAATTGTTATTTTTCCTATGAAGTACGAAAATCTGATTTTTTATTATTTGTATAATTACTAATTATAATTGTGCCAAATAAAGAATAATATAGATTATGCTTTTTAATATCATCTAATTAGAGGTTTAATTGTTTTGGCAACCTACAAAATATTTGTTAACCATTCAATATCATAACACATTTATAATTCATAAAAATTCGATTTAAATATAAAAAAAATCTTATTTTAATCGGAAAAATCAGGGTTTTTTTTTTAAATTATGTTTCCTCCCAATTTAATAAAACCATCAAAAGAAATATTTGTTTCTACCCGAGATAGAAAATGTACCTGGAATGTCAGTAAATGATATTTGTATTATCAGGAGATAGAAAATGTAATACATTAAAAATAACCGAAAAGTAAAAGCATGTAAATGAGATAGTTATTATCGATTGCCGTTTGGTGCGAAACTGAAATACGATATGTTTACTCAAGAAGTTTAATAAAAAATCAAGCGGATTTTTCATATTTATCTATGACTCAGATATATCTTAGAATTTTCAAATTAAGAAGAACCCACGCAGAGATGCATCTGCGTAGGAGGTTTTCCAAGTATGTGTCCACTGAGAACTTGTGTAAAGTTTAATGCTATGGAAATCGATGAAAAAGACGAAATTGTGAAGTAAAAGATGTTATTACTAGAAATGAGTAAAGTGTTTAGATTCATCATTCATTAAATATTTACCCCCTTCCCCTCCCCTACCTTACAAGTATAGTAAGAATAAAATGAAAATAGTGAATTATAGTATTTAAATGACTTTTTGAATGTTATGTGAATTTAGCTTGGCCTTCACAAAATTAATCAAATAATGCACAAACCAATTTGAATTTGAGTAATCGCAAATATTGTTCGCTTGAGAAACAAACCCGAACTGGGATGATAAGGGCGTAACTCTTATCTATAACAATAAGAATATATGTTTTTGTGTGTACGTGTGTATGTGTGTCCGTCTGTCTGTGCGTTGTTTTTTGAAGAGACTGTTGCGCGCACAGCTACAAGATTTAACAGGAAAGCACCTGTATGTCTGAAATTATACAACTCAAAGTCAATTTTTGGATTTTGGATTTTGGATTTTTTTTTTCGATTCGCAACGATTTTTATCACATTAGTAAAAGGAATCCGGCTTCAATCCTTTGGCCTAATATAATAAAAATTGTACTTTTTTTAATGCAGTTTATACGGAATGTCGTACAATTTTTCAATTTTTCGCGAATTCTTTTACGCGATTGTTAACGTAATTTCGAATTTCTGGACGATTTTTATACATTTATAAAGAGAATCTCGTTTCATAATTTTAGTGCAATATAAATTTTGCCCTCTGCAATTTTTTTTCGAATTTTTTAGGCGATTTTTAGAGTTTTTTCGGGCTTTACGACGATTTTTTGACATTCGTAAAAGAAATCCAGTAACAATCTCTTAGCCCTGTTTAATAAATTTTGCTCTTTGCAACTTTTCAGGAATTTATTATGCACGTTTTAAAGTTTTTTTTTGTTTTTTATTTTTTGTTCTACGGCGATTTTTCGACAATTTTTTTGTGAAACAGAAAGAATGTTTCGGTAAATTTGACTATTGCCGTGATTAAGCTCAAATTAAAGAATGTCAAATCGGTTCCCATAACAACGTAAACGAGAATGCTGAAAATGGGATTTAACCACGGTCGAAATAAAAAGTTACAATAATTCAAAATTTTATTTGTGAAAAATCAACCAGCCAATTGGGCGAAGCTACAAGAAATTTCACAATTTGAATGAAAAAAAAATAGAGTTATATCATAAGGAAGAATCTTAAACTATAAATTTGAGTTTAAGTAGCATCTTTTCTTCGAAGAAGCTATACATCAAATCATTCCATTTCTAGCAATGATTATCATTAATAATAAAGTGAAGTAAGATTTTGGAATTTCTTAATGCGCCCTGTAAAATGTTTCTCCTAAGTGGGAATGTTTAAATTAAGATATTATTACATTATTTTGTAACCAAAGATTCCAGAATTTTTACAAAAAGGAAATACCTCATTAATATCTCGTGTAAAATTTAATGACAGAAATTCAGGGAAAAGAATTTGTAAATGAAAAGGAAGGAAAGTTTTTGTGGACAATAGATGAACATTTTTGATTGGTCGTTCATATGTTGATTAACTTTTGTTATTAAAAATTGACTGAGACAGAAACTCCATTATTTTAAAATGAGTTAAAGTAATATAATCAGAAATAGGTTATTATTGAATAAACAAATAAATGTGTATATGTATAGGTCTTTATCTTTAACCTCGTCAGAGCTGAAGTTAAAATAACACTAACAAATACACATTCGTTGATTTGGCACAAACAAAATGACACCATAGTGGACAGAAAAAGCCATTTTTCTGAAAATTATATTTTGGGGGACTAGTAGTTTTGGTTCACAAATATGGATCTAAAATTACTAGCACCTTTAAAATATGAATTTAATTATCAATAACCTGAATTCACGCAATAACAAATTTAAAAACTTTAAACAAGTGTGTGATCTACGAAACCTCAAAGCTTTTTATTGTAAAGCGTTTAAGTTAAATAATTATGAAAATTTCTTACTTTATTGGCCACACTGTCTTAAAGACATTTAAAGCAAACTCAGATAAACAATAACATTTATTTTCTGAAGAAATAAGTATCACTGCTGCCATTTATTGATTTTGTTCATAAGCAAAAAACATTCAGCTGTACAGAAGTAAAGTAGAAATGTAAAAACATTTTACTTTTTTTTTTTTCTGAGGAAAAGAATCTAGGTCTAAAGTGGTACTTCAGACCTTCGGTCTGAAGTGGTTAAGACAGTTCAAAATTGCTAGAGATACACTGGCGAGAAAAATTAAAGGAACAACTATAAAAACTCACCGAACTTGAATAATTTTGCAGATAAGAACATGAAACTTGCACAAGATCTTTATTATGTGATGCCTGATATATATTCAAAATGCAAACCTGCCTATTTCTGCAAAAAATAAATTTACATAAAAACATAGGACTGTATGTTGTAAGAGAGGATAAGGAAAAGGAAATTGTACTATTGCAATATTTTAGAGACACACAGGAAAAATCAATAAGGTATGTGGTCACTCCTGATCGAAATACAAGTTTTACAGTGATAGTGTAGTTGATAGTTTCCGAGATGCAAGTCGGCATACTGGTGCGTCCCACACATGTTCTATTGGATTTAAATCGGGAGAATATGCGTGTCACTCCATTCGCTGGATTCCTTCGCCCTCAAGATAATCAGTCACTAGTGCAGCACGATGAGGTCGCGCATTATCATTCATTAAAAGGAAGTTATTACCGATTGCACCCCTAAACAAATTGACATGTGGATGAAGAACCTTATTTCTGTATATTTCAGCATTCACAGTTGCACTGGCAAAAATGTGTAGGTCAGTGCGGCCATTCAAAATTATGCCCGCCCATACCATGATTCCAGGACCTTTGTATCGATGCCTTTCACGGATGTTTGCAGCCTTATTGCGTGTGTTTTTCTCCCTCCACATGGTAACACGTCTGAAATCACTCTCCAAACAAAATCGGGATTCACTGCTACAGAGAACTCGGCTCCAGTGTGTGGTACTTCAATGACGATGATCTCTGCACCACTTTAACCGGGCGCATTTCGCTGCCGGAGTTAGTGAAATACAAATCATGGGTTTCGTTGCATACAGCCCTCTTTTATGCAGCCTGTCACTCACAGTAAATTTGGATAATCAAGTTCCTGTTACTGTAGCAAACTCCCTTGCAATCTGAACTGACGTCAGTTGCCTGTTTCATTTAGCAATTGTTGCCAAATAACGATCCTGATAGTCTGTTGTGGCACGGTTTCGACGTTGACCTTGTTGTCTCTGCACATTACTAATACCTTTAAACCGTTTCCAGATTCTTGACATGGCGCTTTTGGCTATTTTTAAGTCTTTAAAGACCCCTGTCAGTGTCTGTCCTTCTTCTATTCTCCCTATCGCACATCATTTCTGACAATCGATCAGCTGTCTTCTGGATGACATATTCCACTTACTACAAGCGAAATTTTTATGCAACTACACGTAAAATCCTTGAAATTAGGCTTCAAATCACCGACGTGTACTCCTTTTCAATCGTGCCGAAAGAACGGGCTCAGAAATTTGCATATTTTTCTGTAGCAAAGGTTAATCCCATTGATAACGTTAACATTGAGTAACCAACCAATCACCCTTTATTGAAGTTCCCGCAATAGAATTAACATAAAGCACCTTTTTATGGTTGTTCCTTTAATTTTTCTCGCCAGTGTATTTAGACATTCTTTAAAAAAAGATCGCTTGACCACGTTTAAATCAGCGAATTTCCGAGATTTGTCTATGATGTTTTATGAAAATTTTCTAATGAAAGACAACCCTTGTGGTAGAGTATCAACGTTTTTAATCAGATCATTCAAATAAATTATTTTAATCTGATTATTTGTTTTTAATTATTAATGAAAATTATACAATTCTTTTTTTTTTTTTTTTTTTTTTTTTTTTTTTTTTGATGATGTGAAAAAGTATTATTAAAATCTATGATGAGCCTAATTTGCAATGTTTTTGTTAGATATTTTGTCTATTGAAGAAGAGACTTTAAATAATTGTTTGCAAGCATAATACTATTCAAAGGTATAAATTCAAATTATGCCCACTAATTGGTAATAATGATGATATATAGTATTGTACGAAGTTAAAGTGGATTGGTGATATTACTATATAATTCTTATTATACCGGGTGCGCCATAAATTCGCTAAAAATTTAAAAATTCATAAAAAAGGATCAAATGGTTCTAAAAAAATTGCAGTTTACATGAATGGGATTAGAGGAAAATCGGATTTTTTTTAATAACAAAAACAGTTGCGGTTCGAAAAATTACCGACAGATGGCGCTGGCATGCATAATACGAAGCAAATTTATGAAAATCAGGCTGTCAATAAAATATCTCGATGCAGATAGATTCTTCATTCGATGCAACAGTATGCTATCGTTACGAGCTCAAGCGTTGTTGGTTAAGCTCTTTTACCACAGGGGGAAACAGCAACCGGTGAAAGGAATCAAAACGAGATAGGGCCCGTTTCATGTGCTGGGATACTGAAGCTTGTGAGACGCTTCGAATAAGGGTGCCTTTTACTATAAGCCTAATTTATGTACATTTGCTATTATGCGTGTCAGCGTCATCTATTGGTAATTTTTTGAATCACAACTTTTTTTGTTATTAAAACGATTCCGATTTTCCTCTAATTCCAGTTTTGGGCAAACAAGAATTTTTTTAGCATCATTTGTTCCTTTTTAATGAATTTTTAAAATTTTAACGAATTTATGGTGCGCCCGGTATTTACTCTGTGTGTAAGTATGAATTGACGGATGCAACTCATTGTGCCATAATTTGTTTCATCATTTTTATATTTTAAAGAAACCCATGTTTTTTCACACATTACCTTGAAGAGAGGCATCTACGTAAAAGATTCAAGAGGAATTGGCTCATTGAGATCTTTTTCAAAACTTGCTGTTTATAAATTAGTGAGAAAAGGATAATTTCTGAATGGAAAGCGAATCATAGAAAAGTATCTAAATTTTTGTAAAATATCTTAAATTAATATCTCATGAAAAAGGGGAAAAATATATCTTTATCGTGAACGTTTCAAGATAATATTTATCAAATTTTCACGTATATTTAAAAATATTCTAATATTTCTCTAAATATCGCTTGAACGTCAGAAAGTGAGCTTTTAATACTTCAGAAATGTTTGATGGATCAAGCCCGATTAAAAGAAACAGAAAAAAACAACAACTTTAAAACGCGAGAGTAAACCTTACTTTAAGAAGGATTAACTCTGTTTTCTGTCAATTTGGATTTAAAGTACAGGGAAAAGGAATTAAGGATTTCAAGTATTAAAAACTTAAGTCTTGAACCAAAAGTTAAATGAAAGATTACTTTACGAAATCCCCCTATGACATTTGCAGACATTACTATAACACATAGAGGCACAACTTTAAAGCTTGTTTTTATTTTTCTCCTTGAAACCAAAATAGAAAACTGCTATCTTGGTAAAAATGTAATGGTAGCTCAATAAGCAGAGCGTTGACCATTTAAGCCAAAAGACCTTGGGTTCGATTCTTGGCCAAAACACTTTATCAATCAGTTGAAAATGTGTCTATTCGTAATGATATCTTTACCAATCAGTATGATTGAGTTAACAAGAGCGAAAAATCATGCATCAGGCATAAATTATGAAACACACTTTCCAATACAGATAGAATAGTGTCAAGAAATTTCATTTTGTTTCATATAATGAAATGAGATATATGATATATAAGCCATTAAAAAAACACATAATTCATTAAAAAATCTTTTTCAGCAATTACTGTCCATATCCGGTAATGTGTGTGAATTGTTTCGTGTGAATTGTTTCCTGTATGAAATCTATAGAATTTATACACACCCCTTAATGCACTTAAAATTAAAATAAGTAAAAATGCATAAGTGTTATTTGCCATCGAAACTCTATTTCAAAAAGATGTCTTTAAAAAATTTCTTCTCGACAGGTTAAACACTTTATAGAATACTATGCATTCAAATAAAGCTAGAGAAGAATTTTATTCCTGTTATTAATTTGGAAAAATTCACTGCGCCGATTAACACTTTAAATTTTCCATAAAATAACGTCCAAGTCAAATTTAAAGTTTCTAGCGCTGATAAATTCAGAAAAATTCATGCTTTAGAAAGATTTCTGCTTATTTTACCACTTAACCAACGTAGTACCCCGTTTCAAATTTTAATGAGCGTTCTTACTTTCGCATTATTTGAACCAAAAACTTAACTCTATTAATTGTTAGTCTCTTTCTACGAAATGTCTATATGATTTTATTTATTAAGTTTAGATTATTATTATTATTATTCTGTTTCGAAACATGAAAAACTTCAATACAAAAAATAATGGGGTCAAATGGGACTCCAATGGTACTAGAAGGGTTAAAATTTCTAATTTTTAAAAGCATTTCTTTGTGAACATCTACATGTTAATAGTTACCTATTCTTTTTCAAGTTTATTTCAAAGAACAACATCGTTACTAATTTAAAGCCCCAGTATTTCTAGACAAATCTTGATGAAACGCGATTTTCAGAAATGTTCTTTAGAAGAATATTTATCTATTTTACCCCTTTAAAATTCGATATAAAAAAAAAAAAAAAAAAAAAAAAAAAAAAAAAAATCCGATTTGGGCCAGCATTTGACTCCCAAAAGTCGGTCCACACTGCAAAAAATAATTGTTGATTTTACAGTATAAAACTGGCACCCATCTGCCAGTATTATACCGTAAAATTAACAGTATTAAACAGTAAAATAAGCAGTAATACGCTGCCGTGCAAGCAGTAATACGCTACCGCGCATGCGCGCATACGTTTTAGAAGGTCCTGAACACGATTTCACTATTTTTAGAAAATGTCTGTCTGTGACTCTGTCTGTCTGTCTGTCTGTATGTATGTGACAAAAATTTCGTGGGCTCTCTGTCTCAAGAACTAATGCTTGGAATTTAATAAAACTTTATATTCAGTTAGTCCCTGATATAAATTGGTGCTGATTAGTTTTTGATAAAAATCGCCCAGCAGGTGGCACTGTTATGCAGCATTTTTCGCGATTTCCGCAATAGCTCTATCTCAAGAACTAATACTCGGAATTTAATAAAACTTTATATTCTGTTAGTCTCTGATATAAATTGGTGCTGATTAGTTTTTGATAAAAATCGCCCAGCAGGTGACGCTGCTATGCAGCATTTTGCAGGATTTACACGATTTTAGCGATAGTCATATTTCAAGAAATAATGCACGGAATTTAATAAAACTTGAGTTTCAGTTAGACTTTGATATAAATGGGTGCTGATTCTTTTTAGTGTATGTGAAACCTGTGTCAGATAGAAGAAAGTTTTAGGATTGACACATTTGACTAGTTGCTTAATGTCTTTATTGCTTAATTCAGTCACTGAGAACCGAAGGAGAAGTGGATAAATGTGTTAAGTGTTCATTGTGAATGTACCGGTGTTTCTTGGTATGCAAAAAAAAAAAAAAAAAAAATATATATATATATATATATATATATGTGTGTAATATTATCCCCCCTCCCTAAAGATTTTGGATGAAGTTAATAGTTAAGTAACTATAAATTCAGACAATATAAATTTAATACTTTAGAAATTTGAATTTTGGCTAGTATAAATTTAGAGACTGCCAGCAAGGAGATGGGAAATTTCTGAAGAACTGGAAGACAAAAACAAAAACAAAAATAAAATAATAGTAATCAATTAAAATTAATAGATAAATAAAATTAAAGCTACGAGCATTTCCCCTGTAAAATAATACAAGAAATGGTTACAATCTCACTTACCATTTGTAAGTGCACAAGAAAAATACAATAACAATAAATAATAAATATTAATAAACAGGAAAAACAGGATAATAATAGTAACAGAATTTTGATTTTACCAAGTTCACAAGCTTTAGAATAAGTAGTCACTAGCAAATTGTTAAAACAAAGTTTTTTTTTTTTTTTTTTTTTTTTTTTAAATTCGACTTAATTCAAATTTGAGTTCATTAGATCCAACTGTTTTATTTCAGTCTCTTTCTTGGATCGTGATAAGTCCTCATTTTGTTTTTTTAAAAAAATGGTTACTGCAGTCCCTTTCTTAAAAATACAGTTTTTATATAAAGGCTGAAAATAAAGACATTACTCCATCAAAATTTTAAAACTGCAGTCATTCTTACCAATACTTTATAATGACCTAGCACTTGTCACAACATCTTCTCTTAAGTATCACATTAATTTTCTCACATAATAAACAAGTCAAATTATCTCTTGGTCGTTATTGTACTTGGAATATGTTATCTTTGTTATATTCCTGTGGGATTTGTTATATTTCTGTTGGGATCCCACCATCTTTAACTAATATTTGTCAAACATTTTTTCACTAATAAATAATATAACTCTTCAATAATATAAATAAATGCTATAATAAAATTCAATTCATAAACATAACAATAATAACTTTCAATATAACTAATACTTCTCAACATATGTAGTAATTCATAATATAATTCAATAGTAGAAATAATAATATAATAACATCAGTATAATTTAAGAAAATATCACAGTTTGTTTATTTATTGTTAGGAAAAATATTGGTTGAGGATAAAATAATTACATAGCAAATAAATAAATTTCTTATTTTTTAATTATATAAGAAAGTATTTTTGCCAGTCGAAAGTATACAAAAAAAAAATATATATAATAATTTCAAAATCCAAATAAATTTAAATCTAAATATTTAGAAATTGAACTCTCAACCATTAGTTCCTTACAATAATTTTTTCCTCTGATACCCTTTTACAAAATTATACTGTTAAGTTATAAGTATTCATATCCTAAATGCAGAGAGTTGTTTTTTTTTTTTGGCAAACTTAGAATAAATAAAGACAATAAATAACAAATAAAAGATGTTAATTTTAGCTGAGAAATGGAATACAAAGGCAATTAGTTTAGATACTTAATTTTCTATTGTCACACCAAAACAATCACTGTAAAATCACATCATCACTATCCAGTCATTTATATAATTATAGAAATACTTATAAACGGTTACTATTTGATTATCTATTGAAGTAAATAACATAATATTAAATTTTTGAAACAATTGGTTTAAGAAAAAGTAAATAAAGTAAAAATAGTTTATTTTGATATAGAATTAAAACATTTAATTTCATTTTTCAACATCAATTTGACAATTCCTAAAATCAAAATACACATCTTATGCCTGCATAAGGTGTATACTCAACCTCAAAAACTCTCAAAAACAAGTAAATATTTTAGTTGATCAGGCTAAAATATAATCACAATGTTGAAATAAAAGCTGTGACATTTATTTTAAATTTTAAAATATTAAACTTTCAAAAATGGGTAATATCTCTGTTGTACACCAAAGACATACCTGATAATGTTGAAACTAGAGTAATAAGAGATATTTAAAGAATTAGAATTTATTCTATTGTTTTTACTTTAGTTTGATTTTGTGATGGTGTTTGTGATGTCTGTGGTGATTTTGATTGTTGTTTGGGTTGCTCATGAAACAGTCTGAAGTTATCTGGTGAAAAATATGGTCTTAATTTAGACACATGTACAATAACTGAATTTAATTTAGTCTCATAATTAAATTTGTCTATTTCAAAGGTCACATCAGAAAGTTTATTTATTATTTTGTATGGTCCAGAGAAAGTAGGTTCTAATTTTCTAGTGTTAGGATATTTAAATTCTTCACAAATTACATAATCTTGTATTTCTAGTGGAGATTCAACAAATTTTCTATCATAGAGTCTTTTACTTTTAAGGTGGAATTCACAAGTTCGCGCTTTTGCAATTTTGAGTGCTTTATTAACAGGAGGGTAATAATTTTGTTTTAAAGGAGATTCATAAGGTAATTGACCATAAAATAAATAGGCAGGTGGGAATTTGGTTATGGAATGTGGTGTGTTATTGTATTCTTGGATGACTTGGTCTAATAATCTAGTCCAAGGTATTTTAGAAGAAATGGAATTAACTTTACACTTAAGTCTAGTAACTATAGTTTGGTTCACTCGTTCTACCTTCCCATTGGTTTGGGGGTGATGTGATGATGTAAAACGTTGTTGAACATGATATTTTCTTCTAATGGTTCTATTAAATATCGGGGGGCCTGTCTTTATACCAAAGGGGAGCACCAGCCATTCGAAGAGGCCAAAATTGGTGGCAAAAGCTAATTTTTCTGTATCGGATGGATGTATTGGTATGTGCCAGTAGCCAGAGGCTAAGTCCAAAGTGGAAAAATACTGGGCACTACTCAATTTATCTAAAATTTCATCGATAAGAGGTAAAGGTTCTGCATCGTTTTTAACTATTGCATTTAATTTCCTATAATCTATACATAGTCGGGTCTTTTTACCTTCCTCTCTTTTCATAGCCAAGGTGACGGGGGCAGAATAAGGACTATTGCTTTCTTTTATGAGACCAGCCGCTAACAAAGATTGAATTTGATTTTTTATTTCTTTTTCTTCTAAGGGGGAAGTTCTGTAGGGCCTCAAAGATATAGGTAGGTCAGATTTTAGTAAAACGCGTTGTGGTTCAATATTTATCTTACCCACATCATATTTATGTTTTGCAAAAATATCCCTATAATTTTGAACTATTTCCCTTAAATCCCCATTTTCAATTAAATTTATTTCCCCAATTAAATCTGAATTATAATCATTAATATCGCGAAAATTTTGAGGAGTCATTGAACTTCTGTAATCAGGCTGCACGTTACAATCATTGTAATTAGCTGCAAAAAAGTCCTGAGTATTCACAAAATTTTCATTAGTATATGGTGATACTTTGTCATCATTATATCCATTTAAACTCTCATTACTATCACCATTGGTTAATAACTCATCTTTACATGAAATAGTATCTTCATTATAAGTTGTTATCAAGTTACCATCATTAAATAAATTCAAATTGTCACAATCAGAAGTTATCAAGTTACCCTTACCTTGTTGTAGTTTTTTTACAGTTACAGTATTAAAATGAAGTGATCTCTCATCATGTATGGATATACTCCTATTTATAATCTTCCTTCCCTGTTTTACTGTACAATTCTTACAATTTATATTTAAATTAAATTTTGAACATTCTTTTAACCCCAAGATGCAGTAATCCAAATCTGTATCACATACTAAAAAGTTAACATATTTTTGGATTTTACCCACTTTAAGAAGAATACTACACTTTTGATTAATTTGTAAAAATCCCTTTGCCTGACCAATAGTAACTGGAGGAACAATTTCAATTTTAGCATTCAATTTTTTAACAAACTTTAATGGTAAAATTGCGATAGTTGAACCGGTATCGACGACACATGTTAAATTATAATTATTCGTATATCCATACACAATTAATTGTCAAATATTAGGAGTACCAATTGGAAGAGTATCAGAGGGTGTTGAGTTGTTATTAAAAATACACTCTTTTTCCCAGTGAAAAGCATTCATTATACCCTTGTTTACACAAATTCTACATGGCCTAGATGGGTTCTGGTTCTGAAAATAATTGTTTTGTACTCCGTTTTGGAAATTTCTAGGTCTTTGAAAATTATAGTTTGGTCGAGGAACCCAGTTTCGAGGAGAATTAAATTGATTATTGGGCCGATTTGACTGAATCCAATGCCTACGAGTATTAATTTGTTGAAAATTTGGTCTATTAGGCTGCACACTATATCGAGGAATGTCAAAATTAGTTGCATTAGGTTTACTTGGTAATGATGGACTTGTAACAGCAGGGGTGGAAACTTCCACAAATTGCTTAACAATTCTATACCATTCTGTTGTACTCTCAGGAGGGTTAACAATTAGATAATTTTGATATTCTGGTTTTAAACCATCGGTTAATCCTTGTAGTAATATAGTTTCACATAAATGCAATTTCCTACCAATTTCAATTTTCTTTCTAAAATAAGTTTCTAAGTTATTTAAACTATCCAATTTCAAAGCAGAAAATTCAGAAAATTTCGGGATATTTACCCTAATAAAATTCTCAGTTAAGATATCAGCTATCTGTTCGTATTTAGTGCAATTAAGGCAATCATTAATGTAAATCTTAAGAGCTTCTCCCTTTAAATTTTGAGAAATATTTTTAAACTTCCAATCATCATCCTTCTACTCTTTTTCACAAGCATCATCAAAGTATTTTAACCACGCCTGTATCTCAACTCCTAAATCTGGATCAAATGCTATAAATTTTGGTTCTGCCATAATATTTAATCTAACAAAAGAGTTAACTCGATCTTCTTTTAAATATCCGGATCTTAAAAACATTAAATTTTAAACTTATAACACTATATACCATACAAATAACGAAATATATAAAATAGTAAATAAATATGTAATTTACGATCTCAGTAACATTTTAAAAATAATTAATTGTTTTAACAATTTGCTAGTGACTACTTATTCTAAAGCTTGTGAACTTGGTAAAAGCAAAATTCTGTTACTATTATTATCCTGTTTTTCTTGTTTATTAATATTTATTATTTATTGTTATTGTATTTTTCTTGTGCACTTACAAATGGTAAGTGAGATTGTAACCATTTCTTGTATTATTTTACAGGGGAAATGCTCGTAGCTTTAATTTTATTTATCTATTAATTTTAATTGATTACTATTATTTTATTTTTGTTTTTGTTTTTGTCTTCCAGTTCTTCAGAAATTTCCCATCTCCTTGCTGGCAGTCTCTAAATTTATACTAGCCAAAATTCAAATTTCTAAAGTATTAAATTTATATTGTCTGAATTTATAGTTACTTAACTATTAACTTCATCCAAAATCTTTAGGGAGGGGGGATAATATTACAAAATTTAAATTTTTTCCGCAATTATTCTATAAAATTTGTCCATTCAATAATATTCGGTATATAACCCAGCTTATTAAAATAATTCTCATTCTTAAAATAGCCTTTTACTATCCATATGTAAAGCCAATTATTCCTAATCCACTTAATAATATTTATTCGAATGTAGTTATTCTAAAAATGGCGATAGCTTTTTTAATTTATTCTTTAAATAGAACATCTTTATTTTAATCCATTATTAAAATTCATTAGTATTATTCCCGTGTGGTCAAATTGCTATAACTTTTTTATTTAAATGCTAAAATATCGTATCTCTTACAATATTCCGCTCAAAAAACCTTATTTCATAAAGTTATCCTATTATTAAATATCAAATGTCCATTAAAATATTTCCGAAAAACTTTAATTCTTTCTTTTTTTTTTTCCCTTTTATAAAGATTCATTTTCTTTTCTTCTTATTATTTTTATTACGTATTAAATTCGAAGTTTAGCTACAGCCTCAAAAACAGATAAGCTCGTTTGTTGATATGACAGGCATCTGGTACGAGATTATGGAATATTCTGGATGGGCGTAGAAAGTTTTTGCATTTTACAACAAAATAAATCCACCGGAAATATTGATAAAGTTCCAAAAGAGACCTTTTGATTCGATAGAAGTGGGTCACGTGACGTATTCTGTATTATTACGCAAGCTAGTTTAAAAACACGATCATCCTGATTCGGAGAGGATTTTTTCGACGCTGGTGTTTGCTAAAAGAATCGGGACGGATTCTAGAAAATAATGGAACGTTGTATTTTTTTTTCGTTTAGCGTTGGCTAATGAGCATTTTCCCTGAAGAGATGTCTTAAACTGGAAATAAAAGGTTCTTCGACAAAAATATGGACTGACATTTCTTGTTGTTGATGATACCACCCGGCCGCCTGATGCGAACTAAAAGGGAAACCAATAACATAGATAACCCTATTTATCACGAGCACGACTACCTTCTTCCCGGATCTGAACTTGGAAACACGACATATATATATATATAATTTGTGAAGTATGCAAGTAAAAGTAATAGATACTTATTGGTGTTTCGTTTTAGGACAGCACTGTAGATAAAATGACATAGTGCAGCATTTTATATAAATAGTTATTATGATGGTGTGAATCAATTTGTTACTTTTTAAAAGGCACCATTGCATTTTGTATATTTCGCAAAATTAGTTTGTAAAAAGTAAAGGTCATGAGAAAAAAAGTTTATGAATAAAAGCACCTTTTCCCCCCTTAGAGTGTGTCATTTTAGGACAGAATGTAGTCTAATAGTTAAAATGGTTTTAAAAAAGATATTAAACATTTATAACTCATTTGTTCATTAAAACTTGTTTTTTTCAGATTGAAGAATTTGATTGTTTTCGTGGTTTTAAAATATTCCATGCGCATTTCAGTTTCCCAATTTTGTAGTAATTTCTCGAAGATGCTTTCTATACTTTGTTTACTTATACATTATTTTTAGTAACTTTATAAACATTAGTTATTAAAAATAATGTCATTTAAAGGTAATTAAGTTTTAAAAATATTAAACAAAATAAAAATTTCGATAATATTTTAATTAAAATCTATAGAGTTGAAACTGACTCCATTTTTAAAAGCTTTATTTATGAAATAAACAAAAAAAATTGTAACTTTTATTTTTATGTATAAATTGATTAATGTGGAGGAGTGTTGAAACTATGTAAAAATGGAATGCGCATGGAGCATTTTGAAGAATGTTAATTTTTCGAGATTTAAAAATTTTGACTATCTCAAGAACTGTTAAAGATATTTTAACCAAAACTTGCATACTGATATCTAATAATACTATAAATATTTTCTGTAATTTAAACAACAACAAAAATGGTAAATAAAAATTTATTTTGTTGATCCACTGTACCTTTAAGTAAAAATGTTTGTATATAAAAATAAAAGATATATATTAAATTCAGTACAAAAGGTTATATTACCAGCATGCGGTTATTGATTTAACAGGATTCCTAACAGAATAAAATAAGCAGTAATACGCTGCCGCGCATTACTGCTTATTTTACTGTTTATTACTGTTAATTTTACGGTATAATACTGGCAGCTGGGATGCCAGTATTATACTGTAAAATCAACCCTTTTTTTTCAGTGTAGAACCAAGGACAACATTAATAAATCCACCCACTTTTGCTGTGGCTGTTTTCAGTTTTTTTCAAATTTGCATTTCCTGAAAACTCTGCTTAAAAGTAATTTTTTTTTACATTTTAAGGTATCTGCCTACGTATGGAGCACTTTTTTTAAAAAAGGACAGTTTTGAATAAATATAATTATTTTTAGTTCAATTGTAATACAGAATGATAAGAAAACATAAAATCCTAGCAATATCTTTTTAATATTTTAAAAAATTGGGGTTTTTTTGCCATTTTTTTTAGCAAAATTTCATGTTTACGCCAGACAGCGTACACTCAATTCAAATAAATATATTTAAATTTCCTTTATGCTGCATACTTCTATGACACTTATCTGTGCACTGAACTAGGAGTTTTACAATATCTTCAAAAATAACCGAAAAATTTCAAAATATGTAAAAAAGTACATTTAAAGTAAAAATTACCATTTTTTCATATTCGAGTACCTATAAAATAATTAAATTATCACATATAGCTTAGATCCTAGTTCAGAGAATAGTGAGTGATATGGAAAGCATTCTTACAAAATTTCACTGAAATATCTTTAAAACTTTTTGTGTAATGAATTTTATCGCACGTGGAAATAACGAAAAAACTGATTTTCCAGAAATCGCATTTAAAGATTTCTTTTTAGGCAAAAAACTACAATATTTAATTGTTAAAATTACCATAACTCCTCTTCTAATAATCATAGGAATAAAATTAAAACAGATTTAGAATCGTAAAAGATTGCTCTTTCATATAAAACAATAAAAAAATATCGAAAAATTTCACCAAAACAGCCAATTTGATGTAGGCAGATACCTTAAGATACTTAAATATTTTATGCAATATAAACAATTAAGATATGTTGTAGTTTTTTCTTTCAAGGCTCAATATTGGTAATTCAAATGAATGCATATTAACCATTGTGACAAAATGGCTGACAATTGAATATGTGCATCATGGGCATGATTGGGACATTTCAAATGGGATGAATGGAACTGTCTCATTCATCCCTAGAGGCTGCTGAAAAATATATTTATTAACTAAATAATATTATATAGGTTGATAAATTAATACTTTATGGTAATTATTCTTTTAAAATTTCATCCTCATTATAGCCATCGTCTTCAGCCATTGAATGTTTCCGTTTATGGGCCTTTTAAGGCAAAGCGGAGATGAGTCCAAGATGATTGACTAACAAATAGTCCTGGAGATCATATTACAATTTATAATCTCTCAGCTTTTGCCAAGGAGGCATTTTTATCAGCTTTTAGTCCTTAACATTGAATACGGGGAGGAAAATGTTTGTGACCCATTCATTCCTGCTGTGGGGATGATTGGGACATAGAAGAACTTTTTTTTTTAATTTCATTTATATTTCTGTATAATAATAATCTTGAACAAATATTGTACATAAGATGTAGTCAAACACTTAATGTATGGCATGTGATATATAATACTGATAATAACTTAAATAAAATCTTTAAAATAAATATTTTTGTGAAAATGTCCCATTCATCCCCCATTTCCCCTATAATATATCAGAGTCAGACAGTGTCAGAGTTGCTACAAACTTCCATTCTTGTCCAAAAGCAAGAATAGTGCTTTCGTACCATCCAGGACCTCATGCAATAACGGTAACTATATAATTAAATTACTGGTAAAGATAGTAGTATTACAATTATTATATTATCTCGAAAACATTTAGGTAAAATTTTCTGCTTGTCATAATTTTTCAAAATTTAAGAAAAAGCAGTTTAAACAGTTTTATAAAATGTTTTATCTGAACTTTTGAAATTTAATCATTAATGTTAAGTCTTTTCCAAGATGAAACTCAAGCATAAAGATTCCATATTAAGCCAGTCTGTGCCTTATTCAGAGAATGTCTATGTTTAAACAATGATTTATTCTTTTGCAAATAAAGTTATACAAAGATCGATATGCTTTAAGACGATAAGTACCTTTGTCTGAACAAACTTCGATAATGATTTTGCAAATCAGTCAAGGCTTGTCAAAGCCATATTGTAATCTGTATTTAATTATAGCCTCAATGAAAAAGATAAAAGACCATAATTATCTAAAGAAACAAACTCTGCCCTTGACTTCTTGATGAAACAAAAAGAAATAATAAAAAAAAGTCTTTCAAAAAGTACCATCGTCAAATAAGAAATAAATCAAAGCAAGTATAGAAGAAGAACAAAGGTCTGCTTCCTATTACCGTCGCTTGTTTAGATATTTTTTTACGAAAAAAAATACCACCTCATAAAACAGAACTTAAAAAATAACAATAGTATTGCTCTTATTTTATCTCCTATCTAGTCAAAGCATATTCCGTGAATTTTTTTTATTTGTCTTTATCTGAAAATGTAACAAAAAACTGTATTTTTTGGACAAAGTTGTCTTTGATTATTTCCGAATTTTTGAAAACTTCAGCATTATTGTTATATATATATATATCATCATCATCATCATCATCAACCGTTTTCAATCCACTGCTGGATGTAGATCTCCCCCAGATTTTCCATTGTTTCATGTCTAGTGCTTTAGTCATCCAATTAACACCGGCCACTTTCCTGATTTCGTCACTCCATCTTACTTGAGGTCGTCTTCTTGTTCGTTTCACATCTTTGGGATACCACTGTAGGGTGTTTTTGCTCCACCTACTGTCTTGACTTTTTGCAATGTACCCAGCCCATTTCCATTTTAGCCGTTAAATTCTCTCAATGATGTCAAAAACTTTCTTATGACTTCTTATCCAGGTTTGCGCGACATTAGCATGGCTGTACACCAGTAACCGCACTCCAAATTAACAATATTTCATTAGAAGTCCTTATCTTTGCATCGCTACTCTTGTTTATTTAATTACTTCTTTGAAGACTATACAACCAACCAACCGAAGAAAAAAAAGCGTGTTTTTTCATGAGAGTTTTTTGTGGATAATTAATATCTCAGTAAATAATTAAAATATTAAAATTCTGAGTCTCAGATGCACCAGGAGAGGTGGACTACCTAAATTTAAATTTTCAGGCTTTTAGGTGCGCTAGATTTTGCTAGTCATCGTCGACCGACACACACACACAAAGACACACAGAGAGAAACTTTCTTTTATTAGTATAGATAACAAGAAATTCAAAGTTATATATATATATATATATATATATATATATATATATATATATATATATATACAGTGGAACTCCGATTTTACGTTTTTCATGGGACCAGCAGAAAAAGACGTACGAAACGGGAAAACGTAAAATCGGGGTTAAATACAGAAAACACTTCAAGAAAACAAATTATACTAAAATAAACTTAGCAATACCATATTAGTATATAAAAAATCTGTTTTTTTTAATTTTTTTTTCATGTTTTTTTAAGTATAATTTTACATATACTATTTTCAATACATGCAAGTTTTTGCAAATATTTTCTTAATTTTCATGTCCAGTTAAAATTTCCTTAAAATTTTTAAACTCGCAGTAGTTTCTGCCGATGAAGGCACGATGTCCTCTGGACCTTCATCAATATCATCCTCACTTCCCTATTGCGAAATCAAATCGGAAATAGTCTTAATGTATGTGGTAGCGATAACATCCTTATCGCAATCAATCTACTCATCAACATTGATGTCTGCAAGTATAAATTCATCCTCTTTTGTGTAGTCTTCCATGAGTGCTCTTCCGGCGGCGCTTCACCCTTAATTTCGGATTTTTAAAATTCTCCCTTCAGAAAAGCTTTTCACGTGCATTTTTCATCTACACTATTCCACGCCGATGAGATGAATTGAAGATCATCCAACACATTTAGCTTTGTTTTCCAAGCATCTTGAAGTGCACAAGAATCAAATGAAAAAAGGCCTTTTTTACCAGTTACTTTCTATAATGCTAATTTGGAGGATCTGTTTATTCCCACGTCACATGGCTGGAGTAAACTGGTACAGTTGAGTGGGAAAAACGCACATTATTTAAATTCAGATTAACATGAGTGTACTGGTCTACGAATAAAATTACTTATCGCTTTTGTCAGCTTATTTTTATATCCAATTTTCTTACAAAATCTTCAAAAAGATTTAGGATTATCCAAGCATTGTGGATGGCATTGTAATCTGTCGTCAAACTTTTAATGTTTTGAAGCATCGAGGCTTCTGGTACAGTTAAGTGGGGGAAAATTCTATATGCACATTCTTTAAATTCAGATTAACCTGAGTGTACTGGTCTACAAATAAAATTATTTTTCGCTTTTGTAAGCTCATTTTTATTTCCAATATTCTTACAAAATCTTCAAAAAGATTTAGGATCATCCAAGCATTGTAGTTGGCATTGTAATCTGTCGTCAAACTTTTAATGTTTTGAAGCATCGAGGCTTCTTGGATTTACCAATCACAAAGGGTGTTAGCTTCTCAGTTCCGTCTGCATTCGTAAATAACAAAACTCTTAATCAAACTTTTGATAGTTTCCGACTGTGACACTTTTCTCCTTTCACGGTGTATGTTCTATCAGGGAAGAGATTAAAAACATTCCGGTCTCATCTGCGTTAAAGATGTCTTTATTTGAGTAATTACTCACACGAGAAGGCATTTTTTTCCCCCATCCACTCCTCAACGACCGCAGTGTTTACACCATCTGTCTCACCACAAATAAATTTGTAAGACAAATTATACCTCTTCTTGAATCGGTCGATCCAACCTTTGGATCTCGGTAAATTCGGCATTTCTAGTCGAGAAGAAATTTCAAGAGCCTTTTCTTACAAAATCGAGCCATTTATTGGAACCTTGGCTCCACGGGCTTGTTTAAACCATTCGTACGATGTTTTTTAACGTGGAATAAGCGATACCGAAAGATTTTGCAAGATCCACATTAGTTCCATTGGAAACTTTGGATTTTTCGAAAAAACTTTTCGGCTACAGAAAAACATTTTCTTTTAGACATTTTACTTGAGCAGCAAAAGAAAGCGACTTCACTGCAGATTGAAATGAATGAATGACGGAAAAAGAAATCTAATCCCCCCCCCCTGAAATCACATGTCGCAGGTTTGGTCAAGTGCTGGTAGACGAAAAATAATTCATCGTTACTTTCTCATGGGAGTATTAACGGGGAGGGGAAGAACTGTTTCTTGAAACAAACTAACAGTTGACCAAGTGGAATGCCCTTTTGTTCTTTTGAAAATTTTTCCATGAGCGAAAGAAGATAAAATTTCCTGAGATACTTGGCCTAAAATGACGTACAAAGCGGGAAACGTTAAGAGTAAATAACGTAGAATCGAGGTATTTTTAACATTATCGGAATAGGAATTTTCTGGGACCGACGATAAATAACGTAGGAAGCGGGATAACGTACGAAACGGGTTACGTAAAATCGGGGTTCCACTGTATATATATATATATATATATATATATATATATTATGTATGTATGTATAATATATATGCATATGTATGTATGAATGTATGTATGTATGTATGTTTTTTTTTTTTTTCAGAATAAAACTTAAAAAGAAGTAGTTTAAAAAAATGATGATGATGATGTTTAAGTCAGTCTGTGTCTATTTATAAAATATTTAAATTTTAACAATGATTCATAGTGTCTCAGTTACACTGTCAGAAAAACTCGTCTTAACACGAATTATACACTAAACTATTCCTCATTTTTCAACAAATAATTTCCTTACTCCTAGAAAACATGCTTTTCCCGCGAATTGTTCTCGAAAGTCTGAAGAAGAGCGTAAAATAATTTTAAAAATGAAAAACCAAAAATTCAATAAATTAAGAATTCTAATTTATTTAAAGATGAAAAACAAACAAACAAACAAAAAATGCTTTCGAATTTAAAAACGTAGCAATTAATTTTCTCACGGATTTAAAAGTATTCGAAATATTCGCACATAAAACATATTCTGATACGAACACATTTTAAAAATATATATTAGTTAAAATGAAAATATTAAATGAAAATAAAAATGATATTACTCAAAAAAGTAAACATAATAAGCTTATAATAAAAAGTAAACATTTCTTCTCAGATTTAATTGAAAATATAATATTCATATTTTATATCTAACACTCAAATTAAAAATATGTATAATTCACATTTTATATCTAACACTCAAATTAAAAATATGTATAATTCATATTTTATCCTCTATAAATAATAAAGTGTTAAAACCCCAACTACCATCTCATAACGAAAAAAAAATCTCCCCTGTATTAACACGTTCACTACCAAGGACGCATACGTGGCGTTGCGTGGTCACTCACATTATATTTCATTTTTAATCCAAAATTACGAATTATTACCGGAAATTTTGAAAGAAGAATTTTTATTTTATGTAATCACGAAATGTCTGTCCTTTAGTAAATGAAATATTGCTATTAGTATTTATTGGTATGAATTCGGAATTTCTGAATAAAATAAAATTCCATTAACTTTAACACTGCAGTGAACGTGTTAGCTTAAAAATTGCCAGCTCTTTAAAGAACAAATTAACCAAGTCATACCCAAACACAGCCTAGAATACATAGTGTGGAAACCGGCTATCCCAGGAATGCTTTAAAAAGTGCTAAAAAGTTGTAGCCTATAAATGTGCAACGGTGCTCCTACTGTTTTTGTATCGAGTATTGCAACCAGAGACAAAAACAACGCGTATCACGTTTTTTAGCCATGCTTTCATAATTTGCAAAAAGCTTATAAAAATCACAATAAGTCAGAGGAGAAAAAGATATAATTTAAGTATTTAAAATACTTACCATCAGCCGAAACATTCTAATACAATGTTTACGTTGAGAAGCGCTAGCAGATGGCGCTGCGATCCCATCGTTATCAATTCAGCAACGTTGTACATTTATTGGGTTCAATTTTTTAGTACCATTTTGTAGTAGATTTCCACACTATGTATTCTAGGCGCTGTACCCAAACCCCCATTTGAAGAAACCCCTATATTTTCATTTCAAACTCTTCCTCTAGCAAGTAACCGCTAGCCCAACGGTTAAGATACTTAACTCGAAACAGCCAAGTCACTGGTTCAACTCCAAGGTTAGACATGAATGATTCTTAAAATACTAAAATTTTATCAAATAATGAATACTTCCGTAAGAATTCATAGCAGCAAAGAAAGAAAAATCTATATATTTAAAATCGCAGACGTCTTTACTCCGTGATTTAAAACAGAAGGCTGTTTTTTTTTTAGTCATCTGTGCTGAGCTTTCTACTGAACCGATTTTGATAATTATTTTTTTAAAGTAAAAGCTTTTCATTTGTAGATGTGCCCTTACTTGCTATTTTTCTTTTTAAACCTTCTCATTTTTATATTTTAATTTTAATTTTAAAAGTTTTTTATGAAATTTATACAAAGTTGGTGGCAATTGGGTTAAGATTATTTCTATAACATAAAATTAATTTGCCTTATCACATTCCACCAATCAGAAGCGTGATTCTATCAATGTAAATGTCGTTATATTTAACAGAAAAATCTTAGTGGTTTTCATAAAATTTAAACATATTAATATGATTGTGTTTAATTATGCAGTAATCACGAAAAGAGCAGAACACAGATTATTTATTGAGAAATAATATTAAGTATTTTGTGTAAATAAAATAACAGTAAATAATCTGTCATAAGAAGTAACATGTAAAACGAAATATCTCCGATGGGGAAAATGACGTCTTTCGGAAAACAAAAGTTGAATATTAAGTATTCGGCTAACTCTGTGTCAGTATAACGTAATATTCACTGACCCTTATTCCTGTATCTAAATAGACAGAACTTCTGCTATTTATTCAAGGATCCTTGATATGCACAAAATAAAATATTTCTGAAAATTACATAATAATACTTAATGAAACTTGCAAATTTTAAAACAATTGCTTAAATGACTCTTATGGTAATATTTTCCTATGTATTTTCGTGAAAATGGCATGGTTTTCCAAATATTTTATTCTACCAACTCTGAAATTCAAAGCTAAATCTTCTGCTTATGAGAATGATATCATTTTTTAAAACGTGCATTTTCAAACACAAAACTTCATTTTTTACAAAGCTAAATGACGTAATTGTCTAGATTTTTTTACTGACATCAGGGCTTCGATGGAATGTGGAGTGCACGTGAAAAGTTTTAAGTATGTTTGTGTGAATATCACGTGTTGGATTTGGAGTATCTCCTTTTTTTCATTACATTATTATTTTATTTATAAGCGTAAATTGTATAAGCGTTGCCCAAATGAAAGTGGCATTGCTGTAATAACTCCGCCATTTGAAGAGAAGATGACTGCGCATGCTCCTATAGAGGACGCAGAATGCTGGGAATGCATGCGATATCGTGATATGCCGCCAGATGCGTGTGTAATAGCGTGGGAGCACGTTAAAAGGCATCGTTCGCATCATGGATGCCTCCAAATGGTGCCAACGCGCGGTCGTACAATTTTTAACAGAGGTAAATGTGAGTTCTAGTGAAATCTATTGTCGAATGCAAAATGTGTATGGCACGGAGTGTATGTTATGCAGATCGGTATTCCGATGGTGTAGGGATTTTCGTAAGCGGGGCAATTCCGCTAGGAGGTTCTCGAACATCCCCCTTACAGCCCAAACCTCTCGCCATCTGACTACCACATCTTCGGTCCACTCAAGAAAGCTCTGAAGGAACGGCGATTTTCCGACGATAAGAAGGTCCAAGCTGTTGAAAATTGGTTCCACAACCAGCCCCAGAGCTTCTTCACTCAAGGTATCCACCGTCTTGTTGACCGCTGGAACACTTGTTTCAACCTACAAGGTGACTTTGTCTAGCCAATCTGTTATGTCTGTATTACTTCTTTGTTTTGTAAACTAATTTATATTAATGCCATTAAACCATTTCTCAAACCGACTTTAGTGCCACTTACATTTTTGCAACCCATATAGCATATACTTATTTAATATATTCTCTTGCGTCGAATTTCGACGGTTAGAACTAGTATATTTTAAAACTACCACAACAGATGGTAGCACTAATTAAACGAAAAACATGGGAAGGAAACAGTAAACTATTTCAATATCCTGTAATGGAGAAAAAATAAACCGACGTTTCTTCAAATAATGGAAATTGTCTCTTCTATAACGGAAAAAACAATGTACGAAAGTTCTTCAATTGACGGATATTTTCCCTCCTGTAACGGAGAATAAAAGAAATGGACATTCTTCAAACAACGAATATATACCGGCATCACTGCTGCCAGTTAAATTTCCGTGATTTGAAGAAAGTATTTCTGACAGTGTATATAAGAAGAAAACATATCTTCGAAAACAAACTTCGTTAATTATGTTGAAAATAAGAAGTAAAAAGACTAATACCATTCAAAGCCATAACATTATCTCTATTTAACTGTATCTTGTACGGAAGTTTTTTTTCTTGAACATAATGACCTAAAGGAACAAACTCTGGTCCTTATTTCACAATAAAAAAAAGTTCCAAAAACAAAGTTAGAGATTATCATTGTCCGCCATGAAAAAGAAAAGAAAAAAACACAGGTATAAAAGTAGAACAAAAGTACTCTTCCAATTATAATAGCTTGATTGCATTTTTTTAAAAAATAAAATAAAAAACCACCTTATTACTTTCGAATAATTTTCAGGAGCTGAATCAGTGGTATAATTCCAACATAGTTCTTCTTTCTTTTTTCCCCCCTAAAATCAATTTTTAAAATGAAAAAGATGCGAGTTATAATAACTTTTCGCGGTTCAGCAACTATTTTAAGAATGTAATATTTTTCGCCTCAAGAATTTTCTTGCAAAAGAAAAACTATTCTTGAAATGTTTTTTTTTTCTTTCTATTTTTGTTAAGAAAATAGTGTTACAATTAATGTTTAATTTAGTAATTTATTTCTGAATCATGATTTTTCTTCCAAAAATTTTTACATTATTTTAGGTAATTTATTTGAATTAAGTGGACTTTTTTAATAAGATTTATATATTTGTTCATGAAATTGCATGTTTTTTTAGTATTAATAACCAAATATACAGTGTGACAAAAAAGTACCTGAGAAAAGTTCAAATTTAAATTTAAAAATACTATTAAAATCCACGGCTAAAATTTTATCATCACTTCATGAAAAATAAACTTCGGATCGCACTGAAATAGATTGCTTAAGCTTTATAATAATGGCCTTTCAGAAAAATGCTATTCTCGCATTAAATCCTACAGGCATGAGACGTAGAGAGTTCATTCAGGTGCGAAAAGTTCCAACATAATTAAGTTGATCGGATGTCGTGAAACGGTTCCGATACCTTGACTATAACGGAAACAAACCAGCGACAGTCCTTGTCTGATCGGAACACTTTCTTGTAATGCGCCGACGCAGTGAAAATTTCGCATTCTGCCCCTATCGTCTCGGAATTTGTCCCGATATTCCGGGATTGTTTTCATCGTAATTCATCCGAGTGCAGTAGGCATCCGGAAAACCTTAGTCTTATGGTTTTAAGATGGCGCATATAAGGAAAGGCAAGGCTAACGAAAAAGAAGGGCTACCGTGGTTACAGACCGCCGGAGTCACGTGATGCACGAATGCACCAATGCAGATGTACGAAAAGAGCATCACGTCACTCTAGCGGTCTGTAAAAAAAGATAAGTTTAATGCACCGCGGTAGCGTGTCTTTTTCGTTAGCCTCGAGGAAAGGGCAGCTGACGTCACTGTTGGTTCAATTACGATTGGTTAATAAGAAAAACCTGTTTGTTCTTTATGACTCCTATTGTACACATGAAATGGGAAAATTTTATTGGTCTACGTTAAACTGGTATATAATATGATTGGCCTACGTCGCCATGACGATTCCTGCAATCATAGCTACGACAAAAATGAAGTGGTAGACTGGTTGATGGAACTGTTTGTTTGTAAACATGCCTTTTCCTTATATATGTGCAGCTCTTGTATATGAGGATAGAGAGCCAAAAGAGTATTCTGGAATAGCAGTATATACAATTTCTAATGAGTATAGTTCACACGAAATTTTTAAACATAAATTCGATTTTTCAGTTAAAATTTATTTTAATACTATTTTGAATTGTAATTTACCCTAATTCAGTAGTACTATTTCAATTCTAATGGGTAAAAAGTTCCGTAAGTACCGCGCATGCGCGGCAGCGTATTACTGCTTGCGCGGCAGCGTATTACTGCTTATTTTACTGTTTAATACTGTTAATTTTACGGTATAATACTGGCAGCTGGGGGCCAGTTTTATACTGTAAAATCAACAGTTATTTTTTGCAGTGTAAAGAGGATTGGAACGGATATTTCGAACATTACGATGAAAAAAAAGACGCAAAAAAGATGAACATCAACTGGGAGACGTTACAACAAATTGTGAAACAGTCCCTTGGATACTTGTCTAAAAAAAATGAAACAGTTCAAACTCAGAAGGCAGCACACATATGAAGCGGGCTGTTCATGATCAATGGCAACAGGTTTTTCAAAATATTCCCAATCGAACTACTCCATAATTGATACAACAATCCAATTCAATAAAAGTCAGCTTTTTATCCGGCATTAGTATTTAGTGTGTATAGTGCATCATAATTTTTTTCTATTTAGAATATATATTACAACTATGATTTAGATGTATGAATATTTAGTAGGTTTTATGTTATTATGAGACACCGATTAACACTGTATATTTAAATATTATTTATAATTTCTGGGTGGTGCAATGTTTTTTTTTCTCCTCACCACCGTCACTGTGAATTTAAAACCAAAGTTGAAGAAATAATTTCCCAAACAGTTTCTTTTTTGCCCGATCAATTTCTGAAAAATTTGTCCGCACTATCTGATAAGTAGCACGCTTTAAGCGATGCACGTCTAAATTGCTAATAGAAAATGTTGTGGAAAAGGAGTCCTCATTAACCAGAGTTCGTAAGTGGAAATGTATTGACGAGCGCCCACTATATATGTAATATAGAATAACATAGGACAAAGTTATAACCCTTCACACATTAAAATTAAGCAGCATGGGGTCAGATATAAATCAAAATACTTCTTATAACATTGAATATTCACTCTTTCAACTTCATGTTTTCAACGATATTTCTCTAAATATATTAAGTATTCATAAAACTCTAAATGAAAGCTTGCTATGTGAATTAATTTGTATAAAATTCCGTAATAATTTCAATAAATGCAAACAAAATGCAAATGTTTTCAATTGATCATATCACGTATATTCTGCTATTACAAAGTTTGATCAATATGGAAATATATATTCTGAGTGTTATAATATGTGTGCTTAATATGTGTTCTTTACCTTTGAAGTTCTTTTTTTTTTTTTTTTTTTTTTTTTTTTGGTCCGTGTGAAAAAAAGATTACAAAAGCGTGTCTCCCGAAATGATGAAAATATTAAAAAATAAACCATTAGATATTTTGTAAGTTATAGTTCCTTGAATAAAATAATGTAAGCTATGGTATAATAAATGTTTCCCTAACATAGTTATGTATGTTTACATGTTTGTCAGTTTTTCCTCTTCCTATACCACAGTGGAGTGAAATATGCAAAAAGAAAATCATGTAAATGTTTAGAGTTGTTGACTGACTGAAAAGTGCATATAATAAGAATAGTAAATAGTTAAAGGAAGGAGGGGAGCTTGTTGTAAAAGTAGCATAGAACTTGTAGAAGTAGCTTGGCTAACAATAAAAGCATTTGAACATGTAAAACACAATTTACATGAGTAAAATACAGGTGTAAGTACTTGAAATAATAAGTAAATATTTCAAAAATTAGCTGGTTAATCGTAACAAGGGTCCCGTTAGGGCATATCTTAAAAATAGAAAGGAGTTGCCAGAAAAGTGTCCATGTCACTTTTTACAGGGAAAGTTACATTAATCGGATCAACAGTCAATTGTCATACTGTTATTCGAGTCTGATTTAGCGCATAATTAACCATATTGTTCCAAGTTACATATACATTATTAACAATATTGTTGTCACTATCATTATAACGCCAGCATTGCTGAGAGTCACATGTGTGCTTTAAAATATAGATAGATGGCACCAGTTTGTCAGTAATTTTCATATATTTGCAAATAAAGTTTGTATCTTTGATACTGAAACCTCTTTACTAATGTATCAATATACAGGGTGTCCCTTCTTATTAAAAATAAATGAACAACGTAAAAATAGCACAAGTGAAATGCATGTGTGAATGACGATTTTTTCAAACGTCTGGCTACCTTTCCTTTAACCCTTTATATCCTGAATTAATTTTCCAGCTACTTTTTAGATGCTCAGAATCCTCGATTATTCCCACCAGTTATTTTATTTTTTTTTTTGTAAATATTTCCTTATTATCTAATCATAGCATTTTTGCGATTCAATTAGGTGAAAATTTCTCATTTGAAAAACCGGTGGTAACAGATTAAAAATTCTGTAAAAGGCGCTCGTCGCGAAGGGGTTAAAGTGGTACTTATAAATGCCGTCAGGATAAAAAGGGTTAATTCAGTCTCTTCATTTGCTTCCCCCCCTTTTTTTTCTCCTGTATGCTTAAACTCGCCTTGATTCTCATTGGTCTTATCCGTCACGTGGGGTATCTTGATTCCGCTGTTTGTTTTTCAACACTCACCGCCATTCCACCTTGGCAGCGAGCATAGACGCTTGCATACTGATATGGCCTAAACACTTACATCTGTTTTTAATCTTGGCACTGATGATGGAGCTTTAGAAGCTCAGAAACAGCTGTATGCTATTTTCACATGCATTTTATATGTGCTATTTTTACGTTGTTCATTTGTTTTTAATATAACGGCACAAAGTTCAATTCTCCCATTTTAAATATCATTTCTTATCGTTGGCCAATAGCTAATTCATAAACTGTTAGTTTTAGAGGTATAGTTCCAATTTCAAACATGTTTGAAGCATTGCCCTTCATCAAATGAAAAATCATTAACGTCAAAATAGTTAGTTTTTAAATTAGTTACGAAATTAAAATTCTATACAATCCCTGGGTTCTATAAGTTTTATTTAGAAAAACTTTCTCTGTGCTGTAAGAAATAAAACGGTAAAATTTCCACTCTTCTACGACCAAAACTTATCGAAATATTATACTTTGAATTTTATGTATTTTCGGCGTTTCTAGCGCTGAAAACGCATTTTTAAAACTAACTGTTTATTAATTAGCTATTATTCAATGATAAGAAGGGAACCCCTGTATTTTATTATATGCATAATAATAAGTTTATTACTGTTACTCTATTTCAACAAAACATTCAACTAAAAACACTATTTTTTCCTATTCAGAAATTCAAAAAAAAGTACTTAGACATTTAGACAATGATGTAAAAACTTTATGTCATAACTTTGGAGCATTTCATCTTTATTGTTACATCTCAGAGGATGAAAGTTTAACAGGAAGTTGCTGAAAGATAGAATGAACTTTAAGCCAGTCTGTGTCTATTCAGAGAATATATTCATGTTTGAACAGTGGCTTTAAACTTTCCAAACAATGTTACACAGGGATCGATACGCTTACAACGAAAAGTATTTCAGTCTGAGCAAACTTCGATAATGATTTCGCAAATCAGTCAAGACATTTCAAAGCCATACTATAATCTCTGGTTAATTATGTCCTTTTTTTTTTTCAAGAACATAAAGATCTAAGAAAAGATACCTTGCTCTTTATTTGGTATAAAATAAAAGGAAATAATAACAAAAAAAAGTATTTAGAAATTTTCTAAAAATAAAAAAAAGCAAGCAGGTATTGTTTAACAAAGGCCTGCCTCTAATTATCATCATTTGATTGCAATTATTTTGGAAAACAAAAAATACAATAAAATAGCAAAAGATTATTTTCAAATAATTTTCAGGAACAGAATCAGTTTCATAGTTGCAATTTGCAATAAAGTTTTCTTTCTTCTTTTACTGAAATTGTTTGTTTTATAACATATATGAAGCAACTGGTCATATATATATATATATATATATATATATATATATATATATATATATATATATATATATTTCTGCTAATGCTTTAAATATAACAAGCACCAAATTTAGAACGGTCGTTTCATTTAGTGTCAAGAGTTACATCAAGTATTTTATTTAGGTGTTTACAAAGGGAAAAAAATCTTAGCTTATACTAGCACAAAAAAGCAACTCTATTCCTCTGAAAGATTGTTTTCGAAAATTGTTTGAAAATTAAAGAAGCTTTATTTATAATATCTCTGTTCTGTACTGCAAAACACCTATTCTTTCACTTATAAATCTGGTGGATCTGGAGTACTTTTTTTCCCCAATTTTAATTATCGAAAAAATTAAACATTCAGATAGTGTTCGCGCATTTAGGAAGTGCAAAAAGCACTGTAAATGCGGAAATGTTCAATGTGAAGTTTTTAATAAAAAAAAAACATGAGGATGAGATTTAAATATCTATCTAAAATTGCTACGAAAAGTAGGGAATACGAAAAATATTCCGAAATCAGAATTATGTATGCAGAAAACAGCATAGCTATATGGCTGCCAACTTCGACGCTTTTTTAAAGTCAAGTAAACATATTTGAACCAGGATTTTTACTTAAAATATAACATAAAATATGTACTGCGTTTTATCAAATAAACACAACACTAATTTTATTGAATAAGTTTTTTGATTCAAAATATAATTATATGTTTTTAAAAGGCGTAGAAGTTGGAAGCTATGTAGTTAAAACATACATACAGCTAGTATGTTCATAATATGTCCCAATCATTTCATTTAAAAAACGAACTTCTTAAATCACATTCTTACATTTTTATATGCTCTATAGTTCTTAAGTTGATAAAGTTAATTCAATAAATTTAGCCTTTTTTTTAAAAAGAAAATATTTATATGTAAAAAAATATGTTAATTTGGTATGATAACATAATATAACTAATGAACTTTTTATATTCTTTTTGACTAATTTATAAAAATAATTTACGCCCGTAGTATGTCTCTGTTCTTTCACCAAAGCAGTAAAATACGCTGCATTTAATTTAATACTCGCGTTTCTTCTATTTTGATATATTTGTACTTCATTTCAAAATAAATTACTTCATATTATACGCATTTGTTCAAGCATTAGCCGCATGCTTTTCTGTATGTTAGCTGCTCTTATGGTATAATGCAGAATAATAGATATAATGTTGATATGATGCAGAAATATCAAATGAAATGAAAAAAACTTATTTTTCATTTTTGACAGTTTACAGCTGAATTAAGAAAGTAAAAATCGAACATTTTCATTAATATTATAATAATAATATAAAAATAATCTACTTTTAATTAATTTTTCAATTAATTTTCGTTCTAAGGGTCCGGGTTCGATTCCCGGCTTGGACATTTTTCACACTGTCGGTATTACGCTTAGATAGCAATGTTAAATTCATATGTTCATTAAAAAATACTTCGATTTAACTTTTATTTTACAGAAAAGTAAATTTTATAATTAATATTTCTATGTACATTTTCCGATGTGAATTTAAATATTTTTTCTAAATAATATTTAAACGCGGTTTTAATCAGTGAGGTAATATAACGGGATTATTAACCGCATTAACCCTTTAACGGATAAAGCATTTCAATTGCTAAAATGTTGAAATAAATGATTGACACTGGAAATTATGAGCAAATTTATTTCTATATATAAAAAAAGCGATATTTCACATATATAATGAATGGGAAACATTTCTATTAAAATTCTGCTGTCATTGTTGAATTTCGTAATAAAAGTTTTGTGGTTTCCTAAGGAAACCAATGAACGTTAAAGGGTTAATCGAGGGACACATATATATATATATATTTGTTTGATTCAAGAGAAAATAATCTATATATATATTACACTATCGTACGTTGCACAGAAATCGCGATTATTTGTTAATTGTTTAATGGCAACGCCCGGATGAACGCATCTCATTCGTTATTGTGTAAAAGTCCTTTGGCAGGATTTAGGCCGCGGTAAATCGGGTTTATTTACGTTTCGCCCTTTCGCTGCAATTATGGAGCTTCAAAATATAATTAGAAATGCCTGTAAAAGATCTCGGCGAATGCTTGAAAGTGAAGAAGAAGCCGAATTAAGAAGAGAAAATCGAAATAGATTGGATCGAGAACGCCGTCAAACACAGAACGTAAGCGATCGCCAAAATAGGTTTAATAATCGTCACATGCACGAACGTGTTGCTTCTGAAATCCAAATTATTGATTTAAACCTTCCGAAACATAACCGTGGGACTCAATCTTATACCGATATGCCATTTAGGTTCGACCGTAAGAACGTCCCCGACCTTTTCGTTCTTTAAAAGAAAGTGTAATAATTTTCCCTGACCGTTTCCTTTTTAAACGTAACTGTTATACTTTTGAAGTTTTAGCTCTTATTTAAATTTTTTACAAGTTTTTAGTATAAATAAATATTATTTACTCTTTTTTTTATAAAGTCCAGTCCACTGTTATATTTTTTAATAACAGCAACGCCGGGCAGGTCAGCTAGTAAAGTGAAATTAATGTTGGACTGTTATTTCATGAGAAGGCATGAATACGAAATTACTCCATAGTAAATGAAATAATGAAAATAAGCTTATATTTATGTTAAAAGCTTTATATTTATGTTCTGTGTGTTATCCAAAAAAAAAAAAAAAGATTTCTTATTAACATGATAACACAAATTTATTAAATAGTATAATATCATACAAATACAGAATACTGGTAAACACACCTTCCATGAAGACAGAAACTTGAATAGAAGAATTTACAAATCAGTTGATGAAACATGTAGAATTGGATAATAATGCTTTTTAATACACTGCTCAAAACAATTAAAGGATATTGCAGTTTTAGGTGGATTTTGTACCTTTGAAACTTTTTAGCTGATTGATACATGGTCGACAGACATAGTAGGTTATATGAGAATAAATTACACATGTTTGGCAGAAAAAAATGCATTTTATTGCGCATTTGTGTACAAAAGGAAAAAAAACACAATTTGTGCATATGAGAAAAAAAGAATAAGAAAAGGTGTTTTCTTCAAAGAAAATCATTTTCAGTAGGGGGTATGGTTTCCACGGGCGGTCAGCAACGTTGAACACCTTTGAGGCATAGACTCAATGAGGCTATTAATGACGAGTTGGGGTATTCTGCCCCACTCTTCCAGAAGAGCTCTTTCCAGTTCTTGGAGAGTTTGTGGGGGTTGTTGGCGGCCAGAAACTCGTCTTCCTAGAGCGTCCCAAACGTGCTCGATTGGATTCATGTCTGGAGAACACGCTGGCCATTCCATTCGAACGATTCCTTCCTCGAAAAAGAAATCCTCCACCAGGTTTGCACGATGTGGCCTGCAGTTATCGTCCATTAAAATGAAGTTATCTCCGATTGCTGCAGCGTAAGGGACTACAATAGGTTTGAGGATCTCATCCCTATATCGGCGACCAGTCAGAGCTCCATCTCGAATGATGTAGAGGTCAGTGCGCCCGTCAATGGAGATGCCACCATACACCAACACTCCTTCACCGCCAAATCTGACACTTTCGTGCACGAACGCAGGATTATTCCTACTGCCACGGTCCCTCCAGATGAAAATACGCCTATTATCCGGATGCACAGAAAAACGGGACTCGTCAGAAAACAGAATATTGCTCCATTCATTTCTTCTCCAGTTGACATGCTCGGTTGCCCACTCCCTGCGGTCGCGACGATGCCTTGATGTTAATCTAACACATACCATCGGTCGGCGAGCATACAGACCTACAGCATGGAGCCCTTTTCGGACAGTCTGAGTTGAAATCGTGGTGCCTGTAGCCGAGCGAAGGTGTTGTTGGAGAAGAGTAGCGTTCATGTTTCGGTGTCTCCAAGCTGTTAACGCTAAATACCGATCTTCATTGGGCGTTGTTGCCCGTCTACGACCTTGCCCTGGTCTTCGGCCTGCACATCCACTCTCCAAAAACGGTTCCAGATCCTGGAAATGATACTTTGTGACACTCCAATGGCTTGCGCTACTTCGGCTTGAGTTTGGCCCCCATCTAACCTACCAACAATTCTCCAAGCTTCTGAATCTGTCAAATGACTTCGCTGAGACATCGTACTCATCGAAACAAAGCAATCACTGAATGCCGATCATCCTTGTCTTCATTCTCTTTTATCCAGTTGAAAGTCAAATTTCATTCGCTGCCGCTGAAGCGACGTTTTTGACGTCGAACTCAAAATTTGCATACTCCACAGTTTGAAAACCAGAAAAATTTGCATTTGTGATTCTCTTCTTCTATTTTCGGCAAAAAAAATTTCGTTTATATCTTTATTTTATATAAAACTTCAAATATCCTTTAATTGTTTTGAGCAGTGTAGTTTTAAATGAAAGTTTCTTTGAGACAACATTTCAGATAACTATATAAGATTTTTATAACCCTATACCTCTTAAGCTTCGTACACAACTGAAGTCATATCACTGACTGCGTGACAGTTTCTTTAGTAGAACAAATCAGAAAGCGTACATGTTTGGTAGTGTCATCTGGCGTCTGTTTCAACAAACAAAAACTCTCTCTCAAACAATTAAAAATTGTTGAATATGTTACATCAATCAATCAATCAATTTTATTAAAAATCACTTTTAATGTTTATCAGTTATTTGAGCTTTTTAAAAATTCGTTCTTTTTTTTTTTCGTATGTAACAATTCAAATAATGTTGTGATATTAAAAAGATAAAAAATTTTGGAATCTGCTTAATATTGTCTTTAACCGTATTTATAATCAAATTTAAAATTAACGTTAATCTTTAGATTATATGCTGGAAGTAAACGTTTCAAGACTGCTGCACCAAATTGTAGAGTATTCATCCACAATACGATGAAGTAATATTTGTATATATGCATATATAAGCGATGAAATAGTATTCCTATATTTAAATAGGACGTCTCATAACTCATGGTACTAATTTTAAAGAATGGTAGAGCACATTACAATAAACAACTGTTGCATAGGAGCACAAGCTCACAATCCATTTATTCGGTCAAAAATACAACGTGTCTCACTCCAGGCCGAACATAATTAATGTTGATAACTTTATCGATTTTCAACATTTACCTCGGTTTGTGTCAAATGCCATAACGCCAAGAAAAGGTAGTATGCAGTATTTTGGTAAATTAAACACTATGTACGGGGAATTAATGACCTTCGGAAGTGTGGAGCGTCCAGTTCAGCATTATTTGGATATGGATGGTTGTCACGACTCCTAATGATATTGTTACCTTTCATATACAGAAAGGTAAGTTTGTTGCAATTTCCATTAATAAATCTCTATTATTGTTAGAATTATGAACGAAAATCAAAGTTCAGCCTGAAATGAGACATGTTGTAATTTTGACCGAATAAATGGATTTCGACCCTCATTTACTATACAGCAAGAAAGAATAAACATGCAAAAAGCATATATTATGTAAAACTTTCCAACACATTCAGAATACTGCGACAAAATTTCGCCGTTTAATAAGGCAAAAGATTATGTCTAAATAAACAAGATCACCCAGCCGGAGCACCAACCTGTGAGGGTTTGCGGCGTAAAACCTCCGGCGGTAGAATCCCCTTCACCACCCAGCAATATCACAGCTCACAGACGAACCCGAAACAAGGGTTGCTGGAATTAAATCAAAACAAAACAACAACACCCCACCAACTTAGTGAGAAAACTCTGCTTCACGCAGGGAACTAAAAAAAATAATAAACGAAGCGAACCGAAAACAGAATACTACTAAAGCTAATTTACAAACTAAGAATTATAAGAGACTCTAAAAATAGATTTGTTACAATTGTCTCACTAAACCTAATTCTAAAGCTAAAATAAACCAAAAACAAATACATAGCCTCCCATACAAGGCAATTACTCTAAAATACAATTACCAATTATATAGCTACTGAAATCACAAAATTTACAGCAAAACAAAAAAAAAAACAATAAAATTACAGAGCATCTCACCACGGAGAGTTACAGTATATTACAAATGTAACATGAGATGTGAGCAGATAACTTGCTACCCATATACATACACAACTGAAAATGCAAAAGCCAATGTATATCAACAGAATTTACAACATCCAGTTTGATATAGTTTAGCTCACCTCCGCAGAAACCAAGCTATCAAATGAGGTCTCTTTAAAAATCACTCATCAGCCATTCACTGACCGAGATCCAATGAAAGCACCACAGCTTACAAGATAGCAATAGTCCATAACTGTAGTTAAAGTAGCAGCCAGAATTGAATGTCAATGTTATTTAACAAGTAAAGTCCATATATGCCACAAAAGTCAATTGCAGGAATTAATTCCAGCATTAAAATCACACTGAAAAGTATGAAACAGGAATAAAAGCATTAAAAGAATCATTCACAGTTAACGTTCCAGAATATACCAGCAAACCGACTGCAACAGTGACAGCTGAAGAAGAGCCAACTCAGTAAAGCAATACTCTAACTAAAGAGTAGTCGCACAGCTTTAACTAAGTAGAAACATTATCACTGCAACTTGCAAGGATTTAAAACAAGTACCACTGAAAAGCTATGACAACTAATTAGTCTTGGAAAACTGAAGAGCAGGTGCATAAAAGAGAACAGTCCAACGCATTACAAAAGCTCATTCTATCAAATGGCTGAAGTAAATGAGTGAAGTCCGTCATGTCCATAGTCTTAACCGCATAGTCTTAGTCGCATTAACATGTGTAAATGATGAAGGATACTACATGTAATGATTTATACTGCAACATCACTGCAACTTGTTGAAGAAGAAAACCAGCTGAAAGAACATTGATATAAAGATAAACATGAAAGTCATACTTGAACACCGCTTTAGCAAAGACTTAACAAAATAAAACTAAATCTATGAACTCGATAATGATTAACGTGCAAAGGTTGGAAATGGCAACGTCCCAATTCACAACTAACTTATAGTTCATAAACAGTAGTTACACCATGACTCAATTAAAACTTATATCTAATAAAAGAATATAAATCATTCAACTTATTATAGTTTAAAGTCAGACGAGCAAAATATTGAGGATTTAAGATGACATTTTTTTTAAGTTCCACCTTACAGATTTATCTCTGTCAAAGTGAAGTGTTCTGGCATTAAAGAGCATTTACCAAAAATGAAATGAAAAACATCTCCTTTCTTGCCACAGTCACAGAGGTCATTTCTACGTTTTCCTATTTTATAGAGGAAACTTGGAAAACTGCCATGACTAGAAAGATAATAAACTAAAATTTGTTTTCTACAGATAAATTCAGTGTTAACCTTCTTTAAGACATTATAGGTATCCCTACCATCCGCTGAAGCTATCCAGGACTGCTGCCAGGTATCAATCAACTTATCCCGATAATACGGTTTCAGCAAAGAGACTGGATATAAAATTTCAAGTAACGGAGCATGAGAGTCAGCAGAAGTGGCCCGCTTTGCTAAATCATCTGCCCTTTCATTACCATGTAACCCGGCGTGGGCCTTTATCCATCCAATATAGATTTGTCTGCTACCAGCGGCCAGAAACTTTTTATAAATAGCGTGTTCTAATTGATTGTTGGGAAAAACCCTAAATATTGATTTAACAGAGGAACTACTATCCGAATAGATACGAACTGAGTTATGAACTGAATTTATAAACCATTGTAATGCATTATCCAGGGCCGTTAACTCGGCCTGATAAACAGAATTCAGACTTCTTAACTTCACTTGATGATCATATATGTAATCGCCCTTGTGAAAGACTGTAAAGGCCGAACCCACGCCATTGTTCATCTTCGAGCCATCTGTGAAAATTATAGGATCAAACGAAAAAGGAACTTTATCAGTTACTGGATCCAGCTGGTAGACGTTCTTTATGTTCAGATATTCAGTAAAGTCAAAGGTATGCATTCGTGGCATAAAATCCGTATTCTTCAACGTAGTGTCACCAATTTTAATACTACCCGTGCTTTGCATAAATGCGAGTTTCTCTGCCTTATTTTTCAAATTATAATAAATAGGAGGTATACCAGATAGTACACAAAGCGCTTCAGTTGATGTTGATCTATAAGGTTTTAAAATCGACAGTAGGCCCATACGTTGGCACGAACTCAGTCTTTTCTTAGCCGGGATATGTAAATCATTAATCCATACTTCGTAACCATATGAGATCTGTTTTTCAATAACACCAATGTACCATAATTTTATATAGTGCGCTTCCAAACCTCTATGACGACAGCCAACTTTCTTCATGTTAATAGTAAACTCTAGAATCCTTTCTCTAACATATTCCAGGTGACATAACCAATTAAATCTGCTATCAAGGACCAAACCAAGATACATTACCGAGTCCTCCACTGTGACAGAAACGCCATTCAATTTAAAGATTGGACGTCTATTTTCTAAATTAAAATTTCCAAAAAGCATGGCTTTCGATTTTTGGGGACTTAGATTTAAATGTAAACTTACCGCTACATCACTGAATCTCTCAAGACAGCTGTTTATCCTATGTTCTAGCTCAGCCCTCGTATCTGCTCCCTCCAGGATCACAGAATCATCTGCGTATGACACAATGTAACGTTGATGAACCCTGTAAGTCTTGATTATATTATCAGCTACAATAGACCAGAGGAGGGGCCCGAGGCACGAACCCTGCGGACACCCTTGAAAGGCAATAAACCATCGTATACCATTTGAATAGTCAAAACCGATAAGGCGATGACTTATATAATTCTTTAAAATGTCTTTCAAATAGTTTTCTATAGGTAACTGAGTGATCAGTGTGGCAAGAACTGCCCATTGCATAGCATCAAAGGCGCCCTCGACATCTAGGGACACCATTGCACAATATTTGTAATCCAACAGTATTTCTTTGTCATACTTCTTGACCTGCATGACTGCACTCACCGTGCTTTTGCTTTCTCTAAATCCGTACTGATTCTGTGCTAGAAAGCCCAAGGTCTCCAGCTTAGTTATTATCCTCGTCTTAATCAGTCTTTCCAAAATTTTTTCCAGAATCGGAAGCAAAGTAATGGGTCTGTAGGCCCGCTGTGAATGAGGCGGGCCTAAATAAACAATTTGAAAAACGCATGACATACTTCAAAACTCAATTTCAGCAATTACCATCTATAATCGGAAAAATATCCGAATTATTTTGTGCAGCCCTGAATATGATCTATAGATTTGTATGTATACTGAATAGTTCCGCTAGGAAACGCATAACATTGTTAAAAATTCTTCTTCATCAATTTCCGTCGATAAGCGGAAATGTACAAGAAGTCTTAAATGCAGCTCTATATATGATCTGTAGAACTTATACACATGAAGTGGTATAGAAAAAATAGTGAAATTTAAAGACGTATACCACAATTCAAAACGCACTTCCGGCAATTATTGCTCATAGACAGTGTAGCCGAATGCTTTTGTGTGTGATTGTAAATGATCGATAAATGTTATGCAAACCCTATTGTATAGTAAGCATCTTCTAGTGCACTTCAATGATGTATATCGATTTTAATATGTTTGAAATAGTGTAACGTATTAAAATACAGGGTGATTACAAATGAATATCCCAACTTTGAACGGCTATTAAAAGAAAACAAAATAAAGGTACGACCTTGTTGTTAATCAGAAATCAAAACTAACAGTTGAAAGTTTAAATTCAACACAGTTATAAGTGTTCAATGTGAGCCCGTCTAGAAACACGAACGATATCGAGGCGGTACGAAACTCATCACTGACATCACTCCATGTGATTTTTTTAGTGGGGCCTCATCAAAAATCAGGTGTTTGTTCCACCGCTACCAACCGACGTTGACGAACTTAGGACACGCATATTTACAGCCATTCAAATAATCACACCAGACATGCTGAATAGAAATGTGGGGTGAGTTATCGTACCGCCTCTATGTCGTTCGTGTTCTTGGAGGGACTCATATTTAACACTTATAACTGAACTGTGTTGAATTTAAGCTTTCAACTGTTATATTTGATTTCCGATGAACAACAAGGTTGTACATGTTTTTGTTTTCTTTTAATAGCCCTGTAAAGTTGGGATATTCATTTGTAATAAGCCTGTATATCACTGCAAACGATTTCCTCTCCATAGGCTATAATGTAACGGAATTCTTATGAGTGCGCCTGTAAGCGAACTACAAATGCTACACACTTCATTTTTAATACCGAATATGCCATCATGAACTTCAATAACATCTATTAATTACATATCAATCCCAGTATATTTACGCGTTGGAAACCTGGTGCCGAGACATCCTGTATATCATTACATAAACAGAACATAAGATATTCTGTCCAATGTCATCAATGAAGAATGCGCTTCTGTTTAATCTTCATTCATTTATATCAGAATAGAATTTTTCAAGATTTATTAACTTTTAACAAATGTGTCTTTAATTACTTTTTAAAACATACGCTTAGGATTTATTTTGCACGAGATATGTGATTTTCATAAAGATTAAAAAATCATTAAGTAATAAATTTAAAAATTTGAGATTGAATATTTTCAACCACCTTTTTTTTTAGATAAAATAAAATTTATTTCGTGTACCATAAATTACAATTCTTATTTAAATAAATTAGTGTTATTATAATAATTATACTACTACTACTACTAATAATAATAATAATAATTATTATTATTATTATTACTATTTGCATTTGCATTTGCTGCCCATGATTTCTGTTTAAAAGGCTGAAGTTCTGAGTCATATTATAAGTTATACAATATGTGCTTCTTTTAAGTATTCTTCTTGTTTTTTTCTTCTTTCTTACAGTATTCTTCTTTTGCATCTATTTCAGGATCGTTTGCGGGAGCTGCCACAATGGCATCTGGCAACCACGATGAAGTGGTACCCGCTAGCACTGTATCCTGCTATGTCTTTGCGGCCGTTTGCCTGGCACTTCTTCTGCCCCATCTGGTGGCTCTGGGTGAGTGACACCTGTTTGAATCATGCTTTCCAGATATATCTATCGATACATGAAGTCTGTTATTTTGTTTATTTTTGAATGTTTAACTATATTATGGAAAATAGCTAATCCATCTCCATTTCATCAGCTAACTTTTATTATAGATTCATGCTGATAAATTCTGTAAAAGACAAGATTGAGCGCATAAAGTAATGAATTCAGTGTCTGAGGGTATTGGGTACCTTTTGAACATTTTATTATTTTAGCACTTAATAATATATTATTGACATATTGTGAAATGACTTTAAGAAGGAAAAGGATTCAATAAGGAAAAAATACAATTTTTGCAGTAAAATTTTTAAAAAAAATTATAAAAAAAATTTTTAGAAAATTTTAAAATCACAATTCTACAAATTTAAAACATCTTTTGTTGCATACTTCTCTTCTGCCCCATCGGGTGCATGGCTTTGGATGAATGAATAACACTATATTTTTTAGGATTTCATCTAGGATTTTAATCATATGCATCTCTATGCTTTCAAAAAATATCGATAAATGCATTAAGTCTGTTAAAAAAAAATATTTTTTTTAATCACGGGCGCCGAAAAGATGAAATAAAGTAAGGAGCAATAATTGAAACAAGTGTGTTCCACAACCTCGTTTTTTTTTTTTTTTTTTAATTGATAATATAAACATGAAATAAGATAATAAAGAATTTTTTGTCAAAACCCGCCGTCCTCCCACTCCATGCACATGCACGAGACTTTTTTTTTAATAGACAACATACTATATAGAAATTTCACATTTAACAATTATTGAATATTCGAAAATAAGCTTCTAGCAGAATTTTATGAAAAGGAGAATTTAAACAGCAATTTCTTTTTTCGTCATAAGTGCTTTTTACCCCCTCCCCCTGAACAACCCGTTTGATATAATTTTCAAACACATGAACGTATAAAGAAAAACTTAACTAAAAATTAATTTATACGAGGCCTTCAAAGGTGTGTGTGTGTGGGGGGGGGGTGTCATATGAACCCTGTTGAGTTTTTCCTTGTAGACTGTTAAAATATACTAAAGGCAATATTAATCTTTATTTTAAACGATATGGGAGAGTTATTCGGAAAAATAATGTCCTTGACTGTGGTAAAACACAAAAATCAAGGGTCGACAAATATACACTTTTATTGAAAAATATTTCGCTGTCGCTATATTTAGTAGTTAGGCACATTAAGGCATTTATCGTAACGATATATAAGTGGCTTGTATGCTATCATCAAAGAAGATGGCTACCTATGAGTTTAGCGCCGGTGTTATGGCATCATTTCCCTGGTACCGCAAACAGGAGGGGGGGGGGGAGCCAGTACAAATTACCAGGCACGATTATCCGGACTGCCTCCGGTCCTGTTTTTAAATACAAGGGTAACGACACGAGAAAATATTTTTACGTTGAATGTTTAAGAAAAAAAAACTAACAAGGTAAAACATATTTAAAAAATAAAATAAAAATAAAGAAATAAAAAGCAGGACTTGAGTCGCATAAGTTGTGCATGTCTGATAATATTATTTATTACTCGGTCTAAAGAAAAATCGATTAACATGCTCGTAATTCGCATGTCTCGTAAAAATACTTCTATTTGTAAAATATGTTGAAATGGTTGATTGACACCAGAATTTAGAAACAAATCTATTCGAAAATAAGTAAAATCTTTTCTTCATGTACCTGATAAAAGGTAACTTTTCATTCCAAAATTCTAGTGCCAATGTAGCATTTAAGGATTAAAATTAAGTTACTTTACGTACGACACCACTGTGGTGTCGCCGGACGGCAAAGTATTAATAAATTGTCAGCAATAAGGCAATTATAGGGTGGCTAAGATGCGGAAACACCAGATATCCCCAATTTCATAGGGCCCCATGTTAGCCAAAAATTGACATACGTCCGCGAGGTTTTTGATCACTTATGCTATATATATATATATATTATTAATGTAATGATGTTTGAATTTTGGGCAAATGTTTATTACTTTTTAAAAGTTAATTATTTAATGTTTATTTTCTAATACCATATACTTTAGAGATCACATTCGAATCCTTACCAGGGTCCTAAGTCTCTCTCTCTGCAGTCCTGCTTTTACCTTGTCATCGTCTTCCAAACGCAAACCACTCAAGAGTATATTTCCATGTGACATACCCTTTGGGGCTGTTAACTGGAAAGCAGGCCTTGACACAGATTTGATTAAACACAACAATTTATTTATAACAGTAAACAGGTATTTAAAAACAGGACAATTGCACCATAATTTCTATAATTCAAATACAACATTTGCTAAATGGTACATACATTAAAATCGTGAATTTACAACCACAGTTAAACATCAACGTTTCATTTCGCTTCTGCGAACGTCATCAGGATGTTACAAACAAGTCGAAAATGTCAAAATGAGCATACACGTCAGAGTTCTGGAGAAAACATGATCGGAGAGTGCGCAAACGTCATCAAGTTCCCATGGTATGGTATAATACCCCCCCTCCTTCAGCTCAAAAGTTTGTTTATAGTTTAAAGATCAATTACAGAAGTATGCATTATGTTCCGATAATATATGAAAAATTAAAACAAGTGCTTCAGACATTCAATATAAAATTAGTAGCTATCCCCCCTCCATATCTTATACAAATTATTAGTAGCAATATTGATAAAATCCAGAATCTTCAAAAAGCCGGAGTTTATGAAATACCGATTACCCTCCCAAATAACGAACGGTTGGTTTATATCGGTGAGACAAAACAAAAATTTTCAGAAAGATTAAAAGAGCACAAGAGAGATATTTCACAATCAAAACAGAGTACAGCTCTCGCAAGGTTTTATTTTTCGAATGAAGGTAGCAAAATTGGTTTTGAAGAGGCTAGAATCATAATCCCATGCAAGAATTCTTATGTTAATAAAATTTTAGAGTCCCTTACGATTATTAAGCTTGGGCAGTATACATGTAACGATAATTTATCCTATAACATTCATAAAATCTGGCATAATATGTTATAATCCATTAATACAATCTGCTCATTTTGTCTTCCAACCCCTCTTTTCACTACAGTGGTATGATCCACTTGGTTACCATGGGAACTTTATGACGTTTGCGCACTCTCCGATCATGTTTTCTCCAGAACTCTGACGTGTATGCTCATTTTGACATTTTCGACTTGTTTGTAACATCCTGATGACGTTCGCAGAAGCGAAATGAAACGTTGATGTTTAATTGTGGTTGTAAATTCACGATTTTAATGTATGTACCATTTAGCAAATGTTGTATTTGAATTATAGTAAACAGGTAGTTAGCAGTGAAGTACCAATTATATATAATACCGAGAGGAGGAAATCCTTTCCCAAAACTTATTAAATTTAACTCACTTAACTCGGCTACAAATAACATCATCGTAATTCGTTCTACAGGAGACTAAGAAATTCACTTTAGCTGATAATGTTACTACAAATGGAATCTCGTGGATTCCCTCGGCTCTTTACTCAAGTAAGAAGCTCAACTTCTTACCAAATTGGCGAAAACTCACAACCGAAGATTCTATTTAAACCACTGGTCGGAAACTCCACTTGAAGTTAACACGTGGTTCAATTAGCGCGAGAGAACTACTGTACACGCGAGCGAGATGTGTTTCAAATCTTCTGATTCCATCTACTACCGCACTATATATTAGCTACTACAGATCCCCAGTTACATAATTTGCTTATTGCAAAAATAATTGTGATAACCAGATTGCCGAAGATACAGGATGGCACAGGGAAACGGGAAATTTTGAAGTCACTCTCATAAAAGTAAAACAAAAAATGAATTTTCAAATTGTATTGCTGAAAAAACGTAAATTACATGCCATTAGGCGCCCCAACACAAAATATGTCAATTTCTAAAAACAATGCCCATAAGATGACGATCGTTAGATGATGACCATATCTGTAGATTTCAGTTCCTGCACAACGTGAATGTTGTAGGAGTGAAAATTCAAATCACCATGGAGTATTCCGCGGACGGTTGTTCGGTTTAGATTTAGATTAAATGTTGCTGCGTGTGTCTTTGGAGAACGTTATGGCCTCTCTTCTATTGACGCGCAAACAGCTTCAAAGTTTTCTAGGGTTCTCTGAGTTCATACATCTCCTGATGCTTTTTTTTAATAGCTGAACCCATCTACTCAAAATTCTCAAGCTATGTCTTGATGGCGTGGCATGGTGGAACGCGACTGGGACATCCTGAATGTCCGACGTATTGTAATGACGTCGAAATTCACTGCAAGCATCAATCAGACTGTCACCAACCTTGTAAAATGCGCAAATGCACGTTGTGAATCGTCCCACTGATCCATGATTACTAAATAGCAATCAGCTGTGCACGAAGGATTTAACTCCCACTTTTCCGCCAGCTCCGGAAGGATTACCACTACTGCTTGCAAAATTTCCAGTTTCCTAATGCCATCCAGTACATGCGTACTTTGTGAAACTTAAGAAATGGCAGATTATGTCTCATTCACGCACAAATAGTACAATTCATAACACCATGATCGCATGCAAAATCTTAAAACTCACTCCTCCACTAGAGTACTAAGAAAAAAGAGTAACTAGGCACTTTGCCGCACACGTACAAGAAAAGGTGAAAGTTATATGCTGATCAATTAGAAGACGAATCGCTTCATCTTTCACCGCAGATAGATGGACCTTTCTCGCTTCACCGCGCGCGATTCTTCTGACTCAACAGAGCAGTCATCTTCTATCCCTTCTGTCACACATAACAACTGACAAATTTGACTATGGATTTCTGATGTTTGCATATTGATTGCATTCAAAAAACGAAACACAGGATAAATTTCACAAGCGGCGGGAACTTCTATGTCTGAACACAGGAGTACACGCGCAGGATATGACAATACTTAGGGTACGTGCGGTTTTAGTTTTGCAACCGATTCTTCCAAATACTTATCGTCACCTTATTTAATCAGAGATAACTGTTACAAATTCTGCAAGCCAACTATTACTTATTCAAATTTTAATTGCTTAATAGGCGTATAACCAACATAGTGAAAAAGTACCCAAGCATTACTTGAAGCCGGGTCATAAGATTAGCGCACTGACGTTCTACCAACTGAACCACTTGGGAACGATACTCAGCCTGGAACTTTTTCACCATAACATGTTGGCAGGGCTACAAACGCAGCACAAGTTGGAATATTTTCCGTGAGCCGCCAACCCTGGGGCAAACACGAAATCAAAGAAAATCCAGCATCGACAAATGAAATAAATTCATATTTAATACTTGGAAATTTTTCCAGAGAAAATTTCTCACGTCTTGCATTCATAATTATTCAAATTTTAATTGCTTAATAGGCGTATAACCAACATAGTGATTCACTATGTTGGACTATGTTAAAATTTGAATAATTATGAATGCAAGGCGTGAGAAATTTTCTCTGGAAAAATTTCCAAGTGCCAAATATTACTTTTTGTAAAATAGTGGTGATAAATGTAAAAACCGTACGCCCCTGGGTAGCCATACCTAGCGTGTGTGCTCCCGTTTTAAGAATCATTAGCACACGATAACACGTGTCAGCTTTACACCATACAAACTGTATATGACGTACTCTTTAATCACTGGAGACACGATACCGTACGAGCTCCATCCTTGGAATGCAGAAATTATACCGCTCCGGAATATATTTTCCGAGTGACATTCATAAATACTCGTATGTCATATTATTTGTTCAAAACTATATACTATATCATCAGTAAATTAACGTTTTGAAGTATACCAAACCCTGGTTAGATTAATTTCATTTCACATTTCTTGGAAACAGTATACAAATTTCGCAATTAATCTTTCTTCAAATCCATATAAAAATGACACTGTCAATAACAGATCATAATTTTATAGCATCTTCAAAAAATATTTAGGCTGATGAAATTTCTCATTTCTTCCGCTTTCGAATACTTTTGGCAGTAAATATATAACGTTTACATTTCTAAGGCTTCACATAAAAATTACGTACAAAGGCAGAAAAATTTGAAACATATTATTAATCATTCTTGAAGACGATAAAGATGTGTCATATTATTTCCTAAAATATATTCATTTAATCTTCAGTATTTTATCTTTAGCTAGTTTAAGTTTCTTGAAATCAGGTAAAGGAATTTCATTGATATTTCTCGCAAATAACAAAGTAGTATATTAATCACACTTGAAAGCCATATAAATATGACATTACCAACGAGGGCATAAGAAAGAAAGGGGCTCAGTGTACTCAATCTATTTTCATTCAAATAAATACAATTATTTTAAATCACATGAGCTCATATATTACTCCGTCGCCATTTACTTCTTGTTGAATTTTAAAAACGCTCAGTTCATTTTAAAACGCATCATATTTTAAATGTAAATATTTGTTAGTGCTTTTTCAGTATGAACGTGCTATTTTTTAATACTTTAAAAATAGATTTTTCTTATGGTGCTTCAGAATAAATATAGAGAGAGATAAATTACAAATGTATATTTTTTACCAAAGAAATAAACATACACTTCACATTTTATTTCACTAAATAACTTTTAAAAAACAAAACAAAATTTAAATTTTCTTATTTGTAAGTTATGACAGTCATCGCATTCAAAATACTTGTACAATTTTAATTTTACGGACAAAAATTTCTAAAGGATTCAACAACGGAAATATGTTTACTATGTCTTATAAAATATATGGAAATTATTATTAATCTTTCTCGAAAACGATATACATTGTAATGTTATTTATTTTCTAAAATCATAGATTAAATCTTTTGTAAATTAGCTATTCTAAATGTATTTATCTTTTACTAGATGAATTTCATGCTACATTCCTTGGAGAAAGTATACAAAATATACAATACTTCTAAAAGTCCATATAAAAATATCATTACTAATAACAAATCATATTTTTTTCGTATCTCCAAAAAGTGTTCATACTGACGGAATAACTCATTTCTTCAGCTTTTAAAAATGTTTGCAGTTCTTGTACATATTAATGTTTATATTTCTATGGCATGTTTAAATGACATATATAAATGACAAACAAAGTGGAACTTTTTCAAAATCAAAGGATATTAACAATTTGGAATTAAGTCAAATTTCATTCACTAAAATAAAGGAAACCTTACTAGATTTTCAAATAACTTTATTTATGGTTAAATTTTAATTTATTCTGATATGGCTTGAAAATTTTTGCATTATTTTGGCAAAAAAATAATAAATAGGTATCTTCAGGGCTTTACACATTTGAAAAAATCTGGCAGCCAGGTATGAATTCTAGTCGCCAATAAAAAAAAAAAAAAAAAAAAAAAAAAAAAAAGAAGAAGAAGAAGAAGAATAAAAATACTTTTTACCCCGCTATTGATTTTCAAAAGTACAAATGTTTTTTTGTGAATTAAATGAGAAAAAATAATAACAAACACAGTTTAGAATTATTAGCTATATAGCTCAGAATAGTACTTAATTAAAAAAGATAATAAAACTAAGTTTTCTAAGGAAACTTATCAAAATTATATATCACTGAAAAAAAAAAGGAAATATTGTAAACTCTGAATAACCGACATGTTCGGGAAATGCTGATTGCCGAATGCTTCAAAAGTCCGAATAGTTGAGTGCTAGAAAATCTATATCTGATAAAAGAGCATCGATAAAATAGTAGAACCGGAAAACGATTTTTTGCCTATCTAGCCTATCGAATTCAGTCAAATAATTCTGATTTTATTATTTCAAAATTTGCACTTAATGAACTATCTTAGTTCTGTCAAATTAAAAATAAACGTTTTTTTTTTTTTTTTTTTTTTTTTTAATATAATTTCAAGTTTATTTCTTAATATTTTGTAACTTTGCAGCATCTATAATGAGACATCTTACAAAAAAATTTAACTAAACATTGTGCCGTTCACAGTAATATACATTGCTAAAACAAACAAAAAAAAAAAAAAAGAATGAAAAACATTTTCCCGCGCTGGAATTACATAATCGGGATGTGCAGCCGGCTGAGGTTTATTTTGATCCAACGATCTGCGATAGGAATTTTTTTTTTTTTTAAAACCTTACCCTTCTGAAGTGCAATCAGTGATTTTTTTATTTCCATTTACTTCAGATTGTAATCCAAACAATGTAATTATAAAATATTCTTGAGTAACAACCCAGTACCATACACTTGTCTCCAAGACAGAGTGACGTTGTACGTGTGTGATGCAAACAGGTGTGCTAAACGCCAAACTTTTTAAGCGGGGAAGAAATATTTAAAAGATGCATATTATTTTTATTAAAACGAATTATTCTTGAAATGTTAATTAAGTTTTATAGATTTACTTCGAATGCTTACTTATAATCACATATATGTTATTATTCTTTAAAATGAATGTGGTAGATTAATCAGTTTTCATTCTGAACACAAAAATCTGGTTTGAAAGTTACAAAAAAGCGTTAAGCCTTTTTTAGCATTGCATCCAATTTTTAGATGTCACACAGATTGGATTGACAATATTTTTTATTGAAACTCCCCCCCCCCCCACTCTCTCTCTCTCTCCACATTCTAATCACGTGACATGCTAAGCCGACTAGAACAGAAAAGAATGGCGTTTTATGTGCATGAAATGCAAAATGCCTTTTAAACTTGGCGTTTCCATTAAAAGTACGAGAGAAGAGGGAGATTAAAGCGCTTGCTGCCCACACGAGTAGGGGTGTTGTAGAGACAAAATGTCGTTTGTGTTCATTTTTTAGTTCAATTTTTGAAAAAAAGAAAATAAATAAATAACAAAAAAGTCAGATTAAAAAAACTTAGTGGCCAGATAAAAAAAAAAAAGTTGGTCGCCAGTGGCGACCTGAAGACCGCATTTGTCAAGCCCTTGGTATCTTAAATGTTAGAATATTTATATGGCCAAAAATCTCATTAGTGTGATTTTTGGCTGATGATTTTCTGCTGATAGGTGAATTTTAAAACTCTCATTTTATGCTCAATTTGAATTTTTAATAGCCACTGATGTATTACAGAATAATAATTAGTATAGATGTGCACAAACTTTATTGGAAAATAAATAGGATACGGCAGTTTTTATCAGACAAGAACAAGTTATAAGGGACAGAAGTTACAGGGACAGTAGTGACATTTTTTGCAATTTTGCCACTGCACTTAAAAAAGAAAATTTTTGGAATGCTGTATGCACTCTTTTCAAAGACGTTTCAAACCTATGATTAAATGGCTAGATATTGGTTAATCTATAAATATCAATATTTAAACTAACAATGAAGACAATAGTGACGGTTATAAAGGTAACATGTACCTTTTCCCCATTCTTTTCACCCAGAAAATCTCCTTTGTGAACTAACAGCAATGGCGGCTTTTTTTTAAGAACAACATGTGCTCTTCTACTGGAAACAATACTGAAAATGACTGCATGCTACCATCTAGTGGAAATATGAGGAAATTTATATACCGGGACAGCAGTGACCAAAAAAGGGAGGGACACAACTTTAAACAAGACAAAAACAAATATTACACATTTCACTGATATGAAAATTATATTGTTATGTCCCATGAGATTCATATTTGTAATAAATGTATTGGATTTTTAAATTATTTAATATTTAAATTTCATTTTAAACACACACATATATATATATATATATATAATATTTTCACAGTAGAAGTAATATAATATTGTAGAACAATCACAGAGAAACATTTTGTCATTAAATGAGAATTTATACTGCAAAGAAATGCCGAGAGATATATTGGGGACTGAGAAATCACACTTACTAGATTTTAGCCCTTATGGCATTATATAACTAATTAGATATTATGTACTTTACCTTTAAATACGAGATTCGGTTATTATTTTTATATGAATGTGCGAGTTATTTTCTGGTCTCTGTGCCTGTGTGTATGTAATGTATCCTGCGTATTTCACTTATATCGTCTTTCGATGTTAATAAGTAGATGTAGTCGTGGATCGTTCGTTATAAGTAAGCATACACAAACAAAGTCATTTGGGAGAACTGACCTTTATTCCTTCTTCAGTTTCATGCTTTTCCTGTCAAGTAAAAAATGCTACAAATCGCATTCTTATATTACTAAAAATTCGAAGAGAAAATTTAATATATTGGCGTAAAATACTGAAACCGTATTCCTTTCACCACCGTTTAAAAATCGCAGCGAATATGTAATATGAGTCTTCTCTTATTAGATGATGTCTATTCCAGATTTCTCGAAGGAAAAAAAAAACAAAATTCGTGTTTAATCTTTCTTGAAAACTACATAAAATTGACATTTTCAGTAAAAAATCATTATTTTATCGCAATTTCAAAATATATTCTTGCAGACGAAAGTTTTTACAGCACTTGTAAATATTAACTTTTACATTTCTAAGGTAGCATTACGTCATAGAAAAATGTCACATAAAGACAATAAAAATAAAAAAAAATTCTCAAGACAAAAATACAAATAATAAATAATTTACTTCAGTAACAGATATTTTATCTTGTAATAAATGTATTCAAATAGTTAAATAATATTTCCCTCTACTTTTGATAAAAAAAATTGTGTTTCTTAAGTCAAAAGAGTGAAAATAGTTAAAGATAACTTAATTTTCTCTATAAGAATGTTTCAAATATAAATATTTAAATACTTGTTTTTTTATTATAAAAATGCTACGTTTTAAAATTAATATTCTTTCTGCTCTGGTATTGCAAAATAAATAAATAAATAAAATATATAGTCTTTATTTTAAAGAATAAAAATACACTTCATTTAAAAATTATTTTTATTCATTTAATATTTTTAACAAACAAAGTTAAAGAAAAAATATATAAATTTATTTATTTTTTCATTTTTTCATTTTAATGGGAATGATTGCGTTTAAAAATAATTTTAAAATTTCAACATTTACTCATAAAAAATAATAAGTATACATCCGGTGATTCCTCTTTAGTTTTGTATCTGAAAACATTATCACTCTTAAAACGATACAGACGTTTCATACTATTTATTAAAAAAATTACACATCTAATATTCAATAAAATAACTATTTTACTTTTATTTTCTTATCTATACTTTGTGTTTTTCTGATCTACAGTGATTACCTTTAACAATAAGCATAAAATTTCAACATTTACTCAGAAAATATTAATTTGAATCAACTTCATTTTTTTTTCCTTAGAAAACATACTAAAAACTTTATCAGTCTTCAAAATGTTACAGACATATCACGCTATTTATTTACAAAATATACATATTTGAGCTTCAGTAAATTAGCTTTTTTAAGCTTACTGATCCCCGACGGGATATATTTCATTTCACATTCCTTACAGAAGGCGTACAAAATAAGCAATCTTTCTTGATGCCTATATCAATATGACATCGTCAATAACAAATCATCAGTTTATCGCATCTTCAGAAAGTATTCAAAATGAGAAAACTGCTCATCTCATCCGCTTTCGAAAATTTATAGTATTTCGAAAAACAGTTTTCATTTTCTTCCCTCCAAAGTTCGAAAATATTTAAAAATAAAATAAATAAAAAAATAAAATAAATAAACATTTACGAATAAAGAAGAAAATTTCATTCCATCCTATAAGGAATCATATCAAATTTTTAATTATCGGATTAGACGTGCTTAACAAGATGACAATTCTCTTCTTCCATGCCCCCACCTGTACCTGACTAAACCCCATGTGATTGTTTCTTATGGAGACATCAAAAATCATGTATTCCCGCTCGCTATGCCACGTGTTTTAATAGAATTGCAAAGAAGAATCAGACGTACATTCGCTAGAATTGAACGCCAGATAATGAGAGGATAATGAAAATAACTTGATTTTACACTTAAGTATGCCATGTCACCAAGGATGCACTGAATACTTCTAAAATTCAACAAAACTTGAAGTGATTATTTATAGGGTGGGTATGAAACAGTCTGCTGTACTCGCAATTTTTTTTAATAGTACCTTGTCGAATAACGGAGAGAATTATGATACACCCTGTATTAACTTTTGCATTTCTAAGGCAGTACTGCTTTATCTAAATATGGCAAAGAAAAATAAAGAAAATTAGAAAATCTTCAAGAGTTTACCGGCAGTGAAAGATATAAATAGGAATAATTAAAAATTTAGCTGAATTACACTAGCTTAAGAAGAGGCTCCCCGATATGGCTTAATTTTTCGAGCATATTCGGGATTTTTTTTCAATAAGAAGAAAATGGCGTTCGGCATTGAATTTATTGTATTTTCGTCTGAGTGTGTGAATATTGTCATATAAAAATGTTGATAAACTTATCCAAAATTCATTACTCAGGGCATGCACAATGAGTCAGTGCAAGTAATAGTGCTGTTAATAATGATTTGAAACAAAAAAATTAGATGGAATCTTAAAATATATCGAATTAGTTGATTGCCAAACCACAAATTGATAACTTAAAAAATTTCATAAAATGGTGGTTGTTTGAAGAACGAGGTTAATTTTTGGCACTTAGTTTTCATTTTCAAAACTTAAAAAAAAAAATCCAAATTATATAAAAAAAAAAAATGAAGATTTTTCTTCCAATTAAATGTTCCAGTTTAATTTGAAGAACCAAACATCTATGGCTTGAACGGTTTAAGTATGAGAAGATATACCAATTAAAAAAACTTCTTTCAAGGAAAATGCGTTTAAAGTTTTATCACGACTTAAATATTATATGGTTCAAACAGGTAACGGTGTACGGATATAGAATTAATAAGTAAATGAAATAGTTACACATTTGCATGACATTTTAAAAAAAAGACAGACGTTTCTTAATCTAGGAAAACATACATAACAAAGAACGGAACTATACAATAACATCTTCCGATTTATTAACGATTTCGGAAAGCATTCTTTTTCTTTAAAAACATCAAACACCAATATATTTTCAAAATTTAAAGAATTACTTATAAAAACAAAGTTTCTTTTGCTGCCACTGATTTACGCAAACGTTTCCGAGTAGTTTTTATAATGAATTAATCAGTTTTCTCATCTCGGAATATAGGTATATTTCGAATGCTATCCATTCTCAAATAAGCATTTTCATGTTCAACAAACAATTTCTACAGACATGATATATTAACAGCAGTAACATTAAAATTAATATTATTTTGTTTCTCTTGTATGTATAAATTCAATTGTGCAGCTGAAAGGGTTTACTTGAGAATGGATAGCATCGAAAAATCGATATTCCGATTTGAGAATACCAATAAAGGCACTATAAAAAAACTATTCGAAAACGTTTCCGAAACTCAGTGACAGCAAAGGAAACTTTGTTTTTATAAATGTTCCTTTAAATCTTGAATATATATTTGTTTTTGAGGTTTCTAATGATAAAGAACGCTTTCCGGAATCGTGGGTAACCCAGAAGAGGTTGTTGTATATTTTCGTTTGTGGTTATATTATATTTTCGTAGTTTACGAAACAGTTGAATTTTTTTTTACATGGTATGCAAAATATTGTTATAAAAGTTACATTTCCAAGTTCAGAAATAATTCTGAAATTAAAAATTCCAATTAGAAATTATTCTTTTAGTCACTAAAGTGGTCAAAAGTACTCGGAATGATGGCATAAAAAAAAGGGATCAATTTATTGGTCAAAATTTGTTGCATCTCCTTCAACGTGTCTCCTCCGACTGCAATGCACTTCTGCCAACGTTTTTTCAAATCATCAAAACATGCCTTAAAGTCGTTTTTGTGAAACCCCTTCTAAGTTCCTAGAGAATTTTCATTCATCGAATTTATGGACTCAAGACGGTGACAATGAAAGAGGCAATTTCAACCGTGAAAATAAGAAAAAGTCACACGGGGCCATATCAGGTGAATGCGGAGCTTGTGGAGCCGTATTTGGTGAATGTTTGGTTAAAAACTTACGAATAATAATTGCACTGTTAGAAGGCACATTATAGTAGAGCAAACCCACAAGTTTTTTCGCCACATTTCAGGCCGTTTTCAACTTATTGCTTCTCGCAAACGGTGCAAAACACTCAAATGATAATTTTTATTGACTGTCTGGACAGTTGGTAGAAATTCATAATGCTTAATAACACGACAATCAAAGAAAAAAGTCAACATTACCTTTAATTCTTGAGCGACGGATTCTCTTACCATATTTAACCTTTTTATACCAATCAAATACTGTTGTTTTTTATAAATAATCATCTGTACTAGCCTTTTGCAACATTTCAAATACTTTTGTAGCGGAAATTTCATTTCGAAAATAAAATTTAATGCATGTTCTTTGCTTAATAACATTTGCCATTTTAACAAAGCAACAGAATGAAAATTCTTATCGCATTAAAAACAAATTTATTTTCAAACGATAAAATTAAATTAATTCCTGACTATTGCCAGATGCTTATAGAAATCGCAAAACTGTTTCAAAATAGTTTGCAGACGATATCTATTATAGATGTATTTTAAATGAAGCATTTTGGAAACTTTTTAGCTCACAGGCTATCAAAGCCTGAGAGCTAAATGTGCCCGCCGGTTCTGTATGTACGTACGTAACACGATAGCTCTTGATAGAACTATCCGATTTGCTTCAAATTTTTTGTATAGGTTCATTCTGATAAGGTGCTTCCCTGATTAGTTTTGGGGGTTCATTGATTAAGTATAAAGGGGGGAACGGGGAGCTAATGCCCCCTAAATTTAGATAAATGGGTTTTTCATGCAGAGTTATCCGATTTGTTTCAAATTTTGTATACATTTGTTCAATCTAATAAGGCGCTTCCCTGTATTTTTATTGCCGGTTTCTTTATTTTTCGAGGGGCATTATTCTTTGAAATAAGAGTATAATATACAATTGGCTGAATAGCCTGTGAGCTAAATGCTATCAGTTTAACTGGGCAGTTTTCTTTTTATTTAGCTCACAGGCTATCAAAGCCTGAGAGTTATGTCCGCAGGTTCTGTACGTACGCGATAACTCTTGATAAAAATATCCGATTTGCTTCAAATTTTGTATGCAGGTTCATTCTGATAAGGCGCTTTCTTGATTAGTTTTGGGGGTTCATTGGTTAAGTATAAAAGAGGAACGGGGAGCTAATCCTCCTCCTTAATTTAGCTAAATGGGTTTTTCATGCAGAAATGTCCGATTTTCTTCAAATTACTTATACAGGTTCATTCTGATAAGGTGCTTCCCTGATTAGTTTGGGGGGTTCATTGGTTAAGTATAAAGGGGGGAAAGGGGCGCTAATCCCCTCCCCTTAATTTAGCTAAATGGGTTTTTCATGCAGAATTAACCGATTTGCATCAAATTTTGTATATAGGTTCATTGTGATAAGGCACTTCCCTGATTAGTTTTGGAGGTTCATTAGTTAAGTATAAAGGGGGAACGGGGTGCTAATACCCCCTTAATTAGTGTGAATAGCATGTGAGCTCAATGCCATCAGTTTAATTGGGCACTTTTCTTTTTATTGATCACTATAAATAAAAGGAATCTGTTAAGTGTTTAATGAGCTAAATTATTCTAACATTAAGAATAATATGTTTATCTGCACAGGAAACAAATTTAAAACACAACATAAACATCCAATTTTGTTAACGCCGAAACGTTCAATAAACATTTTGTAATATTAACCTTAAAAAGTATCGAAATTGAACAAATATTTCTTGCGTCTTAAAAAGCATCGATCTTGATGATACTCTTAGATTTCCTCATTCTTATCGTATTATAAAGTTTGACAATACTCATAAATATTAATAGATACAGCTTTAAAGCAGCATTCAAAGTTTACGAGGCTACAAAAGTTGGAATTTCCCCAATTCATGCTAACAAGAGAAAGGGGCATATGAAAAATTAAAGATATGATTTGTGGAATATGAAATGATGGATCGTACAACAAATGTAGGATAGAAATTTCATATCTCACACAGTTTTTTTTTTAAATTTTGCATTGTGAGAAAAATTTAAGAACCATCTCAGTTAACAAAAATTCATTAGCTAGTGAAAAATATGAAAGTATATAATTTGATAAACATAACGCTCTAGAATTCCGCATCTTAAACCATTTATCTAAAATAATTTAAAATATTGATTTTGTGATAGTGGCATTAATAGTTAGTTTGAACGACTCACTATTCTCATAAATATTATTAATAATTTTTCTCATAAATTAATCAACAATTATTCTAATGTATAATTTTACATAAAATATATATTTCTAATAGTAGTATAATATGTATATATATAGAGAGAGAGTATGGAGGTGTGGTGGCGTTGTATGGCTAATAAAAGTGCAATGGTTAATTACAAAAAAAAACATACAAAATAAGGAGAAAAGGTGAGATAGTTGGCTATCCGTTTATTTTGCATCCTTTCATTACATGTTATTCTTCTGCTGATTTTGTTCAATTCATTTTTAACAAAATTCGTTTCATAGCATTTACTTTTTGATGTATTTCATTTAATTAGTTTCTTTGATTTGTTTAGGACTATGTAACTTTAATCACATAAATCGACACACTTTATTATATCTATTTTTTTCTAATAACTAATAATTAGTAATTGTTCTTGCATGATTATACTTACTTTTTATGAAATATAGCAAAGAAGTTATTATTACTTGCTTATAGAAATAATACTATTATGCAACGACAATGTATTGATTCATTTTTTTTATTACTAAAATTTACATAATATCAATTTAAATAACGTTTTAACATTCCTCTAAACTTTTCATTCATTATTTACATTAAATTTTCTTATTTTGTTCATTTCTCATTAAACACTTTCTTTAAAAATTAAAATTCCACTTTCAATAACTAATTTATGTTATAGTTTCTTACCCTGATATCAGTTGGTATATCCATAAATTAATCTAAAATTTTTTATTTACCTGACTTTAATACTCTTCTTGAACAGCCAATAGGTGGCAGCATTGTTCCATAATGTTGCTTGATTCTGATATGGCGCTTGTGTGAGGTTCAATTTGCTCTCCTCTTGATATCCATCTAAAGAATTAGTAACTATTGTATGGCAACATGTGAAGTTTCGTTGTGTCATCATTCACGGCTTTTTTCGTTTAGCCTTTTCTTTTCCAGTTTGAGTGTGGGGAGGTTATTCTTACTTATATTTATATATTTTTCGTTTCATTTTCATTTTATCTTATTTCTGGACTTTGTTTTTAATGTAATGCCCAAATTTTGTACAATTTTAACTTCATAGTTTGTACAAAGATGAAATCATACATTTTTTGTTGAATTTATTGTGATTTGGGCTTGACAATTCCTGCCATGGTTCCACAATAACTTCATTTTCATCTATTTTAAAATTTCACTTTATTTTTAAATGTTAATTTTGGATACATTTCATTAAAGATTGGCGTTTCATCGTTCCGGTTTTTAATTTTCCTTTTAATTTTCCCTCCAAGGTATATTACATTCTCTTTGTTTTAAATTCTATTCATTGTTTTTTCTCTACATATTTATGGATATTGTTCAAACAGGTACGTGTTCATTTTTCATAATTAAAGTATTATTTATTTATTTCATTCCCCTCCCCCCCCCCATGCTGTATGATGTTTCTGTGATGTTTTAATGGTTATATATATATATATATATATATATATATATATATATTCTATTCTATTATAATATTAATTATAAAATATATTAAATGTATATTTATAATACATACATCAGTATTTTATATATATATAAAATTATAATATATATATCACAATATATATCATTTTGTTATATATATATATAGTAATTCTAATACATAATTATTCTAATATTCTTATAAATTAATCATAAATTAATGAATAATTATTTTAAAAATTATTCTCATAAATATTATAAATCTCAAAAATATTATTAATTACTGATATCCATAATTATTGTTTGATTTAATTGAAAATGATTGAGTGAGCCCCTCCCGTAATTTTTGAACTGCTAAATAGTACTTGTTAATGCTATTTTTAATATTAACTAAAATTTTACTATTCAGGCAACTTCCATTAAAAACAGATCAGAAAAGCAGCCTATGTGACGAGTGATGTTAACAGTATAAAAAATATATTTTCATCAAATATCCCTTACGTTTCTGAAAGTATTAAATCTAGATGACATTTCTGATTACCTCAAGTCTATTTTATTGCTATTTTTCTTTACAATAGTCATAAATATTAATACAGACAGCTTGAGGGTAGCATTATGTTTCACAAAGTTGACGAGGATGCAAAAGTTGGAATTTGACCAAGAATTTATGAGGGCAAGAGAAAAGGCGAATGAAAAATTAACGATATGCTTCGTGGAATGTGGAATGATGAATAACTCAACAAATCTTGGATGATTATTCCTTATTTACCGCATTTCGATTAAATTTGAAAATTTAAACAAATACAAGAACCATTTCTATATTTAATATACAGTATGCCCACTAAAGTTCCTTGCCACCCTCTTAACTTCTGAACGGCTGTTGCTATATTCATAAAAGTGGTGTCTAGGTATAGTAAAATAGCCACGCGCTACTCAATGAAACCGCCTATGGCACCACCTGGTGGAAAACTGCGGAGATAGCATTCCTATCTCGAAAACGGAAAGAGATACGGAAAAAAGTGAGTTACAAAGCTGTAGAGCATCATCGATTTAGTACAAAAAAACACCCTGTGGACATTAATGCGAAGAATAGAACGGTTAAAACGTGCATTTGTTTTTTCGTGAATTCCTACACTGTGACGTGACAAAACGATCTTAGAAAGAAAAAAAACAACCAGTTATGAAACAGCAGGTGTATGCGACCCCTCCACAAACATTACAGGACCTTAAACGACGCATTTCAGACGCTTGTGCCAACGTGTCACCATTTATGCCCCAACGTGTGCAACGTGAAATTCAAACAAGGATCCAAATATGCATTGCAGCTGGCGGTGAGAAGTTTGAACATCTAAAATAAAGGTATACTATTATAACTAGTTGTTTTTTTCTTTCTAAGATCGTTTTGTTACATCACGGTGTAGGAAATCACGAAAAAACAAATGCGCGTTTTAACCGTTCTATTCTTCGCATTAATGTCCACAAGGTGTCTTTTCGTACTAAATCGATGATGCTCTACAACTTTGTAAATCACTTTTTTTCTCTCTATCTGTTTCCGTTTTCGAGATAGGAATGCTAACTCCACAGCATTCCACCAGGTGGAGCCGTAGGCGGTTTCGTTGAGTAGCGCGTGGCTACTTTACTATACCTAGACACTACTTTTATGAATATAGCAGCAGTCGTTCCACAGTTAAGAGGGTGGCAAGGGACTTTAGTGGGCATACTGTATATATACACTGCAAAAAATGATTGTTGATTTTACGGTATAATACTGGCATCCCTGGGATCCTGCTGTGATGCCAGTATTGTACCGTAAAATCAACGATTATTTTTTTCAGTGTATATATATTAGAAAACAAGTCTTAATGATAGATTGCATTTATGCTCCACAGTAGTAAAGATTAATAAATGCTTTTTAACACTTTGCCACATTGTTGAAAAGTATTTACTATAAATTCGGTTTCTCTGCCTGTATGTCTCAGGATGCTCTAACTCGAGTAAATATATGCGGATTGCAATATATTTAAAATGAAGTATGGTATTGGTTCGAAATTGAAAATTAAGTGTGTAGCACTTAAATTTCTTTTACAGGTTCTATTTCAAATATATTGAAATTGATATACATCTCTCAGGTGTACTATAAGAGGCTTATTATAGAATAGGATGTTCATAGCATTTTTCGTTCATTTACAGGGTCACACAAAAGAATTCGGTTGCAGTACAGTCTATAAAAAATAATTGGTGGACGTGCGTTTTTAATTGTGGTATGCGTTTTTAAATTGAACTAATTTGTTGCATATTAATTGATGTGTACATACTCTATAGGTCCTATACAGGGCTGTACAAAGGAATTCGAAAATATTCCCGCTTATTGACTAAAATTGCTGAAGGGAAATTTTCAACTGTCTTGTGCGTTTTCTTACATGACTAAATTTTGTCATATTATGTAGTATATGTAAAAATATATAGATCACATACAGGACTGCAGAAAAGAATTCAGATTTTGCTTCTTTCAGCTATAGATGACAAATGCTGAAATTGGATTTTCAAAATTGCTACTCGTGTTTCCAAATTGTTTATTTAGACATCATTCTTCACCTTATTAAACGGTGAAATTTTGTTACAGTATTCTGAATGTGTTGGAAAGTGTTTCATAATCTATGCTCGATGCATGATTTTTATTTCTTGTTTTATTTTTAAATTAAATTCAGGCTAAAAACTCATTAGTTAAAAATACTCCATCAGAAATTTTTGAAACTTCTTTGCAAGCGTATTTCACGCATTGAAAGTGAAAAACACACCTTAAAAATTTAATTATATGTATTTTGTCATTTTGAATTTTAAACAAAATCTAGCATATTTTATTACCTATAGCTTGCTTTAATTTCTTACATAAACGAAGCTATTGTGAGTGATTCTTACAAAATATTGTAAGGTGAGTGAAATTTTTGTGACATGTTATGAAGTTCAATATTTACAGAGAGTTATATTGAAAGAAAAAGTTCAATTAAAATTGGTCATTTCCCGTTATATAATTTATACTTGATATACACATTTTATGAATGAATATGTTAGAAGTAAAAGAATAGTACACTGAGAAAAATGACACTTTCAAATCTGAGTAAATCGATGTTTCCTTTTTTTATGAAACTTTTTGTTTCAAATAGGACGACCCAATGCTTCCCAATTCTGAAATATCAGAAATACTTAGAATATTTAAACATGGGCATACTCAAAATTGAGCACATATAGAGGTCAGTTCATACTCATTTTTGAAACATGGACATACTCAAAATTGATTAGAACCAGTTCAAACTCATTTTTGAAACAATGAAATACTCAAAAATGAGCACACAGAAGTCAGAGTTCATACTCATTTTTGAAACATGAACATACTCAAATATGAGCACATGATGTTTTATTCTAGAGTGTGTGCATGTTTTAAGAAATGAGTATATACATGTTTCAAACTTGAGTAATTTTGATTTGGAGCCATTTGGACTATACCACATACTTATATTTCAGTAATTTTTTGCTCAGTTTTGGAAATGTCGTTTTTAGAGTGTACGTAACCCCTCTCCCCCTTCCTCTTTCTGTGTGTAAATGTTTCAGTTTTTTCTGTATTGGATACTTTCATTCTTATTTTTACACTCTTTTATCTAAGTCCACTTGGTTCATATATGCAAAGAAGTAATTTTGTATTACATTTTTCACTCAGTTCCTAATAGGCTAGAATTATAAAATATATATATATATAAAAATACAGTTTACGGTGACAATACAACATTTTAATATCTTTAAAACTTAATTATAAATTAATAGCTTAATTTTAAGGCATTTTTTCGTCAGCCGAGCGCAGGTGATAAATCGGCCAATATTCTTTAGGATTACAACTGGTTACGAGTTGCAAAAACAATGGATTTAATTATGCGCCAATCAACTCTCGCCAAAAATGAAGCTGCAATAACGAAATATTTTAAACACTATAAAAAAATATATAAATAAAAAAGAGTGTAATATATATTTAAAATATATACGCTTTAATCAATTAATAGTTTCATATTAAGTAAATTTTGATTATACGTTGCGAGATCAATTTGGAAATTAAAAAAAAAAAAAAAAGATAGTTTAAATAATTTTGTTTTCTTTCATGTTTCCATATCTTGAAAAAGAAACACAGCAAAAATTACAATCCTTTTTAAAAAGTTCACTAGCTAGCGCTTTCTGCCAAGCGTTAAAAAAAAAAAAAAAAAAAAAAAAAAAAAAAAAAAAAAAAAAAAAAAGTGGGTGAAAACGCCAAATTAATGTATTATGACGCATTTTTTTTAAATTATGAAATAGGACGGGATTTTCAAGATAAAGATTGAATGCTTACAAAGGAGTATATATTAAAATACTATTCTTACTTTTATACTTAAAATGTTAAGTAAAATTCCATCATTACTGATGATTATCTGCGTAAAACACATTCGAAATATAAAAGACCATTGTTGTTAACTGCTTATAAAAGCTATATACTTATAACAACAAATATTACTTCTTTGAGCAATTTTTAAAACAATTATATATAGCTTAGAGTAAATATAACTTAGTCAAATCTAAATGACGGTCGATTTATCAAAAAAGAAGGGATTTATTTACATATTTCTAGAAGAATAATTACGAATTTCGGTAAAGTTACATATTTAATGCTATTCTGTAACAAATAGCGTAAACCTACACTCTAATAGCCGTGGTAGTTATTAGTGTTAGTGAAAGTTATAACGTTAAGTAAAACTCTAGTGTTAATGATGATTATCTACAGAAAACGCGTTCGAAACACATCAGTGTCATTAACTACATAAAAACTATATGTTTCTAACGGCAGATATTCCTTTACGTCTTTGAGAGTATTGAGTCTTAACGATACTCCTGTTTTCCTCAAGTTGATTTTATTATCATCTTTGACAATACTCATAAATATTAATGCATGCAGCTCTAGGGCAGAATTCAAAGTTGATGAGGCTACAAAAGTTGGAATTTCCCCAAGAATTTATGCCGGCAAGAGAAAGGGGAACGAAAAATTAAAGATATGTTTTGTGGAATATGAAATGATAAACAAGGCAACAAATCTTGGATGAATATTTCATATTTACCACATTTCATTCAAACTTTTCATCATACAAAAAAATTCAAGAACCATGTCGGTAATAAAAGAAACATTCATTTCTCTAAAAGAAAGAAAGAAAAAATATATATATACTAGGGGGCCTACCCCCTGCGAGCTACGATCGCCAACCCCCGCTCAGACTTTGAGGCATCTAAAAACATGACAGCGTGTTTAATTTTTAAAATATTGGTAAATCTGTAATTGGGTTGCCATGCTTTTAACGTTTTAATGGGGCATTTTTTGATTACCATGATCTCATACACAGCTGTTGCGGCAACTGACGACTGTTTTCGGGATTGATAAGTAAAATCAATTACACCTTGAAAACCAGCTTGTATAAAATGGTTAGGTTTAAATTGTGGCTACCTCTCGGAATTTTATAACAACGATCTGTATTCTATTCTTCCTTTGCGTTTAAAGATGAGAAAAATTCCATCTGCTTGTGAATAACATTAAGAACCACGGTATTGAAAAGTACTATGTTATACACATTTTCATTAACAGGTTTTAATTTTCTCTCTATTTTAGTGCACCATCATGCATATTATCATGTTATTTTAAATACGTAAATTATTTATTTTAATTAATATGTATATACGAATTTTCTAATAATTATGTATCATACAAAATTAATTAAATATTTTGTGCATGCATGCCTGCATTTATTCGGCATCAATTGATGAGATATTTAAACAAATTTGCTATCCGCGATAATTTTGCACCATGTTATGTCACTTGAATAATTGTCCATAAGAAAATCGGGTACTTTTCCAGTTTAGGATCCTTTGCTTTTAGGTTTGGCGTAATTCGAGCTTCAAAAGGGGATAGATTCGTTAATATGCATAGATTTGTTGCCAAAAGTTATGAAAACAAACCCAATGAACTTTTGGTGCTTTTCTATTATAGGGGTCTTTGAGGCTTTTTTAAAAAGCTTGGAGGAAAAAACCAAGCAGGATATTTTATTCTCCTTCCGTTCAGTTGGGCAATTATTATTTTATATATTCGTTTCAAATATCCGAATTAGTGATTTTATAAATTCGTATAATTAAATTTTACAAAAAAATAACAAAATGATATCAATAAATATTAATTACTATTAATTCCTTTCCCCCCTATCTTTTGCGTTTACATAAATGACGTCATTTGGACGAATTTATTCAAAATATTTTCAGTTTATAAATTAAATTAAATGCTGACAGACGATTGAATCCTGACGATAGAAATGTGATTTTTTTTCAAATTTTCCTGAAAAACATAATTTAATCACAATCTTGTCTTCATTATCGATTGAAATGAAAGATAAATTCAATTTCAATTTGAAAATGACGAATAAAAAGAAATCAATAATCCCTAGCGGGATCCTTTTCAATTTTTTTCCCTTTTTTGTCACAAAAAAAACTGAGTAATTAGTTGCCATCATTACAGAAATGTCATTAAAATTAGAAAAAAATTAATATCTCGAAAACTAATTCCAATTTCAAAATTCTATTACCAGTTTTGACATCCGCGGATTTTTATGGACAATTGGTATTAATTTCACCATCAAGCGTTTAATATTTTATTAAAAATAGCCCTGAAACATAATCAGTCGTTTCATAAAATCGTTTCATAAATTCGTTTCATAAAATCGTTTCACAAATTCGTTTCATTAGGATTTTATATATATAGGGTAGATACATTCTTGCTCGCGAGATAAATAGTCAAACGGTATAAAACTAATATAATAAAATTTTAACATAATTCGGTACCTTTTGAACTACACTGCTCAAAACAATTAAAGGATATTGCAGTTTTAGGTGGATTTTGTATCTGGGAAACTTTTTAGCTGATTGATACATGGTCGACAGACATAGTATGTTATATGAGAATAAATTACACATGTTTGGCAGAAAAAAATGCATTTTATTGCGCATTTGTGTACAAAAGGAAAAAAACACAATTTGTGCATATGAGAAAAAAAAGAATAAGAAAAAGGGTTTTCTTCAAAGAAAATCATTTTCAGTAGGGGGTATGGTTTCCACGGGCGGCCAGCAACGTTGAACACCTTTGAGGCATGGACTCAATGAGGCTATTAATGACGAGTTGGGGTATTCTGCCCCACTCTTCCAGAAGAGCTCTTTCCAGTTCTTGGAGAGTTTGTGGGGGTTGTTGGCGGCCAGAAACTCGTCTTCCTAGAGCGTCCCAAACGTGCTCGATTGGATTCATGTCTGGAGAACACGCTGGCTATTCCATTCGAACGATTCCTTCCTCGAAAAGGAAATCCTCCACCAGGTTTGCACGATGTGGCCTGCAGTTATCGTCCATTAAAATGAAGTTATCTCCGATTGCTGCAGCGTAAGAGACTACAATAGGTCTGAGGATCTCATCCCTATATCGGCGACCAGTCAGAGCTCCATCTCGAATGATGTAGAGGTCAGTGCGCCCGTCAATGGAGATGCCACCATACACCAACACTCCTCCACCGCCAAATCTGACACTTTCGTGCACGAACGCAGGATTATTCCTACTGCCACGGTCCCTCCAGATGAAAATACGCCTATTATCCGGATGCACAGAAAAACGGGACTCGTCAGAAAACAGAATATTGCTCCATTCATTTCTCCTCCAGTTGACATGCTCGGTTGCCCACTCCCTGCGGTCGCGACGATGCCTTGATGTTAATCTAACACATACCATCGGTCGGCGAGCATACAGACCTACAGCATGGAGCCGGTTTCGGACAGTCTGAGGTGAAATCGTGGTGCCTGTAGCCGAGCGAAGGTGTTGTTGGAGAAGAGTAGCGTTCATGTTTCGGTGTCTCCGAGCTGTTAACGCTAAATACCGATCTTCATTGGGCGTTGTTGCCCGTCTACGACCTTGCCCTGGTCTTCGGCCTGCACATCCACTCTCCAAAAAACGGTTCCAGATCCTGGAAATGACACTTTGTGACACTCCAATGGCTTGCGCTACTTCGGCTTGAGTTTGGCCCCCTTCTAACCTACCAAAAATTCTCCAAGCTTCTGAATCTGTCAAATGACTTCGCTGAGACATCGTACTCATCGAAACAAAGCAATCACTGAATGCCGATCATCCTTGTCTTCATTATCTTTTATCCAGATGAAAGTCAAATTTCATTTGCTGCCGCTGAAGCGACGTTTTTGACGTCGAACTCAAAATTTGCATACTCCACAGTTTGAAAACCAGAAAAATTTGCATTTGTGATTCTCTTCTTCTATTTTCGGCAAAAAAAATTTCGTTTATATCTTTATTTTATATAAAACTTCAAATATCCTTTAATTGTTTTGAGCAGTGTATTATAGGTAGCTTTCATTACAAAAAGCTAACTATTGCAGCCGTTCGGAGGAAAACAATTTTTAAAAAAATGTGGTATATTTTCACCGATCATGACCCCCCAGGCCCCCCAAACCCCCCTCCGTTCAAATGTTGATTTATATACATATTTATTTACATCCATATATATATATATATATATATATATATATATATATATATATATATGTCACGTTTTCACTTGTATCATCGTATTTTTTTTGTAGATCACATTATCCGGGCGAGGGTTTCCACCGAGGAATTTGTATTCGGGCGCCGAGAATCCAATTTATAGTGTGCGTACAGAAGGCAATAATAGGCAGTCGGTTCCAGTTCACTTTTTATTCGAATCGAAAGGAAAATGAAGGCCATGCTTTACTAATTACGATGATAATTCCGTACATGATGATTTTTAATACCGTGTAGAAACTTGGTGAATTAATTTAATATTTTAAGAAGACATTTTGTTCTTGCAGGCAGGTCTTTTCTATCGGCAGCCAAGGAGATTTATTCTATGGTCGTGAAGTACGCGTCGGGGTTACATGTACAACCGGCTCCAGGAATAAAACTGACGCTACGCGGGAAAACTCCGCGCATAACTATTATCTAACGCCCCAGAATACAGTTTCATTAAACAGTCTTTCGACCAATCAGCGCTACGGGACTAAATTCTCTGGCGTTATGATTTAGAAGTTATCAGACCGTAGGCTGAAAAAATGCGGGAAAAATATTTCTAGAACATTACAGAACAATCTAATTCCTTAGAATAAATAAGAAGAAAAAAAAATACATAGGTTTTACCGAGAATGGGCAAGATGCCAAGATAAGATTTTACATTGAGACTGAAATTAGCTTTCATATTTTTGAGAAAGAATATTGTTTTGTCCGAAAACATAGGGAAATAAAAAATAAAAATAAAAAGATATAGGTTGTTATTTCAAGAGAGTTAAAATATTTTTAGCTGGGAGATTGATGTTTAAAAGAATTAAATTCTAGGATGCATTTATTTAATGAAACAAAAGTGCGTAATTTTAATAGAACAGCGATCAGAGCCATTTTTTTAAGAGAATGAATTTAGAATAAAATATTTTTAGCTAGGTGGAATTTTGACAGTCGAAATACTAGAATGAGAAAATAATTTAGAATAATGGGATTTACACAGAATTATAGTTTTGATGAGGCAAACGGCGAAAATTTTTTTAATTTGTTTCATATATATAATGAAAACACATGTGAAAAACAAAGGATAAGACCTTATAAAAAGCAATGGAATGGACACTGCAGGGATTATACTTCATAGGATGAAAAAGCAAAAATTGGAAAACTATGAATGTCTTATAGAATCTTCAGAAGGGCTTTATAAGAATATTCATAGTAAATATACGGTATTTCATCAAATATTGTCAGCATTATGCCTAAAATTGACAATATTAAGCCCATAATAACATATATATATATATATCAAACAAGAAAATTAATAACCTACACGAGGTTCAAATAACAAAATAAATAAATATATAAATAAATAAATATGCAACTTAAATAGAAATTAGATAAATAAACAATAATTCAACTTAAATAGAAATTAGATCATAAAATAATGTGCAAGACTCACCAATAAAAACAAATTTTACTGTATTATAAGTAATATATTATAAGATAATATATATAATATATAATAATATAGAACAACATTATAAGTAATATATTATATCTGACGTTTGTCATGCTGTAACTCTCTTATTTATGAACCGATTTGGATGTAACTGAGTATGTGTATAGGACATACCAAGGTCTCGACCGAGTTCGTTGACCAGCTTCATCCGCCATCTTGTACAAAATGGTGGTCAATTAATATTTTTTTAATTTTTAAAAATTCAAAAAGATGTACAAAAAATTATAAATTGAAAAAATTGTTTCCGTTAAATGTTAGAACGTGATACAAGGATTCTGAAACATTTTTTTTTGTTTTCGCTATGCCTTAAAATATGGCTGAGATATGACAGTTAGAAATTCTAGGGCGGCTGAGATTTTGAAACAATCTGATATTTGTTATGCTGTAACTCTGGTATTTATGAACCAATATGAATGTGACTGATCATGTGTGCAGAACATACCACGGTCTTGACCGAGTTCGTTGGCCAGCTTCATGCGCCATGTTGTTTCAAAATAGAGGCCAGTTAAAATGTTTCAATTTTTTAAAAAAATTCAAAAAGACTATAAAAAATTATAAATGGAAAAAGTTGTTTCCGTTAAGTGTTAGATTGTGATACAAGGATTCCGAAACATTTTTTGTTTTGGCTTTATCTTAAAAAGTCCTTCTGATCTGTACCTGGAGGAAAAGGTAGCTCCCATATTCCATGTTTTTAAAAATTCAACTCATTTTACACAAACACTCGAGGCTAAAATGCTTAAAAAACCCGATTATAGAAGATTCAAACAAGGTTTTCATTAATACTGAATTTGAATGCGAATTTCAGCATGAGAGTTACAGCATAACAAAAATCAATTGTTTCAAAATGCTGCTCAAATTTTTTTGTTCTTCAAAAAATTCAAAAATTTTATGTGGTTGTATGTATTTTCTTAATCTTTAAAGACACGGGCGGGACGCGCTCGGTTTTCAAAACCTAACTAAAAAAAATAATAATAATAAAAAAAAAAAAAAAAAAAAAAAAAAACGTTGAATTTTGCGCGGTAGCGTATTACTGCTTATTTTGTTGTTTATTACTGTTAATTGTACGGTATAATACTAGTAGCTGGGATACCAGTATTACACTGTAATATCATTTTTTTTTTAATTTATTATTATTATTATTATTATTATTATTATTTTGCAGTGCATTATGACTTAAAAAGCTGACGCTCGCGACTGAAAATTTGAAAATGTACCAAAAATTCACTTTTATAATGAGAGAGAAATGATTAAAAAAAAAAAAAAAAAAAAAAAAAAAAACATACGGTATTCAATGTGGAATGCCAAATGATGGATAAGATAAAACAAATCTTAAAGTATTTTTTAAATTTTTACCTATTTTAATAAGCTTTGGCGTTAAGAGTAAAATTCAGAATCGCCATCTACACTGCAAAAAAAAAAAAAAAAAAAAAAAAAAAAAAAAAAAAAAACGGAAAATTATGCGTCAAGCATAGATTATGTAACACTTTCCAACGCTTCCAAAATAATTTTACAAATCATCACCGTTTAATAAGCTGAAAGATAACATCTAAGTAAACAATTTGGGAAACGCATTACATATTTTAAAACGTAATTTCAGGAATTTCCAACATATACAGTATTCGGAAAATTATCCGAATAGTTTTATTATTCAGCCCTTTATATGATCTATAGATTTGTATATATACTACATAGGATGCTAAATTTTAGTTTAGTTAGGAAACACATAGCACAGTTTAAAATTCTACTTCTGGAGTTTCTGTCAGTAAACGGAAATGTGTTCGCGAACTTTTGTGCTGCCCTGTATATGAAATACAGAATTTATACACACCAAGTAATAGACAAAATGTGAGTTAAATTTAAAATCGCGTTCAGCAACTTAAAACGCACTTCCAGGAATTATTTTTAACAGACAGTAGAGAATTATTTTAAGTGTCCCTGTAAATGAACGATGACTGCTATACACACAGTATTCTGTAGTAAGCCTCTTGTAATGCACCTTACTGATATATATAAATTTCAATGCGATTAAAATAGTGAAACATTATTTAATTAAACCGCAAACGATTTTTCTCCATAGACGTAATGTAACGGAATTCTTTTGACTGTCCCTGTAAAGTAACTATAAGTGCTATGCACACCCTATCCCATATTAAGCTTCTTGTAATGCACCTTAGTGATCTGTATCAATTACAATGTATTTGAAATTGTGTAACATCATTAAAATAAACCGCAAATGATTTTTCTCCATAGACCGTAATGTAACGGAATTCTTTTGAGTGTCCCTGTAAAAAAACTATAAGTGCTACACACTTTAGTTGAAATAGGGAGCATGCTATAGATAACAACAATGACATATAAAAATTGCAGTGCAATCCAAGCATATTTACGGGAGTTAGAGCACGGACAGACTGCAGACGGTCATACGGCCAGACAAACCGAACTCATAAACAATTTTCAACTAGGTTAGAAAGTGTTAAAAAGTGTTGATTTTACAGTATAATACTGGCATGCTGGGGTGCCAGTGTTATACTGTAAAATCAACACTTTTTTTTTTTCAATGTATATATGTGTGTGCGTGTGTGTGTATAAGAAGTAAATTTTTCTGTTATTGTCACCTAGGTAAATCCGTCTGCTAGTTTAAAAAAAAAAAATGTGCTGACGACATTTTTTTATTTGCAAAATGAACTTTTTATAGTCGAAAGTTCTGTTTTTGCTTAAAATTTATTTACGATAAACATTATTTGTTTAGAACAAACAATATACTTAAAACAAACATGCTGACAGCAATGTATTTTTTAAGTAAAAAAAATATTAAACAAATACTGATGATATTATATTTAAATATTATTCACTGAATAACTGCCAACCCTCCGGGATCTTTAAAATTAAAATAAAACCAAACAATTTAAAAATAAAAGAAGTTAATTAATTAACATATAGAAGCAAAAAAGATCTCATTAAATATTTTGGGGGGTTCAAATTATGTTTATTTGTCGACCAAAAAATAAATAAATAAAACCCCACTGAAAGTTGGCAGCCATGTCATTGTGAAATTAAACAAATTTTCGCACTTAAAAGTTATATTACACTTTTAAGCCTTATAATTTTCTTTTATGATGACAATTAAAAAAATACTTCAAACATTTTTTTAAAATGAAAATTTAAAACTTTGCAGAGAATTTAATGTTAGAATGCTTGAGAATCGATTGAAAAATATGTTCTGTATTATAATATAAGGTGTATATATGCGGTGTGGAATGAAAAACGATAGATAAAATATAACAAATATTAGAACTATTTTTCTTTTTTAACCCATTTAAAAAAGATTTTACTACATAATAAATGATAATCGACATCTTGGGGGGGGGGGGGAGAGAGCTTTTTATCTCTGGGAAATAAATTGTTTGTTATTCTAATTCAACTAAATAAGTCTTATAGCGAATTCAGTACGTACTTTGAAAAACTAACCAAGATGCGTTATTTTCTGAAGTTCTTTAAGAGGGCTTGGTACCCTGCATTTTGCAAAAAATAAACAAATATCACTTTTCTTTTATTTATTTATTTGTTATTATTATTATTATTATTTTGATTAAATGTATTTAGACATCACTAGTATATTCTGGTGAAGTTCCGTAAAGATCCGACGATTATAATTATGCGAAAAACGACTTTTTTACTGCATCCATTTCCCTTTAAATGTATCAAAGTTTGCAATCTTTAAATTCTTTTTTTTTTTTTTTTTTTTTTTTTTTTTTTTTGGTCAGTATATCAATAGGATCAAAATGCTAAAACTTCAACATGTACTTTTCAATTGACTCACTGTATTTTTTGAACGATCCAGTGCATTTAAAAAATTCAGGAGTCGGATTTTCAGTATCAGAGTAAATATAAATGAAGCTCACTTGGCTATAGCTGACTAATTTGGCAACATTCTCATTCAAATTCAATATTGACGAGGATTGGGAATGGATCGGCTCCACGCATTTTAGCTCCGTCTTTTCCAGTAAAATTAGCTAAAAAAAAAAAAAAAAAAAAAAAAAAAACAAGGAACAGGGCGGTGCCGGTACGGGCTAGAAGGACTTTTCGTATTTGTGCTGTACATCGGCTGCTCCGTATCCAGGTAACCCAATGATTCGCAAGCAGTTGACGTACAACATAATGACGAGGAAATATTGATTTTATTGGCAATGTGATATAGTGAATTTTGAAGTATTAACATGACTGAGATAGAAGAAAGTTTTGGGATTGACACATCCGACTAGTTACTGACCCATCATACGTAGTATAGGGTAAGTCTTGTAATCGTTTTGAAAATCGAAAAAAAAAATTTTTGACGGATTTACACGTTTCAGGCACTGGAGATTCCGAAAAACATATTTTTAGAAAAAAAAAATGTCCGTCCGTCTGTTGGTATGTGTGTCTGTAAACACTCTATCTCCCGAACAAATTGAGATAGAAACTTGAAATTTGGTATGTATTTAGTATGTAATAATGGGAAGAAGCTTATTGAATTTCAGTAACCTCGATTATCCTGAACTATTTTTTTCGGACTCTTGAAATATTCGTTCTGATAAAAGGTATATAAAACTTTTCGAAATTGTTTATTTTAAGGAGTGAATATAAGACAATAATAAAAAAAAACATAAATTTGGCATAAAGAATGAAGTTGATCGGATAACGAGTGCCGAGATATTTGTAATTCTATTTTCCCCACTCTTCGATTTTTCATGACCCTGTATTTCATTCAAATTTCAATTCAAAGATATATTTTAATTGGAAATGAGACGCTTAATCTGACACAGTAAACCGTTAGTTAATAGGATTATCAATTTTGGAGTTATAAGGATGTTTCTTTTACGCAATTCAGTAATAGAGCATTTAAAGTTTATGACGTCATCAAGCCACGATTTTATTCGAATTGCAATCCATTGAATAAATTGTTTACACATGTTTTATTTTAATATTTTATACTAGCCGCCACAGGCGACCAGTTTGGTCTCCCTTAAATGTATGTTAAACATTGCAACACGTTACATTTATTCATAATTTAATTTTCCCTTAATCCTTCGCCAAATCGGAAGATTCTAATAGACAAATCATGAACTTTTGCGATCATGGTAGCATTTCGCATATTTTTTGGGCACAAATGTCACATACGCACGTTGGCGCGATTCCCCCCCCCCTCCCCCGCCAATTTGGCGAAAACTTTGTTATGGAAATTGTTGTTTATTTACTTTTATTTTTTATTTTAATTCTATAAATTATTTTTGATATGTATATCAATATTTATTTACAACAAACTATCATTTATTTATTTTTATTCTTTTTTTTAATTATGAGTATTTTTGTTAGCCGGGAGCAGATGATAATTCGCCAAATATCGTTCCCATCACCATCATTCATACTACAATTAATTTAATTTTAAATTATAAACCTGTCACTCATTTCATTTAAAATACTTAACTTTAATCTAAAATGCTTATATTACATAAATTTAAAATACTTCACACTTTTCATTTAAAAGAGAAAATAAATAAATAAATAAGAAATAATATCATAAATCAAAACATTTGATTTCAAAATCAAAGTATCATTTCTAATTTGTACACGCGATAAATAAAAGCTGTATTAGCGATTTTAAAAATGCTAAAAATCTGATTCAATAAATATTATTACATGAGTTCAATTTACGTCAAGAAAAGGTCCGAAAGTTGAGTTGTATAGCACATAATTATGGTAAACTTTGATTGTCTCACTGGTGCGAATTATTTTTTTGACGCGAGGCAGCGGTCCAAAAATTCATTCGCGGAGAACTTGCTTTGCGAATGATTACCTCCATGATTTAATATTTTAAATGTTCACGACGAATCAATCTTTTTTTTGTTTACTTTTATGAATAGAGAATTTGAACTGCGAATCTTTCGACTGAAGTTATGGCAGAATATATACATAATTGAACGCAAGTCATCTCTCAAATATTAATTTATTTTGAACGATCTTTCTTAAAATGTAACTTTATGCAGTTTATTCGAAAAAATAATTTTGAATAAAAATGGCCGCTTGGCATATGAAAAAGTGAAACGGACATCCCGGAACTGTTGAGGACAGTCACATGACTTACGGTTTTATTTTAGAAGATTATGCATATCCATGATGGGTAAGTATTACGGTGGCCCCCAACGACTAGTCTTTGTTTTGCAACGCTTTAAGAAAATCATATACTTAAAAAAATTAAATTTGAGTTATGAAATTTGGAACTTTAAAATCAATTCAGTTTTATGATGCCTGATAATCAATTACAAAATGCAATATTTATTATAGAATGATAAATGATTTATAAGATATAATAAATCTTAGGCAATTTTTCATTTTTTACCCATTTTAATATGTTTTTACGTTGAGATTATAACTCAGAATCAACCCTGCATAATAAATGACAGTCGATATCCTGCGGATAAAAATTCTTATTTCAATGAAATAAATTATTCGGTTAATGTTATATCGATAAATGTGTCTTCGTGCAGATTCAGAATATTCTGCGATAAACCGACCCAGTTACAAAAATTTCGAAATTTCTTTAAACATTTTACAAAAATTATAAAACACCAGGGGACCTGTGTGACATTTTCGCGCCGCAATCTCTGAGATTATTCTCTGATACGTTTTTTCAGTAATTTTTAATTAATTTAAATTTTTAATCACACAACATATTTTAACGAAATATCAGTGTAAAATGTGAGCATGTGGCATGAAAGCAGTGGTATGTTTATTAAAAAAAAGTAAGAATCTGATACCATAACCTCAAAAGTTTAGTTAAAAATAGCTCCGATAGATGGCGTTTCAGGCAGCATTACGGATCCCTATAAAGAGATCTCAGACGCAAAGAACGTTCAGTTGTCGAAGATTTCGCCGTTGAAACGTGATCGCTATTAGCGCATAGAGAAGGAAAATCTGGAAGTGACACTGAAGGACATTGTTTACCACAACAATCCGAGCTTGTGTGTTGATTTCCGGTGGCATACTACAGAGAGTCACTGACAATACCATTCTTCGATTGCGACATGTGTGTTGTGTGAAAGGTTCACATTTTGCATCGCTTTGGATGTGATACAGCCTACTTATGGTTATGCCACCTGCAGCGCCATCTATCAGCGTAATTTGTTACTCATTTCTTTATCAGATTCTTACGGGTTTTTAATAAACATACCACTGGTTTCATGCTTCTATCTATCACCCTCTCCGAGTTATTTATTTTCTAAGTTAGGGGGTCCTTCGTGAAACACCCTGTACATGGAAAAATGGATTCAGACAATGGAAATAATATGTATAATTTTATTTGAAATATCAAATTCTTTCCGTAACAAATTTTCCGTATCATTTTTTAATTTTAATATTAAATGAAGGATCATGGTGCCGCGTCGATGATAGTCACAAAATAGTTATTCTGAGTTATTTGAGTTTTTCACATGGACCTTTAGTTCTTTTCTAGCTTTATCCTATTTTGATCTGCACTGTCAAAAAACATTTCGTCAGAAAACGTAATAAATATACGCAGCAAGTTAACTTAATACCCCAGTGATTGGAAGAGATTTTTCTGCTATTTGAAGAATTTTCCGTCTTTTGACTGGCAAATTTCAGGAATTTTTTAGCTTAAGTCTACTAATTTTTCGTATTTTGACGCAAAAAGGACATACGTAAAAATTCCGTTTCTAATACGAAAAAATACTAAGCAGCACAGTTACCGGAACACTCCTGCGATTTGACAAAATTGCTGCTTTAAATTGGAGGATTTCAGGTACTTTTTGCGTTAGATTGGAGAATTTCCCTATGGGTGACATGTCATCCATAGGTGATAGATCAAATTATCAGCTCTACGTGTACTTTTTGATACAATTTGTTTTTTACCAAGTGAAAACAATACAATACAATCTATGAATTTGAAAAATATATATAAGTTTACGTGTGGACGTAGGAGTGTTAAATACGGTATTAAGGGATCATTCATTAATTACGTCACGCAAATTTCGTGGGGGGGTTACCCTTTCCTTCCCCTATGTGATAAGTTATGACACTGACTCGAGCAATATCCTCCCACCTTGTTGTGACGTCATATTTTCTGCAACTATTAATTTAGAGGTAATTTTATGTTTAAAAAAGTTGTATACGATCTGTTACTTACTGATCAAAATTATTATAAAACTGTCACGATGTCGCGACATTTTACTGCAAGCAGTTGCAAGTCATAGGAAAGGGGAAAACATACCTAATACTACCTGGATTAAAATGCATATTTTTTTATGAACTTTATTATGTTACAGCTAAATTTGGCTTACCTATTTTCATATTTTATGTGTAATGCCATAACAATTCATTGCAGAATTCAATGTAAAACATGGTTTTGCCCCAACAGACGACCAAAAATCAACATGGTTGTTCTCTTGGATAGCTGGACGGATACACTTCTACTTGGCGTCAATATCGTGTGAAAGCTATAGAAAACAGTGCTGTACTTACCTAAATCGATAGATCAGGCTGGATTTATTTAAAATTCAGAAAAGATGGTGAAAAATTAAAACTTGAGGTGAATTTCTTTCCAATAGCACTAGACGGACACAGGGATTAACTCACTTGAAAAGCCGATGGCACACTGCTAGGGGACACTAAGGGATGTAGTCTAGACGGGGCAGCACCCATCGGCGAGAAAACATGGTATCTTGTTTGATCGGCCTACCTGGTTTTCTACTTCTCTCCTCTACTTCAAACATTTTTTTTTTTTTTTTTTTTTTTTTTTTTTTTTAAATAGAGATAAAAAATTTGGAACTTTACCAAGAATTCAAGTTTGTAATGCATGAAAATATAATTCAAAAGTATCATATTTAATGCGGAATGTGAAATGATAGATAATGTGAACAAATGGGATAATGTTTCATTTTAAATCTATTTAAATAAGATTTTATATGACAGAATGCAGAGCGGTCAGGAATTTTTCTATACTAAAATACTACTTTTCTCGTATAGAAATATTCGACTTTTTAATTGCCTTATTAATTCACTTAAATCACTTTGAATATTTCTATAAGAATAACCAGTACTTAAGTGTAGAAAAATTTTCTGACCGTTTGCCATCCTGTATTGAGAGTTCAGAACTGCCTCAGCATAATTAAAGACAATCGATATCCAGTGATTCTTTTTTTTTAACTAAATTTCATTTATATGTTTTTGGCTATGACCAGCAGATCCTTGTTGAATTTGCGGCTATTCCGCCGGAAAGGGGCGCTGTGATAGCGGTCCTTGTACGATGTTACATCGGCTGCTAATGCAACGAAGAGTGCTTCGCATCCAGATGACCTGGCGATTCGCATACAGCTGACATACAACAGAACGACGAAAAATATTGATTTTAGTGGAGTTGTGATAGCGAATTTTGTAGTAATCAGGTATGAGATGGGACAAAGTTTTGGGATTGGCATATCCAACTCGTTTTTATTGAATTTCAAAATGTGCCAAGGATTTTGCCCTACCCTATATTTCCACTGTTAAAGTTTATAATGCTTGGCTTTTAAATATTGCAATTTTCTTTTATATTACTTAATACATTTCAAACACTTAAAAATTTGATATTTGGATCTTTACCAAGAGATCACTGTGACACCATTAAAAAAAAAAATTAATGCGAAATGTGAAATGATGGATAATGTGCAACAAATCTTAAAGCAATTTTTTATTTTTAACCCCTTTAAATAATATTTCACATTAATAGTTAAATTCAGAACCGCCACCCGCATATTAAATGGCAATCGATATCATAAAAAAAAAAAAAAAACTTATCTGCGAGAACTAAGTTATTCTGTTATTGACATCTGGATAAATCTGTCTTCTAGCAAAGTTAGAATGTTACAGATAGTTTAGAGAAACTAAACAAATTGCGATAATTTTGGAAGATTGTTAAAGTTTATTTTCTGACAATCTGCTATATATATAATATGCAAATGGAAATTTCGTTCCGACTGCTTATAACTTGTGTTCTGCTGCATGAATTTTGATTGGACTCGCACTGTTAGATAATTTTCCAGGGTAGATTTTAACATATTCTGCGTTGCTTATTTATAAAATTATGGGGAAAAGTTCTATAATCAGATGAACCTGATTATGAAAGATTAGCCTTTTTAGTTCCTTTTTACTGGACATTTTGAGACTTGCACTGTTATTTAGATATTTTTTCAGGGATGGTTTTATTATATTCTATACCATTCTATCGTTCTTTACCAAATCCTGATGTAAATAATCAACTAAAAGAGTTGGTACTTAAAGGGTCTTATACCTTTTAAACTCGCCGGAAATCAACAAAAACTTTCAAACTTTTAATTAATGTATCTTCAAAAATTTTTTGTGTATAAGCATGAAATTTTGACTATTGATTAAGCAGATTGTGCTTTTTTATATAATACTATTAGAAATTGAATAATATGTTATAGAATTTGAGCATTGTTGAAATTAAAATAGCTCTTTTATTACTCCGTAAGTCATTGCGCGCATCATATCTTGAGAACATATGACTGGATTGTTATGAAATTTGAGTTAGATAATAAGCACATATGTATTTTAAAAATGACCTACTCTTAGGTCAAAATTATTTCATGAAACATGTAAAAAAAATATTTTTGTAAAAAATTTCACAATTTTACATTTTTTAATCAATAAAAATAGTCATAATTAAAAATCTTATCATTGTAAATATTTAGAAGTAGATCATTTTAAACACACATATGCGCTTATTATCTAACTCAAATTTCACAACAATCCATGCATACGTTCTCACGATATCATGCGCGCAATGACTTGCAGAATAAAAAAAAAGAGCTACTTTAATTTCATCAATACACAAATTCAGTAAAATATTTGTCAGTTTCTAATAGTAATATTAAAATATAATATATTTAATAATTTATATTAAAAAGCACAATCTTTTTAATTAATAATCAAAACTTTATGTTTATACATATAAAGGTTTTGAAAATACACTAATTCAAACTTTGATTGTTTTCGTCGCGCTTAAAAAGTACAAGACTCTTTAAGAACCTAAATGTTGTCTAACACATTAGAAAATATAATAGCGCAATAGCGTTCGTATCGTTTCCAGCAATGTGGAAGGACATTCCAGGTGAGTGTCCATATTGCGTTAGCCCCACCAGTGGCTGAGAGGTTCTGCTCGCAAAACTGGTAGACGGGATGTGCTGTATTCAAACCCCTGTCGCGCCCGTCGACCTAACTGTTCGGAGTTTTCCGTGGTTTTCACCTAATCTTGCCATAAATACGGGTTAGGATCCCTTAGAAAGACCCCCACGGAAGGCACTCCCCCCTAGGGTCTATATCCCTCGTGTAGATAATCGGCCGTCATAAATCAATCAATCAAACATATTGCGTTAAAACGCAAGGTCAATTTCACTTATCTAATTTCGTTTGATTCTACGGAACTATAAGTGGTCTACACACCATATTCAGTAGTAAGTCTCTTGTAATGCACCTCAGTGATATATATTACTTTCAATATGTTTGAAATAGAGTAATATCATTAAAATACACCGCAAACGATTTTTCCCCATATACCGTAAAGTAATGAAATTCTTTTGAGCGCCCTTGTAAAAGTGCTATTAAATAGTATACACACTTCATTTTCAATATCGAACATACCATATTCGTAAACCTCAATAACATATATCAATTGCATGACAATCCGAATTTATTTAAGCGAGTTAGAGCATGGACAGACAGACAGAGAAACCGAATTCATAAACACTTTTCAACTATGTTGGAAAGTGTTGAAAAGTTAAAAAAGGTTTTTTTAGAAATACCCTCTTTTATAAGCATTCAGTGTTTATCTTGAAATTCACGCTGCGATTCATGTTTTTTTGTTCCCACAAATTTCCGTAACAATACATTAATTTCGCGTGGACACCAAACACGATTATGGAAAATTCACTGCTTTTTTTACGCTTTGGTGTAAAGCGCGAATCCGTAAATTCATTTTAAAAGCTATTATTTTTGCTCTGTTTCTTTCTTTCTTTTCTTTTTTTTCTTTTTTTTTTTTTTTTAATATGGCAACAGAAAACAAAACAAAAATATTATTTATGGACCAAGATTTAAGCATCATTAAATTCATTGTTGTTGTAACTCGTATAAAATTGTAACCATGAAGAATATTTGGTGATTTATGCGATTTATCACCTGGTGCTTGCTAACAGAAAAATACCATAAAGTTAAGTTATTAATTTATAATTAAGTTCTAAAAATATCAAAATGTTGTATTGTCATCGGAAACACACATTTGTATAGTGATGGGTATAACGATTATTTTGATTATTCGAATGAATCACTCAGGCATGCGCAGAAGCATATCCGTCAAACTTAAAAAAACAAAAAAAACAAAAAAAAAAAAACAATATACAATTATTACCACAAATTTAGAAAAAAAAAATTGTGATTTTAATTAGAATTAGATTAGATGCCAGATAAAAATGAAAAATGTGCTTCGTAAAAATCCTCGTAGTAATTGAATTAAAAATTTTTTTTAAGTTTGACACATGCTTCTGCGCATGTCCGAATGATTCATTCGAATAATCAAAATAATCTTTATGCCCATCACTAGACACCACCTTGGCGCTCGGAAATATGGGTATATATATATATATATATATATATATTTTTTTTTTTTTTTTTTTTTTTTTTTTTACACAGTTATTAAATATATATAATAATTTTTTTTCTCACATATACATAGAAGTTTTATGAACAATTTAAAAAATAAAATAAAATAATAGAGATAAAAAAAATTTAAAACTTAAAAAATGGTGGAAGTATGAGGCATCAAGTAGGACCCTCCCTCTTTTGAAAATCCTTGCTGATGGTGTAATTTTTTTTTCTGTAATGCAAAGCCTGGAAAATAAAAATAAAACTTTTCTTATTTAGAAAGGTAATAGCTAAAATGTAACATTGGATTTTTTTTTTTTTTTTTTTTTTTTTTTTTTTTTGTTAAAATGACTGTTTGAAAAAAAGAAAAAAAACCTTTGATTTTTATCAAATTTTTGAGTCTTAAAAATTAATAAAAATTTAACGCGGAATCCAATATTATTATTATTAATAATAATAAAAAAGCATATACTACATCTTGGATAATATAAAAAATATGTGGTTTGATTTTTGTCAAAACCGGTTAAATACATCTTGAGATATCTTGTACACCAGTATGAAAAAAAGTAGTTTCGAGGAAAACGTAAAACAACAAATAATATTGCGTCAGCATCTTGAAACCAAATATTTTATTAAATTACCTTTAACCCTTTCGCGACGGGCGTCCTTTACAGAATTTTTAATCTTTTACCACCGGTTTTTAAAACAGAAATGATCGCCTAATTGAACCGCAGAAATGCTATCATTAAATAAGGCAAAGCTTACAATAAAAAGTAACTGGTGGGAAAATCGAGGATTCTGAGCATTTTATGCGTCACGTATACGTGTCGCTCGTCCCTAAGAGGTTAATTTGCGATTCCTGGAACGTACATGGCGTCTTCCAGTGATGCCGCGATGTCCTCCTATTCCTTTTGAGCAACTTTTTTCAATTTCTTAGCCTTGTTAGCCTCTTGTTGGGCTCTCATGTTAGCTACAGATATTCGCTGAGAATCCAAGTTTTCGGGATTGCTTGGGCCAATTGTAAGGTTTAATAATTTCATCATTTGTAATATAGTAGTATATCTATCATTAAATATACTAGCAGCAATATAATATGCAATCTCAATAATTTTCGTGCCACTGTAATGCATTTTTAGAGTCATAGACCAAATGACAGAGTTTAGAAGCGCGGCCCCAAGGAAGGGGAGGGGGGGGGGGTCATAGAAGTCATCACAACCCTCTAAGGGAAAAACGTTTCTATAGAATAATTCTTTTTTTTATGTGTATTAAAGGTGTTTTCTTTTTTCTTTCTTTTTTTTTTTCCTGCTTAAAAATTCTAATCTATCTGATACATTCAAGGAGTTATATATAGAAATTTAAATAGGATTATAAAGAATAATACAGTTTTCTACAGAAATGCATGAAAATTGCAGGCATTATTTTTTAAGCACGAGAGAATCGAACTTCGAATGTCGTTTTTAATTTTCCTATAAATGGGGCACATTTTGAGTTGTACTATTTAATTGCTCCATCAAGACGATATTTCCATGATTGCCGAGCCCCGAAAATCGACTCAAATTACGAAATTTGAGAGAGCTTTCTGTAAGATTCTTTGTTTTTATAAGAAAATGTGGAACTCTGATTTCCACGTATCTGAATAAAACATACAAATTTTATAAATTTACGAATACACATGCAAATTTCACGCATTTACGAAAGAAAATCAATTAGGGTATATGTAAAAAAAAAGTCAATTTGTATCTAAGGTATAAGAATTTCTAATGGAGACATGTGACTCCCGCCCCTCACCCTAAAAAAAATACATGCCCCCCCCCCCACCTGTAATTGGAGGTTGGATCCACCTTTGAGCGTTTAGACTTTCGTTGTTATTCTGAGTGCATCTTTCTAAACAGCGTTCTAACAAATCGGCATCAGTTAAAAATGTGTTTCGTTACGAAACACATTTTTCATTTTTATCTGACATCTAACCTAATTCTAATTAAAATCAGAAACTTATTCTTTTTTTTTTTTTTTTTTTTTTTTTTTTTCAAAATTTGTGGTAGAAATTGAATAATTTTTTCTTTTAAGTTTGACAGATATGTTTCTGCGCATGCCCGAATGATTCATTCGAATAATCAAAATAATCGTTATCCCCATCACTACTAATTTCATTTTAAATTTATTCTTTGTAAGATTATACATATTCTCGCACTTAAAGTAAATAACATTAGATTTTTAAGTCTTATAATTCCCTTTGGTGTGCCATTTTAAAAAAGTGCTTCAAACACTTAAAACTCTGACATTCCAGTCCAAAAATTTGGAGCTTTACCAAGAATGCATTTTGAAATCCGTGAGAGTCTTTAATAAATATATACGATATTTAATGTAGCGTCTGAAATGATTGATAATATACAACAAATCTTAGAGCATTTTTTTTTTCATTTTCAACTCATTTAAATACGATTTTGAATTTAGAGTTAAATTCAGAACTGCCTCTGCATAATAAATGACAATCAATACCGAAAAATCTCATCTGTGAGAAATAAATTATTCTGTTATTGTCATCTGGATAAATGTGTCTTCCAGAAAATTCAGAAAGTTCTTAGAGAGAGAAAAATAGTCAAGTTGCGATATTTTCGGAATTTCTTTAAACCTTAATTGATGACAACAATCAAAAAAATATTTTATTTAAAAGATATAAATCTTTTGTTGTTAGAAATTTTTTTTTTTTTGTATAATTATATTTATTTATTGCAAAAGAAATTTCAAAAAGCTTAAGGATATTTTATTACACTTTTATGTTTTATAATTTTATTTTGTGGCACTTTAAATAACATTATATATGAAAAGGAATAAATGCAATTTTCATTGTCTGTTCTTTTAAAAATCGCATTCCGAAAATTTTCTTGAGCATCAATCGGTTACAGTTTATTTAACTCTTTCAAAGGAAGTATGCTGACCATTTAATTTTAATTCTCGGCTGCCAAAATTGTACTAAAAGTTTTGAAAAAAAAAAATGCTTTTGTAATGCATGTAAATAAAAGCATTGATTTATTTTCAAATCAATTTATTCGTAAATTCTGGTGGCAGTCAACCATTTCAATATGTTACCAAGAGAATTATTTTGCCCGTGAAATGGTTAACTTGTAAAATAAAAAATGTATATGTATATCTTAATTCTGTGAAACAAATTCTGAATTCTATCTACATACATTTTTGTATCGAAGATACATAAATACTAGATTCTATAACAATAATTCTTTTCCCTTATAATGTCTTCGAATAAATGTCACTTTTCGAAATTGTTGTGTGTCATCCCACTCATGCCGAATTAGAATAACTTCTTTCATTCTTCTTATTACTCTCCTTATTGCAATACATTGACAGGCAGCTAGAATTTGTATATACAGGGTGGTTATAATTAAAGTTATACTGCAGCGTGTTAAAACATGTTCAACAGAAGCAGGCAGAATTGAAGTAACATGGCTTGCTCTATTGAACATGTTTTAACACGCCTTGAATATGTTATTGGCACATTGAACAAATGATGTGATTAAATAAAGTTTGTGTTTCCAGTTCTTTATGCGCCATCTTTTTACCTGGTGGTCGAAATTTGAACTATATATATATATATATATATATATATATTTAATTAGATATTTCTCTTCCCGATGGTCCCTATAACCTATATACCAAGTTTCAACGAAATCCGTCAACCAGAACGGGCTTCCGATTGGTCTGAGTAGTGTAACTTTAATTATAACCACCCTGTACATTCGTTCTGTGTTTGCATGTTAGCATCTATCTGCGTAGCATTTTTCTGATTGGCGCTTCAGATTCAGATATCCAGACCATACCGACTTTTAATGTCTTGAAAGGGATGATCGATTGAATCACGCAATCTGTATTTCTGATGAACCCAATTTAATTACAACATAATTTAATTATAATTCTGAATAATTTTAAAAAATCTCACATTTTGATTGCAAAAATTTTAGTTAAAAGTGAACTGTTGGCGCTGCTCATACTTGAACTTCTACTTGGCTTTTATTTCACTTAACGAAATGTTACGATTTTTTTTTTAAACTTGTGATGACATTCTAGTTTATAAAGGCACTCTTCAAATGTTTTATTTGAATGCAGACGTTTTGTCTTCGTAACTAAATCTGTGTGCGTGAATTTATATTATTCTTCTATTAAGGTCTGTAAATTTTCGAAGTTGTGTTTCAGGCTCTGCAAAATGCGACTTTTAAGAGGAAGATTACAGGTTATGCGAATGGCCATGACTGTTCGGATAGTAGTTTAAAAAGGTTATTTCTCTGAGATAAACAGTGTTTAGAAGCGTCGCCCAGTTTATGTGAATAAAATGAGCTGCTGTGGTAATTTCCATTGGTAATCATTACTAATGGAAATTACCACAGCAGCTCATTTAATTTTATATTTCATTATAATTTCATTATATTTTATTGCATTTTATTCTCTCTAAATAAAGAAAAGATAGCATTGGCACTACAAAGGATGTGAAAATTCTTTTCACTTTGCTAAACCTGGGTTCTGGGTTCTGGGTTCGATCCCCGGTCCGGACACATTTTTCACTCTGTTGGTTGTACGCTGTTTAACAAAGTGAAAGAAATTTTCATATCATTTGTTGTGCCGTTTAAAGATTTATGACGTAGTTGCAGTCCTGCTGAAAATTTAATTAGAAATTTAGATAGCATTGGGTTCCCGGCAGAACTTGTACTAAGAATTGAGAAGTTAAGTATTTACGTGCTGTAGACTTTTGAGAATTAATCTTGAGCTTTTTTCTAGATTCATTTTGAGTTCAAATTGACTGTGTTGCGTAAAGTAGAGTTAAGTTTAAGGCTAGTTTTTGAAAAAGATATATTTGAGAAATTTCAAACCGATCAAACTCATCAACAACTCTTTTTTAAATGTGTTTAAATCAATTTTCATATTTTGAGCTTATTCACTTGAGCGATTATTTAGCCTGAAAACATGAGTGGTGAGGCCGCGGATATTACAAACTTACATCACAAAATCATACCAAAATTGCAATCCTGATAAATTACATATGCTATTATTAGTGCTTGCAAAATTCCCAAAATATAGGTATATCCGTCTGGTCGGGTTTTTTTTTTCGATATATCGTATGAACGACACCTATAATTGAAAAATTAGCCTCTATTTAGCGAACACTTTTTGAATACCCAACACATACGTTATTTATACGTTTTATCGCTGAATAACAGACACCTCCTAATTGCGAACGAATTCCGTGCTCCCGAGATGTCCGTAGAGGTTTTACTGTATTATCCAAAATTCATAGCCGTATTAAACCAATTAAAAGGGTTTTGTTTTTAAATCAAGTAATTATTTCTGAAGGAATACAATTGATTTAGTTAAACTTATTTAAAATAAATTCAAAAGAGTAAAAAAAATTATCAAAATTATAATACTTTACTTGGTTTCCGATTTTCTGTTTGGATAATCTGCAAAACTCATTTTCTTACTTAATTGCTAGTTGGACAATTTAATGATGATAAAATATTATAACTGTCAATATGAAAGGCGTATAATAGATCATCCCTCAGTGTAATAAAAAACTGATACGAATCATTAAAAATACCAATGTGTAACACCATTTTTGCTGTCCAGAAACCTATAAAAAACAGGGTAAACAAATTTTAAAAAAGGCCATGCATTTAGCCATCAGTATCAATTTTATATTCCTGTCCGTCTAGTTTTTCAGGGAATTTAAAAATATTGCTAACAAATTAATGTCTGAAATTGTTTTGTTGTGTTGTAACACTTTTTATGCCTTTCATAATTAATATGTGGCATAATGTGGGAATTTTTTACTTACAATTGAAAATTGAATGCAACTTACTGTACGAAAACATTAAATTCAGCTATGGTAGATTTTCCGAGATTGTTAAGGTATTTATTCTCTGTCACCCCTTGGAGCACCTCCATGCCTAGTTTCACAGAGTTGGCCTTTTCTATCGTGAAAGTATGCGAGGGTTATTTTAAAGTAAGGTCAGTTTTTCAATTAAGAAAAATACTAAGCACATTTAGAACATTTATTTTTTACAAGATTCTTCTTATTTTTTCTACTTTTTTACATAGTTTCCATGTAAGTTGTAACATTTATCGTAACGCCCCACGAGTTTTTGTAACCCTTCCTCGTAGAATGTCACTGCTTGTGAGGAAAGCCACACCTTAACCGTCATTTCCTCTTCTTCGTCAGTTTTGAATGCTGGCCGCCGAGAAATCATTTCAGGTATCGGAAGAGGCGATAGTCACTCGGCGCAAGGTCAGGACTGTATGGAGGATGCCCAAATTGCTCCCAGCCAATAGATTCGATGAGAGATTGTGTTTGAGCAGCAGTGTGTGGGCACTGATTGCATTAGGGCCATACACTTCACAGATCTGACGATGAACCGCTGCTGTCATGTTTCTTGCTGTCTAAAATTGGATTACTGACCGCATTTCAGAGTCAGTGGGATTTTCAATCGAATTTAACATGTTTATAGCTCACTCTGAATTAACACACTGACACCATAGTTGCACAACTGGCGTCTGCTGCAACACAAGGGATGTCGGGCGTCTGCGCGCATGCGCTTTGCTGCAAGCACTCAAGATTTAAATAGATATTTTGTAACGGACCTTACTTTAAACATTACCCTCGTACATATACAGACAGACTCTTATTTTATTAATATAGATTATTCACATACAAAATTTCCAGAAAATTTCACTCTTAATACATTTTATTGTCATGATCCTCTCTTACAGTTGCTTTATTAATGTATAGTACTAAATAACACTACCTATAATAAATCGCACCGCGAAATGTTTCTCCATCCATGTCTTCTCCGTAGAAGTATGAAACTAATAGCGCTCTTACCCTGCCAAAATATCGTAAATGGTTTTGACGTTCAAATACATCGTTTAACTTTTCCAAGACGTTTTCAATCCAAAATAAAAATTTGATCAGAAAGAAAAAAAGCAATGAAGAGTCATTCTCTGAAACATATTTCACCTGAAAGTTCTTGGAATTAATCCAAAATAGTTGAAGAATTTATCAAAATTACAATGCTTTACTTGGTTTCCGATCTTCTCTCTCTGGCCAAACTCCAAAGTTCATTTTCTTACTTAACTGCAAGTTGAGCAGTTTAATGGTTATAAAAATATAATAACTGCTAATACGAAAAGACGATAATAGATCATTACCGAATTTAATTAAAAAATAACGTGAAAATCATTAATAGATAAATCATTTTCTGCATTTTTTATGTGACTCAATTTTACTGACTAAGGAGATTTTCCTTTTTATATAAAATGAAATTTAATTTAATTTCGAGGAAGCTGTAATAAGAAGCTGCTCCTTGAAAAGAGATAAGTGGATTTTATTGACCTTTTCAAGGGAAAAAACAACGTATGTCAGCTAAACTATTAAATATATAGATTATTCATGAATCATGTGTGGTAAGGAAATACCCAGTGTCTGTCAGTAAAAAAATGTTTATCGATACGATACAGTAAGACCTCATTAAACCGTTACTCGCTTAAAACGTCATCTCGCATATGACATCAGTTTCTTACAGCCTCAGTCTAAATAATAAGGAAATAATGCTAAAATTCTTCGTAAATCGTCACTCGAAAAACATGTGACCTTGTTAAACCGCCACTTTAGACTTACAACACCCTCCCACCCTTTTTTTTTCTTTTTAATAATACAAGAAAAAAATTGTGATAAGGAATTAAGTGACCAATAGCATCCAAATTCATTGTAGATGCATTATGTACCTTACGTATTTTTAAAATTTCTTCTGAAAAAATCCGAAGAAAAAGATTTCGCAATGTTACTTAATTAACAGACTAAAACTGAATTAATCAAAAAAATAAGAGTAAACTGATATCTTAGGTAATGATTGTTTTATTTGTTAAATATTTTAATGTATTTTAATAATCCGTCCGTAATTTTTGATTTAATAACAACTGAAAAATAAGTACTATTTTGTAATGGTATTTCTAAATGAATTTTTCTTAATGTTTCCTTCCTCTTTAAGTGAATTGTAAAAGAAAATTAAATTCATTATAAAATAAGCTAATTTTAAAGCTCATAAATAAGACTAAATATCATGCACGATATCCAGTTACAGAGGGGTGACGGTTAAACGAGATTTCCCTTATAAAGAAATTCAAAACGTCATTTTGTTACCGAAGAATTTTTAGTAAAAATACTGCGTAGTTTTGTCTTTTAGTAGAAAACTATGCATTCACTACTTAAAAAAATAAAGAAAACATATTTTCCGAATAAAATTTAAAATGTCAGTAAAATAAATAAATAAATAAATAATAATAATATCTTTTTTTTTTTACTAACAATATTCCAGAAGTTTTCAGATTTTCTATTTATGAATGATCTGAAAGTGAAATTTACCCACCAGAACTTCATAATGTCATCGCAACCTCCGGACCTGCAGAAATTTCTCCCGGAGAAAAACGTATGAATTCAACAATGTAACTAAATACAGTCACATCTCTTAAAATGGTTGTTACAGGGATTTGAAAATATTACAATTAGATTATAAAGTATATGAAGAACGATACTTTCAAAGAAAAGAAAGCTTTTCGAATTTTGTTCACAAATTTAACGTTTAAGATAATTGTATTGAGAGGAATATTTTAGAGATTGCTAGAATAACTTAATCCACACGAAAAAAAAATATTGTGTTCTTGAAAATAGTTTCTATAATAATGGAGTATAAAAGACATTTTTTAAATTTAAATCTATCTTACGTAAAATAAATTTAGTTTGCAGCGTGGAACGTGTTATATATATTCCATTACTAGCAAACCCACCTGGCAATTCCCCGGGATTACATTGAAGGTTAATAATTTAGCATGTAAAAAATTAATTCAAACAGACCACCCTTTACCGTGACATAACCTTTTAAACCCGCATCAAAATAATTAGAATTACACAATATTTAAGTATATGTACTTTTATTCACAGTAAAAATGCGCAGCACGCATTACGTAATCGAAGTCTTGAAAGAATAATCTAACTAAAAACGGTTTAAAAAATCGACTTTTGAAAAATAAAAGAAATCTAGGGTTCTATTTCCCGTTGTCAAAAAATCCAAATTGTCTTCATTTCGCCAGCGAATGTGAAAAATCGGAAAATGTTCGCCTGCAACATAAAATAATAAAAAATCTAATCACAAAATCAAAAATGTGAGTCCGACTTACATTAGGACCTGTCTTCGTTTATCCAGAAACAAGTTTTCTGACTCCTACATACAACAAATGTTTTCCCCGCTTCCTTGACGTATTTGTCGCTTTCACTACTTCCTTCTTCATTTCCGTTGTCAGAAAAATCCTATCGTCATTACTTTCATTAAAAATTTAACAAAAAAGATCTATTTCATTTGTTTTGTTGTTCATTTTTTTAGCAGTTTCCTGAATGTTTTGTCCAACTAGGTATACATAAAATATAAGATTGGATGACAATAATTTCAAATAGAAATTGTTTAATAACAAACGAATCGCTTATTTTTTGTGAAAAAATGACTTTAAAAAGAAACTGCGAATTTTTCACAAATTGCTATACGAATTTCGTATAACCTTTATAAATCGAACATAATTTTCAATCTTGAGCTAAAAGATTAAATTTGAATTGCTTTTACGACAAGCTTAAAATCGACGGCGAACTTGGAAGATAACAAAAATACGCGAAATCACGCATTCAGTATAGAATAACAAAAAAAAATCTAATTTAAAAACTTCAAAATCTGAGTCTTAGGTGTAATAAAGCCCGTCTTCGTATATTCGGAACAAAGTTTAGAGATAACAAATATATTTACTATATTTAGACTTTACTAGAGATGCACCGAATAGTAATTTTGGCCAAATACCAAATATACAGGTAAACCAAATACCAATTTTTGGCCAGCCGAGTAGTAACTATTAAACAGAATACCCAGAATACCGGAAATTCGGCTCGCCGAATACTCGTAGAGTTCAAAGGTTTTAAAAAGTTACATTTTAAAACAATTTTACATCATATTTAACACAAATACTTCCATTTTAATGAACAAGACCTTTTTACAAGTAAACTTTACACACAAAAAATCTATGCCTGAACTTAAAAGTATAGGCTTATTCATTATTATTTTTAATTAATAAAACTTTAAATTCCATAGCTTCTTCTGTGAATTAAAACAAATGATTAAAAATTTGTTATATTCAAAAACAAATATTTTAAAATCGAAGAAAATTTCTTAAAAGCATTAGAAATTTTTTTTACAGCCATATAGTGTTTATTTGTCATTAAATGAAAAATAAATACAATCTTTTCAAATGGTGTCAACCCAGCAAGAATAACTTTCCTGCTCTTTTGTTTTAGCAAGGGAGTTTTTAAATGCATCAGCGAATTGTGCCTGGTCTATCATTCTCAAAGGTTGGAAACATACTAGGTGTTTCTAAAATCATGGAACAAACTTTCAGGGAAGATAATGTGGTCAAAATAAACATTTTTTGTATAGAAAACCAGTATCTCAATCCACTTATTCCATCAGAAATGTAGAGTGTGTCACTACAAGCCGAAACCGAATTTTCGTTCCCAGCTTTAACAATAATGAAGGTATTTTTGCGAGATTTTCATCATATTAACTTTGCTTGTATGAAATGGGATAACATCACTGTAAGTGGCTGAATTTTGGTCCGTGACACAGTATATGTACGGTCAGCTGCATTTTGAATAATGGAATGTCTAGCTCAGCGTTCTTTAGTTATGAATAATGGCAATTTCTAGCACTTCTCGCACTGTAAAAAAAAAACGGGAAAAAATACTGCTGATTTGGCTGTGAATTGCTTCACTAGCATTAAAAAACAGCATTTTTGTAAGTTCAATACCGATTTACAGCAAATCGCTGTATTTTTAAGATCAACGAAAGCACCCGAACCGCGTTCCTAATGAGATACGCACAGGTGTGTGTGAAGTTGGGACCAGGGCAGGGTATTATTAGCATTAGTGTAGTTCGATGTTAGCGTCAGTCTTCATATGTGCTTATTATTGCAATTCACAATGTCGTTTTTGGATTACACAAACTAGAACATAAAGACTGGACAAATATTTTAAAAATTAAGGGTAAGTTTTATTTTTAGGTTTATTTGTGTCATTGATTTAATAACCATAAAATAATCAGTTCTCATATAATGTAAGATACAAATTGACCACGTGTATGTAAACGTTCACGTCAAACGTTGTATAAAGATTAAATATTTTGGCTTCAACTGTAACAAAACATTATTTTAGCATTTTATCTAATTTTAAGTAATTTATTTAGCATTTTCTCATGACTTGATTATTATTTACTTAGTATCACATTAAAAGAAAAATAAAACGAAGATCCCTATATTATTTAGCTATGCTTTATTTCGTTTTTATATATTTTTCAAAACTTCATTTTATCCGATTGTATTTCAATATAGCTATAAACTAAATCATGTACTTATTTTATTCTCCAAAAGTTTAGGTTCATTTTCTGTGCTTATTTTAATAGTGCTATTGATTTAGTGTATTATTGTAGTATATTATTGTAGTTGACTAAATATTCAATAGCAGTCTTATTACAATTAAAGCTGATTTTCGGCCGGTGATATTCAGATTTTATCGCTTATTTTTTACGTGCATTTATTTTTAAAATGTTATATGCAATTTTCAATTTATTTATTATGAGCAATCTGGATACACTATTTTATTAATTCATAAACTATTCCAAGAGTTTGTTTACTGTTATCGCAGCGTTAAATAGCAGCAGCTCGCATTTTGTTTTTGTCCATTATCTAAAAATAAAAAAATAATTCGCATCCTGAATGTTCTCGATGTATATTGTACAGTATTCTACTTGAATTTGGCATATAAAACACTCTTTGAGTTATAATACTTTGAAATTTTCAATTTATTACTTAGTTGGTGTATTTTATTTATTATTTTGCTTTATGGTGCTAAATTTGTATCTTACATATGTATAATAGAATTGATTATATAAGAATGTTATTACAACAATGATATAAGTAAGCATAAAGATAACACTTAGTGTCCTTAGTCTTTTGAATATGTCTCAGTATCATTAGAAAAATTCAAAATAAATATAAACAATACACGGGGGGGGGGGGGGATACAAATATATATCTACAAAAAAAAATCTAAAAATTTTACAACTATGCTGTTAAGAGTGTAGTAAAATTAACAGCAAAAAATGCTCTAAAATTTACAAATTTACTGTAAAATCTAAAAACAAAATTACTGTAAAATTAACTGCAAAAAATACTGTAGAATTACAAATTTGCTGTTTACCGATGAAAAACAAAATTGCTGTAAATTTACAGCAAAATATGCTGGCACCCATATTGCCAGCATTTTTGCTGTAAAACTACAGCAGTTTTTTTTTACAGTGCGTCACGTCATCATATTTCATAGAAATCAAAATAAATCTGTTGAAAATATCGTTATGGTATCTTAATTATTGTTAAAGTAACAAACAAAAATCTAAGTTCTGCTTGGAGTGAGGTACACTGTATTTTTTGATTGAATAAGTGAATTCCAATCCTGGTTTCTTGGACAAAAGTTGTCTGTCTTGATGCCTATTTTCAGCCCTGAAAGTATGTTCTGTTTTGTTTAGAAACACCCTGTTTTTGAAAAAGCAAGAAACAGATTATTACCATATATATACCAGCCATATATATACCATATATATATATATATATATATATATATATATATATATATATATATATATATATATATATATATATAGCTATACTACATGAATATATAGCAAATATATTTTCTATATTTGTTACTAATTCTTATATATTTTTTCAACATAGAATCCATATATTACGTATAATTGTTTTTAATTAAAAAAAAAGGCTGCTTTTGTGCTGCTTCTATTATTTTTTAGAAACGGAATTTAGTGTAAAAATAATCAGATAAGTCCATACTCAAATCCGATTACTATTAGTTTTAAATCACATTGGAGAGAATTCAAATAGACTCGATAATTTTAATACATTTGAAATACACTCAAACAAACTGGATGTTTGTACTGATTCTGTAACATTCACTACATACTCACGAAAGGGATATAGATCTCCAAATTCGACGGCAATAATTATCTAAAGATAATCTAATTTTGTGTTTTGAATGCTGCCAGGCACTGTTCGCCATCTCTTTGCACGAGTATCTTTTGAGATGGAAATAAGATTGACTATGTGAATGATAGATTGCGCTAAGATGCAAATCATGAAACGATTTTCCATGAAAGCACGCTCGCTCGTTAATTATAAGTCTATTTAAATTTTCTTCTCCGCATTCATCTTATTATGATTTACTCTATACAATCACGAGAAAGATTTCAAACTACGCCTTCATTGTTTTGCGAGACAAATTCTAATTACTGCTGAATACACTGCAAAAAAAAAATTGTTAGTTTTACAGTATAATATTGGCAGCTGGGGTGGCGAGGCAGTGTATTACTGCTTATTTTACTGTTTATTACTGTTAATTTTACGGTATAGTACTAGCAGCTGAGATGCCAGTATTATACTGTAAAATTAACAATTTTTTTTTCGCAGTGTACATTTTTGCACAAAATCTAAAAAAAAAAAGACAAATGTTTCTTATTCAACGAAAATATAATATAACTAACGAACGAAAATATAATATAACTAACGAACGAAAATATAATATAACTAACGAACGAAAACCTGCAATAAACTCTTCCGAGTAACCAGGATTCCGAAAAACGTTTTTTATCTTTAGAAATCTCAAAAAACAATATATATTTTTAGACTTAAAGAATCATTTAATAAACAAAGTTTTTTTTGCTGCCACTGGTTTTCAGAAATGTTCCCCAATAGTTTCTGTCGTGTGTTAATCAGTTTCCTCAGACTCTAAATTACGAGACCACCTTGCGTCAAGCAAATCCACTTTAAATAATCGGCTAACATAGAACCAAGGTAAAGTAACACTATGAACCTGCAAACAAAGACAACTGTAACAAGCCATTAAAGAGCTCTGAAGCGATGCCAACAAGTCTCTTGACAGTTGTGTGGAGTAGTTTTTTTGTGTTGTAGTAGTTGTAAATAAGATGGTATCCAGCAAATAATATATTTCTGATAAACAGAAACATGAAGGGCGGTGAAAACGGTGGAAGTACAAAAAGTTGCGTTGTGGCTAAAGCAAGAACACAGCATTCTCATCCTGTAGATGTTAAAGACAATGCATTGAAGGGAAGTAAACGGTATCCATGGAAATTATTTTATTGCAAACACATAACGATGAAAAACAAGGGGTGGCCTCCGTAGCTTAACTTAAAGGTTAGATGCTTCTAGCTTGGAAGTCAGAGATGATCTGCCGTTTTTCATTACGTTACAATGCCAACATAAAAAAATGCTGAATCAAGCCAATGGCGCGGAGTTATTCACGACCGTTTGGGAGAGTGCAATGCTAACTTCGAACAGTAGACATACCAAGGGATTCCATAATTGGCAGGCTAGTCAAAATAAGTAAAATGGGACGGCAACCCAGTGACCATCTGAAAAATGCATGGGAAATGCGGTTTTGATAGGAGCGAACTGTATATACAATTATTATTAAGTCCGAAAACAGCAGATGGAAATTTAGATAGATATGCATTCGTCATATTCTGAACAAAGGGTAAAGGATAGTTGAAATATCTGCTTCCAGATGTAAAAACCACAAAGAGAAGATTGGAAGCATATAAACTGAATAATAGAGTAAGATATCTTTAACGGTTATGAAATTAACATTATGATGAAAGGAAAGCTTTTTCGAATAAAGTATTTAATGCGCATACGAAGAATTAATTTAGAAAATAATTTAGCACATAATATTTTAATATTTAAGAAGGGAAAAATTAAATTTTGAATAAAATAATCCTAAGAATATATGAGCAACGCCATATATTTCTCCCCTTCGACAAAAATGAAATGTGAAAACTTACCATGGCTTGATCCTTACACGCAAGACAAAAATATACACAAAAATACAATCAAAAACACAAACAATAACTATTGCGTATTAAGTTGGAGACCACCAGTAAATACATACACATATAAGCTTCCAATACAAACACACTATATAACATGTAAATAAGAAAATATGGGTACCCAAGAAAAATGTCATACGTGTGACAATCTAATCATGATATTCATGATAACTGCAGTAAATTTGTTCAAATATTTCTTTCAGAACAAAATATTTTAAATCTCGTCATCTATGGACGGAGACCTGCATAAATCAATGTGCACAAGAAAAAAATCAATCTTATTTGAAATTAATAATAGTATATATTAGTAGTACTACAGCAGGTCAAAATTTCTTTTCTTTTTATATGCCAACTGCATGCAGTTAAAAATGTTTATAAAATATAAACATTAAAAAAAATGATTACTAAAATAAAGAAAACATAGAAAAATATATAAATATCGTAAATTACACAAAATATATAATGCGCAGTTGAATCTGTACTAGAATGTGCAATGTCCTGTATATCTATATCAATGTATTAATATATATATATACACGTATATAATATAGACTATTTAAATTTAAATTAAGACACCTAGAAAATTAAATAACAATGTAAACAATGTACGTGTGAATGCAGCACCATGCCATCCAATTAAAAAAGCCAATATATATATGAGTGTAGATTAAGCAAAAATAATACCTAACTGAAGTATACCTTATAAAAGTTTAACTAGGGATGTAAAAATGACATGTAAAAAGTATAAATGCAAGCAATTGCCTTAAATGTGGTTTTTGTGTAACAGACGACACTGAATAAAAAAATATCTTATCAAACATGACTGAGTGCACAATATGGCTGGTATGCATGTTCAAGGAAAAATGTATAAAATGTTAATTAAGTTAAATTTTTAAATATAAATATCATGAAAATATTGAACCATATGAGAACTGAAAATACCCAAAGATAAAATTGTAAACAAAGGTGTGTGAACCTTGATGGAAAAATTAATTATTATTTTTTTTAAATGAAGGATAAAGTGCATAAGGCACAATGACAAACAGGAAGTACGTGTGTTAAAATAAACGTTTACATTGCAATACCTACCGTTGACAATATACAGGGATCCCAACAACCTGTAATATGAAAGGCTTGCAAAAAGAAATTGTATGTGTGTGTGTGAGAGATAGTACCTCTTGTAAGCTAAATGTAACCGGATGACATTACCAACGTGTACACTAAATTTATCAACAATGTGAAAAATATCTGTCTGACATGTAAAAACATATGTTTTCTTGAATATATCTCAGAGGATGATGAAAGGAAAGCTTTTTCGAATAAAGTATTTAATGCGCATACGAAGAATTAATTTAGAAAATAATTTAGCACATAATATTTTAATATTTAAGAAGGGAAAAATTAAATTTTGAATAAAATAATCCTAAGAATATATGAGCAACGCCATAGGTGGATCACAGCCATGCTATGATTAGGCGAATATCATCCCGCGCCCAGGTATAGTATACTAACTCGTCAAGCTAGGGACTCAAGCCCGGCAGGTAGGGGCGTGGTCAGCGGTATATATATATATATATATATATAAAATCAGTTTTCGCAAGCCGGAATATCCGTCTTTAGGTTGTCATTAACTCTCAAGTAAACATTCTCAGCTGCGTAATTGTATGTCCTTGCGGTTTCCTCCAGTTGTTTTGCTTCTGCTGATAAGGGGTGACCTCTTGAACGATCCAGATATGTACATTAGGTCTTTTCTGCTTTCACTGCATAATTGTCGCTGGTGATCTGGCCTAATTTTTGTTTTAGTGCAGTGCTAAGAATGGAGAACCAAAAGTTCACTTTCGTCATTTTATGCTCTTATACTTCAATAATGGCAAAAATGCTGGTCAGACTGCTCGTAAAATTTCTAGTGTGACATTAGTGACATCACTTTATTTCACTAGCGGTGGGGTTGGGGGAATGTCATCTAGCAACACCTGGTTTTATTTGACAATTTAATCATATTTTCGATTGTCTGTTAAAATACAATAATAGAAACCACCACTACTTTATTACACAGCCCAATACAAGGTAGTTTTAAAATCTATTAACGAAGTGAGTAGGTGATAGACAACTTATGCTATGAAATTTGGAATGGTAATTTATATATTTAGTAAAAAATATGTAGCTTGGCATGTAAGTAACATCATATATTACTATAAAAAAGACACAGGTTTTTTTTCTTTTCTTTACTTTTTTCTATGAAAGCATAATATAACAACAAACAAAAATGTATAATAACCTTTTCCAGGATACTCATGATTCCAAAAAGTATTCTTTATCTTTAGAAACTTCAGAAGCAAATATATATATATTTTTTTATATTAAAGATGTTTTTAATGAAACAACAGTTTCTTTTGCTGCCACTGATTATCGAAAATGTTTCTGGTAGTTTTTATAGTGTATTAATCGGTTTTTTCAAACCGGATTATCGGTTTTTAGGAGGTTCTTAATTTCAGTTGAAGATTTTCAGATATGCCATTGAATTTATGCATGCAAGAGTAACAAAATAAAATTAATTTTAGTTTTAATGTAGTTAAGGTATCCTGTTTGTTTGTAAAACATGTTTGTTGAACAGGAAAATAGTTTACTTGAGAATGGATAGTATCCGAAAATCTACATTGCGGCTTGAGGAAACTGATGAATACACCATAAAAACGACTAGGAAACGTTTCCGAAAATTACTGGCAGCAAAAGAAACTTTTGTTTCACAAACGCTCTTTTAAATCTGGAAAATATACTGGTTTCTGAGGTTTCTAAAGATAAAGAAAATAAGAATGTTTTTTGGAATCCTGGGTAGCTCGGAAGAGATTTTTATAATATTTTCCTAAATTAAGGTACTTTTTTTTTTTTCTTTTTTTTTTAACTATGTAAGCATTGCCTTAAAATTTATATTTTTTAACAGCTGAGTATTTTTTAATTGATTTATAAACTTCGTTAAAAATATTTACTCTTTATATATATCTACCCAGCCAGGTCTTTATTAAAAACGCATTTGGAACTGACACGTTATATAGTTAGACAAAACATTGCGGCAAGTTAATTTATATGTATATGGAAGAGAGATATTAATGCGTTTTCTATCAGAAAATTGTACTTTTGCTTATACGATTTTTAAAATTGATAATTCTCTGATAAACAGTGTAATTTTTTTCTTAGACAATGAAGTTTAAAAATGGTGATGGAAAAGTGGAGATAAACTTTAAGGCAACATTAGACATTATTCAACTGCTCCCAATAATTTTTTTTAGGAAAATTTCTTCACTGGCCAATTTTTTTTTATATAACTTATAATTTTAATTAAATTTGAATAGTCACAGACATGTGTTGGTAAAATAGTATATATATATAAAGCAAAACGTTAAAGAGAATTTACTCACAATAACTCCTAAATTTATTTTATTTTGATATTTATTTTGATTATGATTATCTTTTTTTTAAAAAAAAGTCTAGTGTAATTAAAAAATAATCCATCAACCATTTTCACAGCTACTTTTTTTTTTCTCTCCTTGATGTCATTTTTATCTTGAACTAAATTTTACCGCAACATCATTGCAGTGAAGTTATCTGTCACTAGGTTTTATTAAATGATAAAAAAAATCGATAAAAGGAGTTTTAATTTAAAAATGCTTAATATTTTCATTTAATGTATGTTTGATTAATTATATATATATATGTTAAAGGCATTATTTATTATATATTTTATTTTTTGTGTTTTTTCGCTAATTATTCTAATAATGAAATGAGATTTGCTTCAAACTACAGATCAATATGCTTAAAGTGATAAAACAGAACACGCTTATAAAATCCTTTTAATATAAATATCGGCATGTTTATATGCATATTATTATACATATGATCTCGTGGATTTATGTTTATCAAGTTTATTTTCAAAATATTTTCTATAATAGTTTATTTGTCATTTTTTATCTTGATAATGGCGTCGTTTGTGCGTTCGAAACATGTCCATCTTTATACTAAAAGGTTTTTATAAGCCTTTATGTGTTCTGTTTTCGCTTTAAGCATATACAGGGTGTCTTAAAATAGACTGTATTATTTTAAAATTCAATAACTTGCCAACGGTGACAGATATTACCAAAATTCTTCCAGAAGGGTTATGCAAAATGTCAGGAGGTTTTTTTTTTTACTGTAATTCCGGATTTTAATTTGAATTACAAGCAATAGATGGTGTTGCGAGTAATAGACATCTAGGATTTCTATAGACATCCAATCGAGGCAGAAGCAGAAATGACTCAGCATTGACGCGAAGGAAGGATGTTAAATGTATTGAGTGGTTATCATTTTGTTCCATTGTTTCTATTTGAACGAGATTGTATTGGCGAATGGGACCCACTTCATATATTTAACATCCTTCCTTCGCGTCAATGATGGGTGATCTCATTTTTGGCCTCGATTGAGCTCCTATTAGAGAACCTTAGCTCCTATTGCTTTCATCGCCACCTATCGCTGCTATTTGAAACTAAAACCGGGAATAGCAGTAAAAGAAACTCCTGACATCATACATTACTCTCTTGCGAGAATCTTTTTAACACTTCCCAACCTAGTTGAAAAGTGTTTTATGACTTCGGTTTGTCTGGCCGTATGGCCGTCTGCCGTCTGGCCGTCTGTCCGTGCTCTAACTCCCGTAAATATGCTCGGATTGCTCTGCAACTTTTATATGTTATAGTCGTTATCTATAGTATGTTCCCTATTTCAACGGAAGTGTGTAGCACTTATAGTTTTTTTACAGGGACACTCAAAACAATTCCGTTACATTGCGGTCTATGGGGAAAAATCATTGACGGTTTATTTAAATAATGTTTCACTATTTTAAACGCATTGAAATTTATATATATCACTAAGGTGCATTAGAAGAAGCTTAATATGGAATAGGGTGTGCATAGCACTTATAGTTACTTTACAGGGACAGTCAAAAGAATTCTGTTACATTACGTCTATGGAGAAAAATCGTCTGCGGTTTATTTAAATAATGTTTCCCTATTTTAAACGCATTGAAATTTATATATATCACTAAGGTGTATTTCAAGAGGCTTACTACAGAATAGTGTGTGTACAGCCGTCGTCGTTCATTTACAGGGACACACAAAAGAATTCTCTACTGTAAGTTAACAATAATTCCTGGAAGTGCGTTTTAAGTTACTGATCGCGATTTTAATTTTAACTCGCTTTTTGTCTATTATGTGGTGTGTATAAATTCTGTATATCCTATACAGGGAAGCACAAAAGTTCGCGAACACATTTCCGTATTATTTAACTCCAGACGGAGAATTTTAAACTGTGCTACGCGTTTCCTAACTGAACTAAAATTTAACATCCTATGTAGTATATATACAAATCTATAGATCCTATACAGGGCTGAATAAAAGTATTCGGATTACTTAGATGTTATCTTTTAGCTTATTAAACGGTATGATTTGTAAAATTATTTTGGAAACGTTGGAAAGTGTTACATAATCTATGCTTGACGCATGATTTTTCGTTCTTGTTAATATCTGTCATCGTTTGCAAGTTATTGAATTTTAAAATCAGTCTGTCCATTTTAGGATATTTAGTGATTATGGATGATTTTCTTATATAATTAGGTAATTTGTTTTGTTGTAAAAAATTAAAATGCATTCAGAAATTTGCCTAAATTTCCAAATTAATGCTGTATATTAATTTAACAAGAAAGAAAATTATACATAAAGTTTGGCTCATTTTTCAACGTTGTCAATATATACATTTATTCATTTTTTCGCTGATATTTGTTTGTAAAAATAACTGACAGAACATGTTTAAAAACCTTTTAATAAGCTAAAACTTGGCCTTTATCGAGCACATTTATGAAAGTTAGAACGTGTATAGACGGTCAAATAATCTGACAAACATATATAACGAACGTATTTCAAATAATTTACGTAAGTTTAGGTGGATTTTGAAATGTAGTTTTTATAAAACAAACTTAAACAGGTTTCCTACAGGTCAGAAAATTTCGCTGACTTTAGGCGAGAAAACTAACTTAGAGCAAAACTCACCTTATGCAATCGCGCGATTACATAAGTCGAGTTTTTCCATAAGGAAATATTGGTATATTCCTTGAAACTGTAGGAACCCTGTTAAATTAATAACCGCATGTAGATAATGTAACCTTTTGTAATTTACCGAATTCTACTGTATAGTTTTTTTTAATAAACTAAAAAAAAAAAAAAAAAAAAAAAAAAAAATATTGATTTTACGGTAGCGCAGTAGCGTATTACTGCTTATTTTGCTGTTTATTACTGTTAATTTTACTGTATAATACTGGCAGCTGAAATGTAGTATTATACCGTAAAATCAACATTTTTTTTTTCAGTGTATCTATTTTTCGTAAGAGGGCAAAGACTGTAATCGATCACAATAATATTTAAGCTTTGCGGATTCTGAATCGTTTTTTACAGCATTAGAGCGCGGACGAACAGGCAAATAAAAATTGAAGTCATAAAAATAACCTCTTTTAATATAAATAAATTGTTATAAATCATACAACAATTTAAAAAAATAATAATAAATTACTCTATTGTTTTTGGTGGTTGAAAAATTTAAAACTTCATTAATATTCTTGTATTTTCAGCTACAGAACGGTTGCAATTGCTATAAATCGTGCAACAATTAAAAAAATGGAATTACTCTATGTTTTGGTGGTTGAAAATTTTAAAACACCATTAATATTCTTGAGTATTTTCAGTTACAGAACAGTTACAATTGTTGTTGTTTCAGTTACGATTTTTATATATCGTGCAGCAATATAAAAAAATGGAATTACTCTATAGTTTTTGGGGGTGAAAAATTTTAAACACCATGAATATTCCTGTATTTTCAGTTACAGAACAGTTACAATTGTTATAAATCGTGCAATAAGTTAAAAAAAGTAAAATTACTCTATTCTTTTTGGTGGTTAAAAATTTTTAAACATCATTAATATTCTTGTATTTTCAGTTACAGAACAGTTACGATTGTTTTTATTTCAGTTACAATTGTTTTAAATAGTGCGACAATTAAAAAATTGGAATTACTCTATTCTTTTTGGTGGTTGAAAAATTTTAAACATCATTAATATTCTTGTATTTTCAGTTACAGAAAGAACTGTTACGATTGTTTTTAATTCAGTTACAATTGTTTTAAATGGTGCAACAATAAAAAAAAAAAAAAAATGGAATTACTCTATTGGTTTTGGTAGTTGAAAATTTTAAAACATCATGTATTTTCAGCATCATTTGAGTATTACTTTTTTTTTTCACGAAATTTAGCAAAAGAAAAAAATGCATTTCGAAGAAAACTAACATAAAATAGTTGTAATGACATTCACTTTGGTACGAAACAACTCTTAATGTAACTATGTTTTGCACTCAATCATGACAGACAATTTTGGTGTTTTTTCCGATTAACGTGCGCCACTTGAAGCCTATTATAAATGTTAGTGCAAATATGAAAAGAGATAAAAATGATAAACTCTATTACAAATACATATTTGACTTACCAAAATTTATAGTTAAACACTATTTTGTTATTTTTGAAAGAAATTTGTAAGTGCGATTGAAAAAAATCGATTTTTCTGCTATACTTCCATTATATGTGGTCTTTTTTTCAACAACAATAATATAGGGAAAAGTTTCTTGCTTAAATTATATTTTAAACTTTTTTTTTTTCACCCGTTATACTCGGCAAATTTTTACAGACTCTTAAAATAGCAATATTAATTTTTTATGACATATTTTATAAGTGATATTATATTAAAATTAATAACATTTTACTTCCTTAACACTCTAATGTCCATGGTAGAAATTCAGAAATTCAAAATACAAACCAAAAATTCTGAATAAGAATTTTTGCTTTATTTAATCCCGAATTGTCTATTATTAAAGATAGCAAAAATCAGTATTCCCCATTTCTAATATGAATTCGGAATATCTGTGTAAATAAACCAGCTGAATCGGCAACGCGGATGGTAGCATATATGCTAACCAAGGGCAATAGAAGGTTAAATTATAAATTATGTTTTGCGTCCCTGATTTCAATGGATAACAAGTTGAAAATCGTACGTCAAACGTGACAAATGCGGTGCGTTCGTACTATAACTAGTTTTAGAAATATTCAGTTTTTGGTGCAATAGCTGTTACACTGTTATGCAAAAATGCATGAATACAAAATTTATTTTATGTGAAGATTTTCATATTATAGATATAATTTTTATTTTACGAAATTAAGTTTCAATACACTTTTACAAACAATTAATTACAATTCTGTTACATTAAAATTATACTATGCGCAAATATCCAATTTAAGACAATGTACAAAAATCATCGTTATTATTTCAGTGAAATAAATTATATCGTCTGTTATTATGATAAGATTAATTTCCGTAATAAAATAAGTACATTTTAAGTTGGCAATATTTTGTCTTTTGTTGACATTTATTGAAATTTCCAATGGGAAACATAGCTCTTATTTTATATTATCTTAAGCTTTTCTTATATAAGGGAAATTTAGACTCTTTTTTCCATTTAATATCTATTCTCCGGAAATATCTATTCAAAAAACTGTCGGTACATTATAGGATTGCTGTAATTAAACAATTTTAGTATACAAATTCGGTTTTTAAATTCAGTAATACGGAAATAATAGGACCCCACCTTAAGTAGGATGTAAGCACCATGGCAACATAGAATCCTTACCTATAATGTTATATCATTGAATTAATTACGGATGATAGGATTTAATAGAATGAAGAAAACTGTTATTAGTATATTTTTAAGTTTTGAGTGGATTTTCATAAAATTTTAAATGACTCGTCAAAATTCTGCAGTGATTATATATATTAAATTTCAAACCATTCGGTTGGGTAGTTTTTTTGCTGTTATATACGGACAGACAGACGGACCAGACGACAACTGTAGGTGCTACGTATTTCTATAACTAGGAACGCACCTAACAAATGGAAACAAGAAAAGAAAAATTACAAATTTTTTGTAACTAATATTTAAATACAATGCATATTTTTTAAGTACGTCTAATAATACGTTGATTATTAAATCTGTCCTATTTTATGTTTTTAATACTATAATCAAAAACATCTTTAGAATTTTGAATATCGTTCTACCGTATGTTTCTGTCCTCAGAATAATCACGAAAAACGAGTTTCAAAACTATCCAAACACTGCAAAAAATAATTGTTGATTTTACAGTATAATACTGGCATCCCAGCTGCCAGTATTATTTCATAAAATTAACAGTAATAAATAGTAAAATAAGCAGTAATACACTGACGCAGTAAAATAAGCAGTAATACACGCGGTAGTATATTACTGCTTATTTTACTGTTTATTACTGTTAATTTTACTGTATAATACTGGCAGCTGGGGTGCCAGCATTATGCTGTAAAATCAATAGTTATTTTTTGCAGTGTAGAAAAAAAGTAATCTATAACTAATCCGAATCAAATGACATGAGGTTTAAAAAATATATAAAATTGAAAGCAAAATGCTAAATAATGAGCTGAAACTTTTAAGAGCATGGATTACACAGATCTGAGAAGATTAACTTAAGAAGATTTCTTAAAAAGAGGATTAACCTTTTTTCTCTTTTGAGCATTTTTTTAGGTGTATGTAACGTTTTCAATACTCTGATTTAAAAAATGGCGAAGTTTCCCCTCTACGTAAAGTTTTCCCCATAAAATAAGGATAAACATCCAAAAAAATCACACAGAAAATCTATCAATGTCAGTAATGAAAAATTAAAAATAAGCTGCATCTTATATTTAGTTAATCGATACATTTATCATAACTGCCACATAATCAAATACTATTATAATGTATTTTCTTCCTCTTTTTTTTCGGAATCCGAGCCAGATAATCTTTGTCATCAGATCTCAGATCCCAAACCCGCTCGAGCCCGATACCGAAAGTACGCAGTAAAATAGTGTTAATAACATTTTTAAATTATTTTAAGAATAATTTTCTCATTTTAAAGCTCATTTTACATAGGAATAAGTATTAATCTTAAGTGTTCCCCATGACACCGTTTCGTGATTTTCACGTGACTGAACATCTGTTTAAAATAGCAAATTTTCTATTTATATACACAACTGGCAGAAATCTTAAGAAGTTACAATTCGTATTATTTTAAAATATCACTGTACAACTATGGTAGAAAGACATGCGTTCTGTTTTACAGTAATTTTGAAGAAGGACTTCAAACAGAAGGAGAAGATAACCACGGGTACCGCACGAATTGTTTATGTTACAAACATTGACCGTGCCAAGGCTTCATAATTGCATAGAAAATTTATATCCCATCAATAACAATACAATTCCCTTACAAAAAGACTTTTTGAGAATTGTAAAACACTTTAAGAAACTTAGACTGCATTCTAATTTCTCAAATAGTATATGCCAGTTTTATTTTATTTTATTTATTTATTTATTTATTTTTGCCTGTTTTTGAAAAAACAATTTTTACTTCGTGTCCGAAAATCGAGCGCGAGCCCGTTTCCGTCCCGGACTCGGACTGAGCCGGTCTCATCTCTACTGTGTTTTCGGACGCTTTTTATGCAGCAAGTCATCAGTAGTCTGCTATCATGTTTATTGATGTCCGACGTCTTTACTACTAAATTTATAATTTACTTTATTTATTTATTATAAATTGTAAATTCTGATGTTTTTTTATGACAAAATTTATAATTTACAAACCCGGCAGAAATTATCGATTTGTGCCGAAACTGTACCTGATAGATATTTTTGGAAGATTTTTCTTGAAATTAGCATTTTAAAAAGACACAAGAAACACTGTTCACTTTACAGTAAAGTTTCATCTAGGGTCTGCTCATTAGCTAAGTAATTCAGAAATTTGACAAAAAAGTGTACTTTTAAAAATTGTTGTTTATTGACAGGTTGTATTCCGTGAATTTTGGTCAGAAATTTTCCGTTTTGTTAGAAAAATGGAGTCTCTCCCGAATATCTGTTGCCATTTTAAGATTATAGCGTTTCAAATACGGAATTATTACTGTAAAAATCTATCATCCAATGGGATTGCAGTATTTTTGATCGTCACGCATGCGATTCAACTCCTTCAAGTCTGTATCGCGCCATTTATGGAATTTACGGACTACAAAGATGGAACTTTCCTCAAAAAACGGAAACATTCCGGCAACTCTGCTGCCAGTCCTTTTACCGTAAATTGGTGGATTTTTTTTTAAGTGTGGATTCCAAATTTTAACGCTGAAACAATTAATTTTAATACCATATTTAAAGGTGGGGCAGCTCACCAGATTATCGGAATCTGGGTTATCATATCATATTATTTTTTCATCGAAATTATATTTTGGAGAATCAGAATGAACGGAATTAATTAAAAATAATTGTAAAACTTCTGTTACTTTTGTTGTTATCATGATTAGTAACTGTAAAGTGTTGTCTTTTCCTAGCGAATATTAACTAAAATTTATATATTTAATAATATCTATGCTGTAGTTCTAGAAGAATACAAAATGAAAATCGATAGATTGTGTTTTGTAATTATTGAATGTATAAATAAGTTTTAAAGGATTAAGCACGCATTTTTTGTCCATGTGCACCTTGAAAATTCGTTCTAAAACTCTTTAAAACTTATTTGTTCATCTAATACAAAATAGTTATATGTTTCCAATAGTTTCAGGAACATAAATAAGCGAATATACAATAATTTGATCTCCTCCCAAAGAAAAAGAATTCACTTGTGAACGGAGCTAACGAACACATTTAGACACTTCTGTACATCCTCTGTCTATTTTCAGATTTTTACCACCTTATTAGAACTAGAACTTGCACTAGAGTCAACACTTTGGCAACTGTTTGCAATATTGAACAAAATTTGTAAATACATTTGATTCAATTTGTGTCTTTGAATATATACATATTTTCAAAGTTATAAACCATTGTCAAACGTTTAAATTTGCTTCTGCTTGAACATTATATCTCACATAAAAATTACCAAATTTGATATATCTTGAAAACGACTTTAAAAATATTAAAATGAGCCCTTAATCGCGATTTTAATACTTTCCACAGTTAAAATTGATTTTCATTGTTAAAAGAATGCTAATTAAACAAAATCCTATACTCAAATTTGTTGGCTATATAATAACACATGTATATATAAAAAAAGAAACAAAAAATTTATGTAACTTAAAAAAAAAAAAAAAAAAAAAAAAAGAAAAAAGAAAAAAGAAACTATTTAAAATGTGTAATATATATTTTATTTATCATTATTTGAATGTAAAAGAGAAATATATAAACTTTTTACATAGTTCTATTTTTAGGGTTTCGTTCATTTCACGAAACCCTATTGCTCCCGCTTCGTTGTCTGTCTGTCACAGAGCCATTCTCGAAAACCATGTAACTTACAGAGTTGAAACTTGGTGTATAAATCAGAATATCAGCTGTAAAGAGCTGAAAATATTAAAATGTGAAAAAATCGTATTATTTTAATAAATAGAGATAAAAAACCAAAATTCTAATAGCCCTTTTCTATTAAATTTAAACATTTTTCGTTATAGCAGATGCCAAAAATTTAAAATCCACAATGAAATTCTTTCTACAATAATTAATTTTCTATCAGACGATTTTCACGTGAAAAATGAAAATGAAATAAAAAGTTTCACCAATTGAAAAAAAGATAAATATGAAATAAAATTGATTGGCGTCATAATGGTAAATAAAACGGAAAATGTCTAAGATTTCTCAATAATACAAGGAGTATGAATATGTGGATGTACACAAAGCAGATTAATATCACGTCATTAGAGAATTAAAAAGAAAATCTGAAGTCCTATTGGAAGTTTAACGAATTTTTCAGATGTTTGAGAATAATACAAAGCGAGTATCAATAGGAATAATAGAGAATAGTAAATATATGAGTTTGAGGAATGTATTGAATCATGATAAAAACCCGATTATGGAAATATTCGCATATTTTAACATTTTGAAGGCGTCCAACATGTTTAATTTTGAAATTATATGTTTTTTAAATATTGCATTTAGTCCGTATGACGGATATTATTATGACAGAATATAACAGCGGGTTTCGCCCGCTATCCGGCTGGTTTAGATTTTCGAAAAAAAACGGAAAAATAGACCGGTAAATTTTTACTTTATAAAAAACATGACTTTGTTTTGTTGTTGTTGCTAAATTATATTTATTTGAATTTATTAAAGAAAGGATAAAGTGTTTTGAAAGGAATATTAAACGAAACCCTTTGTGCTATCTTCGATCACACTTACCCACTTGTTTGAGGTAGGTACTGCATTTTAATAAAACTTTTCAATTCAATATTACCTTGGATTAACTATAATATATGGTATTCTTTTAATTTCAATAGCAGAGTTTTAAAATAACAAATATTTTAATTTAAATAACACAATTTTTAAAAAAATACTAAAATTTTTTAACAATATATCTTATTTTCAATATAATCTATCTCATGACATGCATTCAAAAAGAATTAATATCGATGAACCATAAAAACAAAGTTCTATTGCTCGTAGCTTCTGAAATTTTAATGAAAAATAACGCATTTAATTGAAGAAAAAAAGTTTAAATCTTCCAGATACATATCAATGAGACAAAAGCAGGTTTTTTTTTACTTTTATCATGGCATATTGAATTAACTTTTTAAAATATATTTTAAATTGAAAACTCTTTAAAACAATAAAAACTTATAAACTTTACTTAAACATTTTATAAAATCCGTTTTAATAGAATGCTCACAAGCAGGATGTTTGCCGGAACAAAAAAAAAAATATAAAAAAAAAAAGAAAATTTATGCAAAATGAATGATTAAAAGCATTATGTTTCAACAAAGAAAACGGATGTTGGTATATCACGCAACAAAGCTGCGATTTGTTCTTTTCCAATATCGAATTCCGTGGTAGAAAAGAGTGTATCGCATTTCCGTGTTCAACCCAAATAAACAGGAAGGAAAAAACATAAAGTTCAAACAATCGAATAGGAACTGAAATCGTCTGAGATCCATTTAAAGAAAACACTTCTACTCTCGCTGCGCAAATGACGTCACGAACCACTTTCATTGGTATAGAACAATTACAAACACACAACCCGTTTCTGTTTCTGTTTTTTCTTCTTTTTTTCTAGACAATAAATAAAATTGGTTTTAAGTAAAATTACTTTTAAGTGCATTTCGTTTCTAGACGAGTTTCTTTTCTTTAACTTTCTAAATTCTTTAAAGGATAAATTTAGATTTATTTATAGCGTCCATTAATTTAAAAATATATCACGGTTGTAGTTTCTAAATTATCTTCATTCAGTATTATAGTTATTTTTATTATTAAAAGTTAAGTTTCTTGAAGTATATCGAATTTTTGTTTTCAAATATAATAATAGGGTACAGTCGGCAAGGGAAAAAAGAGACAGAGAGAGGACACCCCATGCATTTTAATCACCAAATTGTACCAGAAACAATCAAAAGAATGAAAAGAAAAGGAAGTTATTCGGCTGCAAATTGTATTTTTTTTTTTTGAATTGATGTTAAAAAAAAACTTCATATTGAAATTGTATTTTTTTTTTTTTTTTTTTTTTTTTTTTTTTTTTGTAAATTTTACCCCAGAATTCCAAATTAAGTCAAGTAGTTTAAGAGGTTTAAAGTTTAAAACTCCTAATGATAAATTCATTGTTAATCGTTGCATTACAGATTGCAATGGCGGTCATTTTTTTAAGCATAACTCAAAAACTACTGTGCAGAATAAGGTTTATTTTTTCATTCGCGTATTCTATGATATTTCGCTAATTATTGTGCATGAAAAACCACATAATTTAACTAGGTTGTTGAGATATACCAGAATCACGTTACCTATTAAAATTATCATTTTGCATAATATTTATAGTTTGATTACATCTCCTGACAAAAGAACTCGGATACATTACTATGTATAGGAGGTAGTTGTTAGAATTGAATTTTTATGTTATTATATAGCTTCAAACGCAACATAAATGTTATTTGTTATAAGGTATTCTACATGTTCCCTATAGAAAATGGTATTTAAAACATTTAAGGTTTTTTTATGGAGCGATTAACAAAAATTCTCATAAATTATAGTCGATGTGCAGTTATTGCTTAAAGAACTTTTGATGATATATTATGCTATTTCAAATAGAGCGAAATTGACAGTTCTTTTACAAAGATTGGGAAAATAATTTAGATACATTACGGCCTACAAAAGGTTATTGTTTCAAGTGGATTTTAATGATGTTATACAACTTAAACTTACAGATATTTGTATATAGGATGCAACAATGTAAAAATATCATGAATGTTTTGGCAGGCAAATCGAACATTAATGACTGAGTGTTTAATTAGACGCAATGTGAATCGTTCAGTAAAGAATATTATATTTGTCGCACAAAAGCAAGTCTTAAATATTATTAGTTGATAAAAAAATATTCCAATTTAATACTTTCAAATATTTTTAATTATTTCTCCAAATAATTCAATTTTTACTTTTACAGAAATATGTGTTGTTTAAACGCATCATCATGAAGTTGAGCTTAGAAACCAAATGAAATTTTAGGAAAATTTTAAAACCATTTCTTTCAAACAAAATAAAAGCCATTTAAATTTTTTATCATGAACACAATCGAAGCAATAGCACAGATTAGAAACTAATTTACATGCAATTTCCAAAGAAATAATCTTTTGAATAGCTCTTATACACAGCAATTAAAAAAAAATGTGTATTTAAGTTTTTGTTTAAAGTACTGCTGTAGTTGTTTTATATCTTCACTGCATAACCTAAAAACGTTTATTTATTTAAAATCCTTTTCATTATGCAGCGCAGAAAATCTCTAAATTAAAATTCAGTCGATAGTTTTGAATCTAAATCCTACCAAATGAAATAAATCTAAACTACTTTCTTAGTAAATTTCGTTCGACCATTGAAATTCACAGACCATTGAAGATAAGAAGATATTCGTGATCAAATTAATTTGGTAGTTGGGAGCAATTTCTAATATACTAATTTCGATTACTTGCACAGTTATGCACAGAGGCTGTTCGCACATTTTTTAGACGATTTTGGTTAGCGGTAATAAAAAATCGTTTGCTGCAAAAGAAATAATTGCATTTGTACTATGTTTTTAAAAGTCAAACTTGTCGCCTGCGGCTATTCATATTCCGTTATCCAAAAACGATGTGAGAGTCATGGTTTTGTGATATCTAAAGCGTCGATAGGTAATATCGTCAACAAGAAAGGAAGAAAACGTCAAATTGGAGCCTCATGTGGGACAAAAATTCCAAACAAGTACCCAAGGAAAAAATGGACATCTCCGACTATTGCAAAAGTAGGTTGTTTAATGTTAAAAGAAAATCCCCCTACTCAAAGGACAGTTGCAAAATCATTAAAATGTTTGGTGTCCACTGTAAACAAAATGATAAACGTTGATTTGAATCTTAAGAAATTGAAAAAATGCAATGTGCATCGTCTTCTTCCAAAGCATATCAAAATACACTGTAAATTTCCTAAAAAAATGGAACAAAAAACTGGTATCAAGGCCATACCCTTCACTGATATCCCTACTAAATCTCCCGATGATCACCTATGGATTTTTGTGCTTTCGGACATTTAAAATCTGCATTAGCCAAACGTCGTCCCACAACCCTTACAGGACTCTGGAAAGCTGTTCAGAAGGAATGGGATAAAATACCTCTTCTGACACTTCAAAAGGCATTATTATCCTGGAAATTGCGGTGTCGAAAGATAGTTCAGAATAAGGGCCGTCAAATAGAACATTTAAAACACAAGAATTTTATGTAATTTAGTTTTGTGAATACAATATACATCGTCTAAAAAATGTGTGAACAGCTTCTGTACAACAATTGTGCATTTAAAAAATTGATGTAATTATGATAAAATTTTATTTGTAATCGTATATATTATTTCTGTTGTCAACAACCCTTTTTTAAGCATGTACAAATTTCACAAAAACGAATGAGGTACCATTCGAAAAGTTTATGAACCGGCTTCTGACATAGTATACTCACATTTCGTTAAAGCATGTTTTTGATTAAAAATTGCAATTAATTAAAAATTAAATCAGCATTGTTTTCATAAATGAAAAAATGAAAGGATTTTCTCCAATCAATGTGGCCTCAAAATTAAAATACCGCATAATATCGTGCTCAACATTAATTATAAAAAAAATAATAAATAGTAAAATAAATAAATAAATAAATAAAGTAACGGGCTTATTTTATATTTATGAATAAAAAGAAAAATTCCAATTTAAATGTTTAGAAGAAAAAGACACCATCGATCGATCAAAGCAGTGACATTTCACGTGTAGACGTCATCCTTTAATACAGTTAAAATACGATTGTTATATTTTTTTTCCTCGCGCTATCTTTGACCAGTTTTTACTGTAACTTTGATATAGTCTGTCTCAAAAGTTTAACCCTTAATTGCATAGTGATGTAAATTTCCATCACTGTTTATTTAACTTTTAATAAATAAATCAACTTCTTCGCCACCACTATATTTATATAGAAATATTAATCCAGTAAATTTCCCGTGAACTATGTTGCTGAACAAAGTTAAAAATCTATCTTAAAATTTCTGGTGTCTAACATTTAATATATGTATAAAAAAACACAATTGTAAAAGAAAAACTCATGCAAAGAAGGGTTAAGCACTTTGCAAATCTGGTTTAAAATAATTGAAGAAGAAAATACTTTATGCTAATTTACAATAAATACTCGACATTTAATCAAAATAAAATAAAATAAGCCATTTTGGGTGGTTAAAGTAAAAAATATATTTCTTTTTATTTCTTTTTTCTTTTTCTTGAAGAAACGCTGTCTCCAAAATTTAAGCACTTTATGTAAATTCTTTTAGAAACACGGGATTGGCCGTGTGTAATGACGTTGTATGACATCATATTGCACCTTTATAAAAGTATAAAAGTGGAGAAATTATTTCCTCTCGTTTTAAAAATGCCAAAGGGTAAAGAATTCACAAAATGTGAGATTTTGAAAGTTTTTAAATTGAAATCGCAAAATAAAACTTTTTCTGAAATTGCAAAAGTTTTAAATCAATCAAAGCGAGGTATATATCAAGTACTCTCTAGAAATGGTAATTTTAAGCGGAAACCAAGATATGGACGACCACGTATGACGACTGTTCAGACTGATCGGAGAATACGGAGATTGGTATCTAGACAAAATATGTCCATACGGCAAATTAAAAATAATCTCAGTGTACAGGTGTCCAAAGACACTGTACATAGACGTATTAAAGAGTGTGATTACATCATACTAAAGAAAATGGCTCGCAAACCGTCTCTCAAATTACATCACAAACAGGCAAGAATGAGCTGGGCTAAAAAACACATGTCCTACGGGGACACATGGCTTACTGTTTTATTCAGCGATGAGAGAAAGTGGAACTTATATGGCCCTGATAGTTGGAACCTGTATTGGCATGATTTACGAAAGGAACCAAAGGCATTTTTCAGCAGGCAGCAAGGCGGTAAATCTGTTATGGTTTGGGGGGGGGGGGTGCATTTGGATTCAATGGTCAGACCTCTCTGGCTTTTCTAAAAGGAAGACAAGATTCAAAAAAGTATCAAGAGACTCTAAACGAACATTTGCTTCCATTCGGTGACATTTTGGGGAATCCTGAATGGACTTTTCAACAAGACAATGCCTCAATCCACGTATCACATTCTACAAAACTTTGGCTTTCTCAGAAAAATGTTAAAGTTCTTGACTGGCCAGGTTTAAGTCCTGACTTAAACCCGATTGAGAATGTCTGGGGTATTTTAACCCGCCAGGATTATGGTAATGGAAAGCAGTAGAACTTTATTGAAGAACTCCAAGAGGTTATTGAGAAAGCATGGTACTCTTTGCCACCAGAAACCCTACAAAAACTAATAATTTCGATGGACGCACGTTTATTTGAACTAACCCGAAATCACGGAAAAATAATTTGTAAGTAAAAGTTCTGTAAAAATTATAAATCTGGTTGTTCTTTACATTGTGCATAAACTTTTGAGACAGTTTTTTTAACTTTTTTTATTATATTTTTTATAATTATGTAATTTATTTTTTTCTACTTTTGATATCATTTATTTAAATAACGTTGCGAAATCTGCAAATAAAATTTTTTTATTTATTCTAACTTTTTATAATTCTTTGAAAATCGACATTTTATGCTTGTGCTTAAACCTTTGAGATAGACCTTAGAATAAATGAGTTGATATTCTGTCTTAACTAATATTGTTTGCAGATATTTTTAATCTTACATTAATACCTACATCTAAAAAAATATTATATATTGCTAAAAAATATTAGACCGCATTGCGAAATCCTCGCACGGGTCCACTGGTTATTGTTGTTATTATAACAATGCTATTATAGCAGTATTATAACAATAACCAACCCAGGCTTCCCCGGTTAAAGATGCTCGATATATTGCCCGGTCACCAGAACGTAGATGAAATCTATTTTTTCTATTACTTTTAAAGGCTCCGTACTTAAAAAGTAAAATTTAAAAATTTAACTGTTATAATATCACTCGTGTGTATGTCTGTCCGTCACAGCCGTTTTTCTCAAAAACTGTGGAACGTGAAAAGTTCAAACTTGGCAGAGTTATAAAAGCTATTTACCCACATAGATTATAAGCCATTCACAAATAGTTTTAGGAAAAATTTAGGGGGGAGGAGTTGCTAATTAAATATACTCTTTTTTTTTTCCTTATCGTGTGGGCTTTCGTTTAAAAGATCTCGTAACACCGAACTCAAAAACATATTTGTTTTAATTTTAGCTATTATATTTTCAGAGGTATCATCGAAAATGTTCTGCAAAAATATGTCTCCCCCACCTCCTATTTCCGAATCTACTAAAACTAAAAAAATTAAAAAAATTAGGGGTAGTAGAAGTTTATTTAAACCTTTCAGGAAAACTATAGCGATTATCTTTGGTCACATCATTTTTGAGAACATCGCTTTTTTCATTTACACACAAATTTTACTTTGCGGGCGCTCAGGGTATCTGCACTCTAAAAACGACATTTTCAAAACTGAGCAAAATGTACTCAAATCTGAGTACGTCGCATAGTCAAAAGAGCTCCGAATCAAAATTACTCAAGTTTGAAACTTATATATACTTATTTTTGAAAACATGCTCACACTCAAGAATAAAACATCATGTATGCTCATGAGTATGTCCATGTTTCAAAAATGGGTATGAACTGACTTCTATGTGCTCATTTTTGAGAATTTCCATGTTTCAAAAATGAGTTTGAATTGATTCTAATCATTTTTAGTATGTCCATGTTTCAATATTCTGAGTATTTTTTGTATTTCAGAAATGAAAGCATCGGTCGTCCTATTTGAAACAAAAAGTTTCATAACAAAATGAAAACATCGATTTATTTGAAAGGGTCATTTTTCTCAGTGTATCAAGGTATCTATCGAGGTATCTAATCAGCCAAAGATTGCTCACAATCATTTTCGAAAAAAAAATCTGTAATTAGCGGAGATAGTAATTAAAAACCTACCTGGAAAAACGCAGTACGGACTAAGGCGCCGTTACAATTTTGCGCCCTCCTTTCGAAGCAAGCTTGGCACAATGCCACGTTTAAACTTTGTACAAGTTCTTTGTTTTAGGTGAAGCGAAGCTCCATACCTCTCTGAACTTTCATGGTATATCCATCTATACTTTGCTAGTATATATAGCTATACCCAACCCTTTTACAGCCTTATAATTACTTATAATTCTTATAATTATCTTCAACAGTCTTATTATTCTTTTAGCAACGATTTTTCGTAATATTGCAGTTAGTAATTAATAAATTTATTGTACGGAACCCTTTGTACACGAGTAGAACTCGCATTTGGCCGATTATTTTTAACTGGATCTAAACAGATTTTTTACATTATTATTATTATTATTATTATTATTTTAGATTGGCTATTTTGAACACCAAGAGCTTTTTTATGTGTAATATATCAATTATGTAATCAAATATAGTTTTGAAATTTATTAAAAGCGATTCTTTCGTACACTGCAAAAAAAAAAAAAAAAAAAAAAAAAGTTAATTTTAGAGTATAATACTGGCACCCAGCTGCCAGTATTAATATGTAAAATTAACAGTAATAAACACTAAAATAAGCATTAATACGCTACCTCGCTACGGTATAATAGTAGCATCTGAGGTGCCGCACGCGGTAGTGTATTACTGCTTATTTTAGTGTTTATTACTGTTAATTTTACGGTATAATAATGGCAGCTATGAGGTGCTAGTATTATACAGTAAAATCAGCAATTTTATTTTTTTTTTCAATGTATTAACCGCATGCCAGTGATGAACATCCGGATAAATCTGATTTTTGATTCTGATTATTTGAGTGTATAAGCACATAGTTCGATTAGATATCTGTTAAATTTGTGTTTTATTTATTTCTTAAGGAAATTTTAATTTCGTTTTGGAATATTAGTCGGGAAAAAATACGGGACTGTTCATGTTATTTAAGTGCAATCCTTCGTAAATGGGCTGCACACAATAGGTTGATTTCTTAAAAATTCAATTTATTAAAAATTATTTTTATAATCATAATTAATTAGTAAACTGAGATACAGCTTGCAAACAAATCCTATTTTAAAGGACATTTTTTCCCCTATTTGACGGTGTAAAGATTAAAATTGTTCAAATACATATATGTATTAAATCTGTGTCTTATTTATTTTATTTTATTTATTTATTTATTTATTTAATTTCGTTATGAAATATTAGCCGAAGACAAAATATTTATATTGTTTTAAGTATGCAATCCAGTTATTATTCTTCCGTAATCGAGCTGCACGCGATAGAGATACGTTAATAGAAATGCATGCTTGAAAATTATTTTTAAACCATAAAAAATCAGTAAATTGCGATACAGATTTCAAAGAAATAGTATTTCAAAGTACGTTTCCCCCCTCTATTCGACAGTATAAAAATTAAAAATGTGCGATGTTTAAAAGTTTTTAAAAATTGCAGTAAAACGGAAATTTATTAGTCAGGTGTTGGCACCGTCAATATGACGTCAGCGTTACTCACGGACATGTTTTGCTTTATAATATAGATTAATGTCATTATAATTTATATTAAAATATATTTTGCAAGTAATTTTCAGAGAAATAACTTTTGATTGTTCGAGATTCAATTAAATTTTATACCGCAATTTACAAAATGCAAATTTAGAATCTGAATTCCAAATAACTTCTAAACTAGACACATAATCTCACTGCAAACTTAAAAGCATTTATTTCAAATCATTTTCCTTCTTAAGCGAAACAAGAAGTAGGAAATATTTTGAATTAAAATTCTAATCATCATTTTTAATTTAAATCCTTACTAAATTAAATTTTAGCTGATTTCTTTGTGGACATTATTTGCAAAGTATTCAAGATGACAGTCACGACCAAAGTATATATGAGAGATAGAAATCATTTGCAATACGCTACTTTAAATTATTTCCATAGTTGAATCACAAACAGTGCATACAGAACTTTCATTAAAAATAATTTCGTATGCGGAATTCTTTCATCGCATTTTCGAAAGATTTTAAGTTTTTAATTAATATCTCAAGTAATTATGGACAGATTTTTACAAAATTTTTAACAATGGATAGAGGACAAAATTTACTATACTGGAATCAAAAATTGAAGCTGTATTATTTTTTATTAATGTTGAAAAATCGCCTCGTAATGTAAAAAAAGTTACAAATCGCATAAAAATTAAATAAAAGAAATATATTGAACAAATCCTACAACCGGGCTTCGAGGTGCAAAACTACATATATCTTCCTACCAAATTTTGCAGCTCTGCATGCAATGGTCGCTTCAGAACACAGTCGAGACACACGCACACACAGAGAGATACACCGACATACAAATTTCTTTCCTTGTTATTATAGATCTATTGCACCTTTTAACTATGTATGGGTCAAAAATATGAAATGTACGTATGAAAAGTTTGCGCCAATGAAAATGGCCTTATGTTAAACTTGAAATATCTTTTTCTATTAATAATTTTAAATAATAATAATAATATTGTGTCAAAATGACATAAATTTCGCCGAATTTTCAATTTGTAAATAAAAATATTAGAATTATAGACTTGGTTTGTAACTTTATCGTGATTATTTACCTTGATTACAAGTCACGGATTATTTTATTATGAAATAAATTACAGATTAAATGAACAAAATTTTATTTTTCCATAATGTGAAAATTTTAAGTTAATAAAATACTATTATACGTAGTACATGTAGTTTAAAATAATAAATATTTTCGAAGTTAGATTGGCCAGTCCAAAGCTGATTGTTTATGAAAATTATTTTTGTAAGTTTATTATAAGTTCATCTAACAGTTCCATAACGTAAAGCTAGGATAGTCTGCGCACAATTCAAAAGAATAACAATAAAAAATCTAAATATTAATTTTTTGCTAAACTATCCGTGAATAATTTTCACTTCCTTTGTTTTTTATGCATTTCCATTGCTATTTTGTTGTTATGTTGTAATTTAATAGAACAGTTTTAATAAAACCAAGAAAGTTATTTTGCGCAATCTGTCCTTACAGGGTTGGTGTGATTGCGCACATGGGTAGGAGAGATTGTTACTAATAATAACTACAGTTAAATTGTTAACAATAATAATTACACTTAAATGACATTGTTGTAAGGTTTTTGTGAACAAATATTATTGTATTAGGAGTGAATATTTCAACCTAATGATTAAAGAATCAGAAAATGAAATAATTTTAAAAACGATTAAAAAATTTGAATTAAAGGGGAAAAAATTAAAGAATCAGAAAAAGCAAGTCCAGATAAGATTACAAAATTTACTTGAAAACTCGTTTAAATTAAAATTAGTCCATTTTCATTTTTCATTTTTTATGCAAATTTACCAATAACCTGCGTAATCTCTCCTAGCATAGAAACTAATGGGAACAACGCGCCATCTCTCCTAAGCAGCAGATGCGCAAACTCACCAATTTCGGTAGGCGAGATTGCGCAGCCTTTTATTTAAACATGGCCGCTACTAAAACGAACCGTTGATGTTCACATTGTTAGTCTAGATTAGTAGCTTATGAGAAATCATTTAAGTTTAAAATATTTCGTACTGTTGACATTTTATAGAAATTCTGATAAATAGCTATGAAAATTCAAGCACTTACTTTGGGAAAACAAAACAAAATAGCAATGCTTTATCTTAGACGCTCAAAACAATCAACGTGCACTTTCAAGTAGACACTCTACTACTGCTGTTGTACAACTACCTGGAGTCGCTGCTCCCTCACTCTACTCCTTCCCACCAAACCGCTATGTGCGCAATCTCTCCGACAGCGCCATCTCTCCTGGCTTTACCTTATTATTTTTTTTTCATTCAGTCCAATTTTGATGGGTGCCACTTCATAATTAATTTATTTGTAGGCAGATTTAAAAAAAAATACAAATCACAAAAGTGAATTGTGTATAAATAATACCAAAAAAGTATTCAGTGCTATATTGTTTTTCTATTTAAATACAGAGTGTTTCTAAAGTAATAGAACAAACATTCAGTAGTGATGATAATTTTTTTTTACGTATATTATTATATTGGATATTCTCACTCCAAGCCGAACTCGGTTTAGCGTTCATAACTTTAACAATAATGAAGATATGATGATGATATTTTCAACAGACTTACTTTGTTTTCCCTAAAATAAGAGGACATCGCGAGAAGTGCTGGAAATAGCCATCGTTCACATCCGAACAACACAGAGCTAGACTCTCCATAATTCGAAATGTAGTTACTGGTTCATATGGCGTCATTGGTTCAATTACAGCAGTGTGCAGTTTCCAGTCTGTTATCATATGTCATACAAAGCAAACTTAATCTGGTGAAAATCTCGCTGAAATATCGTCTTTATTGTTAAAGTTGTAAATGAAAATACGGGTTGAGTTTGTAGTGGGACGCCGTGTATTTTCGAGTGAGATAGTCGATTGCGACCGTAAGTTATTCCTGTACAAATATTATTTCTCTTGACGCCAATGGCGGATCTAAGGGGGGGGGGTGATGGGGCGTTACCCCCCCCCCCTTCGGCTAAAAAAGGGTCGGTAAACCGACATCAGAGGCCTACACGGGAAAAGGCCTCTGACGAAGCCCGGCCGACCCGCGGGTCGGGACGGGACTGCTCTTCACTCTTAAAGGATCGGTTCGGGACCGGGCCTTATTTTTTTTTTCTGGAGTCTCGGGCCGGGACTGGGCCTCGCTTTTTTCTGGAGACTGGGGCCCGGACCAGACTTCTGTTTTTTCGGGTCGAGCCTAGCTTAGATTTCATTCTTTCTAGAGGTATGCACGGGCTGAAATTTTCAAGCCTGGCCCCGGCATAAAATTTCGCAAAAATTTTGCAAGAATTTCGTTACATTACAGTCTATGAAGAAAATTGTTTGGGGTTTATTTTAATAACGTTTCACTATTTCAAACATATTGAAATTGATATATATCACTTACGTGCATTACAAGAGGCTTACTGTAAAATATTGTATGTATAGCATTCATCGTTCATTTACAGGAACACATATAAGAATTCGGTACTGTCTGTTAACGATAATTGCTGGAAGTTTCAGTTGCTGTACGCGTTTTTAAATGCTGTACGCGTTTTTAAATCTAACTCATTTTTTGTCTATTACTTGGTGTGTATAAATTCTATTGATCATATACAAGACAACACAAAAGTCATCGAATACATTTCCGTTTACTGATGACGGAAATTCCATAAGGAGAATTTTAAACTGTGCTATGCGTTTCCTAACTGAACTAAAATTTAGCATTCTATGTAGTGTATATGCAAATCTATAGATCATATACAGGGCTGCACAAAAGAACGAAATTGTATTTTTAAATATGTTATGCGTTTTCCAAATTGTTGACTTACATATCATCTTTCACATTATTAAACGGTAAAGATTTGTAAAATTATTTTGGAGGTGTTGGAAAGTGTTACATAATCTATGCTTGACGCATGATTTTTCGTTCTTGTTGTATGTAAAGATGGAATTTTGTAATCGATTTTTAACCCACTTCCTGATATAGAATTGTAAAAATTATGTTTTGGATAACAATACAACGTTTTAATAATCGCCAAATATTCTGTATGGTTACAATTGTATACGTGTTACAACAACAATGCATTTAATGATGCATCCAACCACGCTCGCCAAAACAGACCAACTTGCTGTGAAGCTGCAACAAAGAAATATTTTTTAACTAAAAAGTAGAAATATAAATGAAAAACAAAGAGTGTAATATATATCTTACGGTCAATATGATTAATGCGGTCATTATTAATAATAACCGGCTATTATTAATAATGACAGGTTTAATCCTATTGACAGTAACATATATAAATTTTTTAATCAATTAATTGGTGCCTACTGTTTAAATTTATGAATATATGGTGAGAAATCTATTTAGAAATCCTAAAAAAAGATATTGGCCTATCTTTAAAAAAAAAAGAAATAGAGAAAAAAATAAAAAACATATATTTTTTTTTTGTAAATTCTCTAGCTCGCGCTTTTGGCCAAGCCTAAAAAAGCCGGATTTTCCATAATCTTGTTTGGTGCTCCAAATTCACGTATTATATCGGAAATTTGTTGTAAAAATTAGAAATTGTAGTCATGAAATTCGTCATGATTATTAAAAGACAAACATTGAATGCTTACAAAAGAGTGTATGTATATATTGTGATGGATTAGTGGCCATCAACTTGGTTCTTTCTGATGGGATTAAAATAATTCCAGAATAATGTGAACAGTTTTTGATTGACACCTATTGAAAGAGGATTATCGTGGAGAAAGGAAATTCTTATTTTATTAAAATTAAAAATGAAAAGCTTTAATACCTTGAATAGCCATGTCAAATGTGTGTCAATTTTATCTATAACAAGATCCTCTGAAGGAGTTTAAAATGTGTCAGGAAGTTAGTTGTATGAATAGAAACTCCAAAGAAATGAATTTCGAAGTACTCTGAAAGTACTATGGGGAGAAAAGAAGGGAGAGTCAATCAAAGACGATCAAGAGATTATGCTCTGAGGAGGAGTTATTCGCCAGGATGGGCAGTCTGGATTTTGAGTGCTAGTGAGTTGAACCTGGTCTTATGGTGTTTCTGAGATTGTACAAACATGTCTTGTAAATATTCATCTAAAATTTCACCATCATGTCATCTTTTTACAATTGTTGTTTTGGAATAATTTTTTTTCGTTTAATATGATATGATACGTTTAATTATATATATATGCGACTACAATACCACAATATATATATTTGCTTTTATACTTATTAGGCATAACCTTTACAAATTATCGTCATCTTCAATAGCTTAATTTCATGGTTGAAGTAAATAAAACAACTTCGCATTATAAACAATGTAGTTTCCACTAACACGAAAGTAATTAAGCACATTGTCATAAAAGAGGAATATAAAAAGATATTATGAAATTAAGAATTTTGCATTGCTTTTAAAATCCTTTCGAAACAAACGGAAAACGCTTCAAAATCTTATCACGCATGCAATTAAAGGTGTAGTACAGATTAAAACCTATTTTACGTACTATTTTCAGAAAAATAATTCTTCCATTAATAGTTACACTTTTACATTCTATGCTGCAATGGGGGAAAAAAACTCTAATATGAAGCGTGATGTTATTCTAAATAAAAGTGGGAAAATAATCGCATTGTAAAATTTAAAGGCTTTTATTTCAAAATGTTTTCATTCTCTGTATCTGTATCACAATAAATAGAGGTATCCCTACATTAGAATTTTAATGATCATTTAAAATCTAAATCCTATCCAATAAATTCTAAGCAAAAATCCCTTTCTTCATTTTACAAAGGATTTTGAGAATAGATGTTCACGATGAAAGTAAGTAGGTAGATAGTGGTTATCTACAATAAACTCATTTGAAATATCTGTACATATAGTTAAATCACAAATGTGCATTTAGAATATTAATATACACTCGTGTATGGAGAGTTTAGTGTTATGTTGTATTGACTCAAAAATTGTTTCGTTTTATAGATGAAGGTGTTATGAACAGGGGTGTAGTGGAAGGTGTACGGTGGTATACGGCATGTACTATTTGGATCTTTTTTTTTTAAAACTTCATACCCTAGTTTCTCAGCGTATACTCTTTGGGTGCATCCTCTACTTGGTTCTGCGTCAATTCGTCGAGCGCAATTCATCGCGGAACAATTCATCGCGCACAATTCATCGCAGCGTCAATTCGTAGCGGCGACAACTCATCGCAGCGTCAATTCGTCGCGGTGTCAATTCGTCGCAAGGAAAATTTTTTTGAAGGCTATGATGATAAAAGTAAAGATAATTTAGTAAAATTATTTAATAATAATTTGTTTTTTAGATATACAGAATTATAACAAACAATTTACAGCATTAAATATTTTTTTGAAATTATCTTTACTTTTATCATCATAGCCTTCAAAAACATTTTCCTTGAGACGAATTAACGCCGCGACGAATTGACGCCATGGCGAATTGACGCTGCGATGAGTTGTCGCCGCGACGAGCTGTCGCTGCGACGAATTGTACTGCGATGAATTGTGCGCGATGAATTGTTCCGCGATGAATTGTGCACAACGAATTGACGCGACATCCCTCTACTTATAGCGTATAACCTCTTGTTTTTTTACGACTACAACGCTGGTTACGAAGTAATCAGTAAAATGGTAAAATAAAATACTAAGATGGTAAAAATGGTAAAATAAAATACTAAGATTCGAATTAGTCTTGAAGACCTGAGACATTATTTATTTTTCTATGCCAATATTACAAAGAAGTAACGTTTGTTTGTAGAGGGGGGGGGGTCTCCTCTGTAACAAACGAACCGATTAAAAAAAAAATCCTTCCGGCCTGTACCGGGAGGAAAAGGTAGCTTTCATAGTCCATGTTTTTAAAAATTAAACTCATTTTACTCAAACACCCGAAACTTAAAATGCTCGGAACCTGATTATAGAAGATTCAATCCCGGTTTTCGTTAATACTGAATTTGCATGCGAATTTCAGCATGAAAGTTACAGCATAACAAAAATCAGATTGTTTAGAAATGTCAGCCACCCTAGAATTTCAAACTGCCGTATCTCAGCCATTTTTTAAGATAAAACCAAAACAAAAAATGTTCCGGAATCCTTGTATCACGATCTAACACTTAACGCAAACAACTTTTTCAATTTACATTTTTTATACATCTTTCCTAATTAAAAAATAAATAAAAATGTAACTGTCCGCCATTTTGAAACAAGATGGCGGATGAAACTGGTCTACGAACTCGGTTGAAACCTTTGTATGTCCTATACACATACTCAGTTTACATCCAAATTGGTTCATAAATAAGAGAGTTACAGCATGACAAATGTCCGATATATATAAAAATCAACATTTAAACATTGTTTTGGGTTCTGGGGTTCATGATCGGTGAAAATATATCAGACATTTTTGGAATTGCTTTCCTCCGAACAGCTGCAATGGGTAGCTTTTTGTAATGAAAGCTACCTAATAATTTTGGCAAAATGATGGTAACCATCTCCTCTCTAACATAGGCTATATTTTCTGTCGGTGCAACAGCTCACAAGGAGGTGCACTGCAAAAAAAAAAAAAAAAAAAAAAAAAAAAAAATGTTGATTTTACGGTATAATACTGACATCTCAGCTGCCAGTATTATACCGTAAAATTAACAGTAATCAACAGTAAAGTAAGCAGTAATACACTGCCACGCATGCGAATAGCATATTACTGTTTATTTTACTGTTTACTGTTAATTTTATGGTATAATATTGGCAGCTGGGGTGCCAGTATTTAACCGTAAAATCAACATTTTTTTTTTTTCAGTGTGCAGGCGCAAAAAGTTTTCTAAAATTGCGATTTATCCAAAATTACTGGGGCTAAGAACTTTAAATTCAGTGTGGTGGTTACTTTTAAGACGTAAATATGAACGCTATGAACGGTTTCTAAAAAGTTGAAAATTTAATAGGGGTGCAAGAAGCGTAAAATTATCTATAAACGTTCTATATTACGATTAATTTGGAGCTTTTAAGATTCGAAACTTTAAACGTGACATGACTGTTGAATTTAAGATGTAAATTCTCCCAACAGAACATCATTTCTAAAAAATTCGAAATGTAAAATGGTGCAGGAACAAAAAGCGTTCTAAAATTGTGATTTATATGATACTGCTGGGGTTAAAAACTTGAAATTTTGCATGATGGTTATTTTTAAGATGCAAATGCTCTCTAAGAACGGTTTCTAAAAAAATTCAAAAATTTAAAAAGATAAAATGAGCGCAAAATGTTGTAAATTGCGATTTATTTTCAATTGTTAGGGGTACACTGAAAAAAAAAAAAAAAAAAAAAAAAAAATGTTGATTTTACGATATAATACTAGCCCCCATCTGCCAGTATTATACCGTAAAATTAACAATAATAAACAGTAAAATAAGCAGTAATACGCTGCCGCGCAACCGTAAAATCAACAACTTTTTAGCAGTGTAGAAACGATTTCTTCCCCACCCCTCAAACCTTATGCAATTTAAATGCAACACAGTGGATTACCACGCAATAGTATTCCATATTTTAATATTTAATAATTTAAATGATAATTATTATATTTTTTAATATTTGACAATCAAAAGCTAATAAGTTTTTCTTTTTGAGAATTTAGTACCAATTGTTAGCATTTCAAACACAAACTACCAAGAAGAAAATAAATCAATAAAAGGATCAGGATCCATAAGCCGTGTTTTTGTCCCATGAAATAAGACTAAAATTCGATTTTGTTATATTGACTTAATTATTTAACTTTTTAATATTAGAAGGTTTATCCTGTACAATTTCAACAATATTTTTTGCATTTTGTTCGTTTTTATATAACTTACACAAGCTCAAAATATTATTACCTCAATATTATTACCTATCTGCCTCAATTTTTAATATATTTTTTTTTTATATTTTACTATGAGCGCAGCTTTGCAACACTTTTATTTTTACATATATTATACATTTTGATGTATTTTACAATATATGTAAAGAAGAAAGTGTTGCACGATTGCGCTCATATAAATAATTGAGGTAAAATTAGGAGAAATTGCGTATTTTTCATAAAAAAACTACGAAGAATACGAACTTTGAGCTTGTGTAAGTCACATAAATCCGAACAAAATGCAAAAACTATTGTTGAAATCGTACAAGATAAGCCTTTCTAATATTAAAAAGTGAAATAATTAATTCAGTATAACAAAATCGAGTTTTAATCTACACTGCAAAAAATAATTGTTGATTTTGCAGTATAAAACTGGCACCCAGCTGCCAGTTTTATACTGCAAAATCAACAATTATTTTTTGCAGTGTATTTCATGGGCCAAAAACACGGTTTATCGACCCTGATCCTTTACAGCAAAAAAACTTTCCCTACAATATTCTCGAAATTTAATTTTTGGTAAACTACATATGTTCTTCCACTAACAAGGAAGATATGTTAATTTAAAACGCATAATCGGAATGTTTTGGAAAAAAATGCTAATGAAACTTACGTAATAAAATATCAGTCAAATTTAGTCGCGGAATCCCAGTAGGAATACTGTAAAAAATATAAAATACTTTCGAGTATTTGCCACAAAAAGACGCAATTTGGCTAGCAAAACTTTTCCTCGCGAAATGCAAGCGATTTTAATGCATATGGAAATGGCTTATTAAATGAGCGTTTAAACGTGCACTACTTAATGCATTCAAACTTAAACGAGGAAATAGTTTATTATTATTTCTATTAAGTTTATATAATTATATACAAGTTGCGTGTCGTTGTAGTTATTAAATTTAACACTTTTTAACCGGTTGGATAAGTTTTAAGTGTATTTTAAAAGTAATTGCCTGATTAAGAATGCTGTCGTTAAAATTTTTGATATTGGATAAGTCGTCGTCTCCGCCGTCGTCGTCGCCATGGCAACAGTACTGTTGAGTACTCTTGTCTCCTACACTACTAATTTTGAGTTTAAATCAATTTTAATTAATTTATATTTTGTTCTAAACCGTAAAATAAGATGGTTCAATTTCATTATATATACATATAAATGTATATGACAAAACTGTAGTTATAAAAATGTATTTATTTAAGTTAAACTTACATAAACTAGTTCAGAATTAAGAGTAGAAAAAGTCTGTTGTTAAAGTTTTTAACACTTTCCAACATAGTTGAAAGAGTATTTGTGAATTCGGTTTGTCTGGCCGTCTGTCTGTCCGTTCGTGCTACTCACATAAATATAGTCGTATTGCCATGCAATCGATATATGTTATTGAGGTTTACAATGGAATGTTGGGTATTGAAAATGGTGTGCAGCATTTATAGTACATTTAGAGGGGCACTCAAAATAAGGCCGTTACATTATGGTCTATGAGAAACAATTGTTTGCAGTGAATTTCGATGATGTGACTCTATTTCAATCATAATGAAATTTATATACACTAATGAACTTCACTAAAAGATTCCTACTGTAGAATATTGTGAACATAGCGTTTATCGTTCATTTACAGGGACACACAAAATAATTCACTTACAATAATAAACAATAATAAGCAATATATGAGCAGTAATTGCTGAAATTGCGTTTTCAATTGTGATATGCGTTTTTAAACTTTACTATTTTTTGGCATATTACTTGGTGTGTATAAGCATATAGATCATATACAGGGCTGCACAAAAGGATTTGGGTATATTTCTGCTTGTTGACGGAAAATGCTGAAGTGGAATTTTCAATTGTGTTATGTGTTTCCCAACTGAACTAAACTTTGCACACTATGTAGCATATATACAAATCTATAGATTATATACAAGGCCGTACGAAAGCATTAGTATATATTTTTCCGACGATAGATGATAATTGCTAAAATATGTGGTCATGAATGTGTGAAAATGCTATGTGATTTCCAAATTGTTTATTTAGACATCATATTTCGCCTTATTAAAAGGAGCAGTTTTGTTGCAATATTCTGAATGCGTTGGAAAGTGTTTCATAATCTATGCGTGACGCATGATTTGTCTTTCTTGTTTGTTCATAAAAGCGTATTTTGTTTAAGTTCATTGTGTCACCAACAGACAGAAAATCGCTAAAAAGATAACATTTTCGTTATTCTTTTACGGACGCTATATAGAGGTTCCGCGGAAATTTTTTTATACACATATATATCCTCATGACAATAATATAGATAGAATAATATTAGAAGAATATTCTGTAATTTTTTCAAGCTTTTCCGAGTATGTGCTTATGGAGACCTTCCTTGTAAGTTCTTAATATATTCTACATTGCATAAACACAGGGTGCTGTTTCTATACTAATGGAACAGATTTTCAGGGATGCAGGTCTAGATAAAGCCATATTTGAAACCAGAATCTCAAACCAATCACAAATATACTGAGTATCTCACTGATAACAAATATTTCATGATAACAAATATTTAAAAGAATAAATACATAAAAGTTTTCGGAGTTTTCATTTATTGCATCTTCCAGTGTGCTCTGACAACCGTAACCATGACAACCGTCTACAGCTCGCCATTTCGAACCGGTCAGAGAAAGAACGGGCCAAAGCGATTTTATTAAGTAATATGGAAGGAATTTCTCCGTCAGAGGTTAATGTTCTAACGCTAAAACTACCGCAAGACAATCAATGTAAGATTCTTCCGAAAGGAGAAGTTTTCTCTTCTTCGAAATTTTTTGAGACCATCTGTAGGATGAAAAAGAAAGAAAAATGCTGTAAGAAGCATTCTTTCCTCAGTCGATTTTGAAAAATATATCTTTCAGGTGCAAAGAAGAAATGAAAGTTTTAACCCTGAGTAAATTTAAATAGTGAAGTTCCAAAACCAGTTTGGAAAGTTTCCTTAAAATTGCGATGTTATTTGAGTAGAAGTGTTTTAAAATACGGATTCACGTTACAGAAAAACTTGAAAGTTCTAGTTTCATAATGTATGGAAAAAAATAACTAATATATAACAAATGGTTTAAAAAGAATATATATATATATATATATGTGTGTGTGTGTGTGTGTGTGTGTGTATACATGCTTAAGAACAGTTTATCTTTCACAGAAATCCTTAAGACTTTCCTTATATTGTGGAGTATTGTCTTTGATAACATATTTCACAATATAAGGTTTCTTATTTCTTCTTGCATTGTTTTTTCCTTTTGTTTAAGGATTTGTATCGGATTATTATACAATGCATTTAGCACTTTGTGGTTGAAGTTATTTCTAACTTAATTTAATACTTAATCATATTTTTCTTGCGTCAATTTTATCTTATGGTTTAGTAGTCAGTTTTTTACAAAACTTTTATCATTTATTATCTATGTATATGTGTATGTGTGTGTGTGTATGTGATATAAATCTTTAATTACTGTAATACACACATTTAATATAATGTTATTGTAACACAAACTTTAATTATTTAAACCTCTTGAGACACAAGTTCGTATTTTTCACAAATATTTTACTACATTTGAGATTATTGCTTCTTATGAGACTAGAAAGTAGTACATATGTTATTTATTTATTGTTTCTTAGCGTGTTTAAAAAAATGGACATTGAGTTGAAAACCATACTATTGAGGATTTTCCTGATAACAAATTGGTCTTGTTAAAACCATGGCTATTGAATTACATGAATCTGAATATAATATTCTCAATTTTGGACAAAAAATATTGACACAAAATTGAATTAAACACAACATAATGATACAAAAGTGAATTGGATACAAAATAATGACGAAAAATTTAATTAAACAGTAAATAATAAGAAGAAAAATTATATTTAAAAATTGAATTAGACGCAAAAAAGAAATGGATGAACTTGAAATTCAGTATTTTATGAATTTGCTTCTGCAAAGTAATTATTTTTGTTGTTAAACAGTTGTACAAATTATATTTCATGCACACAACTTTATTTATTTTTTTAAACAAAAATTTATTTTACATCTCATTGCATTTTTTGCCCATCAGATTAGGTAAGTGCTGGGCACTCTTTTTGAAACTTTTTGTAGACTCGGTACTGAAGTCTGATCAAGAAAATTTTTTACTAAACCCCTAAGTTTTTTTTAAAACATAAATTGAAAGAAGACATAATTTCCAGTCGACTGTCTATATCTGTTTCTTTGTCAGTAAAATTTGGTGTTTAAAATATTTGAGGTGTTTTCCCTTTCATTTGGCCGACTGAACCGTTTAGGTAAAACAGTGGGTATGTGAAAGGTCCTACACGTTTATCAATATTACACAAATTGATGATTTTTTTTTTCCTTTTCAACGCTGATCAACATTCATTATCAAGGATGTTTTGAATTAGATTTGAGTGTAGTAACAGAGAAAACTTCGTTGGTCATAGAAACAATGAGTTTCCTCTAATCAGCATTTCCTTGCAATGCCAAGAGCAGTTTGACAAGACTTTATTTCTTCGGCATTTGCACGCCGTTTCACTTCTTTAATTTCTGGCATATTCATAAGTGATTGGGTGAAATTATTTTGCGATCCTGTAATATACTCTAGCAATTCCACTTAATTACGGTTAATTACATGGCTGGGATAATATTCAAGTATTTCCATAACAGCACCTTCAGAACTTAAAAAAATATATATAACTACAATGTGTCTGTTTGAATCCATCTTCATTGTTTCTGTAAATTTCCATATATATCTCGTTTTATATATAGAATGTTCTACGTGGCCATTTCAAAGTTAAGAGGCGAATAGTAATTATTTCTACCTACAGAAAACCCTCGTATGAAAAAAGTGTTGAATACCTCGACAATAAACCAATTTGGTACTTTACAACTGCAAAAATATACTGTATGCCCACTAAAGTCTCTTGCCACCCTCTTAACTTCAGAACGGCTGCTGCTATATTCATAAAAGTGGTGTCTAGGTATAGTAAAGTAGTCATGCGCTACTCAATGAAACCGCCTACGGCGCCACCTGGTGGAAAACTGCGGAGTTAGCATTCCTATCTCGAAAACGGAAAGAGATAGAGAAAAAAGTGATTTACAAAGTTGTAGAGCATCATCGATTTAGTACGAAAAGACACCTTGTGGACATTAATGCGAAGAATAGAACGGCTAAAACGCGCATTTGTTTTTTCGTGATTTCCTACACTGTGACGTGACAAAACGGTCTTAGAAAGAAAAAAACAACTAGTTATAAAAATGTACCTTTAATTTAGATGTTCAAACTTCTCACCGTCGGCTGCAATGCATATTTGGATCCTTGTTTGAATTTTACGTTGCACACATTGGAGCAAGATGGTAACATAGATGGTGACAAGTTGGCACAAGCATCCGTAATGCGTCGTTTAAGGTCCTGCAATGTTTGAGGAGGGGTCGCATACACCTGCTGTTTCATAACTGGTTGTTTCTTTCTTTCGAAGATCGTTTTGTCACGTCACAGTGTAGGAAATCACGAAAACACAAATGCGCGTTTTAACCGCTGTATTCTTCGCATTAATATCCACAAAGTGTATTTTTGTACGAAATCTATTATACTCTATAATTCTGTAAATCACTTTTTTTATCTATCCTTTATCGAGATAGGAATGCTAACTCACATGCACAGTTTTCCACCAGGTGGCGCCGTAGGCGGTTTCATTCAGTAGCGCATGGCTATTTTACTATACCTAGACACCACTTTTATGAATATAGCAGCAGCCGTTCCGAAGTTAAGAGGGTGGCAAGGGACTTTAGTGGGCATACTGTATAATAAAAACACATAACACTATCTCGAAAACATGGAGAAATTGGATAGAGTATAATATATTTACAAGAAACGCAAAAAAATGAACTGATAGCATTTGTTATTATAACTTTTAGAAACTAGAAATTATATTTTTATATAGAAATGAATAAAAAATTTTTGTCTTCATTCAAATACAGCATGAATTATGTGGAAATAAATAATAAAATGTTGTCTTTACTCAAATATACAGTATGGTTGTTGAAAAAATTACCGAGCTAGGCTCGGTCAAACAAATGCATAAATAAAGATGTTTTTTTTTTTTTTTTTTTTTTTTTTTTTTTTTTTTTTTAAAAAAAAGCTTATATTTTACAAAATGGAGAGTTAAAAGAGTTCATTCCTTTTTTAAGTTAGAGGTCTCTTCTCCTCTGACTCCCACGTTTAAGATAAATTTGAACCAATTGAAGGGAGAAAAAAAATAAATGTCTTCCACGGAGGGTTAAAAAAAACCCAGAGGATAAAAACACACGGAAGAAAAATTCTTAGTTTATATATCTCATACTGTTTAATTATTCTAATGTCACTTGGAAATAATATTTTTTTTTAACCAATAAGAAAAAAAAATTCAAAAATTAAATTTCAAAATCAAGGCAGGGTCAATAGCCCTCCCCTATCCCCTTTGCTGGCACCTACACTAAGTAAATGTACCAACTAGGTTCCACTGCTTCCTTTATGCCCATGCGCATGTTAGATTATAACAGTCTGTATAACCTACAAAAATTTTAAATTTATATCCATCAGATCAAGAAAGCTTTCATGGGAACTGCCAGATGCTACACTCTATTTTGTTGGAGTTCAAAAGAAAATATCTTTTTGTATGAATTGAGAAAGAAAATTTGATTTCAACTGTCTGTCATATACAACAGCTGTTATAATGCTTCCCTTCTTTCTGTAAAATCTTTATCTTGATCCTACAGTTCCTTGACAATGTTTAAGATATTTCTTATTAAAGGCGCACCAGTGCATCGGCGTATTTCAATAAGTTTGACAATGACATTTTATAGAATGTCCAAAACAAAAGTAGGGTCAAGTCCTCATTTTTGAGTACTGAGTCCCATACATAACAGAAGTCCTAAGTAGGTGGTCAATCGAATTAAACCTCGATGAATGTTCATGAATTATAAGAATAGAAAATAATATAAGAACAGGAAAACATGCGAACAGAAAATAAATATATAAAATACTTTATTGTAAAGTATAAAAAAATAACTAATAAAAATATAAAAAAATAACATACATAAAGATTTCGCGATATCTCTGCCAAATTTTCTGCGAAGGGCCTCTCAACCTTTTTCTACTAAATAAAATAGCAAAAAGTGAAATATTATCTGAAGAGGAAATTCAGGAAATCGTTAAATCGGAGTTATACTGTATATATATATACATTTTTGAAGGTAACTCATTCCTCAAATATTATTTTATTTTAACGTTCTTTCTAAAAATATAGATTTTATGTAGTCTTCTTCGAAAAAACAATTTTCAGAAAAAATGGCCGACTGGCACAGACCTTCCTCAACTAATTAGCTAAGAGGGTCGATCCAGAAATAAGGTTCAAATCACATTTACAAATAGACAACATTGTTTATTCTCATCGACATTTACATCGTTGGAAAGAAGAAAGTTTGCTCTATGTCTACATAATCGCCATCTTTTTCTACGTATTTTTGTAGACGGTGCTCCAATTTCTGTATCCCAATGTCGTAGAACTCCGGCGCCAACCTGTTGAGGAAGCGTTTCACATCTCCTTTGACGTCATCGTCGCTCGGGAAGCGTTGGACACCCAAATGTTCCTTTATCTTGGGGAAAAAGTGATAATCACTAGGTACGAGGTCTGAACTGTAAGGTGAGACAATCCTCCCAAATTGTGTCAAAAGTTCATGGGTTTGACGAGAGACGAGAGGTCGGGCGTTGTGGTGAAGCAGCGTTACACCAGCTGTCAGTCGTCCTCGCAGGCGGTTCTGGATAGCTCGCCTGAGTTTTCTTTTAGTGTTACACAATAACTCGCATTTGGCGGGATCAACAATGGGAACCTCAATCTCGGACGGCTGCTGAGCCAAGAATAAGCAGCGCAGCTGGGGGAATCCCGAGTGCGGGAAAAGCCGCGCACAGCGCTGTTGCCATATTTCGCCTCGTACCTTCCTGTGCGTCTGGAGCTCTTTGGGAACCTTATTTCTGGATCGACCCTCGTATTTAACGCAGTAAGCCCCATCAAAATTCGTTTAACAGAACCTGACTTATAAACGGTCGGAATGAAATACGAATTTGCATTTTATGTATGTAGTTGAAAATGAGAGTGAGTAATTATGATGCGACATCGAAATATATGATGTCGCATCATAGTAATAAAAATATTTAATTGAATAATTGAGTTTAAAAAAATAATTATTGGTTTTCCCAAGTCACAAAATGGTTGAAAAGGGGTTTAGATACAATCCCGTTGTCTGAAAATGAATACAGCTCTTGCGACATATTCACCAAATGGGAATTCAATCAAAAGCACAGTTTTAACGCTATCGCGTTCACTCACTCACATACATACCGGCATCATCGAGAAACACCAAAATCCGGTTCTGGAAACCTAATTCTAATATACACGCATACATGCCCACATACATACATATAGAATAGGTTTAAATTTTTTTTCAGAAACGGATTCGGGGAATTTCAAGATGAAAAAACATATCAAAATATCCATAATCGAGATTTTATCATGATACTTTCCTTAGACTGTATGCATGCAGAAAGTACAAATATATATGAAAATCGGAGCATCCGTTCAAGCGCTATGCGTGGACGGACATACATAAAAAAATATGTGTGCATAAAACCTAATTGTTCAACCTCTTTCGACATTAAAAAAGAAAAAAAAGAAAAAAAAGAAAAAAAAATACAACATATATTTCTTGCTATTTTATAACTCTCTTTAATGTGAAACGCCTCTTTTATAAGAGTATACTGTTAGTGGGATAATATAAGCATATGTGTGTGGGGAAAGTTGGGTAGCCGCGGACGGCCGGTAACCGCGGACATTTTAATTTCTAAAAAATTCAAAGTGTTGCGTAAATAAAGAGTTATTGTAAATGAACGCCCTCTAGAGTCGAAACAAAGACAGTTTAATTGCGACGTAGGCGCCGAGTAAGTTAGTCGTGAGTGAGTGTTTTGTTTTCGTCAATAAATTTTCGTTGCTCCTGTCAAACTTTATTGCAGGTTATTAAGAAAGATTAATTAGATTAATTAGATCTTATTTTAGATGATCTTTATTAGACCTTAAGATTGTGTTTATATAGATGCATTGGATTTTTATGATGTTTGTAAGTCCAAATAACGGTTGGGACACGATTGATTAATATGTCCGCGGCTACCCGCCATTTCTTGTGACGCCAAAAAAATAAGGCCAAACTGTTTTCAGTATATTTCGTTAAATAATTCGATATTATTAGCAATGTTTAAATAAAATCATTAAAGAAGTTCGTAATTTTATTTTAAGTATAAAATAAAGACAGAAATTTCATTCATTTGTTTTTTATTGGCAATTTATTCAAGTGTCCGGGGCTACCCGACCTTCCCCTAAGTGTCTGTTCATAATTATTCCTGAAAATTATCCTATAATGATAAAAATAATCATTTAAAAATGTTGTTCTTGTCTTGTAGTAGAAAAGGAACACCAAAGAGAAATATACTTTTTTAGATATGCAGTTAAAATGTATAATTGTAATGACGGAAATAGTTTATTTATTTTGAACTCGTGAGAAGAATTCATATCGGCGGAAAAACAAATAGTTTGACAGGAGAGATCGATCGTTATTAAATTAAATCCTGAGGTCTAATTTATCGGTCAACTGCATTCGATCTTGGAAAATGCTTGATTAAGGAAAAAGAAAGAGCCTAATCTTTTATTGCTCCAATTAATGTCAGTATAGTCTCGCTGTTTTACAGAGTAATTAAATGACACAAACAAAACTTGTTTAAATTTGCGATTAGATATGATCATTTTATTGATTTATTTGGTATGCTCCATTAGTACGTTTTATTCATTATACAAGATGCACGCATTAATTAATATTTTGACCAATTTTCAATACAGATTTTTATTATTTTTCTTTAAAAAATAAAAATAAGATGAAATAAAGAAATATTTTTAAAAAAAACAGCCTTATTGACGGGTTTTATTTATGAGCTTATAGTTATTAGATTAATGAACACTTCTTAATTTTTAAATTAACTTCTGAAATCTCCATACTTAAATGCATTTTTTTTTCATATTTATACGCTTGCATATGTGTATATTATAAGGTAAGTGAACCAAAGATGGCCATAGCTAAGTTTTGAGGATTTTTATTATTTTCTGGTTGGTGTATATAAAGGAGGATGTGTTGGGGATAAAATTTTACACTTATCTCTAACACATATCAAGTATATTTTTCTTTATAAAATAAAATTTAATTACTTTTATAATACAATTTCAAAATTGTAGTTTATGGGTCACATTTGGCGCATAGGGTTACAAAGGTGGCCCATGTATTAAAATAAAAAATACGCAGCAAACTATTTTGCTTACTATTATGCTCTAATGATCCTTTTTTTTCCTTTTGATATCTTTCGAGTTTTTCTTCCTTCTTAATCTTCTTATCTTATGACATGAAAAGACCCCGAAGCACTTTTGTGCACGGTAGTACAGGGATTTTCTTCTGGGAGTTACTGACTTCTTTTGAATGATCTCTGGTGTTAACAATAAATGGAAACAAGTGTTTTCAGATATTTATGTAGAAATTTTGAAAATCACCTTGACTACACTGATTTCCGCATTTGTTTTCTAAAGTTGGCCACCTTGGAAACATGCGTATGGTCGCCATTTGCACGACGTTAAAGTATTAATCTGATGAATTTCTTAGAATTGAAGTAAATGTGGTTAAAGAGAAAGAAATATGCTTTCCGAAAAGTAGCATAACTCAAAGTTCTAAGAATTTAAACACGTGTAAATTAAAATATCTTCTTACCAGGAAATTAGAACGACTTCTCCTCAAAAGTGAAATCACTGCATAAAATGTCGTAGGATCAAGGGGATCTCTTAATTCAGCCACGTGCACTACAGATCATGATTGACAATGAAATAGCACCATTTTGTGATTAAAAATTAAATTAATTCTACTTTTGAGGGGTGGGCTACCTTAAGAACACTAACCACCTTTGCCTCACCCACCTTATATGCACATCTAACTTACACACTTACATACGTCTTACAGCATACACCAGTGGTTCCCAACCTGGGGTAAATGAAAATTACATTATTAATGGCGGATAACTCAAAAAATTATAATGAAAAGAGATAAACAAAACTGGAAATTTTTCGTTTACAAAGAGAGATTTATGTAAAAGTAAAATAAGCTATTCGCTTAAGGGTGTATTCAAATTCAAACTGCTTTTTTGAGACACATTTTTAAATTCATTTTTGCTCTAAAATACATCTAATTGGCAGGTTCTCTTATTCAGAAACATTATAATGTCCGTATTGTCTCGATTTTTTGATAAAGGTAGAATATATTTCAAAAAATGCTGTCAAAGTGAACATTTTGAACCGAATTTCCCGAAGCGATAACGCTGGAAACAAAGAAAAATTATCGTACTGTGAAAATAATTGTTTGTAAATCAATTTCTAATTAACTGAACAAAAAATAAAAACATGGGTCCCTTCTAAATCTCTTCATAAATCACGCCGCCAAGTTTCATGTTTTTACTTTTAAAAATGAGTCTGAAAATGTGTCTCAAAATTTTGAGTTGTTGAGCGTGGAAAAATATTTTTTTTAAATACCGCCTTAAAATGAAGGAAAATACCTAAACTTGGTTGATCATTTGTTGCCATTATCTTTGCTCACTCCTAATAACATCTTGCGATTTCGTATGTGTCCTTCATTTTCTTTGTTGTTCTTTTCTTTCTAATAAGTCTAGAAATATCTAGAAAAAACATGAATCGTATCGGGGCTTCTGGTTCGAGGATTTCATGTAAAATCCATTTGAAAGCAGGTCAGCATTTTAGTGTTTGACTGATCAGCATTAGCATAAACTCGTTAACGTGTATTAATGGTGTAGTTCCATCCTTTCTTTGTCAGTGCTGAATTTAAAATCTTTCCCAAATATTTAGTTTTTTGAGTGAATTTATGTTGATATTGTGTTGTAGTTCAAAATGGATAAGTTGTTAAAAATTTAAATTCTTAAGGCAGTATTCTAAAAAAATATTTTTCCACGCTCAACAACTCAAAATTTTGAAACACATTTTCAGACTCATTTTTAAAAGTAAAAACATAAAAGTAGGCGGCGTGATTTTTGAAGAGATTTATAAGGGACCCATGTTTTTATTTTTCGTTCAGTTAATTAGAAATTGATTTACAAACAATTATTTTTACAGTACAATAATTTGTTTTTGTTTCCAGCGCTGTCGCTTCGGGAAATTCGGTTCAAAATGTCCACTTTGACAGCATTTTTTGAAATATATTCTGCCTTTATCAAAAAATCGAGGAAATACGGACATTATAAAGTTTCTGAATAAGAGAACCTGCCAATTGGATGCATTTTAGAGCAAAAATGAATTTACAAATGTGTCTCAAAATAAGCAGTTTGGATTTGAATACACCCTTAAAAGAATTGCATCTAACATTGGTAACTAGCATAACAACATTACTGATGAACGTAAACAAAATATTTGGAAGGGATTTATGTGAGAAGGGGTACGCGTAAATGGAAAGTATAAGCAAGGGTACGTGAGAGAAAAAAGGTTGGAAACCACTGGCATACGCACATACTTACTAAACAGATTTCAATTCATACAATAAATATAACAACCCTTTTCTTAACAAATAAAAGTAATACGACTATTTACGGAAATTTCCATAGTCCCTGATTTGACCAAATTTTAAATAAATCTATATAATTGAAGCAAAACATTAGTATTTCATTTCCATATTAAAGTGGTTAACGTACAGAAATGAATCAGTAATAAATTCTACTCCACAACAAAACGATCAGTACAACAATGGTTCCCTTCCATGATCGAGGCGCATTTCTCATTAGTTGCATTATTTTCTGTTGAATGAAACCAATAAGCAACATTGTCGCTAAAGCATAATAAACGCTATATAATAACTAAATAAATAAACGCTAAAGCATAATATACGCTAAAACATAATAACTGACATATTTGATTTTTTTTTCTGATTTTCATATAAAATTACTAGCAAGCTACGCCCGCTGCGCTGGTCAGTTTCTACAAATGAACCTTGAAGCAAACAAAATATATCGTTTAATTTGACCTTGTATTTGAAAGCAATCTGTATATTTACCTGGAATATCCTTCCACATTACTGAAAAATGACGTGATTGCGCTATTATATTTTCTAATGTGCAGTCAAAATTTTAGCTGTTAAGGACCAACTCTTTTATTTGGTCATTTACAGTTAAGGTTTGCTAAAGAATGATAAAACTATATGCAATATACTAAAACCATCACTAAAAATTATCGAACTAACAATGCAAACTAATTAACAAAATCCATTTAGTAGAAGTTTTTATAAAGGCTAATCTTTTATAATCGGGTTCATCTGATTATAGAACTTTTCCACGTAATTCTAAAACAGAACAATATAAAATATACTAAAACCATCCTTACAAATTATCTACTTAACAATGCAAGTCGCAAAAAATACGCCCAGTAAAAACTTTCAAAAAGGCTAATCTTTCGGAATCGGGTTCTCCTGACTGTATAACCTTCACACAACTGTTTGACTAAGCAGCGTAGAACAATATGTAGTACATTAAAACCATTCCTGAAATAGCATCTGACTAACAATACAATTCTCATCAAAATCCGTCCAGTAGAACTTTTTCAGAAGGCTAATCTTTCATAATCCGAATAAAATAATGAAAAAGCTAATATTTGATATAAAAAAATATCACCTGATTTTCGAATTTCCCCCTATAATTCCTTTCTTTTTTTTAAATAAAATTAATAACAGCTTTTTCTTTTATTTTTCCAGCTGTATAGCCATTTCAATTCTTTCTGCATCAAAAAAAAAAAAAAAAAAGGACACCTTTTGGCTTAAAATCAAATTGTTTAGGATCAAAAGTAAAATCAAAATCGCCAAAAACAAAAGATAAATCGCGAAATATTGTTTCGATAGCAATCTTGCCCCTTGAATAATTTTTTAAGCATTGCGAACATTGCCAATCATGTTTAAATTAAATATTTTCGTTTTATAATATTCTCTCATCAAAACTCTTTTTTCTTTCTTTTTTTTTTTTTTTTTTTTTTTTTTTTTTTAATTAATTTAACACAGTTTTTCTTTTATTTTTGGAGATGTATAGCCTTTTCATTTCTTTCTGCAACAATAATGATCGCCAAAAAAATAGCAATGGTAACCTTTTCGGCCAAAATAACAAAACTTTCTATCATAATTCAATAACTAATCAACGTAGAACGTCGTGTTATACATATAAACCTTCCTCTTGAATCACTCTATCTATTAAAAAAAACCGCATCAAAATCCGTTGCGTAGTTTTAAAGATTTAAGCGTACATAGGGATATAGGGACAGAAAAAGCGACTTTGTTTTATACTATGTAGTGATTTAACTACATTCTGACATCCTTTTAAAAAGTGCAAGGTATATTTATTAGTCAATAAATGTCATCCCAATCAAAGATAAATTTCAGTAAGTGCAATGAGTTTTTATTATTAAAATTAAATAAGATCAGTAAAATAAAAGCTATTTCTTGTTATAATGGCCCCAACAATTATACGATTACCCAATGTTGTAGTCAAATTCGCCAAGGTCGTAGCCAAGCTCTTGATGCGCGAACGCATAATAAGAAATATAAAAATAAATCATTAAATAAAATAATATTTTATGTTAATAAGACTATTATAAGCAGAGGACCCATGCAAGGATTTCGCACTACTCTTTTTTTAACAATATCTAATATGATTTAGACTTCTAATGGTTTAAACTTCAAACAAAAAATTAAGGATAAAAATTATCTGCAAACAACGTTAGTCAAGCCAGAATATCATCTCATATTTTTCTGTCAAAGATTACAAGAAAAACCTGATCGAAGATAGCAAAAGGCAAGCGCAAGAAAAAAAAAATCACAATCGTATTTCAATTGTATTAGAGGATGACGTCATCCGTTTCGGGAAAATCGCCGTGCAAAGAAAAATAAATTGAATACGTATAATATAAAATTTAATTTATTATGACAAAGCATACACTTTAAGATGCACGTGAAATACCACTGTTTCGATCGATCAGTGGTGTCTTTTTCTTCCAAACATCTAAATTTGAATTTTGCTTTTTTAACCATAACTATAAAATAAGCCTGTGAAGAGACGTCGCCCTTTATCTTTTTTGAACTATTTTTTTATATATTTAATCATTGTTCAGCACAATATAATGCGGTAATTTACTTTTTGTGGCAACAATAATTTTTGTGGCAGCGTTATATTTCAATAATGCTGATTTAATTTTTAATTAACTGGAATTTTTAATAAAAAAACATGTTTTAACGAAATGTGAGTATACTATGTCAGAAGCCGGTTCAAAAAACCCTTCGAAGGATACCTAATTGAATGGTGTAGGGTTTTGTAAATGCATAAAAAAAGGAATGTTGACAACAGAAATGATATACATGATGATTGAAATATTTGCAGCAAATTCACATAAATGTTTCATAATAATTTTTTACAATGCTTCACCAGAATAACAACTTTTTAATATTACGCCTTACCCCTCTAAGCGTTTTGCCCGTATTTTTCCGTTTCCCCAAAACAGCTTAAATGGACTGGAGAAAGACATCTTTTTAACAGAATTGAATTAAAATATATATGTAAAGAGATATGAAGTGTATTTTAGAAACAAACAGGGAAGGAAAATTTAAATTAACATTAGTTTTATGAACAATGTTATGAAAATGCAGGAAAGCCCTCAGACGCTTAGAGGATTTACATTATAGGCTATATTTCCAAAATTACTTTCAATAATTCATCAAAAACACTTTTCTCCCTAAGTATACTAGGTAAATCATAGACTGTTTCCATATTTATAAAAATAATAAATACAGGCGATTTAAGAAAAACAATATAACGTGAAATTAAATATATATGTATAGCAATATTATGGCTAATATGATGATGAAACCATTTTATTTGTGGTATTTAGGCATTTGGGACTTGATAATTCTGTCTAAATTCCACAAATTTCATTTCATTCCTTCAATTTCATTTATTCAGTTTTTAATTTAATTTCTTCTTCTTTTAAATAAGTATATGGTATCTATATTCAGTGTGTTGGGGAATACTTTCATTGTCAACTAATTATTACATACTTAATCATTATTTCATAGTTTAAGTTGGTGTTATGGTAATGTTTCATTTATGGTTATATATATATATATATATATATATATATATATATATATATATGGAACATGTTCTGGAACATCAACGAAAAAACATTATGACGATAACATAAACACGTGTTGTTTCTTTAGGGCTGCAACCCATTTAACGAGATTTTACAACCTAACTTGGCGATTCCTCTCGGGGCCGCTTAACAAAGAAGTACCAAATAAAATCTATCTGACAAAAAAATATTGCACATAAGTTAAATCTGAAGTCCCAGTCTTAAGGTGGTTCTTAAATTACCTGCTCAACAACGCGAAACTTTCTAACACCTTTTCTGACCCATTTTTAAACATAAAGGTATGAATTTGAAGTAAACAAAAATATTACGTCTGAACATATTTATATTAAAATCATTAAAATTACAGACATTACATTACACTTTCATAAAACATTAAAAACATATTAAAATTGGACGTTTCGGATTTACATGGAAAATCTCTCATTTGCATTTTCTATTTGTTGATATTTTTGAAAAATGTTTGTTGAAGAGGGATTTTCCATGTAAATCCGAAACGTCCAATTTTAATATGTTTTTAATGTTTTATGAAAGTGTAATGTAATGTCTGTAATTTTAATGATTTTAATATAAATAAAGGTATGAAATTGTCAGGTCTGGCTATTGAAGCAATTTAGAATCAAATTGCGTTTTTCTTTTTTTAATAAATAAATTACTTGTCGAGGTAAAAGCGATTCTTGTCATGTGACGACAAGTTTTTCCCTTTTGTCGTGCAGGCGCGTCGTGAATTTGGTACAAAACGCCGAATTTCACAGTATCTTCTGAAAGATCTTTTGCCTTTACCGAAAAATTGAAAACGTTTTTGGATTACATAGTTTCTGAATAATAATAACTGCCAATTTCATGCGTTTCCGAACAAAAATGAATTCAGAAATATGTCAGAAAGTAGTTCTTTTGTATTTGAGAACAGTCTTAACTAATCAGCTGTTTTATAGCAATAGTTTTGATTGTAGTTTCATATAGAAAATTTGAACATTGAATATCTCGAAACTTGCATTTTATTAGTTACATTATTTTACAACCGAGCCCATCAATTATTAAAATCTATATATATATTTGTCTTACGTGGAGCGGAAATAGGGCTGAATTTGTAGCTTATGGTTTGGCAACAACCGTAGTTTCCAGAGCTCAGACCAATGAACAGACTAGATTGTGTTAGATCAGCTCCGCCTCCAATTCCAATATGGCGGTCAATGTGAGCGCAGTAAAACCATAGAATGAAACTCAAACTAGCAATTATTAAGATAAAATAACATGTACGTAATCCAAAGCGTCTGAGATGATTCCTCATTTTAATTATGAGTAATATCGTTAATTTCAAAAGAACTCTCAACTCTTATTTAGAATTCATTTACGAATTTCACTCACTCAAAAATCGAAAACAAAAATCACCAGTCTAGATTGCACATGACGCCATCTGTTGCTGTAAATTGAAGTAAAAAATAGTTTTTTTTTTTTTTTTTTTTTTTTTTTTTTTGTAAAAATCTATAATCAATTTTTTTTTCTAATGAATTTAAGCCGTGCTGTACAATATTATAGGGGCAACAACTTTTAAACTAATTATGTTTCCAAGATCCTTTTTTCATAGTATTTAAATGATTTATATGTCCATTGGTAGCGCCAACTAAATGCATTTTTAGTTGTTTTCAACGGAGAATTACTTTTTTACATAAAAAAAAAATTGTCGTGCAATAAGTTTTAAAGTAATTATGTTTCCAAGATCCTTTTTTCATAGTATTTAAATGATTTATATGCCCATTGGTAGCGCCAACTAAATGCATTTTTAGTTATGTTTTCAACGGAGAATTACTTTTTTACATAAAAAAAAATTGTCAGTTTCATATGTTCAAATGTTTTATGGTAGAACTTATTCCGGCTAGAATTGCTGAAAGATAAACAGGGGCGAGCGAGCGAAGCGAGCTGGGACCGCGTAGCGGTCTCAATGTCAATTGCTTTGCAATTCACGGGGGGTTGGCGAGCGTTAGCGAGTAGGGGGCTGAGCCCCCTAGTATGTTTTATTTATACAAATAAGACACTAACAAAAATAATGCTCTTTTAGATATGTACTAGTTAAAAAGGAAGTTATGAAAAAGCAAATAGTTTATTTGTTTTGAGCCTATGAGAAGAATTGCATTGGCGAAAAAACTAATATAATTGTTAGATGCATCGTTAGAGACAGATCAATAGAGATCGATCGTTATCAAATTAAAGCCTGGGGTTTAATTTATCGGTCAGCTTTATTATAGTTTGGAAAGTGCTTGATTAAGGAAGAAAAAAAATGCCTTCTATTGTTCCAATTAATGGTAGTAGTCTTTCTGTTTTACAGAGCAATTAAATAATACAAACAAAACGTGTTAAATAGATTAGACTGTTTTACTGATTTATTTGATAAGTTCGATTAGTACGTTTTACGCATCATACATGTATGTGCATACATTAGTTAATATATTGCATATTTTTCTACACAGGCCTCTATGATTTTTATTTTAAAAACAATATCCCGTTTATTTGCATGCGCAAACAAGACAATATCGGACTTTTTGTTGAAAACTCACACATGAAATTTCGCGGTTTTGTTAAATATGCAAAATTTTAAGTTTGTTCATCAAAGAGTAGAAAATTATAATGGAAAGTAGGGTGAAACTGGGTACTTAACGGTTTTCCTTTGTTGACAATAGTCTAGAAGGATGGAAAAATCGGAACACCCCACAAAAGTGTTTGGGGACATCTGGGCTATTGAAAAACCACACCTGATGTAACAGGAAATATCTTATCAAATTGGCAGAAGGCGTTGTCTGTCTGTCACAGAGCCGATTGTCAGAAACTATATAACTTACAGTCATGAAATTTTGTGTACTTATAGCTGAATACCTACTATGAAGCTCAAAATCATAAAAATTGAAAAAATCGTATTCTTTTAATACAGAGAGATAAAAAACCAAAAATCTAACAGCCTTTTCCTATTAAATTTAAACATTTTTCGTTATAGCAGTTGGCAACAATTAAAAATCCACAATAAAATTCTTTCTACAGTAATTAATTATCTATTGAAAGATTTCCACGTGAAAAATGAAAATGAAATAAAAAGTTTTACCAATTGAAAAAAAAAAGATTAATATGACGTCATATTGGTAATAAAACGGAAATTTTCAAACATTTCTCAATAATACAAGGAGTATGAGTATGCGTATGTACAGAAAGTAGCTTAATATGACGTCATTAGAGAATTTAAAAGAAAATTAATCTGACGTCTAAACATTTTGAAGGTCTCTATACAACATGTTTAATTTTGGAAATTGATTTTTTTTAATATCGCATTTAGTCCACATGGCAGATATTATTATGGCAGAGTATAATGGTTCAGATATTCGAAAAAACGAGAAAAATACGGTAAATTTTTACTTTATAAAAAATTAACAATGTACTATTCTAAACAATGTAACTAATAATTCTAAACTTATGCTTGCTATTATTTTTTCTCCATTAATTCATTCAAAACTTTTGTGGTCTTTTAAAAATTAATGACGGGGGAGGCGTGGAGGGGGGTGGGATTAAAATTTTTTTACTGGTGAATAGATTTTTTTTTTCTGGCTACCACAAGTTCATCAAATTTGTAAAACCCTTGTACCGCGGAACACTATAACGCACCACACAATATCGAGAAAAAGGCATTCCAAAAGGTGCATTGTCAATACAAATTATTACAAATATAGTTTTTGAAAGTTTTAAAGCATATGTATTTTATTATGCAAAATACTAGCTGTTTCTTCCTCGCTCCTAAACGTTAAAAAAAAAAAACTTTATAAAATATGTACTTGTTTTTCAAGGTGAAAGATTCACATAATCCACCGTATAATTATTTAAAAATGTGGTATTTAGGAAAATTAGCAAACATAAACACAAACAGAAATAATGCTCTTGAATTTGTAGTTAAAATTGAAATTATGATGAAGTAAATAGTCGATTTGTTTTGAACTTGTGATGAAAATATCATAGGCGGAAAAACAAATAGTTATATAATGTACTATTCTAATCTATATAACTAATAATTCTAAACTATACGTTTGTTATGTATTTTTTCTCAATTAATTCATACAAAACGTTTGTGATCTTTTGAAAATTAATGACGGGGGAGGCGGGAAAATATTTTTTACTGACGAATATAATTTTTTTCTGGCAACCACATTTTTATCAAATTTGCAAAACCCTGGTACCGCGGAACACTATACGCACCACACAACATCGAGAAAAAGGCATTTCAAAAGGTGCATTATCGATACAAATTATCACAAATATAGTTTTTGAAAGTTCTAAAGCATGTATTTTGTATTTTATTATGCAAAAAACTAGCTGTTTCTTCCTTGCTTCTAAACGTAACAAAAAAAAAAAAAAACTTTATACAATATGTGCTTATTTCTCAAGGCGAAGCATTCACATATCCCCCCGCATAATTATTTAAAAATGTGGTATTGGGAAAATTAGCACACAAAAACACCAACAGAAATAATGCTCTTGAATTTGTAGTTAAAATTGAAATTATGATGAAGTAAATCGTTTATTTGTTTTGAACTTGTGAGGAAAATATCATTGGAGGAAAAACAAATAGTTTGGCAGGAGAGATCGATCGTTATCAAATTAAAGCCTGGGGTCTAATTTATCGGTCAACTGCATTCGATCTTGGAGAATGCTTGATTGGGGAAGAAGAAATAACGTATATTTTATTGCTCCAATTAATGCCAGTAGTCTCGCTGTTTTGCAGAGTAATTAAATAAAACTTTTTAAAAACTTATGGAGTTGATTTGATTGTTTTATCGATAATTTGAAGTGCTCGATCAGCACGTTTTGTTGATCACGAGTGTTCGTGCATCACTTACGCCATTTTCTGTTACAGTCTCTATGAAAAGTTTTAAAATATATATATATATATATATATCCCTCCTCATTTATTGACGCATGCTGTGTTCACATTGAAAGTAAATTGCTTTTAACTCAGGTAGGAATAAGATAACAAGGAACCTATCATCACATTATTTTCCAAATAAAAAATTTATATTTATACTGTGAAATACGTGTGAAATTTAAAACAATTATTATTTAAAAACTTTTTAGAAAGAATTTTTGAAAAACACCACGAAAATTGTGAAAAGCTATACGTATTTTGAAAATTTTTCTTCGTTAAGGGTATTTGTCAGTGAGATCTCAAATTCCCCTCGTTAACGTCAAACGTGGGAAGAAAAGCATTCGTATTTTTAAAATATCTTCTCAGAAAATTAATACTTTTAACTTCTTTTTTCTGTATACTATTCTTAAATGATCGTCTCTTTCTTTTTTAGTTGACAAAACATTTCTAAAATATACGAGTATTCTTAATTTTACGTAAAGTGTTAAGATCTTTCTCTGCAAAGAAAGATCTTAAAACTACTGTAAAAAAAAAAAAAAATCGTCAATTTACAGAAAAAGGACTGGCAGCAGAGTTGCCCGAATGTTTTCGTTTTTTGAGGAATGTTCCGTCTTTGTAGTCCATAAATGGCGCGATACAAACGCGAAGGAGTTGAAGCGCATGTGTAGCGATCAAAAATACTGCAATCCCACTGGATGATAGATTTTTACATTAATAATTCCATATTTGAAACTCTGTAATCTTAAAAGTCTAAAAAGTGTACAATTTAGGGATACAGTTTATGCACTTTTTGTGAACAATTAGTTTGCAGTTTTTATGCATAAGTTGAGGTGCCAAATACGCTCGGATTTTGTGCACTTTTTTTGCAAACTTTTTCTAGCTAGGTACCAACAGATATACGGGATAGATTCCATTTTTCTAACAAAACGGAAACTTTCTGATCAAAATTCACGGAAGACAACCTGTCAATAAAGAAAAATTTTTAACAGTGTGTTTAGTTTTGCTAGAACATCTTTCTTCAGGGATAGTTGATTGACCCACTAAAACTGTGATTTCGGATAGAATATCAATCTATCTTATTAGAACGTTTTTTCAAATATGATGCTGTGTTTTGATGAGATTGCCAAAAAAAAAACCCTCTTCAAATAAAAATTTCTAAATATATTTTTTCTCCTAGAGCATAGTATTGATTTGCGATAATAATAATAATAATAATAAAAACTGTCGCGCAATTAAATCATACATAAAGTTTTCCATAACTAATATACACATCGACATAATTTAAAATGGCAATTAAAAAAATAAATAAATATGTTACTTTCCATTATCTTTTTTCTTTATTATTTTCCTTTGTTTTTATTTATATCAAACTTCTATTTTTCCCTCGATTACAAGGCAAATGCGCCGCTAAAGAATTGATCCTAATCAAATTATTGCCTCGGGTCTAATTTACTGGTCAATTGTAGTCAGTTTTACGAAAAAGTTGGCGGTAAGAGAAGAAACGGAAATCCCATTTATTGGCGCCATTAACTGCCCCTAGTTTTGCTTTCTTATTTTATATATATAGTAATTCAGTTAGGCGAACAAAGTTTGTTCAAACTATTGATGGAAGCGAAAGCTTCTTTTCTCATTGTGTTGATTAAGGTTGCCAAGTACATAATTTATACTAATTTTTGTTTCTGTTGCAGGAAAAACACAATTTTAATAGAATTTTTTTATGCCAATTTTAAAAGAAATTCAATATTTTAAAAAAGAAAAAACAATCAAGTGATTGCACATTTTATTATTATTACTATTTACTGAAACTTAAGAGCACAGATGTGCTATGTCCATTTTAGTCCTTTTTCGTGTTCATTACACACATTCCTACAGTGCAGAAGTCTTTTTGAAACAAAACCAGGCGTTTAACGCAGGGTTCAATTTCTAAGGGAAAAAAGTACCGGAACCCTAATATTCTGCAGTAACTAAACACCCGTAGCGTACCCCTCCGCCGTCACTCTAATCTGCATATTAACATTTCATGTATTATTTTCAAAACTTAAAGCATTGTTTTTTTATTTAGAAAAACAAAAAATTTAAATACATCTATCTGCGTATAGTTAGCTATCAACTATTCCACTTTTTAGTTATATTTATTTATTATATTTATTGACTTGGCTCCAATATGAAAAAATATCGCCAAATTTTGGCGACATTTGGCGAAAAATTGGCTTTTAAAATCTGAAAGGATTTTCTAGAAATTCCCAACAGGAGCCGACATACATGATTAAGGGTCTCCGTCTTTATGCACGAATTCTTCACGTTGCTTTCTCTTGTGTAAAAAAGCGTTTAGCCCTAAAAGTCCTGCTGCCAAAAGAAAGTGTGCGACGAGCTAAAAATGTAGATGAGAAGGATGCCCTTTCGTTATAAATATGTAAGTAATGTAAAATTTAGAATTATGTATATGGTTTTAATATTGATTTCTTCTGAAAGTAATCTACTTATAATAAAATCCCAATGTAGAAGGGTGTTAGTAACCATGCTGGGTGCGACCACTCTGGCCTGCGAATCGACCGTAGCTAAACGCTATGTTAGGATTAATGAAAACATATGCTAACATATGACAACTAAATGATAATTTTTTCTACCTCAAATCATGTCTGTTCACCATATTTTCATATAAAACATTTATATCAAAATTTCTCAAAACAATTTTTCTTTGAACGCTTTTTTCAGAAATAGTTGAAACAAACGAAAAAATGGGAGATATTGAATAATTAAAATGTTCTTCTAAGCTCTCTTCTGTTGAATGCATTGTAGCGTAGTCCAATGTCGTTTTGTATTGAAACCTTCAGTCTTCAGTTCGATCCTAGAAGCGGTAAATTTTGAAGATGTGTAAGGGTTTTATTTTTCAACATTTATTTAAGTTGTAACAAAATAATTTGAATGAAAAAATGTAGATAATTTTGTGCTTTTCAATAATTAAGTATAAAAATAATAATTTGAAACAATATTGACTATATGTTGCGAATACTTTTAATATTTGTTATATTGATTGCGGTTTTAACGAGTTTCCTATACACTTTTTTCTTTTTTTATATAAATTTATATAATTTTAATTATATGGTTTATATAAATTTTATAAATTTATACAATTTGAACTTTTAGAAGTTTATCTCGAAATAAATCCCGAATTTCTTTTTTTTCTTTTTGAAATATGCCTAAAGGAAACTATATTACTTTTTTTCATTAAAAATCATATTTTTATTCCATAAGTAAATTGCAAAGTTTTTAAAAATTGATAAAACTAAATTAAAATTTTATGAAAAAGAATAATAATTTCTTTTTATTTACACTGAAAAAAATTTTAAAGTTATATGTTTTTTTTTTATATTTGCGCGTAAAACACTACAATTTCAAGAGGTTTTTTTATATTGATTGCCAATAGATGGCGCCAAAATTATATTTAAAAACTAAGCATAAATTGCTTTCGCAATCCACTCCTAACGGAAAGAGGTTTGTCGAAACATTCATTTTTTTAAAAAAAAGATAACTTTTTAACACATTGTTTTTTAATTTCAATGTTTTGTGAAATCTTCAGGCATTGTGTTTCACTTTGCTAATTATTGTTATTGTTGCAATAAATACTCCTGTGTGGTGAATCATTCACTTTTGGAATGACAAACCACACAATAATACAACAGTAATATTATAGTGAAATCTTTAAATTATTGAAGTTCAATCAAAGCACTTTATTTCCTTTGGGCAAGTCGTTGTTCATATCAAAGTATTAAAAGAAAAAAATCCTCATCATTTGTATTTGAAAAAAATCATTTGTCATTTTTAAAATGTACTTTTCTACAATACGAAACAACTTTCAACAATAAAATCTTCATGCTGTTTGTTTCTATGAAATCTTATGAAAAAGAAACACAGATCAACATTTCATCATTTTTGACGGGGGTTATATACTAGTACTGTTATAAAATAAAATGTTTTATAGCGATAAAACCGCGAGAATTTATTGTTATGTCGAGTTGAACACAACGCTAATTTTAACCGAGTATAGCTCGGTCTTCCCCGCTGGTGTGGTATAAATGCCAATTTAAAAAGCGCATTGATGAGTTTTAGGACAGTATTTCTCAAAAGGGGATCCAGGGAGCGGTTTTAGGGGTAACGCCAACATACGCATGAATCCTAATGAAAATGTTGTTGGAAAAAGTTTCTCATCATTGATTTTTTTTAAAAGAAAATATAAACATGCACTATATGTTGAAACTGATTTAAGAATTTACTTTAGCAAAAAAAAAAAAAAAAAAAAACTAGTACCAAACATTCAATATATATGCCATGGTGTAAGCACGCGCACCCGTTATGTTAAAAAATTCCCTATCTGTAAAAATCACATTTAATGTAAAAAAAAAAAAAAAAAAATGTGTATTTGTAGCCGTTTGTTGTTTTCTTTTTTTTTTTCTTTTTTTTTTTTTTGGGGGGGGGGGGGGGGGGGAGGGTGGCGTTTCTTTAAATATACAAGAAAAATATAAGGAAAATGTAAGTCGGTGTACTCTAAACATGTGTTCCTTCAACTGAAACGCGAGACACAAAAGCTTGAAAACCACTGAATTAGGGATATAATATCATAATACTCATTAAGACTATGAATAACCAGCATTTTTTAATGACAAAAACTAATGTGAAACAGAAAAATGTGTAACCATTTTTTATAGTTTTTTATTTTTATTTTATTTATTTATTTTGTTACATACAGGTTATTTCTTATGACTCATAAACCATACAATGCATAAAATAAAATGTTTCCCTTTCTCTTACATCGATTTAAAGCAAACAATAGTATCATTTTATAGCGAAGAAAATCAATAACTGCAACGAATTCTTTTAGAAAAATATATCAACATTAAAAGAAAGAATGGTTGTACATTTGACATTTTCCCCCTTTGCAATAAAGTGAAAAATATTTTACGAAATGCAAATTTTTCGTACAAAAATATTTTCAATCCGTAAAAGAGTTTTAAAATTCATAACTTTTCTGGTTAGCTATTTTCCATTTCACTATTCTTGAATTTCATGAAGTATATTTCTAATATTTTCTAAACTATTTTGTAGAAAAATATTATTCTCATTACATTATAATTACATTTTGAATATGTTTATTAATGTAGTATTAATGTTCCTATAACATAAGTTTTAAATAAATTTTTCCAGCCTAATATTAATAGAATGTACTTTATTAACATTTAAGAGTTGGTTATCTGTGCCTGTTTAAATTGAATTTAAAATTTTTAACAATCCAATGTTATATATTCTCAATTGAAAAATTATTAGTTAGCATAGCTTCATTCTATTGTTTGCATTCATTATGTATGCGAAAAATCCCTTTAGATGTAAAAACTAGCGCTTTTCAAATGTGTTGCATTTGCTTTATTCGACTATCCAAGCTTCATTGTAATAATTTTAAAGAAAAATCATATGTTGTAAGTTGACGTACATCATTTCCTCATCCATTTTAATTTCATGTAGATCGACTTGATTCATTGAACTTTCTTAAATCTAGTCAAGAATCAGACATTTTTTTTTTATTCTTTGAAGTTAGCAGGCAGAATCTAAGCTGGATTGCTCTTTTCTGGATTCAAATCTTTTGAGAAGAGTATTTTATTTTGAGTGTCTGTGAACATCACGGAGCTTCTCTTTTGCAATTCAGGATAAGTTTCTTCAAAATGCTTCTAATAAGCCACAAATACGTGGCAAAACTTATCTTGGTGCGTTTGTTTTTTAAAAAAAAGAGGGCAATGAAATTTCATGCTGAAGAAAAGTTTGGACTAATTTCAGGATTACATGAATTTTTATGTTTTTTCTCATACAACAGCACCTAAAACAAATACATTTCTTCAAAAAGATTCTAATAAACTGCAAAATAAACGACAAAACTTGTCTTGAGGCTTTTGTTTAAAAAAATAGGACAATTAAATTTCACGCTGAAGAAAACTTCGGACTAATTTTACGATTTAATGAAAGTTTAATGTATTCTTTCTCATACAACAGCATCTAAATCAAATACATTTCTGGAAAAAGCTTGTAATAAAGTGCAAACATAAGCGTCAAAATTTTTTTGAGGCTATTGTTTAAAAAATGAGGAGAATTATATTTCATGCTGAAGAAAGTTTGTATTAATTTTAAGATTTATTGAATGTTTAAGGTGTTCTTTCTGTGTAGCAGCATCTAAAAACGTTTCTTTAAAAAGCTTTTAATAACTCGTAACAATTGTCGTGGCTTCTATTTTTAAAAGAGCATAATAATCTGTTAAATTTTATGCTGAAGAAAGTTTGGACTAATTTTAGAATATATTGAATGTTTGAGGTGTTCTTTCTCATACAACAGCATCTGAAACAAATACGTTTCTACGAAAAGATTCTAATAAGCTATAACAAAAGCGGCAACACCTGTCGTGGCTTCTGTTTTAATATGAGCACTATTAAATTTTATGCTCGAGAAAGTTTGGACTAATTCTAGGATTTATTGAATCTTCGAGTCGTTTTTTCTCTTACAACAGTATTTAAAACAAGTGTGTATTTCCAAAGAATGCTTGTTTCGTAAGCCTAGCGAAGTAAACTCACTACCCCCAATACTCCATCAAAATGTACTTCATAAGTTTTTAGAGACGGATTAGGTAATATATTCAACTCTTTGTTCTGGATTTTATCAAGTATGGTAGTGTTGGAAAGGTCTTGCTAGTAAGATCCAGAAACATATAGGAACTATTCGCCCGAATTCAACCGTTCACAAGATAGGACCAGTTTATACCATGGCATCATGCATAAACAAAAATAAAAAAAGAAATCCTATTTTGTAGAAGTGATATTGTTGACAAATTCTTTTCATGAGGACTAAGAAACATATAGGAACTACCCGCCCGAATTCTACCTTTTAAAAGATATGGATCCATTTCTGCTGGAAAAGAAAACTCTATTTATATTCATAAGTGATAAGAAAGTATCTATGGTGGGATAACGGATTCTGTTATTAAGAAAACTGAAAGCCCGAATGTTATGTTTCACAAGAAAGAATGTACATAAATGAGTAGAATCTACGTACTTGTTTACTTTTTTATGCATAACGTCACGGAAGAAATTGTTTTATATGTCATGAACGACTAGACTCGGACGAGTAGTTTCTGTACTTTTCTTCATCCTCCTAGCAAGAGCTTTTCAACGATATCAATCTTAACAAAATCCAGAACTAACAGTGGAGTATGTATTCTATTGATAAAAGTTTCGCATCACTCATTTTAGTTCTGCTGAGAATAAAAACTAGTTTATTTAAAAATTAGAAAAATCAGACTCATGTAGATCTTAAATCAAGTTAGCTTAGATCCTGCCTAATGTATTTTGAAGTCTTTCGATTTTCAATCTACCATTTTGAAAATCTGTAAACAAATATTTTAAAAACAAACTCATTTCTGATTTTATGACTAACATACACTTTAGTCCAGTTTTACGCATTTGAATAAACATTACTAAAAAATGACTATTATGTTTCACAAAGGAATGGAATTCATTTTCACAAAATAAATCCTATATTACATAAAGAAAACAAGATGCTGCATTGTTCCTATTTTGGTTGCTACGCATTTTAATGTATGTAATCCAACCATGTTCACTAACTTTGTTGTCTCTCTCTCTTCTTTTCTCTGTTTCCATACATCCTTCCTCTACCTCAGTGAGTGGTTCATCAACCGTGAGCGATTCCTCAGTGGCACTCACCCCCCCTTCACCCACCTCTCGGACCCCAAGTATGTCACTTTTATTATAATACCATTGCACTTTATTTGAGACCAGGGCGTTCTCAGATATGGCCAAAAAAATTGACCAAGACCTCCTTACCATCTATATGACCTGTTCAGTAACGCTTCCCCTGTGAGAAATGTCGGCAATGAAACTATGTATTGTCGGTGATTGACAACTCCACCTACTAGAAAAATCAGCAGAATAAGCGGCCGAGAGCGAATGACGTGTATGACGTGTCCAGTGACGATTCACCAACGAGAATTCTTGATGAATAAGGACTAAGGCTCCTACAATCCGGGCTGACTCACGCCGCAATTTAATTGCCCGTAGGAGAAGAACGATTGGCCACGCCGCGTCTCGCCACGTGGGCAACAATCGCTGATTGGTCTATGTGGGCATCAAAATAGCTGATGATTCAGCCTGTATTACAGTAGCCCTAATATGGACTTTACCCAGGTCACGTCAGCAACGGTTATACAGAAATAAACACCAATAAGTGTGAAGGATTTTTCAATATTGCTTGCCTGGTTTACAATAAACATTCTTTTTCTGTGGGTATATACCCACAAAGGCGTGGCTGTTGTCACTCATTAAACAATTTTTTATCGACGATTGACAATACCATCTATCAGCGAAACCGCGAGAATGCTTAAAGTGAATTCCGGATGAGAAAGTCTTATAGATGGTAATAAGGTCTTGGTTTTGACTATACTTATCTAGAACGAGCATAGCTATATTGAAGTCTAATTGCTTGTCTGAAAAGTTAAAATGGTAAGAAAAAAAAGTTGAATTCAATGTTATAGCCACACAGTTTGAAAAAAAAATAATTTTCGCAATTATTAAAATAGTAACTTTGCTAATAAAAGAAAAAATACTTTTTTCAGTATTTATTCAAAGTGACTTGAATCATAGGATGCACGGTCTATTTACGTATAGTCTAATACCCTGTTCAGACTAGGTTACTTAAGCCAGCTTAGCTCTCCATTTTCGAAGTGATGCACCCGAAATGAAAACTGCCCAGTTCACACTGCCACAACTTCTAAACCAGATTAATGTTGCTAAAATGTGAGCAAATCAGGCATCTGAGCAGGCATGTATTAGACTTTAGTGTGGTGCGGTTAAATTTTTTAAGTAGTCCATGCGTTCTATACTGAGAACATATGAAATATTTACAAATTTTCAACAGCCAGTCAAATAGTATCTTATATCAAGCACCCTGTTACTTAAAGTCAACCAAGATTGCTTTTGCATCCAGCTCCGCACGTTTTGAGAATTTGAGCTAGCTTAAATAATCTAATCTGAACAGGATACAAGGTCAAAAGAAATCATTGAAGTTGATTTTATCAATCAAGTTGCTTGAATTATATCTTTGTTAAACCTTCACAACAGTTTTTTTTAACAGAGATTCAATCAACAGTAAGAAATGTTAACAATTGAGGGGGTCGGGGCAACAAAATGCCAAGCCACATTTATAGTGAAATAAATCTGACACTGTAATTTGTTGCTTAATATTGTAATTTATAATACACTACATATTATTTGTTTCTAAAGTCACTAGGTGGCACCATATGCTCCAGGTTTTGTTTTTTCCCCAGACGTTTCTAGAACTTTTTTACCAGCTAATTTACAAAGGACTTAATAGTAATATCAATTAAAGTAATGTCATATTATTAATTAGAATATATCAAATGTTACTAAGAAATTGACAAGAAAAAAACTTTATGTTATATATTTTGATTTGAGTATTTGATCTAACTTTCAAATTGATTTAGCTCAAGTTTACAAATCTGGCTTAGCATTCTCTTGCCCCTACCCTCTCAATTGTTTTTTCTGATTTTCATATCATATCTTTTCCTGCTGTTGATTATTCAAAAATGGAAATATATTAGTGTAAATGGGTTTTAATATTTAAAAAATCAGCTTCAATGGACAAAGTATTTAATCATCTATCTCATGACGTCGCTGGTTAACCTTTGCATGTTGCTTTTTTAAAGCATGTTAGCATTTGTTTTTATTTCGCTTCCTTTAGTTGCATGCTTATTTGATTTAAGTTGCATATTTTACAATATAAAATAAAAAAATGTCTCATTGTACTGTTTGAAATAATTATAAATTCAAACCAAAAAAAGGAATCTCAGATCTGGGGCAACTTTAAAATATTAGTAGTTATTTCAAGACATTAAAAAAATTAAAAATGAGTCTTTAAAAAAATGTCGAGTTTAAATATTTTTTTCAAAAATCAACTTATAAGCAACAAAGTATGAAAGAAAAATAATAATATAACGTCGTTCACGAAAGAACATACAATTTTCTCAAATCATGCATTTATTTTTTGTTCCGTCACAGTATTAAATACATCTATAAACAATATATGGGAAAGAAATATTTTAAAGAACTTATCTGCTTGTAAAACTTTTAGATACCGTTACTCTTCTGATATATACACGAAATATATTATGAAGCAAATAAATCTGGGTACTTTTCTGTTATACCAACACCATGCCAAAATCTTTGATAATGCGTCAATTATTTCAATTTTGACCGTGCAAAGGTTTTTTATTGCAAACCGTGCCAAACATTTTGACTCGATATTTATTATACGTGAATATTTATTATTATTATTATTTCCTCGTAATCACGCAAAACATCTTAATTGTTATTTTTCGAATCGAAAATATTTGTTATTAAGCTATAACTTACAATTTCGCTGACACTCGGATAGACTTTTCCATTCGGCACTTCCCTCATGATGAAGAATTTTGCGAGATGCCGGCTACGAAAATTTCACAGTAAATCACAAATATAATTTTGTTGATCCTAACACTGGATGTCATACCCAATGTGTTTACAGGTTATGAGGCATCGTAAAATGCCGTAATAAAAGACAATGCGGCCCTGTTCGTCATTATTTACAACCCTATCTGAAACAATTCATGTGTCGACGTCCTTATTTTAAAAATGAAATGTTTACTGCAATGCTAAGAGAGATTTAAAATTTCATGGACGCAGTTTAAAATGAGTTTTATTTTATTATTTTATTGTATAATGTTTATTTCTTTTACTTTAAGTATAATTTATCTTGATATAATAAAATAGTTCGTGAAAATCTCTAATTTTGAAATTTTATATTTTTTAAATGGTCAATTTCGCAGCAACAGTTTTTCTCTTTTTTTCAAATGTTTCATTTAGCGCCAACTATTACGCTTGGTGACAATAGTGTTGGTATAGCGTAAAAGTACCGAAATCTGTCTTAATTTCTTTTTAAATTAGAATAATAGCTATTTGGCATCTTAAGCTTAACTTTGAAAATATTGATATTTTAAGGTTGCTCTTAGAATGTATATGAAACATCTAAATTTAATACGCAATTCTAAATTCACTTATACAGCATTTTATTTTTTAATGTCTTTAATTGTCTACAATGCTTCAATAATAAAATGAAATATACTACAAAAAGAAATAAAAAATTTACTAAGATCAATTGGGTCAAATATAATATGAAACTCGAAAATAAAATGGTATTTTTAAAACAATATAATTTTAATATAAGCAAATATTATACAACATAATATAGTCTATTATATTTGTAAATCTTATTTACATTATGTTTGTTATTTTAAATTAAACTTATAAAGTTAATATAGGTATGTTCAATATAGTTTTATATAATTTATCATTCAATTTATAGACTGTTTGCAGTGTTTATTATTTTTTTTTTTTAAACAAGCAATAGAAAAACATAAGATATTGATAATTGTAACATTAGTTATAGCAATATCATGGAAATTAAGATGATGAGCTTCGTTTTGATTTTTATATTCGACCTTTTAGTATGAAACGAAATTATTTCATAAATTTACCATCAAATTAGATCGATAAGCTGTATTATTTCGGATTTCTAGCTAAGCATCAGGGGGTAAAAAATATAACATTTTAAGTGCTGTTCAAATATGAAGAAAAGTTCTTGTTCTATGATTTACAAAACTGAATTTTAAATGCAGAATTAACCTTATGAAAATTTTGCACTTGGTTGAATACAAATTATGTTTAAACTGCGACAAAAAAATAATAAAATATTCTGATTGTTATGATAAAACTGAATAAATTATTTTAATTTTTAATAAAAACTAAAAAGAGAAAAAAAAATTAATTTATTTTTGTAATGATTATTATATGTACATATATTTATAGAATTGTCTTATTTTTTGTAACGCGCACAGTTATAAGTTTTTTGCATTTCATGTTAAGAGAGTTTATACAAGTTATTTCAAAACTAATATAACAGCATTTTAAAGATTGATCAAACTGAACAAAAAAAGCATTTTTCGTCAAACACTGAATATTCTCAAGCGGGAATATAGTAAAGCTCTACAAAATGCTTTTAGATTGGAAAAGAAAACTTGTTTATTTGACATTATTGTGCACGGTTCTTATTATTACAATTACAGTAAGACATACATAACGGACACTCACGAATTGCGGAAACTTCTATCAAACACTTTCTCAATCCCCAACACATAGTTCACTGTTAAAAATTCGCAACAAACTGTCCAGTCACTTGACCGCTTTTATATAGATAACTATTACTTAACCGTATTTTTATTTATCCTGACCAATGAGAACGCTTCATAATATGGTCAAGTAACCGTTATTTAGAAAAAAAAAGTCGAATGACTGGACAGATTTCTAACAGTGTTGTTCGATGTTGTTTACCTCTGAATACCTCTGAATAACGGAAAAATCACACAGTTCCGAGGTGTCCGTCATTTAGAGGTTGTAGTGTATTATTATTTACATAATGAGGTTGTCAGACAAAATCATAAAATGGAAGAGAATGCAAAAAAGAAACTAAGGATAATGAAATGATTGAATTTTGTAAGGTTAGAAGTGTTAAAGTTCGTTCATTTCAACAGGCGACAATTATAACTAGGTCTAAATTAAGATTATTTTGTAATTTTATAATGTTACAATTAGTGTTTTCTTTCCATATTAGCATTTTCTTACCAACTTACACATCTTAAAAAATTACTGAGAAAGATTGCTCGTCTAAAATCTGATAAGTTATTAAAAAACTGTAAATGACTTTTCAAAGACTTTTTTTTAACCTTCATTTTTTTTAATAACATTAATCAGTTATTCACTTTCCTTACTTTCCAGTACTCTTTTCCCTTCGTTTAACACTAAAAATTCCTTGACTATTCATTTTATGCATATATTTCCAGAATGCGACCGTATCTTCGTCAGCAACCCAGATGGCCCATCAAACGGCACCTTCAGTGCTCCTGAAATTGCCATTCCGAAAGGTCACTCCCGACAGTGCATTTACACCTTCATTGCGAGTGAAAATGAGAGAGTCCAGGTCACATTCATGTCCTTCAGCCTGCGTGGAGCCGTACCAGAGTGAGTCACTTGATTTGTTTTTCTCTGAAATAACACTGAAACAAAGTACTGTGGATAAATCTTACTGAAAGAATAAAACCATGATGTGTTTTCCACACTGGCATCGCTATGATGCCGTTATAGTCATGATGGTTTTCATAGTCACCATTATCATAATACATATTCATGATGAGGAAATTCATAAAACTATTAATAAAGTATGACTAGATGATAAATACATTTAACATAAAAAACCTTCATTGCGAGTGAAAATGAGAAAGACCAGATCACATTCCTGTCCTTCAACTTGCGTGGAGCTGTACCAGAGATTTGTTTGTCACTTGATTTGTTTGTTTTCTGAAATAATATTGAAACCAAGTGTTGTGGATTAATCTTACTGTAAGAATAAAATCATGATGTGTTTCCCATTACTAGCATCCCCATAAGGCCCGTTATAGTCATGGTGGCTTTCACAGTGATCGTGGTCATAATACAGATTATATGATGAGACAATGCATAACAAGTATTAATAGAACAGTACTAGATGATAAATACATTTAACATACCTTCATTGCGAGTGAAAATGATAGAGTGCAGTTTACATTATTGACCTTCAGTCTGCATGGAGCTGTACCAGAGTGAGTCACATGATTTTTTTGTTTAGAGCAATATTAAAACAAAATGTTCTGTATAAATGTTAGTGTAAAAATACCATGCATGATGTGTTTTTCTTCACTGGAATCCCCATGATGCCTGTTATAGTTATGATGGCCGTTATATTCACATATACATCATGATGAGAAAATGCATAACTACTTAAATATCAATTAGAACATAATTAGATAATAAATTCATTTAACTTAATTGCTTAATAATTAATACTTCATTTAACACAACTTTACTGCGAGTAAAAATGAGAGAGTGCAGATCACATTCTTGTCCTTCAACCTGCGTCACTAGATTTGTTTTTGTCTGAAATAATACTGAAACAAAATATTCTAGATCAGATCACTTTTAACCCCAAAAAATTAAATTATGATGTGTATTTCATCATTGGCATTCCCAAGAAACCAATGTTAATCATGATCGCCATCATGATCACGACATGATCATACGTGGTTTACATTAATGAAAATGATGTGATAGACGCAAGGTATCAGTAGAACATGATAAATTAATTATACATATAACATAAACAACTACTTATTGCATTTATCGCTTTTTCATTGCAAACATTTATAATATAACTTAAATATTCCAGATAAATTTAGCTTGAAAATAAAAAAAAGTAAGAATATTAAATACGATGCGTGATTACACAAGTATCAATAAAACATGATCGGTTAACTAGCACAAAATATATAACTATTACATTCATCAGATTTTGTTCCAGATTTTCTAATGTGGCAGCAATATTCTAGATAAATGTTAATTAAAAAATAAAAAAGAGGAATACACAATAATATAGAAGGTGTCCGAAATTATACTACACATTTCCGAGAGGACTTACAGTTAAAACTATTAATCAAAAAAGTCATGCCATTTTGCCACGTCGTCGTAAGGAGGTGAAGGAATTTTTTCTAGAGCAAAACAACAAAAAATTTCCAAAAACTCACCAATAGACGACGTATAATACCGTTATACAGACTATATAACATGAACTATGCAATTTTATCCTTCTAATAAGGACAAGGATAGCCAGCATTGTCTCACACCATCTGAAATCGTAACACATTAAGTTCAATGGTTGATTGCAGCGAATGATTTGGAGAGTTACGCACATGGTGTGCTACTCTGCCTTTAAGATAGAACAGAGATCTTATGGGATTGCGGTAGACAAATACCTACGGTTAAGACCTTTTATTTTTCCTGGCTGCAGAAAAAAATCTTATCATCTCCATACAGCACTCATTAGATTTTACGACTTTATTCTGTACTCCTGTCGGAAATGTGTAAGTTTTAATTTGTGACACCTTGTAAATGTTTACTCGCCTATCAGTAGAACACGATTAGTTAAAATGCACAATACAGAATGAATTATGAATGAGTATATTTTGGTTTAATTGGATATATTACCAGTGTAGATTGCTTTGTGTTTAAATTTTCATTGAAAATGTATATGAATATTGAATATGATTAGATGCCCCTGAAATATTACTCTGATATTCAAGACTAGCTGACATGCCCGGCGTTTCCCGGGCTCGTGATAATAACATTAAAGATACCTAAAATCAATGTTGAATGATTTTATATTTTTAAATGAAAATATATCCAAACGAACTGAAGGACAGTCGTTATAGTTATTGCGGATTTAATGTCGATTTATTTTCTGACGTTTTGATATATTAAACTTTCAATTCTAACCAAAAGTTCCTGAGGAAACCTAAATAAAATATAGAGCTCCTCCACCTTTCCTCTTTTAAACTCAAAATAATATACAGTATTGGTCAATTTATTAGTCCCATTCGAAAAAAAATTCCAAAACCTTCTTTCTAAGATGATTATATTAAAATTAAATAAAAATCATGCACTCGTGGCATCATAATTCACTTTTATATTTTAACAGAATAGTAAGACTACTATAATTTCTGACTCGTGCTATAGCCAGTATACGTCAGGATACATGGCCGTTATCATTATCTTGTTACGCGTGAAGATTTCGCTATTGTACTCCATTGTGAAATTTGGTAATTTTTGAAATTCAATATTTGAAAAACGGCACAATCATTAGATTTTAAATTTATATCAAGAAAAATACAATTTTTTACCTTTCTAACGAAGTTTGTCTAACAGTTTTCTGACAAATACTTTTCGAGTTATTAATTTTTTCAGCAACTTCAAATGTTTCATTTTCCGAGATTAATCTGTGGCAACGATCATCGAAAATCCCAGTCGTCAGCAACGCATACCTTTTTATTAAAGAGGATAATCTGTGGCAACGATCATCGAAAATCCCAGTCGTCAGCAACGCATACCTTTTTATTAAAGAGGATAAGGAAATACGCTTCTGAGTTACCAGTTTCAACTGGTAAGAAGCGCATTTCAATGAAACTTTGACAACATTATTAAACCTTCCTACTTTAAGGTACGCTTATCCGCAGCTGTTACTAATTATTTTTTAGCCACAAAAGATGTAACATGAGTTAGATATTGCATCTAAATTGAAACTTCGTACTGTAACTCGCTTTCCTAGCTAAATCTAATGAATTCATTACCAGTTACAAAAATAACTTCAATGGATATAATTCCAATGATATTCAACATCAGTTGCAAGATATTTATATTACACTTTTTAGCTTCAAAGTGGTACGCATTCTTCGGTAATGGCCGCACTACCGATGAAGACGGTGATCGTAATGGATGACCCTAAACTGTAACAACGACGGGTACAGGGGCTTATCCAGTCCTCCATTTAGAGAAGGGTAATGTTATCTTACTGAAGGGGAGAGGTCACATCTGTTCATGAGCAAATTGCTCATGAACTCATGCTCATATCTTAAGTTTGTTCCCAACTACAAACTAACTGTTTTATGACACATTAAAGAAATCAATTTCATTTGTAAATGCATAAAATTTGTATGTATATTTATAAATGTATAAGATTTGCAAGTTCTATTTAAATAACAAGAAACGAACAGTTTTCAATTTCCTTATAAAGTCCAAAACTGTTTCGGAAAATGTTGACAAAATTGGCATTTTAAATCGATTTTCGGGACTCGGCAGTTGTAAATGAAGATGTATCACATATATAAAAAAAGAAAAATGTTGTTCGATTTTTTTACGCTTAAAGAGTAATGTCTGAAAATGTCATGCATTTTCGTTTTAGATGGGTTAGTAAAAATAAAAATACTTAAATTTTTAAACTTAAATTACAAGAAAATTGTTTGATCTAAACAAAACTGTTCTTGTTCAAATAAAATATTTCATTAAAACTTATTCAGCAGGCAAATTAAAAAACAAAATATTTCACAATGTTTATACATAGATAGAATATACACTATTTTCGAGTATTTGGTAAATATCTAATGAGGTTTTGTGCATACATCTTCATATTTAATATTTCGTTTTATTTATTTCAGATGCAATAGCGAATATATCGATTTATACACGGAGATTGAGGACGCGAAAATGGAGCTGATCCGAACTCCCTTTGGTGGACGGTACTGTGGGAGAAGTCGGCCGAGAAACCGGATATCTCTGTACAGAACATTGGTCATTGCGTTTTTCAGTGCAGAACCAAACGTCTCGTCTAAAGCGTTCGAAGGGTACTACGAATTCATCAATGCCTGTGAGTAAAATACTCTATTTTACTACATAAATATTTATGATTCTTAAGCTTTATATTTTGTATTTGAGTTCCAGCTTTTTCAGATCGACCTTTGTCACCATTTCTTTCAAAAATACGTAAATGAAATACCGGGTACTTGGAATTTTTCCGCCGCAAAGAAATCCTCGCTTTATTTAATGACCTTATTTAACTGTCATTAAATAAAGTCAATATTACTATTCGGTAAAAAGTTGTATACAAATTCAAGAATTGTATAAACCCGGTGTAACTACTCAGTGAAGCCCCCTGTATGTTAGATGCATTTATCAAGTAGTATCTTTTTTAACCTTAGTATTCAGTAAACTTATAATAAGAGATTAGAGTGCAACCATTAAAGAGGTTAACTAAACAAGCTGTGTTTTTCAAGACAATTTCAACTCAATTAGTTTATTATAATCTTACATGCCAGCCGACGACTTAACAATTAGCCATTAACAGTCGCATACGCAAAACGCCTGTGAAGTTTGAAATAACCGCTGTGAAGCTTGAATTTGATAAATCTAAGAATGGTTAACTAGAGCTAGAAAGTTAATGAACTACTCCAAGCAGTCATATCTTACTGGCCCAGGGCGGCTCTTGAAAGTAAACAAGCGAGACTAAGCCTCTTTCGCAAACCTTTTTAAAGTAAACAAAAAATAAATAAAAATATTTCTAATATAAATAAAATTTAGAAGCACAGTATGGAGCTGCTCATCATTATATCACTTCAAAAAATTCTATCATAAGTCCGTTACAAATAACAGAACCACATAAGCACATCGGACAAAAAATTAGTCACACCCCCTGGAGATATCTCCCTGATACAATGTAACACCGCCTTCAGACTCTGTAACTGCTTGTATTCGTCAAGGAATGGAGTCTACAAGGTTCTACAGTCGTGACACATCCATTTGATGCCACTAGCTCATGCGTAGATCTCGTAAGGCTGCCAAATTGCAGGGATGATGATGGCTGCGTTTTATCCACTATTCCAAATAGTCCTCCAGATTTTCTATAGGGTTAAGATCAGAGGTGATTCTATGGATCAGTCGAGGTGCTGTAGGATTTATGAGTGTCACGTATGCATGGAGCCCTGTGAATACAGATCTTGTCATCATAGAAAATGGGGGTGTCCATAGCATATTCACCAAGAAGATGTTGAATGAAGGGTAATACCTGATCACCGGGAATGTAAACATCTTGCTTTATGTTAAAGGTCATCTCAATCACTGTCCCAAATCATACTACGATCTAACCATCAGATAACCACCTCCGGTTGACCTACAGCCTCCTCACACTGCCACTTGAATGCCTCATTTGGCCGTCGGTACACCCGAAATGCGAGAGTCATTTGCAAAAAAGGCAAATTTGTGATTTGTTGGACCCCACAGAACACCTCCAATCAGCTAACGTCCACGTTTGGTGTTTTCGCTCCATTACAGCCGTGCAACTTTATGGGCTGCTGTGAGCCATTTCTTATTTCGAGGTGTCCTGCTCCAAATGTTTGTTGCATTCAGTTTCCTTCGATCGCAGTTTCCTCTGATACAGTCTGGGGCGGACCTTTATTCACTGACTGCAACAGATTTTCATCCACAAGGCGTGACCCTGTGGGTTAGGATCCTTCTCCAACCACAGTTTTGCCTCTGTGCCTCGTGATTACGAGAGGTACACCATACCTTGCAGACATATTAGGCAGTCCGCTTCAATACACAAACTAATCTAGCAACTTCACTCATTGTGTGGTCGTTCGCATGGACAAACGTGATAGCACATTTTTGCCACTCTGACACATCCTCTTAACACACTATTCCCCTACTTGTTAACCACTCCACGTTAACGCTATGTTTACAGAGCAGCAAGTCCAGGCTTGGTTCAACTCGTAACATGTCTGCAACGCCATTTGTATAAGTATAACGAAACCACCATGCTTCCGCTGAATAGTGACTAATTTTTTGTCCGGTCGGTGTGCTTATATTTCTTTTTTGGAGATGGAGGCTGGAAATAAGTTTGCCGTCGGTATCATCGTTTAAAAATGAGCAGATTCGGTGATGGAGGGGTTAGAGAAGAAATCATTACTCATTACTCTGGGATGGAGGTTAAAAAACTGCCTAGCCTCCGATAATAGAAGAAATGGTAGGGAATCACCCAACTGGCATCACAGTCAAGGCTGCTTTTTTAAAATCTCCACGGCGGGCCTTCACTTTAAAGGGGCTTTTGTTATGCAATAAAAATTTTGGGACCCTAAATTACTTTCAAAAGTATTTCATTTTCACTAAAGACCCCGAAAAGTAAAGAACCCGAGTGCAATTTTTTTTGGAGCATAAATTTTTATAAATAAAAAAGTGATAAAAGGGTATTTCTGTCTGGCAGAAGTCCTCTGTAAGCACTAGGTCTGGGTGCATCGCACCCGCCGCATTTTTCTTATCGCCTACTCTAAAAAACATATTTTAAGACATAGATATTATTAGCTAACTATTAAGAGGACAGATATTAAGATATTTCTTTCTGTTGGTTCTACATTTAATGTTAATTCTTTTGTAATAAATAGGGTTCAGCCAATTCAACTTTAAAAAATTAAAATTAAATTAAAACAATATGATATTTAAACCACCCTAAAAACTTAGATTCCATTCAAAAGAAATCGAAGAAAATCTTCAACTCCTTTAAATGTTTGTATTTTGCGCGTATCTTGTCTTTTTGTATACACCTATCATAAACATAATACAAAATCCAAATATTGTTTGCAGCTCGTGAAATTTAGAAATAAAAAAGTCTTAAAATTTATTTAGATTTCAGTTGAATGGAATCTAAGTTTTTAGGGTGGTTTAAATATCATTCATTTTGAATTTGAATTTTATTATTTTTTAGTTCAGTTGGTTTAACGATATTTCTTACAAAAAATTTATCGTTAAATATAGAATCAACTGAGTGAAATATCTTAACATCTGTCCCTTCTCGGGCCTAAACAATGTAAGAAAAAAATTTCTTTTTGTTATTTGTACTCCAAATTATATTTTCGTTTATGTCTAGTCTTTTAACAACTATGCATTCAAACGAACTCATTTCAAATTTAATACAGGGTAACATCATTAAGGTTTGATTTATGTGGTATCGAATACACAATTTGTGATGTAAATTTACTAATGATTATCCCAAAATGTGCACAGCACCCTCTAGTGATAGTGTCTGGAACTGTGTTAAATGATAGAAAACTTAATTATGTATTCAACTATATAAAGCACTTTAAAATCATCCAATTAGAAGCCGAGATCTGAAAAAAATCTAAATAGGAAAATACGCCATTTTCTAGTGGCAGTGTCTAGAACTATGTTAAATTATAGAGAATTTAATTATGTATCCAACTAAATAAGAAAGCTCTGAAACCTCTTTAAAATCGTCCAATTAGGATACGAGATCTGAAGAAACCTCTGAAGGAGCATAGATTTAAGTAACAGGAGAAATGAATGCTCCTGATTGAGTAAGAAGTTATAATTTTATACAACTGAGGAGTTTTGAAAAACATTTTTGGCATCAGGGACAAAACGGTGGGAATAAGCTTAAAAAATAACTGGATACACGGATGTTTCTGTGTTGAAATAACATGGAGGAGTTATACTGGAAATAAATAAGCAATGGCGCGGTAGCACCACGCTTAAGTTATTTGCAGATGAGTATTTCCGTCATCCCAATCATTGTTTGTTAATTTCCGTCAAAATAAAATAACTTTTCATGCGATAATTTATTTCTTGTATTCGAGTTTACGTTAAAATTTTGACAGTAATTTTAGATTAAACAAAATTAAGTTTTTAAAATTATGAAATTGTTCAATTTTAATTATGATTTTTTAAAAATTTTCAACAGCCCAGTATGACGTCGGTACTCCAGCTCCGGAATCGGTGTGCAATTTTACAGTATTCAGTGACAACCAGCGTGAAGGGCAGTTCCTATCTCCTACCTATCCCGGTGTCTACCCGAAGAACCTGAATTGCATGTACCGCTTTCTTGGAAAGAAAGGACAACGAGTACGGCTGGAATTCATGGACTTTGATCTCTTCTTCGGCGGCAGCCAGTAAGTCATTCTTTGTCATCATTTTCTGTAAAAAGAAGACTATTCCAAAGGAGGTTTTAATTGGAATTTGCGTAATATATATGACACAAATTGGGCTCCATTCCTTTTTTCTTGTCATCATTTTACTGATTTAATGTTAATGTAGTCGTGTTAATAAAGAAGGCAAGTTCGTTTGAGGACCTGGCTTTTATTCCTTTTAATTACACGAGGTTCCTTTTCAAGTCAGACCCGGTTGAATGAAAGTCTGTAAGCTTTTAAAACATTAGTCCGAAAAACACTCGGTAGAGCAACATCAATTTTATTATCAAGTCATCATCAGAAAAAGCTACAACTTTTTCATTGCCTCGCCATATATTTGGGTAATTAGAATTCTTCCCAATAGGTGGCGGAAGTATCATTTTGGGAGGAGGTTAATTTTTATTTGGCTTAAGATATCAATGCCATTATCACAATTTAATCAGCAATTTTACACTTAAAGTTCTCCAGATGTATTGATTGCTTGGAATATATGCTGTGCAGCAAAAGAAACTTGACAGGGATAAATTAGTTTTAAGTGTTGGATTTAGAAGATAGGGAAAAAATTGAGGATTTTAATTTTAACTTGAGAACTTACTTAACTTGAGAACAATTTAAATTCCTGTGTAAATGCCATTAACTGGTAAACGTGTAAATTGGCTTCAACTTGGAGTTTTCTAATAATTTAGCGCGACCACAGAAAAGTACAAGAAGACACTAGCATCCAAGAAAACCAATAACTACTACAAGAGTAAAAATACAAATGTTCAGCCTTGTTTCTACTCTATTAGTGAATGTGCATGCTGTAGCCTAAAAAAATACTAATTAAATACTTTCAAAAATGATGCCTTTTCTATAATGTTTCTTAAGTTTTTACATAATTTTGCTCTTTAGTAGTTGAGTTCTATACTAATATTTAATAAAACAAATTTCGTCGCAAATGTTGGTTTTATAAAATACATTCACCTACAAAAAGATCGCCTTTTTAACACATTGACTGCCATGGCACACAAATATGTGTGCTAGAAATATTTCCCTGAATGCAAGCAATACGAATATATGTGTCATCAACGTTTTCATTGGAGACAATTTATTGCTATGAAATGGAACTATTGATAATTTATAACCATGTATTTGAAAAATGAACTCCGTGCCACCCCCCACGCATGTTTAGTATAATATGTGATGCGGTCACATATTTTATTTGTAATTTAAATTTAAAATATTTAAAAAAAAATTCTTCCTTTAAATTTAATTATAAAAAAACAATTTTTATTTTAATAGATTCTATTATTATTGAGTGGTAAGTTTCGAAATTTCAAATATGTGAAACAGATAATAAACTAGCTTTAAAATGTCATTTCTTTTTTAGTTTTTTCTTTTTCATTTCACAATTGACTAAAATGTTAAAACAATTAGAATTTATCTTTTTCCTTTTGATAGCAGTCATATTTATTTCGATCGTCTCATTTCCGTTCATAAAGAAGGTAAGTTTACCACTGGTAAATAATAACGCAGATGTTTTCTGGCTTCTTCCACAGGTTTAGAGTACTGTCGTGCAAATGCAAATTTCACCGAAAGCGATAATTGAATTAGGTTTGACCGCACTTACGTAATTCAAATTTTCACATCACTTCTTATCTAACGATCATTTTACCCGTACATTAATCACTTCGCGTTGAGAATCTATTTTTATGCAAATACATTTTTCTTGGTGATATTGTGTCATCAAAATCATACTGCAATTGTTGTGGTCACGAGAGCCCATGCGCTCCCGGCAAACGAAAAGTTATTGTCTGCTGTTCGTATTTTGCTACATATGCTCTGGCACCATCCCATGTGTCATTTTTCATTTCTAAGTTATTTTAAATAAAATCTTCGTCAAGAATTAAATGGGACTTATTCTTCTACTAAACGAAATTTATTTCCAGTAAATTTTTTTGTTTTTGTATCTGGGATTCTTTTAACTATACGAATTTTGCATTTTAGACGACCACCATAGCCCCCCCCCCCCCTCCCGCATGTTTAGTGGTTTCAGTTTGGCGTTCAACGCGTAAAAATAAATAATATTTGATATTTTTGAATTACAAATGTAAAAAATTTGCACTTGGTATAAAATTTGCACTTTGCATAAAATTAACAAACATTGCCGCGATTGGAAATTGTGAACCGACATAATAAACATTGAAAACTGCTTTGTAAATGTCTGCCAAAAAAGCCACTTCGTCGTAATATGTGGTGGTCAACGCGTTAAAAAAGCTTCATCAAAGTTTGTTTATTTATAAAAAAAAAAAATCGTTTTATGTTATAAGTGTTCTCTAATTTTTTTTAAAAAAAAGGAAGAAATACATAGAAGATTTGACATTGATTTTCTTAAACAATTAATCTTTTCTTTTTAGCTGTCCTTTCGATTACGTGAAAATATTTGATGGCAACTCTACCAAAGCTCCACTGATCGGAACACATTGTGGGCAGCAAAGAAATTTAGTTATTTATTCATCAGCAGAAAACGTATCTGTACAATTCATTACACTGCAGAGGACGGCAGAAAGTGAAAACAGAGGATTTTCGGGCTTTTTCGAGTTCAATGAAAAATTTGTCAGCTTAAGTAAGAAATTTTAAAATCTCTGTCTGTTACTTAAATTTTATTTCATTTTCAGGTATACTTCTGTAAAACATATACATTAGATAATCATAATATCATTCCAGAGGTACTGGCAGAAGTGCGATGTAATCGAGGGTATTAAAAAATAAGAAAGATGACAACCTAGAAGTAAATGTTTCATATTTGTCTCCACAACATTAGATTATAAGCATATTGAATTTTTCTTAATAAGATTAAGAACAGGAAATTACACTTATTATAACTGGCATACATACTTAAAATTACATTAAGGCAGAACTGTATTTTTCAGACAATAAAAAAGGCTATGTATCTGAATAAGCGATGTAACGAGGCACGATGTAACGAACAGTTACTTTATTATCTTTAATAGTACAACCAATCGATGCGACATCACTATGACGTCACAAATAGCTTCAAATATCACAGTCACAACTTCGTATTAATTTTACTTTAATCTCTTATGTAATATTCAACATCTATAATTTTAATTATGAATTTTCATTAAACGTTTCCCCTCGTGGAGAAAAGTTTCTATGCTTCATGGCTGGGTCTCTACGAGTAAGTGATTTCATTTCATTTCATTTTTTTTCAGTTACAAAATGTGTTACTTCTTTAATTTGTTATATTATGACTCTTAGATGACCGTCGTTTCGTGGTTTCACTGTGAAGTCATCGAGATAAATTTTTTTATTCATTCTCAGTTTGTGACAAAATGGGGCATATTGATGTGATAGTAACTTGCACACGACTTGCAGATCCGTAACCATGCAAAGTCAGACGGAAGCTTTGAATTTTTTCTGATAAGGTTAATTGATGTCTGACTTTATTTTCTTCCACTTTAATGATAAATAAATATGACAGATACAGACAAGAGTAGAGGGCAAGTCCTGCTGTCATAAAATCTTTGATTATGCAAAAGTGTAAAAGTTTAAAAATGTAATGTGGATGTTATTTATTATTAAAAGATTACGAAGTCTAGAGGGGGGCTCAGCTCTGTCTTCTCCTATCTAGTTACAGCCCTGGCGACATCACTTTGTGACAATGATGATTATGGGAGCTAGAATTTAGTCACAATTCATTCACATTTTAGTCTTAAGATAAAAATATCCAGGTACCAATGATATCTAAAAAAACACTTAATAATTTTCAAACTCTTTCTGTTAGTTTTATGAGTGAAGTTTGGTTCTTCTGGATGAAACAGTTTATCCAAAAAGATTTTCTTAATATCTCAAGCTCTTACATGCTAACTACAAGGCTATGAACACACAACATATTTTTGTGTTCCAGTACAATTGTTATTCTAGCCGTTTCGTAAGTTACATATACTGCTACAGTTTACGGACAAGGATTTTGAAAAAATCCGACAAACTTAATCAGCCTCTGCTTCTGAGTTCTACTGAATTACTCTTACACTAATTGAGGCACTTAAATATCTGCGGAAAGAAACAGAACGCTGGCAAAATGAAAGAATCAACTTGAATATTAAAGCAATTTGTTTCTGATTTACAAAATTCCATTTCGAATGTAACATAGCAAACTGTATAATAAAAACTTACTATGATTGTATCGCATATATTCTAAATTTAAAATTTTAGCAGATGGAATAAAAAACTCTCTTGTGAAAATACTTTTGAAATAATTCGTCTTTTACGGTTTTAGATTTTATTATTATTGTTGTTGTTGTTAATATTCATATCACTACAATAAGTATTTATGAGGATTTCGATTGATCAAATAAGCAATTAAATGGTATTTTTAAAGATTTGTTGTTGTTATTGTTGTTGTAAAATAAGTAAATAATAGCTATTTCGAACCAGCCGTAATATGGTCAAAGTGCAGCATACAAATGCTGCCACACTGAAAAAAAAAGTTGTTTTTACAGTATAATACTAACACCCCAGCTGCCAGAATTATACCGTAAAATTAACAGTAATAAACAGTAAAATAAACATTAAAATAAACAGTAATACGCGAGCAGTAGCGTACTACTGTTTATTTTAATGTTTATTACTGTTAATTTTACTGTATAATACTAGCAGCTGGGGTGTCAGTATTATACCATAAAATCAACTATTTTTATTTTTTGCAGTGCAGTGTTCATTTGTTAATAGATATCTAGTCTGTGAGGATTTAAAATGTTTAAATAGCGTCGTTCTATATGCACTTTAAAAGAAGTGCTAGTTTCATAGAAGTAGTTCTAGTTTAAAGATTTTTGGAATAACTAAAGCGCGAAAATATATTATTTTTGTCATTTTATCTAGGAAATTTTTTTTCACACATTATACACTATGTGTTTAAAATTATCGGGACATCAGTAGTATTTCATGGAGAAACGTACCACTTTTGGCCTGTTTCTGCTAATTATATTATTAAACATTGGTTTTGGGGGATTTATCCCCCCATTTGGGGTACGTTTCTGCATGAAGTACTACTGATGTCCCGATAATTTTAAACACATAGTGTATAATGTGTGAAAAAATTTCCCTAGATTAAATGACAAAATAATATATTTTCCCGCTTTAGTTATTCCAAAAATCTTTAAACTAGAACTAATTTCTTGGCTATTTATTCTCTAACTGCTTCTTAATTTTAAATCTCCATATTAATTTTAAATCTTCCCATATTTTTCCACATTTCAGCTCCAAGACGTTTACAATCGCTGCCAACCTTCCGTTATTTTTTTCCCCATTAAATATTATTTTGAACCAGAAATATTTCTTAATAAATGAGCTCAAAAAATACCACATAGAAACAAGATGCATTTTATTAAATAAAATTCGGTTTTAAAAATGTTTATTTGACATTAAAAAAAAAGAAAAAAACGAAAGGTTTGCTGCTATGCACTTAAATTTTTGTTCGTAGTTTATAAAATAAAGTTTTGACCAAAATAATATAATATATAATAAATCTAATAATAAAATAAATAATAAATCTAATAAAATAAAATAATAAAATAATAAATCTAATAATCTAATAATATATAATAAAATAATTATATATTATTAGAATATTATAATAAGGATTAGAATAATCTAATAATATATAATAAAATAATTATGAATTATTACAATATTTTTAAAATTATCATAAAGAGTATGGAAGAAAAATGATGTCAGAAACGTACAAAATGTTATTGATCATTATTAATCGATCACTGTTATTTAAGCTAAAAGCGCAAAACACCTTTTAAATCACAAGCATACCATAGCAAGGAAAAAACATCAAACATTGGAATAATAGCATACTTATTTCCACCCTTTAATTCCACGATGCTTAATATAACTGTTTTTACTTCTAACAAAGGAAGTTGCGAGGGTACCCCATGTGGTATAATTAAGAGCAGGTTTTAGAAATGAAAAAATTTTATTTGATCTTATGAGAAAATGAATCATGCTTGATACGCAAGTAAAAGAAAATATATGTGCGTATATATCTATATGTGTATATAATAATTTTAAAAAAAATCGCCATTTTACCTTAATTAATTTATTCCAAGTTCTTGCAATTCTACATTTTTCCCTGTCTTTTAATAATATCTTAACTATAAATTATATTTTAATTCCATATCTTTAATAAACATATTCTTTTAATTATTATTCTAAAAACTGTAATCTGTTAAAAGCGACACTTCTTTGTAAAAAACCTTAATTTATTCCTTCATTTTTGAGACATTAAATTTTTACTTCTTTAGAACGTTTTTAATATCATTTTTATTTTTATTGAAATTATCATTCGATATCTCATGATTCATTTCAACTCCCGCGTCTATATTCACTTCAAAATTATGCCGAGTATAATAAAGAGTCCCACACCTTGCAAAAAATAATTGGTTAAATTACCCCTGCATTGGCAAAAGATTCCTGCGCCTCGCCGGGTATAAAACGCGTTACACAAACTTGGAGCTCACAATTTTTACGTTTTTGACTTGCTAAATAAAACCCGTCACTTGGAGGAGAATATCTTCGATTTGGTGTACTTCTAATTTAATAACATCTTCATTTTTTTCTATGGCGTAGCACAGTCCAATTATGAATTTCTAAACTGGATATTGGGGAAATTGTCTTTGATTGTGAAGTGTCAATAAACTTATTGATGAGGATGCAGATTCCTTTTTATTTTACGAGAAAATACCTAGTGTATTTCAAACATCGCCTTCCATCGATATTTTATTCGACTGCAAAAATATGTTATTCTACAAATTCATCCCTCACCAGAATTAATATGTCGATATAATTCCCTATGAAATGGAAAAGCATTTCATATATATATATATATATATATATATATATACTGTATGAAAGTTCCCAAATAAAATTATTTTTATTTTCAGGAAATAATTTTAAACCCCCATTTTAATTGTAACAGAAATTTAATGTCTTAGATAATAACTCGTTGTGTTGAGTACTTTTTCAATACATTTCAATTAATTAAAGTACATTAAGAAAAATTCTTGTATAAAAATAACTTTGTATTCTTTTATTTGTTTAGCTTTTATTGAAGCAAACGGCGGAGAACATATAAGAGGAACAGGTAACTATTTTTGTAACTATTCAGTTGACATTCACACAAAAATAAAAAAAGTTATTAAAATTATCTTTATTATGGTATTGAAATCTTAACTATCTTGAAAGAAAGAAAAGTTATGTTAAAATTCTTTAAATAGTTTGTTTTTATATTTATTTTCGTATCCTAAAAGTATAAAGAAAAGATTATCTTAACTTTTGATTTTTAAATAGGAATGGTTATTTTTCTCCGAAAAACTAGCGACGCTTTTTCCCTTTTATATTTTTATTTATATTTTTATAATTACTGTTCGTCATTAGTAAGTTTATGTTACTAAAATATCATAATAACCCTTGGCCCTCGGACGGCGCACTGCAAAAAATAATTGTTGATTTTACAGTATAAAACTGGCACCCCAGCTGCCAGTATTATACCGTAAAATTAACTGTATCAATGCAGTATCAACAGTCAATGCACTCTAAAAACCAGTCGGAAATGTTTCCGAAAATGAATGGCTCCAAAAGAAACTTTCTTTTTATAAATGTTTCTTTAAATCTCGAAAATTTATTGGTTTCTGAAGTTTTTAAAGATAACGAACGCTTTTCAGAATCGTTAATAACTCGGAAGAGGTTATTGACTATTTTCGGTCTTGGTTATATTATATTTTTCCTAGATTAAGAAACATCTGTCTTTTTTTTTTTTTTTTTTTTTTTTTTACTGTGTCATTTATATTTTATTATCTTTTATTCTATACACTCAGAATTATATTCGTTGATCGTTATATTTCTTCATCTTATTTTTATAAAATTCATTTTAAAAAAAAATAAAGCCTTACAAGGTATATGTTAGAAAAGTGATAAAATATCCCAAAAGTTAAGTGGTATATGTATAATTAAAGTTTTTAAGCAACTAAACGTTTCAAGATGCACTTGGGGTACTTTACATTTTGTTATTAACATCTCTGCTTACGTTCATTACCATAAAAATTATTTTCTTTTGATAGTCTCATGATGAGTATCATTACTTTGCTTTAATTTATCGTTTTAGAAGGAAACATTGGACTTAGAACTAGTAAATCTGCAGATCAGGAGCCTGAACGTCAGCTCTGAAAGTCATTGTTTTTTAATCTCACTTTTCATGTTATTTAGCATCTTACAATTCGCAATTATTTATATTTTTTTATGTTGCATACATATTTATAGGCATATAAAATACTTCGGAGGTTTCAGAAATTAGACGCGTTCAATTAAACACGATTTGTGCAATGATATTCTGCAGTTCTTATAAACTACTTATTCTTGTAGTTTTTTAGATAAAAAAATGCATTTCTTATTTTGATATTCTTTGAAATAGGGTTGCTAAGCAACTAATAAAATAAAGAGGAAAAAAGAAATGCATTTTAAAATTTGTAAAAAAATGGGAAAATAAAATGTTTTGTATTTTCCGAATAGTTGCAAAATATTTTCCAGTAATTTAAAACAATTAATTTCTAAATTCTAATAGATGTATAAGCAAAATTTCAAAGCTATTGCATATATTTAAGACTTCCATATCGAAAATTTAGTATCTGTAATTTTACGTTTAAATCCATTATTCAAATATGCGATTTTCATTTCAGTTAAAAATGAAATTTGAAAATTCTCTGCATTCCCATAGGAAAGCATTATGACCTAAAAAGAAATGTTCTATATTTTTCGAACGAATGAATCAAATGTAACTAAAAACTATACAGCTAATTCCGGGTACCTCACCAACATACCCACCAAAAATCAACTTAATAGGACAATTTTTACGGCAGTTATCGTGGAACAGACAGTCGGAAACCAAAAACACGTTTCGGCAACGAAAGGTAATATCATCAGTAAATTGTTTACATACCAGAAATCTGAATTTTTTTATAAAGTGACATACTTGGCACGAGTGCCATATCTGATATTAGTTCATGGAACTCATTGTCTTCTTAAATTTATTCATTATGAAGTGATGGTTCAAACAGAAATTAAACAGATACCCAAATATATCAAACATTTCATTTTCTTCAGAATTTGTAATTTTCTGGATTTTTGCTAAATCTTTGGACCAAATTTTTCTTTTAGAAAATAATTATGTAAATTTAAAATGAACAAATAAAACACATTGGTGTGTTTAGGAATAATTCTTTGTAGTTAGACATTGTTGACTCTTTAGTAAGTGATGTATTCCAGAAATTCAGCAAAATACAGTGAATTTTGTATCCGGCAGAATCGATCGGTACCGAAAAAAATTTCCGTCTTAGGCAGGGTTTACTGTAATGAAAATCGTTCTGTGGGACTTTAAAATCTTTCTGCGCTAAACAGATTTCCGTTTTACACAAGTTCACCTTAAACAGAAATTGTTGTAATTCTAAAAATTAAATCTAATTAAAAAAAAATCATTTTACATCGATAACAACTTTTTAAATAACTACAAGACTATAATTTCATTTCAGTATAATGCTATACATTTTACCTTATGGTCGCATTCACCATCTATTTTAACCACAAGTTAAGATTTCAAACCTTGGTTGAAAGCTTAAATGGCATTCACCATTAACTGATTGGATTTTGGCCGCAATTCTAGTCAGGTTATAGGTGAACACCATTAGAGCACTCAACCGAGAGTATGAAGGTAGATGGTGAAGAGTGACAAGCGTTATTGATGTTACTATATAGATATTTATTGGTAATTTAAAGTCTAAATTACTAAAGATTAAACAATATTGTGAATAAACCATAAATGAATGCTGTGAAATTATATCTTTCAAATCCAAATTTGACATAATTTGGATGGACAAACATTCACATGACTTTTTTTTACTCATTTTATACTGCAGTTATTTGTAAGCTATTTTTTGTGTAAAACTGTTTTTGCATGAAATCGCTGCATTACATCTTTAAGTTGGATTGAAAAACAAAAAGGTTTATTTCTAAATCTTCATTCTTTTTCTTTTTTTTTTTTTACTAGAATGCGATCAGAAAGTTTTGAGCAAAAAAGAGTCTAGTGGCTACGTTTACTCTCCTAACTACCCCTATATTTACCTTCCAAACACTGTGTGCAAGTATTACATTTATGGATTGCAAGACAACCAGAACCTGGAAAGAGTGAAGCTTATTTTCGAATTGTTCGATATACCCAGTAATGATTCAGAGTAAGTACTGTCATTGAAATCTTAGATAGTTTTAAGGAATATGTTTTTTTTTCTTTTTTTTGTGATTCAATGTGACTGAAAAAAGTTTTTCTTTAATTATCTTTCTATAAAATAAATTTTAAATACAGATTCAAACAATTTTCTGTAAAATTATTATATCTATTATCTTGTTTTAAGAATTTGATGTAGATTAAATGATTATGTGTTTCTCCAGAGTCTTTTAACCCTCCTAATACAACTGGGTCTTTTTTGACCCCTGTAAAAACTCCGGCGGGATTTATAAAATTCGAACTGGTAGCTGTGGCTAACCGGAGTAATTACTATAGCTGATTTTTAAAAGAAATATTTCTTTTATTTGTAACATCAACTTACAAAACATTCCTCCGATAGATTTCGGTATTAACATAAATTAAGGAGTGCGTGAGATGCGGTGATTATAAACCATGCGATAGTCTTTAAGTCTCTCCTTTCGATCTCTTCGCTCGAAATACTCTTGTTATAGACTTTGATTTAGACCTCCGAATGAGGCAATACGATTTAACTGGACAGGGTGTCCTTGGGGATGCTTGGATGGCTTCTCGGAAATCTCTCTCACAGATCGGGGCGTCTGTTTCCTCCGGCTTCCCCTGTGCTGCTCGTTTCTCCGCAATTCTCGGCTTCTTAGGGTCACGTCCTACCCCTTTGCCTCCAAAAAACCCATCTCCTCTCCTCTTCTCTTCTTTCTCTAGCCTCCGAAAAAAGGGGGGCGGGGGGAGGTTCATCCCGGCCTCTCAAACTTACGGCAGCCTATCGTTGTCGATATCTGGTTCCCATTCGCAGATTTTAAAGGACTTCCCTTGGCGTCCGATGGTCTCTGGGAACCCTCTCCATCTGCGACCTCACAAGTAGAATCAATAATTCGTTACCGTCGGGTAGGTGCCAGCCAGTCTCCAGTATTGTTTCCCTAATGTCCAAACCATTCAGCGTAGGAGATGGATCGCTTCCTTAGGTTCGGCCCGACAACTCCTGCGGTCCATAGTAAAGTAACTCAGCTGGGATATGGGAAAATGTCACAGCATTACCCCCTCCAGCAGTTGAGATTTTTCAAGCATTTGGAAAATCTTACATCATTACTGGTGCGCTAGCCTTCCATCCATACCCAACACATGTTAATTCTCAATAGAGGCTTACCTTAAACATTATTATTCACAAGTTTACAATACACTCTACAGACTCACATCGTTAAATTAAATTTCAATATTCATTGTATGATTCAAATACACAATTATTTCAATTACAAAATTAAAAAAAACTATATACAAAATTACTGAGTGGAATGTTATTTATTCCATTCTACTTAAACAGTCTACATGTGGAATTTGGTATCCCTGGCCTATATCCTAAGGATCTGCGAATATCCTGCCTTTTTCCAAAATCTCTAATTAGTCGGAAATTCTTTTCGGCGTTGTTTTCCCACTGTTTAACGTCGCTGATTTCAGTTTTGTTTTGCGGCGATAGGAAACCCGAGGTTTCTAAACAATTAGATTCGAAGAATTTCTTTTGCTTTCTTCCTAACGCGTGATACCGGTTCACCCTTTTTGAGGACTTCCTTCCCGAAGACTTAAACTTAATTTTTGCCTCTAAGACGGTGTCTTTATTTTGTCCCTCATCCTTAAATTCCCGGATTTCATTCTTCTCTAAAAATGAACATCCCTTTGTGACAATCTCACACCTATCATTCCCTTCGGAATTTTTCATTACGTTTTCTATTCTCGTTTCACTTACGCCTGTCTTAACACTACCTGACTCCCTATCCTGGAACAAATTATCCATAACTTTCGCATTGGAATTAGGTGTTTTCAACTCTTTTCCCTTTTCTTCGGGACGTGACTTTAAATGTCCCAGCTCTTTTCCAGAAGGCCATACTATTTGAATAGGGTCAGTTACGACGCGCCCTATTTCTTCTGCGAACTAACCTTGTAACGGGATTTGTATAAGGCGAGTTCTCTGAATAAGCGTCTTTTAAAAGCAACTAATAACCGGTCAGCTACTCGCTTCTCCCAAGATCCTTCTTTCAGGGACCTCGCTAGACCCTTTTTACTTCTTCCCTTTGTACTTTCCCCTGAAAATAGAAAGACGGGTTCTCTAGCTAAAATTGTTCTAGGGGGAGATTCACAATGCTTTTCTTTCCCGCTTAGACTGTAGGGGAGTATAGTATCAAAACCCTTTCTTTTCTGACTATCCATGTTAGTCGTTTCTGACTTCTCAGATTTGGGGGATAATTTAATTCCTCTTTTCCTTTCTTTTTCCGTAGGAAGTTTACCGTGCGGATTATTGTCGTAATCCGAAGCTAACAAGTTTGTGGGTTTAGGGGGAATTGAATTGTCCTCTTCACGATTTTTCTGTTGCGTCAAATTCCCAAGGCTAATAGGCAGTTTCGCTTTAATTTTGTCTAACAAATTTTGCGTTCTGTTCCCTAATAAATAATAAGACATTTCGGTATTCTTATCTACCACTGCGGCTTTGATTAAAAGGTCACCCACATTTGTCTGAAGTCTTATTTCTACGAGGGGTAGACTTTTTACTTCATTATCAAGGGGTTGTCTTACTCTCACTACCTCTCCCGTATACTGTTCCTTGGTTACGTCATTTGCACTAAGTAAGTCCAACGAACTGCCCGTATCCCTAAATATCTTCATTTTTTTCCCATTTACCATCCCTTCGCTGAGATAGGGATCGAAACTCTCATCTAAATCGTTCAAGTCTGCCAGTTGACACACTATTTCGGGTTTATCATTTATCCTTTTTAGTTCTGGGCAAGAGTATCGGAGATGGTCGGGGCTATTACAAATAAAACAGGACATACCTCTTCTCCGTTCAAAAATCTCGTCCCTATTTTTTTGTTCATCCCGATCACGCCAGTTTCTTTTTACTTCAAGCCCTTTCTGTTCCACTTTCGGTTTCTCGATGAATCTACTCCTCTCAAACGATTTTCCATTATTTGGGTTTTTAGGGGGAGCTTGTTTTCTCTCCGTTCTTCTGACCGCCTCATAATGATCCAGTTTTTGGGTCAGATCCAATGGCGTAATTATTGTACTCCATGAGTCAATAAAATGCTGTCTAATTTCGGAGGGCACCTTCCGTTTGATCTGGTCAGTAATTATCAGGTCCCTAAGTTGACTAAATTCAGACACCTGAATACCGCTTAACCATTGGTCGAAATAATTCGTAATTTCATACGAAAAATCTTTCCAATTTTTTTCTTCGGACCGTGGTGTTGTTACGAATTTGATTCTGAAGTCTTCTGCACTAATTTTAAACCTTTCGAGTAATTTTCCCTTCACAAAATCAAAATTGTCCGTTTCGTCTGGTGGTTCTCTAAGAATAACTTCTGTCAATTCTATAGGAAGTAAACCTAGCAAATTTGTTACCCATTGCGACTTATCTAATTGCGCTTTTAATGCCTGTCTCTCAAATAAGTTGAGATATAAGGAAATCTCCGATTTTCCCATTTCAAACTTAGGTAACACATTTTTTAACAGAATTTTAGGTTCCCTTTCTATTTGACTAGATGATAACGTTAAAGTATCATTTTCCCGTTCCGCCCTAATTCTCGCGAGCTCATGTTCTTTCTCAATTTTATCTTTTTCCAATTTCGATCTCTCTACACGGTCTTCTTCAATCAACTTTAATTGGTTTAACGCCATAGTCTCATCATAATCGGGGGCTTCCGTTATCTTTTTAACCAACTTAGGAATTGTATCATTTGACAAAACCTCTACTTCAAATTCTATCGCAAGGGTTTGTAGATCGCATTTTCGAAATCCCGATATGCCTGCCATAATCACTAATTTTAAATTCTAACACAATTTAATTCCAATTTCCCGCACATAAATGCAATATAAAAAAAAATACACAATTTTTTTCACCCCCAAAACAACATAAAAATAAATACAGTAGTTTCTGCTCGACACAAAATACAATCAATATTCATGAAATTTTGATCGCAGGTCCCAGATTTTTAAAATTTTGAATTACAAGCAAACCAATTCCACATATAGGCTACAATTTGCCAAAAAAAACATATATCTTACTTAACTTAACTGAATTACTAACAGACTTCAACTTAGTCTCACAACTTCTTTAAATTCAAAATTTAATTCCTTAGCAATCTTCAAAATAAGAGAGCACATTAAAAATTTCGGCCGAAAAATACAATTAACATAATTTGCTTTTCACCAAACAAAAAAATTTTTAATTAAAAAGATTAAAAGAATTTTTCAATTACTAGAAACAAGATGAATTTAAAGTTTGTTACACTTTTAATTTACCTTCAACACACAAAAACATCTGTTGGTAATTAATATTTAAAATTTTTACTTACATTACCGAACACAAATAATTAAAGAAAAATTGCTTCCTGTCCAAAATTAAAAATATACACACTAAGCCTCCACTGAGAATAAAACAAGTGCTCACCTGGGTATAGCTCTGTCTGCGATTCTCGGCGGTGATTCTGCTTTCTTTTCTCTCCACACTGTCAGCAAAGTTCGGATGCTTCTGGTTTCTGGTTCAGCGGATGCAGTTTCAGATCAGCTCGGGTCTCTGCCTTGGTTTTGGCGGGTCACTTTGGGGTCGGTGGATCTTCCTCGATTCAGCGGAATCTGTCTCTCTATCACAGGATTCTGTACGAATTCGGCGAGTTGTCCTGCTCTGCCCCGATTCGGTATGTAGATTCAGGTTCCCAACGGCTGGTGTAGATTCTGAAGAAATTCGGCGAGTTGTCCTACTCTGCCCCGAATTCATAAAACTTTGTCACGCACGTTTCTTTCACCACTTTAAATCCCTTGAAGCTGCCACCATCTGTAAAATCTCCAGCGGGATTTATAAAATTCGAACTGGTAGCTGTGGCTAACCGGAGTAATTACTATAGCTGATTTTTAAAAGAAATATTTCTTTTATTTGTAACATCAACTTACAAAACATTCCTCCGATAGATTTCGGTATTAACATAAATTAAGGAGTGCGTGAGATGCGGTGATTATAAACCATGCGATAGTCTTTAAGTCTCTCCTTTCGATCTCTTCGCTCGAAATACTCTTGTTATAGACTTTGATTTAGACCTCCGAATGAGGCAATACGATTTAACTGGACAGGGTGTCCTTGGGGATGCTTGGATGGCTTCTCGGAAATCTCTCTCACAGATCGGGGCGTCTGTTTCCTCCGGCTTCCCCTGCGCTGCTCGTTTCTCCGCAATTCTCGGCTTCTTAGGGTCACGTCCTACCCCTTTGCCTCCAAAAAACCCATCTCCTCTCCTCTTCTCTTCTTTCTCTAGCCTCCGAAAAAAGGGGGGCGGGGGGAGGTTCATCCCGGCCTCTCAAACTTACGGCAGCCTATCGTTGTCGATATCTGGTTCCCATTCGCAGATTTTAAAGGACTTCCCTTGGCGTCCGATGGTCTCTGGGAACCCTCTCCATCTGCGACCTCACAAGTAGAATCAATAATTCGTTACCGTCGGGTAGGTGCCAGCCAGTCTCCAGTATTGTTTCCCTAATGTCCAAACCATTCAGCGTAGGAGATGGATCGCTTCCTTAGGTTCGGCCCGACAACTCCTGCGGTCCATAGTAAAGTAACTCAGCTGGGATATGGGAAAATGTCACACCCCCTTTTTTTTTCATGTTTCAAACTAGAAAAAAAATACGTTAAGATTAAAAATTACAGTTAAATAGAAACCGCTACATTTAATTGAATTAAATGTCTGGTTCAAATCATGCAAAACTAAAAGCGCTTATCAAAAATTAATCCCTGGTACTAGGAGTGTTGAACGACTGATTTTTATGTAGTTTCCGTTAAAAAACTTACAATATTATAGTGTAGTTGCAAGAAGTTTAGTAGATCAAAAAATTTCTTATATTTATCTAAAGTCCTATAAAAATTGGTTTTTTATAATTTTTCTCAAAATTGAATGGTTTAGATATAGAATTGAACAACTATTAACGTACGTTAGTCATGCAAAAACACTCGTAAGTTAAACCAGTGGCAGCCTTCTTTGCAAATTTCTCGTTTACATTTCAATATTTTTAAATGTTTTTTATAGATTATCTAAGGTCTAACCGGTTTTTTTTGTACTTTTTAAGAAACTGGTTCCGAATGTAAAACTATATTCTCAGAAAAAGAAGAAAAAAGCAACCAAAATCGAAAAAGTAAAGAGATACCCGGTTAGACATTGACTTCATATACCCTACTTAAAAGAAGAAAAAACATTTAAAATATTGAAATGTAAACCAGAAATTTGTAAAGAACGCTGCCATTGGTTTAATATCAGCTTGCGAGTGTCTTCGCTTGACTAACGTAGGCTCTGAAAAAGTTGCTATTCTCTTTTACCTATCACTGTTTCAAAACTTATATATATACACTGAGGGACCAAATTATTATGACCACTTGACACTTATACGCAGATTGGCCATAACTTAACGTTATTGCCGCTAGAGGCGATATAGCTATAAAAAACGAATGCAGGACAAGTGAAGCATCAATTGCACTGTGTTGCTTGCGAAGAAATGAGCAAAAACGTGATTTCACAGAGTTTAAAACGTGGGATGATTGTAGGCGCTCGAAGCGCGGACCCAGTATCAGGAAAACGGCTGCTCTTGTGATGTGTTCCAGAGCATCAGTTATTAATGTTTACAGAGAGTGGACTGCCAAGCAGAAAAACGGGTCTCAACGTCAGACTTGCGATCGTCACAGTCTACTGAATGCTCGATCTGAAATTAGACTTGCCAGAGTTGTCCAGTCCAACAGAAGAGCAACAGTACATCAAACTGCTTGGAATCTTAATCAAGGAGCAAATGCAAAGGTCTCTGAACGAACTGTTCGCCGCACATTAAACCGTATAGGCTATGGAAGCCGACGACCTGTTTGAAAGCCTCTATTATCTGTCTTGAACACGAGCAGACGTCTCCAGTTCAAAAAGAGCACAAGGATTGGACAGTAGATGACTGGAAAAGGGTCGTGTGGTCCGATAAATCACGTTTTAAACTACCCCATGCAGATGGCAGGGTGCGAATATGGAGAAAACTGCGCGAAAGCATTTACCCCGGCTGCATTTCTACAACACTTCAAGCTGGTGGAGGCAATATTATGGTTTGGGGGATGTTTTCTTGCAATGTATGTATGAGTCCTTAGCTTCCTGTGGAACAAAACAACGTTTGGATGACCAAGGGTATTTAAGTGTTATCTCAGATCAAGTACATACTGTTATGTCAATGGTGTACGCTGCCGGGAATGGATACTTCCAGCCGGACAATGCTCCCTGTCATAAAACTGGCATTGTCCGCAGGGTGTTCGAAGAGTATGACAGAGACTTTGCCTTGCTTAGTTGGCCTGTATAATCACCAGATCTCAATCCAATTGAGAATCTGTGAGATGAGATCGATCGGGGCATCAGGCAGCTGAATCCAGTACCATAAAATCTTATCTTAAGGAATTGGAAAGTGCAGTTCATCGGATATGGTCTCAAATTCCCCATACCACCTACCAACATTTCATGGAGTCCATATCAAGAAAAATCCATGCAGTATTCGTGGCAAAAGATGGTCCAACATTGAAGGTCATAATAATTTGGACACTCGGTGTGTATATATATATTACCTTTTTTAAAAAAGCGGTAAATTACTTGTCATAAAAGTATTAAATAAATATATATTTTTTTAATTATGACAATTTCTTAATGGTTGTTAAAAAAAAGATAACAACAGAGATAAACAAGATTTTAAAAGCATCAATTGTCGTCCTCAAGATGGAGTAAAAGAAAATCCATTTTTTCTAAGATTCTTTTAATGCTTTAATATGACTTAGGATCAGTATTTACTACCTCTCCGGTTTATTTTTGTTCGAAGATTGTTTAAATGTGTTATAGAAGATCAAGATTTAAAAGGATTTTATGTACCTATTCCCCCCAGCCCGGGAATGGAAACATGACTATTTTGACTCCTGTTAAGAGGAAATTGTTCCTAAATTGAGGGCAAAAATTATCCTGGAGTGATGCATTCTATCTTTAAAATACCTGGAATTTGTTGAAACAACCAATAAACAAACTGGTATGTGGAAAAATGCCATTTTCAAGGGGGAGTCAAAATAACTCATAATACTTCCGATGAAAGAGATAAGAGTGATTCTTCAAAATTATCTAAAATTTTTCACTTTGAGAGTCTTAGGTAAAATCAATTTATTGCGTCATGCAAATTTTTACACATCCTCCCCTTGTCAGACGCTCATAACACAGCCTCTATTATGACATCCGATTTTTTAAATGTTATTTAGAGCTATTTTTGATTAATACAACGTTGCAATTATAATAATTTTTTATCTTATCTACTATCTACTGAAATAATTATCCTAAAATTTCAAGATCTTGTGTTTTTCTATTTCAAGCTGTTGTAATGCAAAAAAAAAATATACATAATGCTTTCTGGATAAAAATACTTATTATTTATTAACAACTACTATTATTTATTAACTCATATTCCATGTAAACAATGCCTACCTAATTGTTTTCCTATTTTACGTGTGACGTCACAATGCGTTAACGTTAACCGAAGCTAGCGAAAAAGACAAGCTGCCTTACTATCTTCACATTAAACAGCTAGAGTCATGTGATGCTCTTTTCGTGCACCTGCATTCGTGCATTCCAGTATCACGTGCCTCAAGTGGTCTAAAAAAAGAGACACGTGGCACACCACGGCAGCCTGTCTTTTTCGTTAGCCTCGGCGTTAACAGAGGCTGGCGATAAAGACAGGCTGCCGGACTGCGTTACACTTGGACCGCTTGAGTCACGTTATGCTCTTTTTGTGACGCAGGTGCTGGGAAAGCACGAAAAGAACATCACGTGACTCTAGCGGTCCGAAGGAAGACGAACACGAAACTTAGTGTGATAGCCTATCCTTTTTCATCAGCCTCGGTGTTAACCCAACTATCCCTGCATCTCTTAAAGTGTGATGCAATTTATAATGGGTTCTATTTGTTCCAGGTGCTCGGATGGTGGATTCCTGAAGATTTATCTCCACGGGCAAGAAGAGCGTCAAGCACTAGACGAGTTTGATTTGAATTTGTGTGGCCATAATCAAGTCCCATCCGTCGTGTCCGATGGACCGCGTCTCGCGATGCTCTTCAGCAGCAGCAGAACAGAAGGGAAAGGTTTCAAGGCCAGATACATTTTCCAGACAGGTATAACAACCTCCCCCCCTCCTTCCACTAACTCCAAAATTAAAATTAATAAACAAGTACAGTAGAGCGTCAAATATCCGAACTCGTCGGTTATTTGACAATATCTCTATCGTGTGCAACTCGATTACGAGTGATTTAACCCGTTTGAATTTAAAACATTATAAATAGTTCAATATTGGTTTCCGTCTAATATACCATAATGAGATTAAAACTTCAATAATAAATAAAAAAAATAATATAAGTAAAACACAAATTTAACAGACATGGAATCGAAGTATGCGTTTTTACCACTGAAACTATCAGAATCAAAATAGCTATTGTAAGCAGCGAAATCTGGCGATGTCTTCAGCTATTAACTCCTGACATGCGGCTAATCTAAGAATATCGCTCTTAATATATTTCCAAAATTTATTTGAATACAATTTGGATATTTCTGATATAAAAATACTTTTTGGTGTTGTTAGTGTAGTGGGCAATCTAAAAAATATATTAAACTAGGAGAATCTACCAGTGCGCCCTTCGTGCGCTAATACCCGTGATTTTTTTTTGTCTGTCTGTCTCCCCGATGTGGTCATCCCTGGTTATCCCTGCCTATCTCTCAGTCTGTCTGGCCCTCTGCCTGTCTCTCTCTATTTATATATCTCTACCTCTCTCTCACACTCAATAAGTTATATAATTAGTAATTATGTTTCTTTTTTTTATTATTATTAATTATGTATTTTAAAAATACAATTAAAACTTTAAACGGCTCCACAACCGTTTGAAATATAGCTTCAAAACTTTTACCCTATACCTAAATATTGATATAAACATAAAAATGAACTAGAATTATGAATCAATGTTCAGTATAAAAAAATTATAAGGTTGAATGTATATAAAAATTAGTGGTTTTTTCCTTTTTTTTTAATTAAACGTTAATTATTTTTTATCTAATTAACCGTTTACAAAAGTTTTAGTTAATTTTATAGTATTATGTTAAATTTAAGATAAAGTTTATGCAAATCCCATGAAATTTGTATGAGATATCGTGCACGTGGTGAAATGTTATACAACGAAAAATTTTTAATTATCACTCTGAAACCCACCCATTGAATTTTGTTTTGTCATATTCTATCCAAATTATTTTTTTTAAAACATAGTTCAATATCATCTAAATGTACCCTGAAAATTTGGTGCTTCTGGAGTCGTTACCTTTTTTTAAAAGAAATGTCAAACTCATGACAAATTTCTCATGTTTTGCGTCTGTTAAAAGAGTACTGTCCCCAAAAAGTTTAAATTTTTTATATGGTCCCCCAGACCTGTAAGTGATATTTAGAAAAAAATTCCGATTACACTAACAAATAAGACAACAAAAAGTTCATTCTTCTACGATTAAAACTGATAGAGTATTAGCTTTTTTAAAATTCAAGCAGCTTTGTTGCTGCATAATAGGGGTCATTCTCAAATTTATTAGAAATATAAATAATCGTCAGATATAAAAAGTAACAGTTGAGAGTAAAATTAACATTACGATATAAATTTGAAATCTGTTTTCATCCTGACATATTAAAGCAAACTATACAGCCTATACTAAAAATATAAGTGAATAAATAACAGAATTTTTGTCAATTGAAATGATGAAAAGTAACAGTCTCAATTCTTTACAAAATAAAACGTATGTTAAAATACAATTATTTTAACCAATCTGAAACGTAATAAAAATTAACATTACCGAAATACTTGTACGATGTGACTACTTTCAGTTAAAGTACAGATACACGCGAAATAAATTATACTAATACTTTTAAGCGCTTTGTGTACGATCCCCCGAAGCATGGCCTAACTCATTTCTGTTCAGATGTAGAAAATCGGTATAAGTCATGAAATTCAAAGTTTCATAACTCAGTCAATTTTAGTGTTAGATGAATGGAACTTTATTTGTATGACTTGTTAGTGTAATACAAAAATTTTACTAAATATCACCTATTGATCACCTATTGACCCTATAATCCCCTATTGACCAGGGGACCGCATAAAAAATTAAATTTTGTAACTTTTAAAGAAATATTTTTATTGACCCAAATCGCTTTTAAAGTACTTCTTTACCTCATTTAAAACATTTTTGCAATTGGAACTAAGTGTTTGGGAATTAGTCATTAGACACCGTTGAGAGTGGACACCCTGTATATATATATATATATATATATATATATATATATATATATAGAAAAAGAGAGAGAGAGAGTAGATATGGTAGATGTAAAAAATCTATTAGAGTTTTCAATTAAATAAAATTGTTTTTAACTATATTCTTTAACCCGGGAATCCTGGGTTGGGTCCCCTAATTATTTTATAAACCCTAAAATATCCATAAATTGAAATGTTTTGAAACAAATTACATTTTAAAGTGCATTTTCTTTTTTATTCGCCGGTGAAAAAGTTAAAACTGTGGATATTTAGAAAAAAAAATTGAAATTAAAAAATCTTCAACAAAAGATAAATTTATTGGTCATGTCGTTGCCATCGCCAATAATGATGTCAGCATTACTCACGGATATGTTTTTGCTTTATAATATAGATATATTTACGTATAATGCCATACTGTTTTGTAATCTTAACATTCATTCTCTTACCACAGACTACAAAATTCCGGGTACTCCAACTCCTGATGGACTCTGCCATTTTACGTACCTGAGCACGAGCGCCTTGCGTGGTGCATACAATTCTCCCCGGTACCCGGCCAACTACCCCTCCAACACTACTTGTGAATATCATTTCATCGGCGAGCCTGGAACTCAGGTGAAGATCGTCTTCAATTTCTTCAAGACTAAAACGCGCGAACTCGGAAGCACGGGATACAAGTAAGTACTCCTTTACAAAGTGTTTTAAATATGATAAGAATAAGTTCTATAAAATGTTTTTTTTTTAAATGGCATGTATACCTTATAAGCGCTTTATAATATATGTACAATATATATGTAATATATGTAATATGTATATAAGTAAAACTTCTGTAGCAGACGATGACAGCTAGTGCAAATTTTATATATACAGTAGAATCTAGTTACAACGAATGTCACTTTAACGAATTTTTCAGTTTAACTAATAGTTTTTGGATTGTTAAAAGAAGTCCTACGCTTTCATATTATAAAAATATTCACTTTAACGAATTTCATATTAACGAATTTTTCAAATTAACGAATTTGTTAGAAACTTAAAAAGAATAGTTATTTCAGTTTTACGAATGTTCAGTTGACAAGAAAAAACATCTCTATTGAAAACTAGAACTTGGAAGAAAATTTTCGTCGGAAACTCATTGAAGAAGAGGCATCAGTGAGGCCAGGACACAGTGAAAATGAAACTGTTGATGATTGTCCATCGAATACCGAAGATTCTTACTGTACGATCAAAAGGGCTATATAGAACATTCAAACTCTTAAAAAGTAATTGTCCCATTAAAATAATGTCCGGAAAACATTTTATAGAATTTGTTTTGAAAAATGCATTGTCAACTTCAGCACAGAGGAAAAAAATTCTGTTTTTATTTGTAAATAAATAAATTTACATTAACGGCAGATGTTAGTGAGGTTTTTTTTAATCCGTCAGGTATCTAAGATAAATTATAATTCCTTTATAATAGTTGCGATTAAAATATTGAAACATAATGAACTTAATAATTATCTTATTTCAAACTACCAAATACACAATTCATTAATACATACTGCATATTTATTATTAACGGACATGTTTGGATGTTAACTGAAATTTTATATAAGTGTTAGTAATAATATCTATTTTTATTCAATGTGCAGCAAATTTCCTTTTTAAAAAGTGCCACATTGGAATTTCACATTACCGAATTTTTAAGTATAACGAATTTAAACGGTGATTTCCAGAAATTCTTTATAACGAGATTTTACTGTATATATATATATATATATATATATATATATATTATTTTTTTTTAATAAAAAGGAAACAATGCTAAACGAAAATTACGTCAAATAATATTTATCAATCTGTTCTTTAATTCTTAATTACATATTAAAATCGGTTGATGGTAACTACAGTGAGATATAAATAGTCCTGTATTTGGTTATATTTTGTAAATAATAGTTCACATTTCTATCAATAAATAATACTGCTTAACCTGTAACAATACTCAAACGATTGTTTAATGTGGATCAAATATCATTCTTTTTAGTACTTTCCAACCTAGTTGAAAAGTGCTTATGACTTCGGTTTGTCTGGCCGTCTGCCGTCTGTCCGTGCTCTAACTCCCGTAAATATGCTCGGATTGCTCTGCAATTTTTATATGTTATTGTCGTTATCTATAGCATGTTCCCTATTTCAACGGAAGTGTGTAGCACTTATAGTTTTTTTACAGGGACACTCAAAAGAATTCCGTTACATTGCGGTCTATGGGGGAAAATCATTTGCGGTTTATTTAAATAATGTTTCACTATTTTAAACGCATTGTAATTTATATATATTACTAAGGTGCATTAGAAGAAGCTTAATATGGAACAGGGTGTGCATAGCACTTATAGTTACTTTACAGGGACAGTAAAAATAATTCCGTTACATTACGTCTATGGAGAAAAATCGTCTGCGGTTTATTTAAATAATGTTTCACTATTTTAAATGCATTGAAATTTATATAGATCACTAAGGTGCATTACAAGAGACTTACTACGGAATATTGTGTGTATAGCAGTCATTGTTCATTTACAGGGACACGCAAAAAAATTCTCTACTGTCTGTTAACAATAATTCCTGGAAGTGCGTTTTAAGTTATTGAACGCGATTTTAATTTTAACTTGCTTTTTGTCTATTACGTGGTGTGTATAAATTCTGTAGATCCTATACAGGGCAGCACAAAAGTTCGCGAACACATTTCTGTTTATTGACAAACTCCAGACGGAGAATTTTAAACTGTGCTACGCGTTTCCTAACTGAACTAAAATTATCATCCTATGTAGTTTATATACAAATCTATAGATCCTATACAGGGCTGAATTAAAGTATTCGGATATTTTTCCGAATATTGTATATGTTGGAAATTCCTGAAATTATGTTTTTAAATATGTTATGCGTTTTCTAAATTGTTTACTTAGATGTTAGCTTTTAGCTTATTAAACGGTATGATTTGTAAAATTATTTTGCAAGCGTTGGAAAGTGCTATATAATCTATGCTTGACGCATGATTTTTCGTTCTTGTTTACGCTTCATTTGGCTTAGATGTCGAAATGCGAAAAAATGGTTTGCATTTTGAAGTTTTGAAGTTAATTTGAGCATTGCTGGGCTTATACAGTTTAAAAGAATAACGCCACCTAATGCTTGAAATACTATTGAACATTATATTTATTATTAATATGTATTAAACTACTATTTTAAAAATTATTATATACAAAATATGAATTACCTTATTATTAGCATGATATTTATATTTGTTATAATAAATGAATTATTGAATTTTAAGTTTGATATATTTAATATTAATATTGAACTACTATTTTAAAAATTACTATATACAAAATATGAGTTACCTTATTATTAGCACATTATTTATTTCATCTTTATATTTGTTATAATCAATGAATTACTGAATTTTAAAGTTTGAGTGACCTTTTTGGGGTAGTCTGCTTGTATTCAACTGAATTGTAAAGATGTACTACTAGGATAAAAAATTTCAAATGCTCTGCTAATATCTCCAACCCGAATTGGAAAAGATGTAAAGTGTTACTACTAGGATAAAAAAATTTGAGATGCTCTGCTGATATCTCCAACTTGGATTGGAAGAGAGGACAACTATTTTACCGTGGCCAGAGACACGCGTGGCAGAAGATGTGGCGCAGAAGGACAGAATTTTCCCATAGAATCACTGGTGTAGTCGTAAAAAACAGAGGGTATACGCTATAGGCAGAGGATATATGCTAAAGAGTATACGCTATGGCTTTATTTCAGAAACAGGGGGTATACGGAACTCCCCCCATAATTCCAGAAGGTATACGGCGTATATCAATGTATACCTTCCACTAAATCCCTGCATATGATGCGTTTCAGTGAATTGTAGTCGTTCACGTTCGTCAAAAGCAGAAATGGCGTTTGACGAACAATGAGCGAATAACAAATTCTACCATCGCTTGGAGAAATCAACGACAGAAGCATTGTCCATCTTGCACCAAGTGTACGGTGAGAGAGTAATATCGTACGAATGTGTTTATAAAGGACACAGTTTTAAGACTTCTTCTATGGCTGAGAAATCTGCCACGGCCACAATGAAGACCATCTCGTTCAAATTCGTAAAAGAACGTTTTCAGCAATTGTACTCGAGCGGTGGAAACAGTTCATAGCTGCAAAAAGGATGTACTTTGAATTTAAAAGTGATTGTGTGTAAAACCTGATATCAATAAATCATATCCGTTAGGGAAGCTTCTCCGGACTTTCTGATCCTAGTAGTATGTATGTAACTATATAAGTAAAGATGTATGTAAACATGTAAGTAATGTATTAAGTACGAAGTATTAGGCATATTGATAAAAAGTATTAAAAATATAGAGGCAATATAAAAATATCTATTAAACTTAGTCATTTATTTTATTTGTTACTTGATCGCTTGATGTAATTACCTGTAAATTAACTGCATTTCTTTTTTAAAGTGATATATGTACCGAAGATTGGCTTGAAATCTATGAAGTGCACCAAAGCGGTCGTGAAAGCAAAATCGGCCGGTACTGCGACAGAGCCACCCCTGGACCCATAGTGTCCGGCGTCGGCGTCAGCACGATGAAAGTTGTCCTCCACACCGATGCAGAAGGCGTAGCTAGTGGTTTTGCTGCAACTTACAATTTTCTTACTCCATCCAATAAATTCGAAGGTACGGAATAATTTTGTGAACGAATAATACATTTAAAAAATGGGATATTTTTTTAATGATTGTTTTTATAGTTTTAACTAAGGTTATAAGATTTTAGTCAGTGTACATATCTATATATGAAGGGCCGGGTGTAAAAGATGGTATTTAACAAAATACAAGTTTCGAGATATTCAAGATTTAAGTTGTCTAAAGAAATCTACAAAACAAAACTGTTGCGATTGCTTCCTCTAAAGCAACTAATCTTTTAAGACTGGACCTTCGTTAACTTATGTGCAACATTGTTTTGTCTGATAGATTTTATTTTATTGGACTTATGTGCAAAGAGTCATTAAAATTCTTATCTAAAATTCATTTTAGGTTGTTATAACATATATTGAGTAAAAAATAAACTTTGTACTTTTAAAAAGTTGTCAGGATGCAGTTAAACAATTATACATGAAAAATAAATAAATAATACCATTTACTTATGTTTTACTCTTGAGCCTTTCATTTGCACAAAAAAGGGGGGGAATTCTTTTAAAAAAAACTATTGATTATTAATACAATTAATCGAAATCCATAAATTGAAACACATTTTTTTCTTATAGAAATGACATAGTTGAAAACATGTCAAAAACCTTTTCGTGCAATTTAGACAGTTGTTTTCTAAGTTATGAAAAAATATGTAAATCCCGCAGTTTTAATTCCATATATTAAATTAAAATTGAATGTTTATTTTTTACTATTAGAAACTAAATACCGTTAATTTAACGATATCTTTCGCTTGCTATGAATCATAGTGACGAAACTCCGAAAAATCGAATTTCGAGTTCGGTATCTTTTTGACTATTTTTTTCTATTTCAGTATTTTGCAACTAGTCGGATTTCGACCGTCTAGAAGAGTTAGACGGTCGCTTGAGGGACATCTCTGTCAAAGACAGCGTATAGCCCAGACTCCGTCCGTGGCCCCAAGGTGTTAATTAGATGCAAACATAAATAAATAAATAAGATACTTTGTTCTAAATTATACGAAAATAACTAACAAAAATATCAAAAAAACATATAAATAAAAATTTCGGACATAAATAGAATTATATTTATTCATGGAGCCCCTGACAAATTCAGAGGCCCTTTATTCAGAGGCCCCAGCACTTCCTCTACTTAATAAAACAGCAAAATGAAGTGGAATATTACTTTTGGGCAAAATAAAGTAAGTCAAAATGTTTTTATGTAGAGATCACATAACGAAATAGTAATAAAAAATCGTGTTCGAAAAAAAAAAAAAAAAAAAAAAATTCTCCCCCTTTACCAGAATTCACGCTGTTTTGGTTCTGACTGTTTACGAGTTACAGAAAGATCGAGTTAATTATCGCCAAGATATACCAAATGGTTGTGAAAGTGTAACAACGAAATATTTTAAGCCCTAAAAATTTGAAAATATAAATAAAAAGTAACGAGTGTAATAATTAATTGTTTTTTAAAATACTCTTTTATCATTTTATACGATTATAAGTTGTAAAAACTATTTAGTAATCGAAAAAAAAGTATTTAAATATTGCTTTTTCTATTTCCTGTTGCCATATCTTAACTTTTACACTGTGTCCCAAAAGTTTAGACAATCAATGAAATTTGCATTAACATAAAAAGTAATAAGGTACAATTAAAATTCGTGAGATAGGTAATAAATAAAAGTAGTTTTGCTGATACACACATATAAATTACGATCAAAGGTTTGAAATTATAAAATACACATTAAATTATATAACAATGTGCTGTCCCAAAAGTATAGACACAATACAGCATTACATGTTTTCTTTTACATTTTTATTCACAAAATAAAATATTTTTATTTTCGTCTGCTGTATTTTTAGCATAATAATTTATTGAAATTTTGTGGAATCAAATGAGTTCAATGTATAGTTTTGTTTGTGATTCGGAAAAGACATTTCCTGCGTATTCTGATAACAATGCCACGTTCTAAAGAAATTTCTAAAGATGAAATTATTAAAATTTTACATTTAAAAGCGCAAGGATAAAATCCTGTACAAATATAGAGAAGAATAAAGAGATCCTTGAGCAGTATTTATAGAGTTTTGAGATCAGGTGGAACATGGAATACTAGAAAGCGAGTCGGAAGACCAAAGAGAACAATGTTACGTGATGATAGAATGTTATTAAAAATGGCTTCAGTTGATAATTTATCTGTGCATGAAATTGCATCAATTTCCAGAATTTCAAAAAGTATTGTACACAGAAGAATTAAAGCTTCAACAAATATTGTTTACAGGAGAATGAAAACAAAACCTTGCTTAAAGCAGAGACATAAAGATGCACGTCTAAAGTGGGCTAGAAAGCATATGCCATACGGTGAAAAATTGATTTCTGTTATCTTTAGTGATGAAAAGAAATGGAATTTAGACGGCCCTGGTGGTCATAAATTTTAGAAAAGAACCTAAGAAAAGAACCCAAGAACTGTTTCAGCAGGCAACAAGGCTGAGGATCTGTAATGACCTGAGGAAAGTTTTGTTTCAACGGCCAAACATTTCTAGGATTTATGGACAGAAAAATTAAATCAGAGGATTATCAGGATTTTACGTACCAATTTACTGCCAATTATGGATTTGCTAGCAGAACAGGACTGTGTTTTCCAACAAGATGGGGCATCCATCTATACCTCCACATCATCGGAAACATGGTTTAGGCAAAACAATATCACACTATTAGACTGGCCAGCACTTAGTCCAGATTTGAATCCCATGGAGAACATATGAGGGATCTTATCTCGTAAAATATATGAAAATGGAAAGCAATATACATGTGTAAATGACTTAAAAGTTGCAATTGACAAAGCGTGGTATGAAATACCTCCTTCTGTAATGCAATGCTTAGTTAATTCTATGGAACAACGTGTATTTGATGTTATAAAGTGTCGTGGCCATACAATTAAATATTAAAAGTAAGTTTTTAGTTACTTTTATAAATGTAAAACCAAAAACATTAAAGGTGTCTCTATTTTTGGGACAACACATTGTTATATAATTTAATGTATATTTTATAATTTCAAATCTTTGATCATAATTTATATGTGTATATCAGCAGAACTGCTTTTATTTATTACCTATCTCACGAATTTTAATTGTACCTTATTACTTTTTATATTAATGCAAATTTTATTGATTGTCTAAACTTTTGGGACACCGTGTATATATATCTTTAAATAAATTCAATAGTTTGCAATCTCTATCAAGCTTAAATTAAAGCAGTGAATTTTCAATAATCAGTGCTAACGCCAAACAAACGTAATCTAAAAAACTTTTTTGGAACGACATGAATTGTGGTCATGAAATTAGGTGGGATTTTTAAGATAAGTAATGAATGATTATAAAAGAGTGTTTCTTAAAAAATATATTTTTATTTTTATTACTTTATTTTCTAATTTACACTATTTAAAACATTTCATTGTTGCAGTTTCGCAGGCAGTTGGCAACGTTGCCACCGCGGTAACATTGCCGATGTTGCGTTGTTTGCGAGCGTAGTGCATAATTAACTTCATTGTTGTTGTAACTCGTATACAGCTGTAACCATAAAGAATAACTGGCTCTTTATCACCTGCTCCCGGCTAACGGTAAAATGTTTTAAAATTTATTTCTTAATTTATAATTAATAAGTTCTAAAACTATTAAAATATTTTTAGTCACTGCGTACATAATTTCTATAATTCTAGCACATCAGGAAGCGAGTAGAAAATTGACAATGCAATTGCATCGTTACATACGTTAGCCAAGTTATAAGTTAAATAAAAGTGTACAATGTGGGAAAGTGCCTGCACAAAATTTAGCTGAGCGAGTTAACATCCATTTGATGTCTATCGTGTTTCCTGTTCCTACCAGTAAGACAAAAAGGGTAAGTTTACCATAAAACCTTGAAACAACTATTAACTTACTGTATTGGCACATGGAGCATAGTCGCTTAGTCGAAACCTAACACATTCTAAATTGTGGTAATTGCGCGCGTGGGTTTCAATTTAAGCTTTTAATGTTATGTCTATGGCACTTATAATTATTCCCCTCCCCATTTTTTGTCAGATTCTCTTTTTTTTTCCCGCAAACTATGCTGGCCACGGCAGCTATCTCTGCGCTGAATTTTATTATCTACGGCCGGGCAGTTTAGTTGAAGTACCGCCATAAATAAATCATTCGAGTGAACGCATAAAATCTCTATAGCAGCAACAGATTTTGCTTCTGATTTTCTACACTGTTAAAAATTTGCAGCAAACTGTCCAGTCATTTGACCGTTTTTATAGAAAATGGCTACATAACTGTAATTTAACGCTATTCTGACAATATTACTAGCCATATTATGGTCAGAATAGAGTTGAATGATGGTTATGTAACCGTTTTTTTTTATAAAAACGGTCAAATGACTGGACAGTTTGCTGCAAATTTTTAACAGTGTAGATTAGTGAGTGATTTAGCCAGGAAAAAATTAACCATTCCTTGGAAAACCTAGCTTTTATTAATGATTTTTTTTTCAATTCTGTATTGCATCATTTTAAGCGTCGTGTTTCATAAATCCACGACTGATGATTCACATTTTCTTTTGCTACTCTGTAGAATGCGGGTTCAACATAACCGGACAATCCTCTGGTGTCATCACGAGTCCTGGTTTCCCGGAAAAGTACAAAGACCGCAGACAGGTGTGCCACTGGTACATCAGTGTCAAGCCAACTGCCAGAGTGTTGCTCATCTTTACATTTTTCAGGCTAGAAGGAGATCCAGGGGGTAATTTTTTTAAACATTACTTGCTTTTTCTCCATTATCCATCATACATGTTTGTAATATCCAAGATGACTCAGGATTTACTAAGTGGTTTAAAAAGCAACTTTTATCGCAGTTATTTTTTTTTCTTACTTGTGTTTTACCCAGCAGAGATACACGGTTGAACAAAAAGTGTGGCAATTCATTTCCGAAACAAAGCTCAATCTGAACAGTTTTGATTTGTGCCAACTATGCAGAGATAATGGAGGAATGAATAAAGAGGAGACATTTAGTGTAGTGTCTACTAGCTGCGAGTGAAGTAACTGAGAATGTAGTCGCAAAATGGCGGCTGTTGTTTGTTTACATCGGATGAAAAGTGCCTAATTACCGCCGAGGAAAACTTCCACCAGCAAAAACGAAAGAAATTTTCGCCTTATTTAAATGTCTTATTCATGCAAAATTTCTGTCATAAATAAGGCAAAAATTTCTATTCGTTTTTACTGGTGGATGTCTGTCCGGATGTATTATAATCTCTTTCACATTGAAAGGAGGATTGTTTATGTAGTCACAATATGGTGGAACTACAGGGCCTGGCTACCGCCGGAGTAAATTTCCATAGGTACAAACGATTAGATATTTTTGTTATTATTATTAAGACAGAAATTCTGTATGAATAGAGCAATTAAATAAAGATAATAATGTTATACAAATTTATTTGCGGTAATCATCCCCTACGGAACCGTCTTATTGAATTGATTTTGAAAAAAAAAAAAAAAAAGTTATAACACCGTTACTTTTGTTTAATTGTATATCTTTGCATATTTTTTTTAATTCTAAAATGTTCAGCTTCTAAACCTAAAATCACAAGAAATAAAAAATAAAAAATCAATTTAAAAAATTAAGATTAAAGTAAAAGTAAGTAACAAAGTGAATTAAGAAGTTAAAAGTTATTAATTTTAAAATCACAAATTAACTTTTGAAACACCCTGTATATGGCAAAGTTTCTGTAAAAAATTTCGAATATATGTATCTTTTTTTTATTTCAACATATATAAATATTTTTGTAGATGTTTAAAGATTATTTTCCCGCATACATTAGGATTATTATTTTGATTACGGAATTACATTGTAAAATTTGTCAGCAACAATAATTATCATTAAAAATTGACGTATCATTTTATGCTCATTATAGCTGTTCAAATAAAATTTACAGTCAGATTAAAGATTTTGACAGTGGAAACGAAAGCGATAATGTTATTATGAGTAATCCAAAATTCTCTAATATACTGAGAATTGGAACTATAATCCTATAATAAGATTAAAAGCGAAATTCTAGATAAGCAGCTTTGTCTGTATTTAAATATATAACTATTTACACGTTTATTTTAAAGTATATAGTCATGATGTTTATCAAACGAATAATAGATTCAAGAATTCTTTTACTTATAAATAAGAATAATATCAGAAGGAATTTATATCAATGATTTAAATTTTTTGTACCTCTATAAATTTATAAAAATCGGTTTTCATTTAAATGATCTATTAATATGAATTTTGTTAATACTTTATTTTATTATTTTAGTTTAGCTTAGTTTTTTTACGTTTTTCACAGCTTTGTTTGAGTAAATGTTTAAATTGTTTGAAAAAATACAGGGTGTCCAGCGAATAAGACCCTGATTTCAAAATTAAATATCTCAAAAGCAAAGATCAATAGAATTATGCGTTAAACGGTTTGTTTATTAGCTAAGCTGTAAAAATGTTATACAGAAGTTCCGAAAATTTAGTTACAAAAACCGTTAACAGATGGCGCTGTACGCCTAAAAACTCGTTCTCTGCAAGCAATTTAAAACAAAAAAAAGTAAAGGCAAGCATTCTTTTCAATCAGAACACAATCTTTTCAAAATGTTCACCGTTCGAAACAATGAGGTGGCGTAAACGAATAATGAAATTTGACATCACATCCTGCAATGTCTCAACGGAAATGGAATCGCCTGCCACACAAATCGATGATTCAAGCTCATCCAGCGTAGTGGGATGGTTTCAGTACACAGTGTCTTTCAATGCGCCCCACAGAAAGTAGTCACAAGGAGTCGGATCGGGCGAATATGGAGTCCAATCCATTCTTGTGCCAGTAAATTTGGGATAATCCAACGCAATTACTCTATTCTCAAAGTACTCATCAAGAAGGCGAAACACCTTTTTCTGTACGATGTGGTCGAGCCCCATCTTGATTAAACCAATCGATACTTGTTTGATCCTCCAACGCTAGTTGTGTGCTGACAAATTGTACCAAAATTGTAAGGTAACATTGACATTCACTAGTGATCGTTTGTCGCATGAAAAAAGGGCCGATAATGCCTCTGGTGCATACCGTAACCCAAGCAGTAACTTTAGGCGAATGCAGTGGTTTCTCTTCACACAAATGAGGATTTTCGGAACCCCAAATTATCCAGTTTTGTTTATTCATGAATCCATTCAAATGGTAATGTGCTTCCTCTGTGAACCATATGCGGCTAACATCAAACCCTTCATTATCAATCATTGTGAGAATCTGGTTCGCAAAGTCAACCCTTTGTCCCAAATGTCTTGTGGGTATAGACCGATGACTTTGGATTTTGTATGGAAACATTCGTAGGCTGTTTTTCAATATTGTTTGCGTACTGGAACGCTTTAAACCAGTCTCTGATGCAATTTTTCGCACACTATTCCTTGGATTTCGCTGAACAATTCTAGAAACGTTGGCGACATTTCCAGGAGTGACTACAGTTTGCCTGGGTCCAACGTTTCCCACTCGATTATCATCCACGCTTCCGGTTCGTTCGAATTTCGCAAAGAGCTGGCGAATGATTTTCGCATCGGGTCTTTTCGGAACATTAAATCTTTTTTTGAAAGCTGCGCCTTGTTGCCGTAGGACTGCGTTCTAATCTGTAATACTCCAGTACGAGAAAAACACATTGTTCAACGGAATACATTATTTTAACCTCTTCGCTAACCTCCTTTCACAATTCAACACTCGAACTGATCGCTCTGTACTTTTAAGCACAATTTATAGGCATTGCGATTACAGCGCCATCTGTTAACGGTTTTTAAAACTAAATTTTTGAAACTTCTGTATAACAATTTTACAGCTTAGCTAATAAAGAAACCGTTTACCGCATAATTCTATTGATCTTTGTTTTTGAGATATTCAATTTTGAAATCAGGGTCTTATTCGCTGGACACCCTGTAGTTTGCAAAGTTCCATTTATAATAAGATTAAATTTTGTAGATCTAACATAATCGAATTATTTAAATTAATTGCATCGATGAATTATCTTTTGCTATTTTTTTTTCAAAATTGTTCGCTTCAAAATTGAAACAAAATTGGTGCTAAGTGCAATGGAGATATCTGAACATATCAAACTATTAATATGGAAGAATAGTGTATGTCCAACAGGTTCTTTATCAATATATTTTTCAAATTTAAGTTATCCTTTTATTCTAATTTTCATCATTTGGTTACATTTTTTGGTTATAGTATCTTATATATATATATATTCTTTTATCATGTTATTTATTTATTTTTCCTTATTTTTTCTTAACTTATTATGTATCTATTACTATGTCATATCTAATTAGACGTTCCGGTAATTTGTTTTTTGAATTTATTAATTATTTATTTATTTAAAATATTCCTTATTCACATTAATTATATCATCTTTAAATTGGTGTTTGGGTCAGAATGCAGTAGAACTTGTTTGATGTTTTTTGTTTCCAAAGGTACTATATACAGGGTGACCAGAAATAACGTAACGCTGACTAGAAGTAACGCCACGGTTGATGATATTGTTATTACTCGATTCTCAGAGTTTTTTTTTTTTTTTTTTTTTTTACTTATTGATCTTCTTCCTAACTCTAATTTTTTTTAATGGAATGGCAAACAAACGGAACGCAATTTTGGAGCTTCATAGTCTAGGAAAGTGTGTGTGTGAGATTGCTCGATTGCTTTAAGTGCCAAAGCAATCGTTTCCACAGCAATCAAGATATTCAAGGAGCTTTGCCATGAAGAAGAACGGCAGGAAAAAGGCAGATAAAGGACTGTGAACACTTCCAGAAACCGACATTGATTAAGAAGCGAGCCAGACAGGGATTGCTCGTAAATCGCTTCGACTTATGACTAAAGAAGAGCTGAGCCTTCATCCTTACAAGCTCAAACACGCGCAACTTCTCACCAATGAAAACAAACGAGTATGGATCGAAAGACGCAAGAAACTGCGGAAGGGAGCTGCAACTCCACACAGGGAGCAGATCCTGTTTTCAAACGTAAAAGCTATTCTCTGTGGAACAACCGTACAATCATCAGAATGATCAGATTTAGTCAACAACTTCTCCAGGCAAGTCTTCCATGGTTCATCATTGTCAAATTCCTAAATCTGTCATGGTGTGGGCTAGGGCTGGACGATATCAGAAATTCAATATCGCAATATATCAACAAGTTAATATTGATATTGCTGATATATCGCGATACTAATTTAAAGGGGAGGGGGGGGGGAGAGAGCAAGATCATTTGCTATTTTAAGATAAATGATATGGTATCAACAATTTAAACACAAAACCTAGTTGAATGCAACGAATTAAAATTTTTATATATATTTGCTCATAGAACATAATTTTTTTTTACGCTTTTTAAAACAAAATATTTAAAAGGAAATAAGCTAATTGTTTAATAACTATTTGCATTACCATTACTTTCATAAAGCTTTTCTTTAAAGATAGTATATCTCCTATTCTTCTCATTTTTTTCTATTAATATATACTTTTTTTTAAGTTTCATTTTCACCACTATGATATGATTAATATATGATTAAAAAGCACAATTAATAAAATGAAATTCAAACTTGTCCACATAAAAATGTATAGAATTTTCGTTTCATAGAATTTAATTATTTGTTTAATAATACCAAACTTTGTTTTACTTGGTTTTACAGTTTGGGGGGGGGGGGGGAAGCTGAGTCTGATTTCGTTTATTCTGTACACGAAATGGGTCCGGGCCAAACCCCCCCATACATCACGATTCCTTTCGTCATATATCCTTCGTTTAATCTTGGCATAAAGAAATCAGTCCATCCTGAAAAACTTCACTTTATCAATTATCATTATCGTTTCTTATTTTTAATTTAGCAAAGGATTACCTTGGATGAATAAAAATATAAATTTAAGAAATAAAAAAATATCGCATATTTTGAGAAACTTACGATTTACTACAAAATTTAATCATGGCAACCATGTAATTTTTGTTTCATTTTTTTGCGTTAATTATTATCTAGCATTGTTTAAATTATTTAATGTATCTCTCATTGAAAAAAAAGTATTATTTGCTGAATAACTGATAGACATCCGTTCAGAAATTTAATTTACTAATAAAATCCACTAGAATAAGCAATAAGTTAAATTTCGATAATCTAGTGAAATTCAGTGTAAAAATTTTCAATGTATTTAAAGTACCTTTTTTATGAACGGGGCAACCAAAAAAGACCGAATCTATCCAATTCGATACACTCATTTTAAGCTCAGATATAAATTACTTCCGAATCCAAGAAACCGCACTCTATAAATAAAAGCATTATCAATACTACACAATAATCAACGCTCATCTTTTTCGTCATGACATATCAAAAGCTCAGAGTTATCGGAGTAAGTCTGGACCAATCACAGCAGCCAAACGAGGACCGAACTATTATTGTTATTCAGTAGCGAAAGTGTTATTCAGTATTTATCTGTAACGAACAGTAGAATTTGTGTGGTTTTTAAAGACTGGATGTATTGGGATATATTGGAATATTCCTTACTTTGATATATGATAGATAGATAATCAGCGGAGGTAATTTTCCGTTTTTGATGAAGCAGGAAAGTGAATAAATAGATGGATCAAATGAAAAAAGGATTGAAGGACATATTGGTACGGAATATTTGTCGCTGTTTTTCGGGGCTAGATTTCGTGGTGATCGTAAAACAAAACATGAATATTATTGTTATTGGGATATATCGGCTGAGTCAGAGTTTAAATATTGTTATTGCGATATTTAAAAAATATCAATATTTGACAGATATATTGATAAATAATCCAGCCCTAGTGTGGGCAGGAATTTTTGCAACACGCATAATTCCTCTGATTTTTATCTATTCTGCAGTCTAAATCAATGAAGATTTGTACGGAAAAGAGATTCTTGTGGATGTGGTACTTCCCTGTGCTTAAAAACATTTTGGAAACGGGGTTTGAATGTTCCAGCAAGATTCCATGCCTTCTCATTGAACGAAATCTACACAGGACTGGTGCCGGGCCAATTTTTCAAAGTTCATCTCGTCTTAAGAGTGGCCTCCATACTCGCGGACCTCAACCCCTTGGATTATAGTTTGTGGTCAATTTTGGAGGCAAGGGCTTGTGCCAAACCTCACAAAAGTTTGGAAGCTCTGAATTGTTCCTTGATTTAGGAATGGAAGCGAATCACTCTGGTCGAGCTGCGACCAATTGTTGAAAATTTCGCCGAACGTTTGCGCCGATGCATCAAAGCAAAAGGAGAACACTTTGAGGCAAAGTGATTTTTTATTTCTCCAATACATTGTTGTTAATAAATGAAGTATTTGTTTGTGAAAAAACTTTGTGTTTTCATTAACTAAATCAAATTAGACCGTTACGTTATTTCTGGTCACCCTGTATAATGCTTTGCACATGTCTTCCTATTTTTTTCCCAATTCTATTTTACTATCAGTTTATATCTAAATTTCATTTTGTTCTTCTGGCATCTTTTATCATTTTAAATATTTGTTTTCTAATTTTTCTTTAAAACTGTTATGTATGTTTGGCTGTCTGTATACATCTGAATTCGCACACAATACGTGATATGGATAGTAATTGGAGAAAATGGATTTTTACTGCGTGTGTTTTTTTAATTTGTTTATATCTCATCTATTTGTTTGTATATGTTTATATCTCATTTGATTGTGTGAAATTTAAAATTTTTAAGAATCTTCTGAAAGTGTTGGAAAGTGTTTCATAATCTATACCGGATGCATGATTTTTCGTTCTTATTTAAATTGGAGCAGATAGAAAATGAAATAGGCTAAACCGACATTATTTTGTCAGAACTTCCCGTGAAAACCACTTTTAAACACATCAATATAAAAAACAATGTAGAAATTTAAGAATTATCAAGTATAACACTTAAGCATATATTAGGTAGCTTTCATTACAAAAAGCTACCTATTGCAGTCATTCGGAGGAAAGCAATTTCAAAAAATTTTGGTATATTTTCACCGATTATGACCCCCAGACCACAAAACCATCCTCCCTTCAAATGTTGATCTATACTTATAAAGGAGTAACTTGATTTTCTCATAATCAACGCCGAGCCTCAACCGTTTGTCATAGAACAATGAAATTTGGAAGACATGTTCTTTATACAATGTAGGCGCGTACTAAGAAAGGATTTTTGAAAATTCACAGCATAAGGGGGTCAAATGGGGGTCGAAAGTTTTAGATAATTTCGTCTTTCCGGCATATCTCAGCAGGAGTTTTAAATAGGAGCCTGAAATTTGGGATAACAATTCTACTAAAGAATAGTTAAACATATATTTCAGGCGATTTTAGAAATTCAACTACTATGTGGGTTAAATGGTGGGGTCGAAAATTTTGGTGATTTCACATTTTGACCATATCTCATCAGCAGTTTTAGGTAAGAGCGTGAGCATCAAGATAACAAATCTACTAAAAAAATAATTAAACACGAATTTCAGCAATTTTAGAAATTCAACCACTAAGGGGGTTAAATGGGGGGTCTAAAGTTTTAGGTCATTTTGCCTTTTCACCATATCTCAACAACAGTTTTAGTTAAAAGCGCGACATTGAAGATAGCAAATGTACTAAAAGTTAGTTGCACATATTTCAGCGATTTTAAAAATTCAACCACTAACGGGGTTAAAGGGGGGTCGAAAGTCTTTAGTCATTTCGCGTTTTCGCCATATCTCAGCAGCAGTTTTAGATAAGAACGTGAAATTCAGGATAACAAATATACTAAAAAAATAATTAAACACATATTTCAGCGATTTTAGAAATTCATCAATTAAGGGGATTAAATGGGGGGGTCGAACGTTTTAGGTCATTTTGCCTGTTCGCTATATCTCAGCAGCATTTTTAGTTAAGAGCTCAGAATTGGAGATAAAAAATCTACAAAAAATATAGATATACATATATTTCAGCAATTTTAGAAATTCAGCAACTAGATAGGGGGTCAAGTATTTTAGGTCATTTTGCCATATCTCAGTAGAAATTATAGGTAGAATCATGAAACTCAGGATAACAAATCTATTGAAAAAGTAGTTAAACACGTATTTCAACGATTTTAGAAATTCAGACACTAAGGGGGGGGGGGGGGGGGTTAAATGGGGATCGAATGTTTTACGCCATTTTGCCATATCTCAGTAGAAGTTATAGTTAGGAGCGTGAATTTCGGGATAACAAATCTACTAAAGAATAGTTAAACATGCATTTTATGCGATTTTAGAAATTCAACTACTAAGGGAGTTAAATGGGGGGGGGGGGGGTCGATAATTTTCGATGATTTCACCTTTTCACCATATCTCACCAGTAGTTTTGGATAAGAGCGTGAAATTCAGGATAACAAATCTGCTATAAAAATAATTAAACACATATTTCAGCGATTTTATAAATTCACCCATTAAGGGGGGGGGGGCTAAATGGAGGTCGAAAATTTTAGGTCATTTCGAATGTTCGAATGCATTTTTAGTTATGAACTTGAAATCACAGATTCAGGATAACAAATCTACTACAAAATAGTTAAACATGCATTTCCGTGATTTTAGAAATTCAGCCACTAAAGAGAGTTAAATGGGGGTCGGTTTTCCTATGTTACTTTGCGATATCTCAGTAATAGGTAGATGCGTGAAATTTAGGATAACAAATGTACTAGAAAATAGGTAACTATGTATTTCAGCAATGTTAGATAATAATCCATCAAGGGTGTCACACTGTGTGTCGAAAGTTTTAGGTAATTCTGCCATATCTCAGCAGCATTTTTAAGTAAGAATGTAAAACTCCGCTTTACAAGTCTACAAAAAAAAGTAGTTAATCATGTATTTCAGCGATTTTAGAGCTAGCGAGTTTGTGGGCAACATCGGCTATGAACCCGGTTGCGGAAGATTAGACGAAAAACAGAACTATTGCTGATTTTTTATTATATACTAAGCGGTCGCTTCCGAGTGGAGCCCAGATACAAAGTACTACTTGAGCCCCACCCCTAGATAATCCCGGTTAGGGCCCAATAGTATTTTGTCAGAAGGCTCATGAAAAAAAAAATTATGTCGCGAAATCTTTATTTAAGGGCTTTTTTATATTCTTATTAGTTGTTTTCGTATACTTTTAATTTAAAGTATTTTATTTATATTTTTCTGGTTGCATATAAAATGCACTTTCTGGGCCGCAAGCGAAATCAGGGCGGTACGCTGCACTATGTATCTGGGACCCAATCGGCAACGACTGGCTAGACGGGCGATGACCAGCTAGTATATATATATATTCTTTTATCATTTTATTTATTTTATATATATATATATATATATATATATGTCTGACATTTGTCATGTTGTAACTCTCTTTTTCTCTTATATATGAACTGATTTGGATGTGACTGAGTATGTGTATAGGACATACCAAGGTCTCGACCGAGTTCGTTGGCCAGCTTCATCCGCCATCTTGTTTCTAAATGACAAACAGTTAAAAAAATTTAAATTTTCAAAAATTCAAAAATATGTACAAAAAATTATAAATTGAACAAATTGTTTTCGTTAAGTGTTAGAATGTGATACAAGTATTCTAGATTTTTTTTTTGTTTTGTTTTGGCTATATCTTAAAAAATGGTTGAGATATGGCAGTTTGAAATTCTAGAGTGGCTGAGATTTTGAAACAATCTGATTTTTGTTAAGCTGTAATTCTCGTATTTATGAACCGATATGAATGTGACTGATCATGTGTACAGAACATACTAAGGTCTCGAAAAAAAAAAAAAATTCAAAAAGACGCATAAAAAATTATATATTGAAAAAGTTGTTTCAGTTAAATGTTAGATCGTGATACAAGGAGTTCGGAACATTTTTGTTTTGGCTTTATCTTAAAAAATGGATGAGATATGACAGTTTGAAATTCTACGGTGGCTGATATCTTGAAACAATCTGCTTTTGTTATGCTGTAACTCTCATGCAAAATCAGTGTTAACGAAAACCGAGATTGAATCTTCTGTAATCGGGAAGCATTTTAGCTTCGGTTGTTTGAGTAAAATGAGTCAAATTTTTAAAAACATGGACTATGAAAGTTACCTTTCCCTCCCGGTAGAGGCCGGAAGGACTTTTTTTTTTTTTCATTAGGAACGCTCTGCCTTCCTGAACCTTGCGTTTCAGGAACTTTTTAATCACATAAACGTAAAGAAAACGGAATTAAAATTTGTGTCCATGGTGGGTTCAGGGACAGGATCTTTCTGACAAAAGATTATTAATTCATTTTTCTCTTTTGGTGTTTAATTATTTCATTTCTCTCAGAAAAAGCAAAAGTTACATTTTTTTTCCAAATCATCAGATAAAGAAAATTTAGTTAATTAAATCTCAAACTCCAGGGAGGGTCAATGACATTTCTCTACCCCCCCCCCCTTTCGGCACACCCAGCACTGTGATTCGCTAATTCTATAGTACCTCTATTAAAACCTCAGTATTTATACTTAAAATATTGTTAGCGTAACGTCCTACATAGCTTTTTTGAACATTTATTAAAAAACTGTTGTTATCAGTATCTTTAGCATTATTTTTATATTACTTTACCTTGAACTGTGTATTTTAAAGATACTGTTACTCTGATTTTTTTTATTGTTTTAATTTAATTTACAAAATCAGGATGTCAAAGCGCTACTTAAGTTAAAGGATTAATTCCTTCTGTATCATATAAAAATATAATGCATATTTATTGTTATTTTAAATTCGTTTTTTAACTCATATTTGCAATAAGTTTTCTGCGAATTCTGTGACATGATTTATTTCTCCCGTTTCATTCATAGTCATTAGTCAATGATGATACAATAAGTTACAACAGATTAACATTTATTGTACATATTAGCAGTTTACATTGAGACATTATCTAAAAACATGGTTAAAAATTTTCATTAAAAACGTCCCTCATTATCAAAAATGAGTTTCAAATAAAAACTTCCCCATTGCACAAAAGCGCTTTCACTCTGGCTAGAGCATCATCAGTTGTTACAACTGAAAAGTTACAACTTGGAAAGTTACAACTGATGATGCTCTAGCCAGAGCGCTTTTGTGCAGTGGTGTAATAGATCAAATAGAATGGTGTAATAGATCACTAGTATCGTGATCCACTACAGAATTTAAGAAAATTCTTAACAGCAAGTTCCATGAATTCATTGTTCCTTTATTGAACCCAAGACTGCATGCATCTTTCGTTTGAAACTTGTGTGAAAACTACTGAACCAATTTTCTGTTCTAAAGATATATGAAGCAGCAATTTAAATTAAAATTGTTTTAAGTGCAAGTTTTTTTAAATAATTGTAGTCAACGGTAAATTGTTAGGTGTTAAATATTGGGAACTTTGTATCTTGATATAGGATATTTAGGATATTTTGATGTATAAATAAAGCTCTGTTGCATGCAGATTGTTTAATGAAATCCTTGTAAAGGGTGACCAATTAAATATTTTCTATAGCAATTGTTTTCTTGTATAATGAAAGAAATTCACATTTTTTGAGCAAATAACTGTTAGCCCTTTTTTTAAATATAAATTGCTTCTCTAAGTTCTTCTTTTTTAAATATAAGTACTCATTTTTCCCTTTTATATATGGTAAAATATGTTGGGAGACCTGCATATATCTATGTAAAATAAATGCAATTTTTTGCTTCATAGATTTAGTTTAGTATGACATTCTATTTGATTCACATATGCATCATTACCCAGTGAAGGGTTACATCGAGGTACTCATTTTTTTTTTCTTAAACCAAGTTGAACCTGAAAACTTTTCAGAATTTAGTCAGCATCACACGCGATCAACTGCTGTAGGTACATATTTACAGTGAACTCGGTCTAAGGCGGAATCAATTTAGACCGAAAAAAATATTCCCTTTTAGAAAGTATTCCGCCTTAGATGGACTTTACTGTAGGGAAAACTATTCTGGGGGATTTTAAAATCTTTCCGCATTGGACGTATTTCTGTCATATACAGAATCCGCCTTAGACAGAGTGTACTGTGCAATAACCTAGCGATGGGCATAATGAATGACTTTGATATTCGAATGAATCATTCAGCATGCATAAAAGCATAGCTGCCTTGGTATTATTTTTAATCAATTAAAATCAGAAATTTTGTAAATAAAATATACATATATTAAGAGCCGCAGGTAGCTCTTAATTTAATTAATTAAAACAAAAATCTGGTTTTAGTAGTTCTTGATTTTTTTTTCTGTTTTACAAAATTTCTGATGTTAATTGGTTTATAAAAAGTACATGGTGGCTCTAAGTGTGGCTCTTAATTTAATGTCTATTTTTTTCTGGTTTTAATTGATTAAAAAGAATACGAAGGTTCGCAGCTATGCTTTTGCGCATGCCCGAATGATCCATTCAATATCAAAATCATTCATGCCTATCACTACGATATACGATATATATACTATTTCTCCGAGATTTTCCTTAACTATCACTTGATAGACCACACCCACAACTATATTTAGATATCTTAACTTATTTCGTTTATGCTTAGATTTGGGGACAAACTTTTCATACTTATGCCAGATGTTCCCAGGATCCGAACCTATAGCTATTTATGCATAACCAAATCACATCTTAACTATCAGTTCTGTAGTATGTTTGAAAAGAATTAATATTACGTTTTGTATTTATAGAAAGAGGATGCCCTGGAGCTGTAGTCCGAGTATGGAAAGATTTGAGTCAACCTCCAGTGGAACTGTGTGGCATTGTCGTAAGCAATGACACACTCGAGATCATATCGACAACTAGTGTGCTTAAACTTACGTAAGTTTCGGTTAATTACTCTGATTGCTCAATATCTATATAATTTTATAATAAGATAAATTTATAAATTAACAAGTAACGATTTATTAGTAAAAAAAGGTATATACATAACCAGGGCTTGAGAAATGTGGTCGTCAGGTCGCCACTGGCGACCAACTTTTTTTTATCTGGCCACTAAATTTTTTAATCTGACTTTTTTCTTTTTTTTTTCTTTTTTTTTTTTTTTTTTTTTTACAAAAATTGAACTAAAAAATGAGCACAAACGGCATTTTGTCTCTCTAACACCCCTAATCGTGCGGCAAACGCAGTGATCTTCCTCCTTTCTGATAATTAAAAGGAATTTTCCATTTCATGCACATAAAACGCCATTCTTTTCCGCTGTAGTCAGCAAGCATGTCACATGATTAGAATGTGGAGAGTGGGGGGGGGGGGGGAGTTTCAATAAAAAATATTGCCAATCCAACCTATGTGGCATCTGAAAATTGGATGCAATAATAAAAAAGTCTTACGCTTTTTTGTAACTTTCAAATAATATTTTTGTGTTCAGCATTAAAACTGATAAATCTATCACATTCATTTTAAAGAATAATAACATATAAGTGATTTTAAGTAATTCATTCGAAGTAAACTATGAAACTTAATTAAAATTTCAAGAATAATTTATTTTAATAAAAAAAAATGTATTTTTTAAATATTCCTTCCCCGCTTAAAATGCTTGGCGCCTAGTGTCTGTGTGCATCACACACGTTGGACAATAGTTCGGTGTCACTCTGTCTTGGATACAAGTGTCTGGTACTGGGTTGTTACTCAAGAATATTTTATAATTACATTGTTTGGATTATTATCTTCAGTAAATGGAAATAAAAAATCATTGATTGCACTTCAGAAGGGTAAGGCATTTTTTTGTTATTATTTATTCTTAAATTCTTATCGTATATCGTTGGATCAAAATAAATCTCAGCCTGCTGCTGATTCCAATTATGTAATCCCAGTGCGGGAAAATGTTTTTCTTTTCTTTTTTTCTTTTTAGCAATATATATTACGTAATAAATCTCGAGTTGTTTTGCGAACGTCACAAATTTCTTGTAAGATATCTCATTATAAATCCTGCAACGTTACAAAATATTAAGAAATAAACTTCAAATTATATTCAAACATTTTTTTTTTCTTCGTAAAAGAGAGTTCATTAAATGCAGATTTTTAAAGAATAAAATTAGGATTAATTGACTTAATTCGATAGGCTAAATAGGCAAAAAATCGTTTTCCGGCTTCACTAGTTTATCAATGGCCTCTCATCAGATATACATTTTGTAGCACTCAACTATTCAGACATTAGAAGCATTCGGCAATTAGCATTTCCCAAACATGTCGGCTAATTCAGAGTTTACAATATTTCCCCCTTTTTTTTTCAGAGATATATAATTTTGATAAGCTTCCTTAGAAAACTTAGTTTTATTATCTTTTTTAATTATGTATTATTCTAAACTATGTAACTATAATAATTGAACCACCAATTGGAAGAAGGGAATAAATCCAAAAAATAAGAATGGAGATAATTAAAAAAAAACTTTATAACTTTTTACTTTCGACTTATAGGCTCATGTGATATCAATGATAATGAAGAAAATATAAATTCTGATTTATTTACTAATAGAGCTGGCTGAAATATATAATATTCATTTATATATGTATATATAAATGTATTGGATTTATTCCCTTCTTCCAATTTATCAAATACTATATACAAAATAATTTGAAATAATAAACAATATAATGACAAAAACTATTTATTTATTAGAAAAAACGTAAAGACACTATTATTCATATATTTCTTCACTTTCGGATCTTGTAGTTGGCCAGGTCAGAATAATATCGTAAAAATCTTTGAATTCGTCAGGAATATATTGGTCAGGAATATATCGTCAGGAATATATTGCTTATTTTGTATGTCGTTCATTTTTTTCTCATTTATGGGTATTTTAGTAACACATGCCGGAGTTTATGGTATTTTCGGGTTTGTAGAAGGTTTTTGGAGCAAAAATGTAGCTTTAATGAAACCATCAATAAATTCGGAACATGTCAAGTAACCTTTATGACTTGAACTATACTCAAAGCTTCTATATTGCAAAATCTTTAATGTTGTTGCCTTTTTCTTATTGAGAGCGGCTACCAGGCCCCTACCTTCCAGGTTTCCCTAGCTTAAACGGGTTTAGTACCTGGTACCGGGGCGCGTAGCGCCACTGAAGAGAAGCCGCTTAGCGGCTGGCCATTGCTGGCGAATGTTGTTGCCTTGTCTAATGACTTACAGCTTTTCTTGAAACATCGCTGCCATGAGTTTTTAAAATCAAGTATGTCGTTAGAAGTAATGGGTTTAACTGAAAAACCCCTGATTTTTGCTGCCAAAAAAAAGATTATTACATTCATTTGGAACGTAAATCCTGTCCTTTCTCCTAATGAGTCTTTCAGCGGTCCCGAAATTTCTGTCACACTGTAAAAACGAATGACCACGCACAGGAAAGTATTGATATATTTTCTCAAAACGATTCATTGCAGAAAGAATCTTATAAGGGTGTTATTTCTATTTTGTCCCCCGCAAGCATCGCTAAAAACGTGTAGTTCTTTGACACAGGCATCCATGTTCTGTATAGTTTTCCACAATAAACTGCATTCTTCATCCGGGCCCCGTTTAGCTTCACCCTTATGGTAAGTGTAGAAATCAGCTGAGTTCGTCTTCATGGTAAGTGTAGAAATCGGCTGAGTTCGTCTTCATGGTAAGTGTAGAAATCAGCTGAGTTCGTCTTCATGGTAAGTGTAGAAATCAGCTGAGTTCGTCTTCATGGTAAGTGTAGACATCAGCTGTGTTCGTCTTCATGGTAAGTGTAGAAATCAGCTGAGGTCTGCTGAAAGGAGCTTTAAAATGGCGGCTATTAGATCGCTAGTGTCACGTCCCGCACCAATAGCGATGCGTTTTTGTTTATCGAAAAAAAAACAGGCAAAAAGAAACACTATTTCTATTCTCGTACAGTTGATAGTTGGAAGAAGGGAATAAAGGAAGGATGTGTTTCCTTCTTCCAACTAACTATTTTTATGGCCACATGAATCTATACGAAGCGAATGTTTTTTGTTCGTTTCTTCGAACTCACAATTAAGCGCTACGTCTAAGGAATGTAAAAGTGTAGAAAAATGAATGTGTCAAAAAGTGGCGTTTATTCCCTTCTTCCAAATAAGTGGTTCATTTCTAAACTATGTTTGTTATTATTTTGTCTCATTTAATTCATAAACAACGTTTGTGCTTTTTGAAAATCAATAACGGGGTGGGGGTAAAATTGTTTACTGGCGACTAGAATTTATACCCGGCTACCAGACTTTTTCAAATTTGTAAAGCCCTGTACATAACAAAAGAAATGCACAGATTCCATTTTCAGGATATAAGTTCATTGTGCCTACACTGCAACAAAAAAAAATGTTGATTTTACAGTATAATACTGGCAGCTGGGATGCTAGTATTATACTGTAAAATCAACATTTTTTTTTTCAGTGTAAATTGATGCGATATCTTAGTCACATTTAGGGTACATTTCGTATTTTATAAAGTATAAAATGCCAAAATTAAGCAAAAAAGGATTGATTATTATGCTTTTAAGTCAAAACTAATTTATTTTTTTAAGAAAATGATTTATTATCTGTAATCCATTTAGAAATATAATTAAAATATAAATAAGACGTCCAAAGTTCCTCATTTTTATACAATGTTTTCGGCAGAGTGAGTAGGAGGTGATCACTTTTTTCTCCAGGACTGTATCTAGAACATAAATATTCCAATGATAGTAAATATACAGGACAACAGTGTATCAAAATTTTATGATACTGCTAAGGAAATTGTGTCTATTTTTTATGCGTATTCCATGTTCTTTTCATTAGAAGTTTATATATAAAATAATAAATAACTAAAAGGATTAGAAAAATAATCATTTTAAAGTAGTAACCTTCATAAGAAAACTTAATGATTGTGTTAAATAATAAGCATAATCAATCTATAAACATATCTTGTTTTTTTTTAATAGATTTGCAACAGCTGAAAAAGCTATTGGTGCTGAAGGTTTCAAAGCTGTTTGGACAGAAATCACAGAAGGTACAAAAATTATATGGTTAATTTTGTAGATTTCATATTTCTTGAAAACAAATGAGATAGATGAACATTTTAGCCGTATTTGTCATGTAATTTTATATAGTTCTTACCAAAACAGTAGATTTAACTCAAAAAATACTTCTCTGTTTATGATTGAAATCAACAATTTTTCATCAAAATTAAAAAAGAACTAGTCGTTGGGGGCCACCGTAATACTTACCCATCATCGATATGCATAATATAAAATATTAAAATAAAAAATGTGTAAACTACTTATAAAATGCATTGCAATTCGATTAAAATCGTGGCTTGATGACGTCATAAACTTTAAAGGCTCGATTACTGAATTGCTTAAAAGAAACATCTTTATAACTCCAAAAACAATAATCATATTAACTAGCGGTTTATTGCATCCGATTAAGCGTCTCATTTCCAATTAAAATATATCTTTGAATTGAAATTTGGATGAAATACAGGGTCATGAAAAATCGAAGAGTGCGGAAAATAGGATTACAAATATCTCGGCAACTCATTATCCGATCGACTTCATGCTTTATGCAAAATTTATGTGTTTTTATTGTCTTTTATATTCACTCCTTAAAATAAACAATTTCGAAAGTTTTTATATACCTTTTATCTGAACGAATATTTCGAGAGTCCGAAAAAAATAGTTCCGGATAATCGAGGTTACTGAAATTCAATAAGCTTCTTCCCATTATTACATACTAAGTACATACCAAATTTCAAGTCTCTATCTCAAATTTTTCTGGAGATAGAGCGTTTAATGGCACACAGACATACAGACACACAGACGGACGGCAATTTTTTTTTGTCTAAAAATGTGTTTTTCGTGTCTGAAACGTGTAAATACGTCAAAAAAATTTTCGATTTTCAAAACGATTACAAGACTTACCCTATACTACGTATGATGGGTAAATAATAACTAAAATGATATTACTAATTTTATAATGAAAGTGTAAATAATGAAAAATAAAGTTGGATGAATACTAGTTTTAAAAAATTTACATAAAATCTGTTTAGAGGAAAATATCAATATTTTATTATCAGCGATGAAACAATTAAAGAACAATCATAAAACTTTAGAATTTATTTTAAAATTTACGATGACATAACAACTCGAAGACAGTATTACACTTATTTAATTATATTTACATGAACCAATCGAAATATCGGTTGTACAGTCGTCTAAAATAAATAAATAAAATAAAATAAACAAGAGAGAGAAAGAAAACACTCAATACCTTTTAATCTCAAAATTGTCACAGATATAAACGAAACCAGCCATTTCGTCTGGAAATTGTCTATTTCCCCATTTATGTTTTTTTTAAGTTAGCTTAAGGCTCGTCTTCTTATTAAAATTGTGTCAAACTTTAAAATTTTCGAAAGAAACACCTAATTTTGACACCCTATTTGAGTTCTACGGTATTGTATTACCTTAAAATACCAAACGGGAAATCATTCAGTCAATTGGTTTAGGAATTATAAAGATTTCAAGTTTGGAACTCCTAATGTTAAATTCATTGGTAATTATTGCAAACCGTATTGTAATGCGGGTAGTTTTTAAGCATAACTCACAAATTACTTGGCGAAATGAGCTGTAAGTTTTGATTCGCATATTTGTATCTTTCAGAAATCGATTTTTGTTTAAAAATGTACGGGCTACAATTCATTTTTTTTTTCGAAAATTAATTTACAAATATATGAATTTTCGAAGTAAATTTTCGAAAATATATGATTTGTAACCTGTGAATTTTTTAAACAGAAATCCATTTCTAGAAACTTCAAATATACGAATTCAAAATGTCAGGTCATTCCACCAAGTAGTTCTTGAGTTATGTTTAAAAAATTACCCGCATTGCAATCCATTTTGCAACAATTACAAATGAATTTAACATTAGCAGTTTGAAATTTTAAACGTTCATAATTCCTAAAGTACTTGATCGAATGGCTTTCCGTTTGATCTCCTAAGGTAATATATATACCGAAAGAGCCAAATATGATGTCAAAATTAGTTGTTGGTGTTGAATGTTTGAGAATTTGGAATTAAAGACGTATGAAGACGAGACCTAATTTTTTTAAACATAAATTGAAAGAAGATAAAATTTCCAGTCGAATAGCAATTTCCGTTTTTTCCCCTCTTTTTTTGTTGTGGGGGGCGGGATCAGTTTTGTGATAAAAATCTGTGTGATTGTCTTCTTTGACTCTTTGATTAATATACATGTGTACGTGCGCGTATTTTATGTATCTGTATTCCGTTTGTTCAGTAACTATTAATATCACGATATCACTTCTTTTGAATTCATTTGTACATTTCATGAGTTTAATCGTCTTACTTCCTATTTATAGAAAATAATTTTAAAAAACTTATGTCTAATAAACGACTAATTACATTAAAATATCATACTATTTAATAACTGATTACTCATTGTGGTTTATATGTGTGTGTGTATTTCAGATAGCGAGTGTGAGCAGCTCAAATGCAAAGAGACTGGCCATTGTGTGTCGAACGACATGAAGTGCAACAGAGAACCTAACTGCGGATGGTCGGACAGGACAGACGAAGAAGACTGTAAGAATAAACTCACTTTCCTTTAATAATACTTTTTTCATGAGAATAATATCTCTCAAATCATTCAATTACTATACAAATGGTTCACAATGAACCTTTTCAATTATATACACATTCCTTACTTTATAAAATTAATTGTCTATATTGCACTCTCAAAAATTTCTGTGTAAAATTACAGTACATGTACTGGCATCAATGTGACCGACCAATATATGTACAGTAATTCAGATAACAGTACATGTATTGTAACTTATTTTAACGCTTCTATACCGTAAAATGTAGTTTATATAACATACTAGTATATATACCAGTATGGTATAGTATACACTGTAAAACCATTTGTAATTGTTACATAAAATACATGATATATGCACTATCTATGAAATACACGGTATATGTACTGTAAAAACATTTGAAATCGGTATATATACGGCATACGAAATGTCACTGCGTAATAATTTTCGAAATAGTATAGAGACAGCGCAAACACATCCTAGAAAATCATCAGGTCTGCAATAACTCTGCTCTGAGTAGCTTTCTTTTGTCTAAAGACATTCCCCAATACCGATTAAGCATCAATCCAACCGATTAGGAGAAATATATATTTAAACATCGCTTTTAATTTAAACTGATTGAAAAGTAATTTTATATTAGTAATTCAGATAATAAATAACCATAAATATCTCCTATATTTACTAGCAAACAACTATTACAAAATGCCGTTTACAATTAAAGTGATACAGATACTGTATTTTTAATTTTAAATCTGCCGTAGAGATGCTGTACTCATACCATAAAGAATGTAAATGGCACACATACAGTAAATTTACTGTACACTTGGTTTCATTTCTTAAGAAAAATGTCTTATTCGAAATCTGTTTATTTGACTTTAAAAAAATGGAAGATTAGCAACTATAATATAAGTAAAAGATTCAAATATGTCATATGTTCTGTGTTTCAATTATTTAAAATCAGTTTACGATAATTTTTTTCAACGTTATTCTTTTTTTTATTCTAGTAGACATTAAATGAAAAATGGGATACAATTTTTTACACAATACGAACTGCTAAGTTCCCATTTCTGTTACTGCATCGAAATCGTTCTCATTTGATCTTTTCAAAAAAAACATTAGTTCATTGAAAAATAATAATAATAATAATAAAGTAAAATAAAATAAAATATTGGTTTTACAATATAATACTGGCATCCCAGCGAGTGCCAGTATTATACTGTAAAATCAACTTGTTTTTTTTGTTTTTGTTTTTCAGTGTTGCTGCTTCTTTCAATCTCCATCAATTGTCTTTAACTCTCTTACATAGTGCTAGTATATATAGGCCATTTCCCCTCCCTGAATTTTGAAAACTAAATTTTCTTTTTCTTCGATGATTTTGAAAAAAAAAAAAAAAAAAAAAAAAAAAAATACAAGAATAGTAAAATCTATTCCTCACAAGTGACTTAAAATAATTAAACACTAGAAGAGAAAGAGGAATTAAAGAAATAAAGCTCTGACCACCCCCTGAACCTCCGTGGAAGTTAATTTTATTTATTTGTTTACTGTTTACGTTCATATGTTTAAAATTTACCTTAAACGGGGAGTTCAGAGGCAGGGCCTCCCTCACGAAAAAATAAATGATTGTTTCAATTCTCCTTCTTAAACAAGTAATATAAAAACTTTTTTTTAAAGTCAATTCCTACTTAAGTCAAATAGAAAAAAATTTCTAGCGATCTACACGCTTCGCCACTGGCGGTATTTATTCCTAAATTTATATCCTGCTAAATATCTTACATAAGAGAAATTTTTGAAATGTATTAAAAATTAAATAAAAAATAAATAGCTAAAATACCAAAAATTAATAGCTCGAAAAGTATTTCTCACAAAATTGTTAGACAAACTGCGTTAGAAAGTTTGAAAAAACTATATTTTTCTTGATATAAATTTAAAATCTAATGATTATGCCGTTTTTCAAATATCGAATTTAAAAAATAACCAAACTTCACAATAAAGTGCCATAGCGATGTTACAGTTAGCGATAATACAGTTTTTTCAAATATTAATTAATTAATTAAATTTTTCTATTTAATTTCAGTTTTATACTTCATTTCTGTTCAAAAGTATATAGACTCACTCCAGATTTATAGTCTCCTTCGCCCGCGAGCCGCCTGATCTTCGTCCGTGAACAGCCCCATTATCTTTTTACGTGTGAAGGTGAGACTACAAATATGGAGTGAGTCTATACTTTTGAACAGAAATGAAATATAAAATTAAAATTAATTAATTTAATTTAATTAATGAATTAATATTTGAAAAAACTGTATTAACATCAATTGTCATTGTTTGAAAAAATTTATTTGAACTTGAATGGATGAATAGAAAATATTTTATTAACGATTGAAAATTCCAACAAGATATATATAGAAAGAGTGTGAGCTAATAGTAGGAATTTAAAAAAATGCTGGTAGAAATTAATTTTTGAACATTTAGCATTTTTTTACTTTTAAATTTCTTTATTGATTTTTTATTTTGACATGTTTTAAAAACTGTCCTGTACGGTGTGTTCTGTCAAAAAAATTTTAGTCTAACTTATTTTATGTTTATATTCTTAGTTGTAGAAATGTGGTCAAAGTTGCGAACCACAGGCACAACTGTTCCAAAATTATGCCCGGTATTTCGTTTTGCCAGCGGTCACGAGCAGAAAGTAGTTACCTATGCCACAATACCATGATTATGAGAGCCGATAATTAATTGTTTTCAAAACTATAGTCGTGTTCTTTAATAATTTTATGGAGAACAAGAAAATCGATTTCTATATGTTTTTCATCTCCAATTAACAATATATGGGGCTCGGAAGAACAAAATCCAGGGAGGGACAAGATTTCGCAACACTTATGTCTGTGGTCCGCAGCCGTAACCGCAGTTTATTTATTTATTTTAATGGAGTATATATAAAAACATAAAATAACCTAAACTGAGAATTTTTTGCGAGAATACGCCATGCAAAACAATTTTTAAAACATATGAACATAAAAAAAAAAATCCCTGACGGCTCGGCCTAGAGGCACAGGTAGATTTCGAAGACGCACACCGTGGGGCGCCTGTTTGTTGGGAATTGCGGAAGAAAAGACCTTTTTGCAATGATGCAGCATTTTGGAAACGCCCACTTTGAAACCTAACTTGTTTCCGCGGGCGGAGCCGGCAGGGATTGTTTTTGTTTTTAATTTTTTTTTTTTTTTTTTTTTTTTTTTTGCTATAAGGGTTGGTCCTATAAAAAACTTGTCAATATAAAAGTTTTAGATAATATTAAGAGGATTTATAATAAATCTTAGCGGATTTGATATCTTCTGAATTGACAAAGTTATGAATTTTTTTTCTTCTAAAACCCCCCTCCCCCCCCCTCGGGGCCATTTTTAATAATATCAAAAATATGTCATATACATAAATTTTCGGCCCATTTCCTAGAAGTAATAATAACTTTAAACGGATTCGATACGTATCATAATTAAGAAATTATGGGGTTTTTTTCTGTTTTCACAAAAATTCCCCCCATTTCCGACCCCTTGGTTCGATTTTGTCCATTAACGAACTTGACCGAGATTTTATGCCCCTTGATTTTATGTATCAGTTTGGAAGAGATTTGTGCAGAATTATGGGAGTTACCGTGTCCATAAAAAAGTGACATAGATAGATAGATAGATAGATAGATAGATAGATAGATAAAGTTTTGAACGGGGTGTTTTTGGGTTCTGGTAGTCATGATCGGCGTAGATCTGCAAAAATTTTTCAAAAATTCCAACTTAGGGGAGAATGTAATAGGTAGTATTTCTTACGAAATCTAACCTAAAAGTAATAGATTCAGATAAATTTCAATGGACGAACTTAAAAAGAACAAGTTGGAAATTGTACGTCAAACGTGACAAACGAGGTGCGTTCGTACTATAGCTAGTTATATAAATATTCAGATCTTGATGATTTTTAATTCTGTGAAATGAATTATATCGTCTGCAGATTAATTTCTGTCATAGAATAAGTATCTCGGTCGCTTGACGATTCAACATCGGAAGCTCCTCTAACAAGAAAGCACCGATTTAAAAAAAAAAAAAATTCAAATTTCTTAATAAATATTTTTATTAATATCTCCTAAAGTTTTGATTCGATTTTAAAAAAAATTGAAATGTTTCGACAGAATTCTGCAAAGATAATATATCTTAGATTTTAAACCATTCGGTTGGGTAGTTTTTGCGTTGTTATATGCGGACGGACGGACAGACAGACGGACAGACAGACGGACGGACCAAGCGACGACAATAGGTGCTAAGTATTTATATAATTACGAACGCACCTAAAAACGGAAATGTACTTGTTTCCCACGAGGGGTTCAGGGGAGCGGAGCCTCCTAACGAAAAGTTTTAGTTAGTTCTTTTCAGTCACTTGTAAAGAATAAATTGTACTAGTTTTTATTCAAAATCATCTAAGAAAAAGAAAATTTACCTCATTAAATTTCAAAATCCAGGGAGGCGCGATGACTTTGTCTTGTATCCCCTTGTCGGCACCTATGTGATATCATATCATAACTGATTTAACTATTATGTTTTTGATTTTTACACATTTTTATTTAACTTAATTTGGTTCATGTATTTTGTAATCGATTTTTCACTCACTTCCTGATGTGCGAGATTAATACAAACTTATGTACAAATGTGTGTTTCCGATAACAGTACAACACTTTAATATTTTTAAGAACTTAATTATCAGTTAACAGATTAATATTACTTAAATTTCGATTATATATATATATATATATATTGAAATTTTAGTTTTGTTTCAATAATTCTCAGACATGATGTTTTTTTTAAAAAATCTATTACCACGCGACTCAACACTAAATATTTATTTATTACAAAAACGTAATGTAACATTTGCGGTAATATAAAAATGTGTTTTTTGTTGTTGATTTTTTTTTTCGCTTTGTCATATGTTAAAAGAAACTGTGCAAAAAATATTTTTTATATAACAATCCATTAATTTTAAACTTTTAATATACAGGGTGATTATAAAAAACTATCCCGATATATGAGCCCCTAACTACCATAGCGTTCAGAGAAACTGAATGAAACTTTGGTTTAAAGTATTTTGAGGTATGTGCTCAAGAATCATATGAAAGACAACAGTTAAATTCTAACAGTTACGGTTACAGTGACAAAATTTCGAAAATTTCAAATGGCAACACCTACTTTTTTTATTGGAATGTGATCTTCATAGTAAAAAACCATAAAAAGCGTTGGAACGGTACCTGTAGTACGAAAATCGCCGGCGCTAGACAGACTAAGAAGAATAGTGAAAACAACCAATAAGGACAGAGAAGCAACAGAAAACAAAACATTTTATTGTGTTTCATACATTTTCTATTTCACACACGACGACACTTTACATGCGGCAGATGGTGGATAGCACTGAACAATAAAATGTTTTACTTTCTGTTGCTTCTCTGTCCTTTATTGGTTGTTTTCACTTTTCTTCTTAGTCTGTCTAGCGCTTGCGATTTTCGTGCTACAGGTATGGTTCCAACGCTTTTTATGGTTTTTCACTATGAAGATCACATTCCAATAAAAAAAAAGTAGGTGTTGCCATTTGAAATTTTCGAAATTTTGTCACTGTAACCGTAACTGTTAGAATTTAACAGTTGTTTTTCACATGATTCTTGAGCGCATACCTCAAAATACTTTAGGCCAGAATTTCATTCAGTTTCTGTGAACGATATGACAGATAGAGGTTCATATATCGGGATAGTTTTTTTATAATCACCCTGTATGTTTTTTCTTTACATAGGAATGCAATCTCATATAAGGAATGTAAATTTTAATCTATTAAACAGGAATTTTAAATTCTGCTTAATTCTACTTTTAACCTTTAACTGCTGTTAGCCGTCTTACTAGCCGCTGCTTTTTTCGAATTTCACAGCACCGGTCATTTTAACTAGATACTACAGAAATTTTGCTTTGTTTGGAACCCTAGTACTATATAGTACCCTATATAGTACCCTAGTACCCTATCACTATGGCTAGAGACTTCTGAATAAGTGAAATTTAATTACTACTAGCTGAAGTACCCGGCGTTGTCCGGGATTTTAAGAATCTTTGTGTAGAAAAATCAATTTCAAAATTAAACATGTTGTAGCGAGAACTTTAAAATGTTAAAATATGTCAATATTTCCATAATCGGTTTTTTATCATGATTCAATACGTTCCTCAAACTTATATGACGTTATATTCACCTGCTGACGTCATATCTACTTGCTTTCTCTTTCCGTATTGCTCATATTGATACTCTCTTTGTAAGTTTCTCAAACATATGAAAAAGCCCGTTAAACTTTCAATTTGACGTCATATTAATTTTCTTTTTAATTGTCTAATGACGTCCTATTAACCTGCTTTCTGTGCTTACGCATATTCATACTCCTTGTATTATTGAGAAATGTTTGAATATTTCCGTTTTATTACCAATATGACCTCTTATTAATCTTTATTAAAATTGTTAAAACTTTTTATTCCATTTTCATTTTTCACGTGGAAATCTTTCAATAGGAAATTAATTATTGTAGAAAGAATTTTTTTTGTAGATTTTTAGTTAATTGTTGGTAACTGCTATAACGAAAAGTGTTTAAATTTGATAGAAAAAGACTGTTAGATTTTTGGTTTTTTATTAATTAAAAATGAACCATACATTATTTTGATTCTGGATTACTTTAGTTGCTTCGGCCGTGTTTTAACACACCTATACGTAAAATTTCACAATTCTGGCTTCCAAACTGATTTGTATCAGTTACTGTGAAACATCCTGATTTGTATATAGAAGTGCAGACAGACAAATTTTCATTCTTATATATTAGATAATAATCATGTAGATAAATATCGATGCAGAAACAGTATCTTATCAGTTAATCAATTTTCATCTTTCGATCAAGCAGTCTCAGAGACACAGTAACTATGCGACAATTTATATGACAGTAGTTAAAAGTGTATTTTTATTTGTTTTTTAAAACTGTTTTTACTTTTATCTTATTCGTTTCAGGTGAAGAGGAAGAAACCATAAACGTGTTTCTCATTGTCGGACTCACCATGGGTATCGCTTTCTCAATCTGCCTAACCATCTGCCTCGTCTGCCATCGCAAGAGGAAAAGACGGCGGAGGCACCATCCTCATTTTCCGCATCACCATCCTCCGCCGCCCTTCGAACCTAGGCAGAAGACCCCCCGAGAGATTCCGCCGATCTTCATGTCCGTCGAGAGCGTCTGACATCCGGAGGAATACGACAATTTTGTCCCTTACGGTCCAAATGTCGTCCCATGGCCATAAAAACGTATCAGCATCTGGGAAGCTATACTTACTAATGTGACTCTTTAATATAAACGATCAAAGAAACAAGGCGCTTCTATACCTGTCGCTACCGGTTGTGGTTTTAAATAAGAACTTTCGAAATGAAAATAACTAAACATCCTGGAGCGCAACTCAAAAACTTTTCAACTGGGATATGATAATGTTTTGTCAGCATCGACGGCTGTTACACTGCCCTTCTAAAAGTGCTATAAAAAACGATTTTTTGGTTTGTATGGTACTTTATTCACGTAAAACTTATACTATAAATGTAGGTGTACAGTTTTACAGATTCCCTACAGATCAGAAGATATCCTTCTGCTTCATCCTACACTACAATTATGTTGGATGGCGATTTTTAAACTTGTTTATACAGAGTATTATAGAAATTTTGAAGAATTAAAGTATTCGAGTTAAACGGTCCTGTTGGAAATGGAGTTAAATAATCTAAAAATATATTGCTATACAAATTTTATTTTTGTTTCTTATATTCTGGACATTTCACTACGATCTACTTATTAGCTGATATTTTAGAAAATATAAAATATACATATATATATATATATATATATATTCATATATGTGAGTATGTGTATTTATAGTGAAGAGAAGAAATAAATATCTTTGTAAAGATATAATTAAAAAAAAAAAGACATTTTGTGCCAAAGTCTTAAAGATAATACATTTCCATGCCATGTAGTATTTATCAAGACGTACATATACCTAGTTTTCTTTGGACAAAGCTGTAAAGCAAATAAGCAGTATTAGATGTTTTAGAAATAAAACCTGTGAAACTGTACCCTGTATACATGCTTTGGTGCTACGAGCTTTCAGAATTCCAAATGTTTTGAAGACATTTTTTATAGACATTTCTGAAGATTAGAAGAAGTTTTGAATGCCAAAATCATTGAATTTTTTCAATAAGACTGTTAAAAAAACTGAATATAGGCGAACGTGCAACTGAACACAGAGCGTAACTGTTCTGGTAAAAAAACTGTTTTTTTTTTTTTTTTACAAACTTTGAAAATCTTCCAAGTGGGCAGCTACAAAGTACGCGTACTATGTTATTATGTACACAACGACGTCACGTTTTTATGTTTGTTTGAGTGGTTGATTTCCATATCTCTTTCGAGGTTCGCATGACGCAACAAAATATGTTTTTGCTCAAAGGACAATTTCTCAATTTTTATTCACTTCTGTAAAGAAAAAAATGGTTAATGTACTAAAAATAATTACTGTTGTTTTTTCTATTTCCGTTTTTTGTTGTTGTATCATTTATCTTGAAGAAACGAAATGTATAATGCAGATGAGATTTCAAGCAGAAAGTATTAATTTAATGAATTAAACTATTGGACTCCAGTTATGTGTTTCACTCTAATTATTTAAGATGTTTTGTAAATCCAGAAACCTGGTTATAAATAAAATCCGTAATTTTAAAAAGCATTGCTAGTTTATTTCAGAAATCCAAACATACATCAGCAGAAATAATATATCTATAAATAAAAGTGTGTGTGTGTTGCATACACTTTAAAAACGACATTTTCAAAACTGAGCAAAAAATACTCAAATCAGAGTATGTCGCATAGTCAAAATGGCCCCGAATCAAAATGACTCAATACAAGTGTGAAACATGTATATACTCATTTCTGAAAACATGCACACCACTCAAGAATAAAACATCATGTGCTCATATTTGAGTATGTCCATGTTTCAAACAACAGTTAGAAAAAAAGCGCTAGTGCTGCCATCTCTGGTTCTATTTACGATTGTGGGAGGATAAACTAAATTTACTCTTTTACCCTAAGCCAGCATCGAACCCGAGTTCTACTAGTTACAAGGCCATTGCCTTATCCACTTCGCCATCAAGATCACACGAGTGAGTTATTTTAAATGCAAGTGATCGAATGATGCGGACTCATGTTGATGTTTTTATGGGATTCTTTAATTTGTTGCTGAGAAAATTGGAATTTTTTAACGGGATTTCGGATAGATTTGATCAATTTGAGATGGTGGTTAAGATTCTACAACTTTATTATTTATGTGGGGACGGGGAGATATGAATTATACAAATTTTCAATTCGATTATTAGCAGTATATTTCTTAAATGAAAAAACGCTCCCTGGCTATTGGAATTTAACTGACTAAATTTTCTTTTTGACACATTTTAACATATTAACGCCACAATTATTTTTCTCTTGAGAAATGGAAATATTGCACTTCATTCAAATGAGTATAAACTGACTTCTATGTGCTCATTTTTAAGTATTGCTATGTTTCAAAAATGAGTTTGAACTTATTCTAATCATTTTTGAGTATGTTCATGTTTCAAAAATAAGTATGAAATGACCTCAATGTGAACATGTCCTCTATGTCCACGTTTCAATATTCTGAGTATTTCTGGTATTTCAGAATTGAAAGCATTGAGTCGTCCTATTTGAAATAAAAAGTTTCAAAACAAAATGAAAACATCGATTTACTCAGATTTGAAAGTGTCATTTTTCTCAGTGTAGACAGTGACACGTTAACGAACCTTTTTTTGTTTATTAATCATCGAGACTCGTGGTAAAGGCCAATATTTTACAGGTTGTCCATTCTTTTCATTATCGAATATCTAATTATTAAACCATACTCTCATATTTATACTTTTTCTCTATTCTAAAAAAAAGTAACTAATGCTGCCGCTGCCCTAATTGAATTTCTTGTGACTTTTTCACTTTCTCATCTAATAATAAAAAAAAACTATATTCCATATAAAATAGGAAAATTAGTAATTTTATAGAGAAATGTGTGATAAACACGCTGAAGCACATAGTTTTTAAATCGAAGCGTTATTTTAAGGACTATTTAATGTTCAAATCGGTCAAAATAGTTCGGTTAAATAAGTTTTGTAGGATGAAAAACTATCCATAGAAACTGTGCAGAAACTAAGCCATATTTTGCCGGTATATACTTGACTAACATTGTGGTGTACAGTGTCCAATCATTTTTTAAATATGTCTAATTTTTTAAAGTTTTGTGTTCAAATATTTTATTAAAAATTTCATTATCTGAAAACAGGTTTAATTCACAGGTTGAATTAGCCTTTTTTTTTGCCTACTGTTGCCAGATTTTAAAAAACCCCAAATAACATTTGCAAACACTTTTCAATTGAAAAATATATTTGCACGTGAATATTAAAAAAGAAAGAAAGCTTTACAATAATTAAATTATTACGTGGGAAAATCATTTAATGGTAAAAATTACGTCATAATTTAAAAGGATACATTTAAAACGTCATATTTAAAACGATTTTCTTACAGTGTCGTTATAAAAGTACGGGAGCTAGCTCCATTTTTTACTGAACCATTTTATACAAGCTCATTTTCAAATGTGTATTTGATCTTATTTAATCACGGAAACATCCGTCAGCTATCACAATAGCGGCGGATGCGGCCTTGAGAACGGAAATATGGCTTTGGGAACCCTGTCAAAGGAAAATTAATGGCAACCCGATTACAGAAGATCGGCACTGGTTATGATAATATATTTCAATCCTTTGTAATCGGCTCTTTCAGCAACGAAATCTATTTTTAAAAAAAAGCAAATTAGCGAGTACCTACAACTTATTTATTAAGAGCCTGCGGTGTCTAGACCGAGGTTGACGGGCGTAGTTCGTAGGGGGCAGAGCTCCCTTGTCAGTTACAAAAAAACAAGAACGAAAAATCATGCGTCAAGCATAGATTATGTAACACTTTCCAACGCTTCCAAAATAATTTTACAAATCATACCATTTAATAAGCTGAGAGATAACATCTAAGTAAACAATTTGAAAAACGCATAACATATTTAAAAACATAATTTCAGGAATTTCCAACGTATACAATATTCGGAAAAATATCCGAATACTTTTATTCAGCCCTGTATATGATCTATAGATTTGTATATATACTACATAGGATGCTAAATTTTAGTTCAGTTAAGAAACGCGTAGCACAGTTTAAAATTCTCTTTCTGGAGTTTCTGTCAATAAACGGAAATGTGTTCGCGAACTTTTGTATTTCCCTGTATATGATCTACAGAATTTATACACACCACGTAATAAACAAAAAGTGAGTTAAATTTAAAATCGCGTTCAGTAACTTAAAACGCACTTCCAGGAATTATTGTTAACAGACAGTAGAGAATTCTTTTGTGTGTCACTGTAAATGAACGATAACTGCTATACACACAGTATTCTGTAGTAAGCCTCTTGTAATGCACCTTAGTGATATATATAAATTTCAATGCGTTTAAAATAGTGAAACACTATTTAAATAAACCGCAGACGATTTTTCTCCATAGACGTAATGTAACGAAATTCTTTTGACTGCCCCTGTAAATTAACTATAAGTGCTATCCATACCCTATTCCATATTAAGCTTCTTGTAATACACCTTAGTGATATATATCAATTACAATGTGTTTGCAATTGTGTAACATCATTAAAATAAACCGAAAATGATTTTCCTCCATAGACCGTAATGTAACGAAATTCTTTTGAGTGTCCCTGTAAAAAAACTATAAGTGCTACACACTTCAGTTGAAATAGGGAACGTTCTATAGATAACGACAATAACATATAAAAATTGCAAGGCAATCCGAGCATATTTACGGGAGTTAGAGCACGGACAAACGGCTGACGGCCAGACAAACCGAAGTCATAAACACTTTTTAACTAGGTTGGAAAGTGTTAAAAAGCTTGTGTTAAAGATTTATAAAACCAAACCAGAGAACTGGAAACCAAAGAAAAAGAAAAAAGGGCACTTGAGTTTTTTTATTGTCTTTAGTTTCTTACAAAGTACAAAAGATCATTCAGTAACCTTGTATTTTGTGAACAAAACTGGCCAAGTTATCATAGTTTCAATTTTGGGGATTTAATCATTGGACCATCTAAAGAAAAAATTGGTTGCGCCACGCTTTTAAGGTACACGTTGAAATCCCAGTTTACAAACTTTAAATCTTTTGCAAGTGGACAACTGCCAATTGCGCGTACTAATGTTATTGTGTACGCAATGCCATCAGATTTTTATGTTTGTTTGAGTGATTGATTTGCATACCTCTTTTGAGGTTCTCATTTCAAACATATCGCAACCAGACATGTTTTACCCTCTCGCATTCACAACAAAAATTAGAAGTCAATTTTTCCCCAGAGTACAGTGCCATCTATCGATGACAACTGCCATGATCTTTCAATACATATCAGTAAATAACGTAAACCACTACCGTAAACAAAAGCTGTATTCACAATATTTATATGGAAAGTTTTTAAAAAAATAGCGTAAAAAATAAACTTTGTTTAAAAAAATTTTAATTAATTTCTAGAATTTCATAAATGTATTTATTGTCTTTCTTTTATAAATAACAATTTAAATTGCTGTAGTAACTGATATTTTTAATTTAAAATATTTGTTTTTAATATAAAAGCAATTGTTTTAATGAATTATAATATATAAATTAATAACACTTACCTTTATTTATAAATATATTTCATAAAAAATAACACAAACAATGTTTATGGAGTGAAAATATTTATTAACAATATAAAATTTAATTAACACATTCGCTGCCGAGTTAAAATTACCGAATTGTATTTTATTTAGAAAATTCAAATTCACACCAGAAAATACTAACAGCAATCTATATATTTAAAACGCTAAGCGATTTCTTTCGACAATCCGTCAGAACAAACTATACTGCATCAAATCACACCATTCTTTTTTTAAATGAAAGATATTTGGACACAGATTTGTTATCGTGCATTCGTATGTTCGAAAATTTAATTAATTAGCTGTAATTTTCAATTAAACATTTACTTCTGCTTATGACGTCATAAAGTCGACAACTCCCACTTTTGAGGGCATAGAGTTTATTCCCTGAACTCTGTGGTTCGCCAATCTTTTGACATTAGCTAATATCAACTAGGTAATATTTTAACATTGTAGTATAAAATCTTCAAAAAAAACTTAATTAGCTAGAATATAATCATAATAAAACATCTAAACGTAAACATATCAATATGAATAACAAATCTCACGTAAAATATTGCAATTTAAATGATTCCAATTGAAACAAGATTTGGAGAGTTATCCTTGACGCCCTTCTAACATAAAATTACCTATTTTATTTTATTTATTTACACACATATTCAAATTTATTATAAAACACCAGGTTGCCATACAAAGCAAAAATCGTCATTTAGGCGCCAAAAAATAACCCAGGTGCGTCTGCGATATATGTACTGATTTAATCAAAATTATTTTGGTTGCACCGCATATTGCAAAATTAATTAAATCCATGATTATTGCTTCTTTCTCAGATTAAAAATAAGAAAATTGGTACTTCTCTATTATCCCGTCGTCCACTTTTCATAACAAAAAACTATCGCCAAATAAACGGGAGAACGTTGCCATTGAAATATCAAAATAAATAAATAAATAAAATACATGAATTTATGGACACAATTGTTATTTTAATTAATGAAATAACTAATAAATCAGTAAAACATAAGGAAAATAGACGCAAATCTCGAATTAAAAACCACTTGATGACGTAACAAACACGTATAATGCTTCTGACATCAAGTAAATCGCACTTCATTTTCGGCGTTTAATTTTACAGTTTGGCGATAGTTTTTTGTTATGAAAAGTGGTCGACCGGATAATAGAAAAGTACCAGAAAATTTAATGTTTAACGAAATTCAATTATTTGATCGATCGCGAATTTTGGTTCTTTTCCGTTATACCGACACCATGCCATACATGTAAATATATGCTTGGCGACAATGGTGTCCGTATAATGGAAAAGTACTCAATTTTTTCTTAGTTCGGGCTATACCAAAAACAAACATTTTACAGTTAACAAAAAAATCGCCGAAAATGGCTGCTTCATCAGCTGTTATGACAGCAAAGTTGGATAAAATCTAATAACCTGAATTTTACAACGTTTATGCGAAACACCACAGAGAACACACGCTATTTTTATATAAGTATAGGGTATATTTAAACGAATAAGAGAACTAAAAACCTTCAATAATATAATACATGAAAAAGTAAACAAATAAGGGATTCAGCAAATCATAAAATATGTATTTCTTAATATAACTATAAATAACAGAAAAATATTCTGGTACCATCAAAAATATTCATTATCCCGTCGAAATTCCGTGCATTATCCCGTCGTCCCATTAAGAAAAAAAAACTATATGCAAATTAGGTACTTTTCGGTTAGCCGGCGCCAGTAATATATATATATATACATAATAATAAACTCTAATGGAAAATTACTTGCAGAATCATTATCACAAAAGCCAACTAAAATCTATAAACCACATAAATTCAATACTAGAAAAACAAAACTATATACATTATATATATTTGTATATATGTATGTATATACTATATATATACTATATATATATACTTCATTGGCGCCCTGCTAACCGAAAAGTACCTCAAATAATTCGCCAAACTGTAGCGCCCAATAAACAAACGGAAGAATGTTGCCATTAAATCTCAAAAAAAGAAAAATAATAATAATAAAAAAAAAATAATTAAGAAAAGCCCCATTTACTAAAGTATCATTTATCAGTAACTTTTAACAATAAAATTTACAATATATTAATGAAAACAGAATCAAAAATAATCCTGGATATTTATTTATTTACATTATTTCTCTTAATTATGGAAAAGGAATAATCATCCTGATTACGTAAAGGAATGAAGAAACCATACAAATAAATTACACTTGAAAACATTAAAAATCTCCTTATCTGCAGATTGATTTATTATTGTAAAAAAAAATTCTTCATCTTTACATAAAAATTGATTAGCTTAAAACAATGGAAGCGTTTCAGAAGACATGGATTTGAAACGAACAATGATTAAAGAAGACACTTTAAAAATTTTGATCAAAACATTTTAAAACTTTTTTTAACGTCGAATTTCGATGGTGCGTTTGGGGAGATGCAATGCACATGCGCATAGGAGCTCATACGGTTGCATTATCACAAGGGGGGGGGGGATGTGTGCCTTATTTAATATGTCCTTTTATTGACTGAATATGAGATGAACGTAGGGATATGCTATTTGTATGATACTTCATAGGTTCAGGAAATTTTCTTTCTTGCCGTGAGGAATAGGGCAGTAATGTCAAACTGATTTCCATTTTGTTACGGATTGTTTGTTTAGAGTTTGCATCGGAAATAATAACGTAATTCACTGGGGGAATTTTTTTTTAAATAAAATATTTGAAAGATTGTTTCATTAGCACTCCTACTTATGTAATAAAGAAGCTTATTTTACTAATATTGTTATTGTAATTTTTTCCGTCAAGTTTTGACGGGTACCATCTAGTATTTAATTTATTTAATTACAGGCATTTTGCGATTACATGAAATGAAAATTATTCTCTCGTAATTTCTGGTACGAATTTATAATTTTAGATTTAGAGATTCGCTGCCAACCACGCGCAGGCGCGTGATTGGCAGCGAATGGGTTAATAGATCAAAACTATGAGCAAGTTTTTTAAAGATTAAATACAATATACCAAAGTAGTGGATTAAACTAAAATTACTTGTAGCAACTGATAATACAAATGTGAAAGTAATGAGACAGTGGCTTGAATGTTTTAAATACTAAATTAAAAGGATTTTAAAATGAAATTGCAGAATAACGTTTGAGGCCCCCGACCTGAATGTTTGCTAGTTTCATTATTACAATAAATTAAAATAATATTTATAGTATTATTTTATATACAGATATGAATAATCAAACATAAAAACAGAAAGTAATAGATAAGCATATGGTTATTACGGAAGTGGTTTACGTTATTTACTGATGTGTATTGAAAAATCATGTCAATTGTCACCGATAGATGGCACTGTACTCTGGGGGAAAACTTGACATCCAATTTTTATATGGAGAAATCGTGAATGCGAGAGGCATTTAGTTATTACGGAGGTAGTGCCTTTACCTACGTATACTTTTAATGCTATCTTCCAGCATTTATAGTCGCTTTTGTTACGATTAAGCCAGAAAAATCTGCGCCTGTCTTCTCAAATGGTTTAGATGGTACAATTCTGTCTCGATGTAAATTGAAGACACTGATTCTTTGTTCGAAGACAAATCCTTTACCTACTCATAATTTGTCTTATTGGTCAGATGCACTGCAAAAAATAACTGTTGATTTTACAGTATAAAACTGGCGCCCCAGCTGCCAGTATTATACCGTAAAATTAACAGTATTAAATAGTAAAATAAGCAGTAATACGCTGCCGCACAAGCAGTAATACGCGCCAGTTTTATACTGTAAAATCAACAGTTATTTTTTGCAGTGTGGTGTCAAAGACAACTAACTAAATAAAAAGAAAGTTGGCTGAGTAACCGAATGGAGGAACTTTTTGTGGTAATATTCAATTAATAGTTCAGTGAAATAGTTGAAATAGGGATATTTTGATGAGTATTTACTGCTTCTGAATTTTGATACATTACAAACTTCAGTCTTTCACCGTCCCTCAACATTTCCGCTTTGTCAAAAAACACATTTAAATTCAAGACATTATTGTTGATTGGGAGAGGAAGTTTTTATTTTAAACATTGAATCTCTGCTTGAAACGCAGAATATTGCTCAAACTTTGTTAGTTTTTTTGGCCACATTCTGTAATTCATAAGTATCTAAATAATCATATTTGTCAGTGGTTGGTTTCAGTTTACAGTTATTCAGAAATCCATTAACTATATGTGATTAATTTGATAAGAAAAAAGATTATCGTTTGATTATACCGTCGCTGCCTTGATTTTAATCAAATAAAGTTAATTTTACAGCAATGCTTATCTTTAATGCTAACTGGTTTTTAATGTATGAAATAATCTAATTTATTGAATGATTTTTCAAATTTTGGCCAAAAAAATTTGTTTAAGCCATTGGGATTACTTTCAATTCGAAAAGCAAACTACTTGAAAGGCTAAATCTTTAACGTTTTTATGATAAAGTCTAGCAAACAAAAGGACTCCTAATAGTTCAAGGCAATGTATAGAACACTTTTAAAGGGGCTATTCTACTCTTTTCTGCATAGAACTGGTAATATCTTCTTTGTATATTAACAATGATCTAAAGTACACTTCAAAAACATTCTAAATTACGATATTTTTGGAATTGTTAGGGCTAGAAACATGAGATATAGTAATTATTTTTTGACGTACTAGCTCGCTCAGAACAGTTTCCAAAATTTCAAAAATTACAATGTTGAAATGATTAGAAAACTTTCTAAAATCATAATTATTTTAGAACTTCTGAGCTGATTTCATATCTTCACTGAAGATAATAATGATGAGAATCTCTAGTTTAAAAAAAAACTTCTATTTTATCTCAGTTTAAACTGTCCATAAAGGGGTACAGGAGCGAAAAATGTTCTACAATTCCGATTTCTTTGAATCTGTTGAGGCTAAAAACATGAAATTTGGTAAGGTGTGTTTACTTATAAGACGTAAATGCTCGCTAAGAACATTTGTTAAAATATTCGAGATTTAAAAGGATGAAATGACTGGAAAACACCATATAATCATGATTACTCTGAAACTATCGGGGATAGAAATTTTAAATTTCACATGCATGTTTAAATTGAGAGTGATGCTCCTAAAGAAAAGATTTTTTTTTTTAAATCAAATTTCAAATGGATGAAATGAGAGGACAACGTTCTGCAGTTATATTTTTACTTTGATTTCTCTGGAAATATCAGCAAAGAAACTTTAAATTTGGCAAAGAGAAGATGTTTTTTTAAGATGTAGAAGATATAGAACAGTTCGTAGATGCGCACAATAATTTTTTTTTAATTCAAATTTTTAAAAAACATTAAAAGATAAAAATCAATTAGTTGTCGTGCCACTGTTAGCTACAACCAGAGTTGCCAAGTCTCCGGCTTTTTGAACACCAGTATTTTAGTACAGAAAATGTTGTTTTATGTAATCGGAACATTCTGCGATTTACAAGAGCAACATTTTCTCTAAGTTAAAACTGGTATGCAAAAAGCCGGAGACTTGGCAAGTCTGGCTACAACTTGTCTGAGCAATGGGATTAAACGCAAGAGTCAGTAACTGTTATAATCAAATAAAATGATAGTTATAAAAAAAACGTGATTGCCAACTAAGTAAAGAAAGTACCACATATTTTGTCTTTCGCCATACAAAACAAGTTGGAAATTGTACGCCAAACGTCACAAATGAGGTGCGTTCGTACAATAACTAGTTTTATAAATATTCTGCTCTTGGTGCAATGGCTGTTGCACTCTTATGCAGAATGCATAAATACAAAATTTATTTTATGTGCAGATTTTCATATTATAGATAGTATTAGTTTCATTTTATGAAATTAAGTTTCAATACACTTTTACAAACAATTAATTACAATTCTGTTACATTAAAATTATACTATGTGCAAATATCTAATACAAGACAATGAAAAAAAAATCATCGTTATTATTGCAGTGAAATGAATTATATCGTTTATTATGATATGATTAATTTTCGTATAAGTATATTTTAAGTTGTCAACATTTTATCTTTTGTTGACATTTACTGAAAATTCCAATGGGAAACTTGGGCTAGTTAGCTTTAAAAATTTCAGAGCTTGAAATCCATATTTAAACTCTTTCTATTTAATATATATTTCTCCGGAAACATCTACCCAAAAAACTGTCTGTACATTATAGGATTACTATAATTAAACAATTTTAGTATACAAATTCGGTTTTTAAATTCAGTAATACAGAAATAATAGGACTCCATCTTAAATAGGACGTAATCACCATGGCAATCTAGAATCATTACCTATCATGCTATATCATTGAATTAATTTACATACGATAGGATTTAATAGAATGAAGAAAACTTTTATTAATATCTTTTTAAGTTTTGATTCGATTTTCATAAAATTTGAAATGACTCGACAAAATTCTGCAACGATTATATATATTCAATTTCAAACCATTCGGTTGGGTAGTTTTTGCGCTGTTATATGCGGACAGACGGACGGACCAGACGACGACTATAAGGTGCTACGTATTTATATAATTACGAACGCACGTAATGACTGTTAAATAAAAAAAAAAAAAAAAAAAAAAAAAAACGTTTATTTGTAGGAAATAGACTCTGAAACTACTGAGGTAATTTTAAAAGTTTTTTCACTATACGATAGTTGATAAACAGGGTTCCCAAGTAGACTGCGTTGTAGCTGTTTTTTGGAAGAAGGGGGGGGGGGGTTCAAATGTGTTGGAATAAAGGTTATCTCATTAATTCAAGCCTCACGTGATCTAAGGTGACAAAATAATGAAATTACCTCAAACTAATCAATACTAATACTAGGACTTCCCTCAAAGGGATTAGTCTGAGTGATATTGCTGCGAACATAGGGTTAACAATTCCAATATAAAGAAAAAGAGCAAATTAAATGATAGAATTACAAAATATCATATATAAATTCATATACACTGTTAAAAAAATAGAAAAGAAGTACCGTTCATCAGATGTGTTGTCATAATTTTTTTAACATGTGGCAAAGAATTTCATTAAGCGCGTATTACGCAGAACTTGAAAAAAAAAAAAAAAAAAAAAAAAAAAAACGCCGGATCTTTTAAAACGCCAAGCTTTTTAAAGTTACGTAATTGGATTTGCAGCCAATAGATTATTCTATCAAGCGTGGCTTAACGCAAATTTAATTTCATTGTTGCACCTTTTTTTGTGTGTGAATTTAAAATTTTTCTTCCTTGATTACATATCTATTATTTGTATAACTGTTTATAGAAACTCTTACACTTCAAACCACATTGATAGCATGCTTTGCTACAAACCAGATTGCAAAACTATAGTCTAAATTACTATTAAAGCATACAAAAAATCTTTCGATGACTTCTGTAAAATAAATTTTACATTAAATCTCCATATCGGCAAAATTGAAAAATTATATATATTTCAAAGTTAAGCTTAACAGATATTTCTTGATTATTCTCTAGGAGGCTCTGCCCCCTGCGCCTTTACTGCGCCAATCCACAGACTTTTATTTTGCCTGTCTGTCTGTCTCTCCACAATCTGTCTGTTTCCCTATCCGTTCTTCTGCCCGTCTCTCTAACCGATTGTCTATCTCTCTACACGTCTTGCTACCTGTCTCTATATTTCTCTACCGTCTCGCTACCCGCCAATCTATTTCTCTAACAGTCTGTCTATCCGTCTAACTACTTGTATGTCTAGCCGTGTCTCTATCCACTTCGCTACCCATTTGTCTATCTGTCTCACAACTTGTCTGTCTGTCTCTCCACCCATCTTCTTACCCATCTCCGTACCCATCTACTGTCTCGCTACTCATCTGTATACCCGTCTCACTATCCGACTGTTTTTGTACCCGACTCGCTACCAATCCCATTACCTGTCAGTCAACTCGTCTCTGTACTCATCTTTCTACTCGTCTCTTTATCTACCACGCTACGCGTCTCGCAACCTTTCTCGCTACATTCCTGTCTACCGGTGTTGCTACCCGTCTCGTGACCCATCTCGCAATCCCTCTGTCAACCCTCTTTTTACCTTTCTCTCTAGCCGTCTGTCTATTCGTGTCGCTACCCGTCAGCCTACCTATGTCGCTACTCGTCTCTCTGCCAGTCTGTCTACCCGTTTATTTACTCGTCTTTCTACCTCTCGCCACCTCTTTCCAATATTTAAACAATTCATTTAATATACAGAAGCCGTTTATCAGTTATTAAATGCAAACAGAAGTAATTTATCTAATAAGTGTAATCAGATGCAATTTTTTTTTAAATACATACATAAACCTGAATAATAATTCATCAGTTTTGTGTTCATAGTTGTTTATATCATTTGACAGTAAATCTCAAATTCTTAAACCTGAATTGTCTCAAGCTTTTTAAAAAAACCACAAGGTATGTATAACTGCAAAGTACCCTGAGGGTTATATTAGCCACATGTTATTAAGTTAAGTGAAAGTTTCGTTATCGCGTTTGCAGCCAATTGCTTATGTCAGAAAGCGTGGCTTAACGCCATTTTAAATTCAATACTGTAACTTTCTTTTCTTTTTTTATTTATTTTTTTTTTATTTATTTATTTTTTGGAGGGAGGGGGGGGGAGGGTTTCAAATATATACATTTAAATTAAAACTTTTGCCTCCATGCCATTAGTGTTGTTTGTATTATTAACTAATACCTTATACACCGAGCTTCATTTGAAACAAATGTAAAAGACTTCTTCTACAGTTTTTTTTTTAGGAGAAACTTTCGTAATTGGGCCCAAAGCCAATGGGAGCATTTAATATCATTATTGTAACTCTTATAGAGTTAAAACAATATTGTTGCTAGCTTTACTCTTGTTTGAGACCAGCCTTGCCTGTGTATCTGAATAGAGTAAGTTTCGTATCCTATAGGTCGGTTGGCGAAAAAAGTTTCAAATGGTGCCAAAAGGTAGTTTTAGCATCTTACAAAAATTTTTAAGAGAGCGGTAAAACATGTTTTTCAAATATTTACAAACATACGTTTATTAAAGCATGTTTTTGCACCATCTTAAAAATTTAAGCACGATGCGAAAATAAAATTTTATCGCCATAATCGATATTTTAATAAGTAATGAAAATACATAAACAAACTTATTTAACAAACCTAAGAGGCATTTTTGTGATAAATAATTGTTATTGTCAGGGGGTAAATTGTAAACAATTAATAAACGGCTAGTAAATAATAAATAGCATTTAAAATCTAAAAATGGAGAAGTGGTCCGTATAAAAATGCAAAACATAACATTATACGCTTGATATATGTAAATCTTTTTTTTATTTTTTAATATTTCCGAAGGCACAGATAAAAAGGTAAAAATCTCTTTTCCAAATGCCAAATAGAAAATATACAAAATAGAATGCCAAAAATACAAAATAGAAAAATATCTGCAAAAAAAATATATTTACATAATACTACATCTGCAAAAAAATAAGATTTAGAAAAAGTAAGCCAAATCCTGCAGATCCGAACAATCACATCGAAAAACTTATCACCAAAAAAGAACTCGCCAAATCTTACGGCACAGGAGATGGATTTTTCCCTCTGAATGCAGAATATTAGTTTTTTTTTTTTTGTTCGATGGGTGATTATAATATAATTGTTTCATTTCACATACTACATACCGTTTGATATATTGGTACTTTTATGTTATCCTGGCGCAGTTGATAAATTGCCAAATATTGTTCCTATAACATTTTCATTTTGAATTCATTTCATTTAAATATAAACCTTTCACTCATTTAATTTAAAATACATGACTTTCATTAATCCCATTTAAAATGCTAAAAAGAGAGAAAAAAAAAGAAGTAATGCCATAAATCGAAACCTTTTATTTAAACACCAAAGATTTTTTTTTTTTATTTACACACGCGAAACAAAAAAAAGCTGCTATTGCTGAGATTTGCGCCAAATCTCTAATACCAAGTCTACCAAGTTATTGCGGGGTTTTTCTTTCAAACAGAAAAAAATACAGATTAATTTTCGATTTCTACTAAATTGAAATATATTTTATTGTGCTGAATATTAGTGCGTGCATATTTTTTGCTCCATGTACTCCATGAACTTTTCAATTCCGATTGTCTACGAAAATCTCCCGCCGGTGAAAATGACGTACGCACAAAATTTTCGTGACGTATGTACTTTAATTGTGCTTTTTTATCTATTTTTTTAATATAATTTCCAAACGGTTTGACATTTATTCTTGGTAATAAATAGACGTCGTTGTCACGTTTATAGGTACCTGCTGTAAAAATTTGAACGAAATCCGTTAAATATTTTTTGAGTTATGCTTGACGAAAGGTTTTAATATCCATCGTAGCTATATATGGGGCAAAGTAAGACTGCGCTGTGTATGAGTCTTCGTTGCACTCAGACAATTATAAAGAGGAGACGTTTGTTTGTTTGAACGGGTAATCTCTGGACTTATCGCTGCGTCAATATAGGCTATATATTTATGTCGGTACCCCCCCCTCCCCCCTCCGCACCCCCCCCCCCCCCCGCAAAGGGATGCAAAAGTAAAAAACGTTCTAAAATTACGATTTTTTTTTTCAATCTCAAGGGGTTAGAAGCTTGAAATTTGGAATGGTAGATTCTTTTAAGATGTGAGTAGTAAATAAGCTTAGAATCGTTTCGTTAAGAATGGTTTCTAAAAAATTTGAAATTTAAAAGGGTGAAATGAATTGAAAACGTTCTAAATTACGATTTACATGGAATTATTGGGATAGAAACTTGAAATTTGACATCACTGTTAATTTTAAGACGTAAATGCTGACACAAAACTCTAAATTTAAAAGGGTGGACAAAAAAAGTTCTAAAATTGTGATTCTGTGATACTGAAGGGGCTAGAAAGTTGAAATTTGGCATGCTGATTACTTTTGGTGTAAATACTCCTTAAGAACGGTTTCTTAAAAAGTCTATATTTAAAAAGGTAAAATGAGCGGAAAACGTTCTAAAAACATTCTAAATTACGATTTATTTGGAATTGTTAATATTCTATAATGAATATTAATTAATTAAGATGATTAACTACTTAAAGAGATGCACAAGTGATTCATAGTAACTAGAGGTTTAATACACAAATAACAAAACATAACATCACAACATTCACATTACATAACAACAACATATCCAGTGGCTAATCGCAGTACAAAAAAAACTTATAAATATAGGTGTCGCTAGCGCATAGACACTTACAATTGTTGGTGCTGCCATCTACAATTTGTTATCCGAAGAAAAAACACTACAGTTACGGCTAGAAATTTGATATAGCTGCTACTTTTACGACGTAAATGCTCCCACAGAAAAGTTTTAAAAAAAATTGAAATTCGGAAGGCTGCAAAAGCAAAAAAATTCTTAAAATTCAATTTCTGTGGTACTGGCTAGAAATTTGGTACTGTGGTTACTTATATAAGAGGTAAATGCTCACTAAGAACCTTTTCTAAAAAGTTCGAAATTTAAACATGTTAAATGAGCGAAAAACGTTTTAAATTACGATTTAGTTAGAATTGTTAAGAGAAAAATGACATGGAAATTTGACATGGCTGTTATTTTTACAAAGTAAATGCTCACACAAAACATTTTTAAAAAAATTAGAAATTTAAAAGGTTGCAGATGCAAAAAAAAAAAAAACCTTCCCGAAATTTCTAGAAACTTGAAATTTGGCATGGTAGAACTTTTAAGATGTAAATTCTCGCTAAGAATAGTTTCTAAAAATAGTCGGATATGCCAATCCCAAAACTACCTTCTATCTCATACATGTTAATACTTCAAAATTCGTTAACCCATCGCTAATAAAATCAATATTTTTCTTCATTCTGTTTCACGTAACATTCCTTGCGAACATTCCATGTTTGCGAATCGTCGAGTCACCTGGATCTGAAGCACCATTCGTTGCACGAGAATCCCATGTACAACACGACTACGAGAAGTCCTTGTGGCCAGTACCTGTGAGAAAAGATAGCCTCCTTATTCCTTGGTTTTAAGATTTTAGCTCATTTTACTGGAAAACACTAAGCTAAAATACGTGGAACCCGATTACAGAAGATTCATTCTTAGTTCTCTTCAATATTGAATTTGAATCAAAATTCCGCCAAATTAGTCAGCTATAGCCAAATTGTCTTCATTTATGGCAACCTATTTTTGTCACCAAATTTGGCGCTTTTTTACTATGTTGCTAGGCTTGGCGAGAATTTGACGCTGGTAAATATGAATATATAGTGTTAAACATATAAGAGTTGGAACAATGATTACAACAATGAGAGAAAATTTGCCAGAAACCGTGTTCACTAAAACTGATAAATTAAAACATTTTATGGAAGAATCCTACTGTCTTGTTTCAAAATATCAACCACTCTAAAACTTCAAACTGCTATACCTCAGCCATTTTTTTTTTAAATAGAGGCAAAACAAAAATTTCTCCGTAATCCTTCGATCAAGACCAACCTTATAATTAAAAGAACTTTTAGGATTTCTAATTTTTTGTACACCTATTTTAATTTGAAATTTTTAAATAGCTATCATAGCGCTCCCTTCCGGGAGAATATCCCCTAATTGAAGACCATATTCAAGCATATATAAATGAAATTTGGTTCAATTCTATGCACAACTTCATACGTTTTTCGATGATAGAATAGTGAAAATAGAACAAAAATTGCTATCACAACGCTCTTTTCCGGTGGAATATCCCAAATTTAAGGGGGACCTGCTGACCATAGCCAAAAACCTATGAATGAAACTTGGTTCAATTCTATACATAACTTCATACACTTTTCGATGATACAAAGAGGGCACAAACACCGACACACGGACAGACAGACATTTTGTAAAAACATGTTTTTCGGAATGTCTGACCCCTAAAACGTGTCCATCCGTCGAAAACCGGAAGTTGAAAATTTTCCGATTACAATACTTCCTTCTATTATAAATAGAAAAAAGTAATACCGATTACTTTGAAACTACTGAGCCGATTTTAAAAATTTTATCAGGATAATATTGGTGACAGTCTTTGCGTGAAACTGGTCTAACCGGGCTACAGAGGTAAACTCTATGAAACTATCCTCAAATGGGTACAAGCATGACAATGCTCTAAAATTAGAATTTCTTTGGATATGTTGAGAAGTGAAACATGAGATTTGACATGGTGGTTATCTTTAAAATGCCCTCAAAATGCGGTTCTAAAAATATCGAAATTTTAAAGTGTAAAATGAACCGAAACTGTTCTTAAAGCATTCTAAAATTACGATTATTATAAAATTTAAGGACTAGAAAAGTGAAATTATAGTTATTTTTAAGACATATATACTCGCTCAGAACAGTTTCTAAAATTTAAAAATTTAAAATTGTGAAATGTACGGAAAACCTTCTAAAATAACTATTACTTTTGAACTACTGGAGATATTTCAAATCTTCCTTCAGGATAATAATGATGACAGTGTCCGCTTACAAATAGGTTATATTTTAATATCTTTTCAAAATGCCCTCAAAGGGATGCAAGAGTGAAAAATGTCTTAAAATTCGGATTTTTTTCTTTTTGTTGCAGATAAAAGCATGAAATTTGATACGGTGAGAGATGTAATTTGAGATTTAAAAGGTTGAAGTCATTAGAAAACACTTTATAATCATAATTACTTGGGAACTATCGGGGAAGAAACTTTTTATTTGACATGCAGTTCCTATTAGGGTGTGGTTCTTCCAAAGGAAAGTTTTAAAAAGAGATAACTTTAAATGGGTGAAATGGGGGGGGGGGGGGGGGGACATTCTATAGTTTTATTTTCAGTGTGATTTCTCTGAAATTGTCAGCGTAGAAACTTTAAATTTGGCATTAGGGATAATGTCTAAGATGCAGATGCACACGTAGAATGTGATTTTTGTGTTTAAACTTTTTAAAAATGTAGAGAGAAGAAAAATCAATTATTTGCCATGCCAGTTTTAGATACAACTTTTCTGATCAATAAGAGAAAACGCAAGTGCAAGTAACTACTATAATAAATTAAAATGACAGTAAATAAAGAAATATAATTGCCAGCAAGGTAAGGACGTACTGCATAATTTAGCCTTTCGCCGCACATAAATTACGTTTAATATACTAAATCATTGTTTTCAAACTTAACGGTATTTTAATTTTTGTGGCAATTCAAGTTGTACTAATGCTTTTAAAAAAAGGTTTGTTTGTAGAAAATAGACTCTGAGACTACTGCACCAATTTAAAAATTTCTTTCACTGTACGATAGATGATAAACAGAGTTCCTAGGTACTCTGTATTGTATATGTTTTCTGGCAGGGGTGGCCGCAAATGGGTCGGAATCGAAATGTAGATTTTCTTATTAATTCAAATCTCACGTTCACCTAATTCAGTACGAGAATCAGATATCATCAAAATTCGACTTAATTGAACTGTATCGAAATACATTAAAGGAAACTTGCTAAAAAGGTGCATTTAATGTCACAAATATATAAAAAGATGTCACAAATATAAAAGCGATCAAGGTCTGATCGAAAGCGCCCGGCGCAAAATTTCGGAATTTTTCAAGTTTTTAAAAACTATTTTATTATGTAACAACATCTTTTATATTTGTGACATCTTTTTATATATTTGTGACATTAAATGCACCTTTTTAGCAAGTTTTCTTTAATGTATTTCGAGCTGTATAATTTTTGATTAAATTTGGTTCATTCATTCGAAAAATATACATTTTCTTTTATGACATAATGCTTTTCGAAGGGAAATCAGACGATTTTCCAATTTTAACATTCATCGAATGTAAAATGAAACATTGGGATAATTGATTAAAAGTGAAATTAATGGTTGCTAAATTTCCGAAATGGAGATCTTAAATTAATCAGATCGCTTTGAAAATTTGCCAATATATTTATTAGAATTTCGAAATTAATTGGATAAATTATTGGAAAATTTTATGCATCAATTTGAGATATATAAAACATTTTAATTTATCATTTTTTACAAAAATTTCCAATGCATGTCTTTTTTTCCTCTCTTTTATTAAATGGTTACTACATTTAATAAACTGCATTTTGAAGAATATAGAAAAAAAAAGTTCAAGTAAATCGTATTATTTTGACGCAAAATTTTATTAACAAAATAGTTGATTTTCGGCTGATTGTAATTTTTAACATGATTTTTCTACTGAAATAGATGGGGATTTATTTTAACTACTAAAAAATGACCAATTTCCAAACAAAAAATAACAAAACGTTGAATGTGTAAATTGAATATACCGTATTTACCCGCGTATACGTCGATCCCGCGTATAAGTCGAGCCCCACTTTCCCGATCAAGAAATTTGAATTTTTATAAATCCCGCGCATAAGTCGACCCCCCACTTTTCCGATCAATAAATTTGATTTTTTTTCAAAATACATTATTCAAAATCACCTGGAAAAAAAAGAAAGTATACTAAATATACAATAATAAAGGAATTTTATTATTTTTTTTTTGTGTACATTTATTCGAAATCACCTGAAAGAAAAAGTACTAAATATACAATAATGAAGATAATAATATACAAAGTTAAACTGATTCGAGGTCCGATTCAATATCGGACTCGCCAAACACTTCACATAAGTCCTTCGTCGTCATCGGCTCATCATGATACACGTTTTCAATCTCTGTATCGCAACATTCTTCATCGTCGTTATTACTTTCTTAAATGGCATCATCTTCTGTGCCGTCTAGTTCGTTGCTTATGCAGCAATTCTTGAACGATTTTATAATCATTTCGGAAGGAATTTGATTCCACGCATTTTTAAACCACTGGGCAATTAATGCAATGTCGGACTTTCTAATATTACCGCCCTTTGTTAATGTTGGACAACCGGATGAAATCCACTCTGAAAAAAAAAAAAATTAAGGACCCTCGCATAAGTCGACCCCCCCCCCCCCCCCCCACCTTTAAAGTCTCTTTTTGTCCAAAATTTCTCGACCTATACGCGGGTAAATACGGTAAGTGTTATAAGAAATATTTGCATTTGCATTTGTATATTTATTACACGAAATTTTATTCAATTTCCGCAACATATGATGATGTTTAGTGGTTGAAAATTAAGTATTATTTTAAGGATAGGATAAAATCTCCTGTACAAGGAGAGGGTTAAACTAATGAAATTACTATAGTAAATACACTCAGACATATACTCGAATAATGAAATTGCACAATTACTAGAAATTGATAACATAAAATTAAAGTGATGGAGTTCAGGGGGCAAAGCCCCCCCTTGAAGGAATGTCTTCTTATTCTGAAACTAGTCGGATATTCCACCCCAAAATTCTTCTATCTCATACATTTTAATGCCTGAAAATTCGCCATCACATCGCCAAAAAAATAAATATTTTTCGTCATTTTGTTGTAGATTAGCTGCTTGCGAATCGTCGGGCTACCTGGATACGAGCAGTCGATGTATTACACTAAACTATGAAAAGTCCTTCTGGTCTGTACCGGCAGGAAAAGATACCCCCCCCCCCCCCTATTGCTTGGTTTTGAGATTTTAGCTAATTCTACTGAAAATACACGAAGCTAAAATGAGTAGACCCCTATTACAGAAGAGGCATTCCCAGTTCTCGTCAATATTGAATTTGAATGAGAGTATCGCCTAATTAGACAGACATAGCCAAGTTGACTTCATATACGACAACGTATTTTTGTCGCCAAATTTGGCGATATTTCGCCAATTGTTGCCAAGCTTGACGAGAATTTAACGTTGGCGAATATACATATATAATCTTAAGCGTGTAAGTGTTGAAACAATGGCTACAACAACGAACGAAAATTACCCGTTTATGGAGGAATCCTGCTGTATTGTTTCACAATGTCAGCCACCCTATAATTTCAAACTGCTGTACCTCAGCCATTTTTTAAGATAGGGGCAAAACAAAAAATGCTCTGGAATCCTTGAATCAAGGCCGAACATTTAACGCAAAAAAAAATTAGGATTTCGAATTTTTTTTTTTGTATATTTTTTTTTTATTTGAAATCTTTAAATGGCTATCGTCCCCTACAGGCGCCATATCTCCAAATTCAACTCGGACCTGCAGGCCATAGTCAAAAGTATATTAAAAAAATTTGGTTCAATTATCTGCATAACTTCGTATACTTTTCGATGACACAATAGTGAAAATGGAACAAAAATCGCGAACACAGCCCCCCCTTTGCTCGAAATATCCCCAAATTCAACTGGGACCTGCAGGCCATAGTCAAAAGTATATTAAAAAATTTTGGTTCAATTATCTGCATAACTTCATATACTTTTCGATGACACAATAGTGAAAATGGAACAAAAATCGCGATCACAGCCCCCCCTTTCGTCGAAATATCCCCAAATTCAACTCGGACCTGCAGGCCATAGTCAAAAGTATATTAAAAAAATTTGGCTCAATTGTCTGCATAACTTCATATACTTTTCGATGACACAATAGTGAAAATGGAACAAAAATTGCGATCACAGCCCCCCCTTTCGTCTAAATATCCCCAAATTCAACTGGGACCTGCAGGCCATAGTCAAAAGTATATTAAAAAAATTTGGTTCAATTATCTGCATAACTTCATATACTTTTCTATGACACAATAGTGAAAATGGAACAAAAATCGCGATCACAGCCCCCCCTTTCGTCGAAATATCCCCAAATTCAACTCGGACCTGCAGGCCATAGTCAAAAGTATATTAAAAAATGTTGGTTCAATTATCTGCATAACTTCATATACTTTTCGATGACACAATAGTGAAAATGGAACAAAAATTGCGATCACAGCGCCCTCTTTTGTCGAAATATCCCCACATTCAAGTGGGACCTGCTGGTCATAGCCAAAAATATAGAAAAAATGTGTGGTTCAGTTTGAAACATAACTTCATGCTCTTTCTCGATGATACAATGAGGACAGACAGACATTTTGTAAAACATGTTTTTCCGAACCTCTGACCCTTAAAACGTGTAAATCCGTCGAACACCGGAAGTCGAAAAAAATTTCGATTACAATACTTTCTTCTATTATAGATAGAAGAAAGTAAAAATACAAGAATAAGTAGTTTATCCTATCATTGGATAAAATTGTGTTACTTCTAAAATTTCCAGAAGCTTCGATAAATCTTGTATGTTTATAAATGTACATGTAACTTTTAAAATATCGGATTGTAGGATACTAAATATTATGCAGATTATATTAAAAATGGCTGAGATTAATAAACAATGATTTTTAGAGCTGACATTGAGGCATCTGATCTGTAGAGTTACTAGTTAGTAATATTTAAATTATCCGTAGCAGTATAATTTACCCTAATATACAAATACCACTTGGCATATTTCAACAAGCACGCGTGCAAAGTCGCCAGTTTTGCTAGTTAGAAAAATTTAAATTATTCGCAGCAGTATAATTTTCCGTAATGTTAGTAAGTGTACATATGCGACTTGGCATTTTTCAACGTGCAAAGCCGTGGGTTTTGCTAGTAACAAATAAAACATTCCGGTTCTGAAAGTTTTTAAGAGTATGCTCCTGTCCTGATTTATATAATCCGTGAACATACGAAATGATTTAATAGTCTTTACTAAAATTATCATAGTGGTAAAATTAAAGCCACTTTTTTTTATATATACATTTAGTAATAATAGACAAGGATTAAAAAAAAAAGATTAAATAATTTAAATTTAATGTAATAATGTTAAACAAAAAAAAAACGTTTATACTACCACGCGCCGCAGATTTATTTTCTATTACGATAGAAAAGAAAAAAAGTTACCTCCACTTAACTCAAGGTACCTTCAAAAATTTCTTTAATTTATTTTGCTGTTAATACATGTAATGTTTAAAAAAATTATATTGTTGATTGTTGTTGGCCTTTGTTGTTGCTGTGTAGCTGGCGGAATATGGTATTGGTTTAACCAAAAATAAAGCTGGAAAAAATCTTTACTTCATTCGCAGCTATCCAGCAATTGGGATCTCAAATATAATCAAGGTAAGATCCGCTGAAAGGAAACTACAATAAGTATTAAAGTTTGGTACTTACGTATTATCCGGGCCACGAGATAGATCGCTAAAAATGGCTGTCAATTACCAATTATATTTATCGTTGCCAATCATGTTAAAAACAGTAATTTAACATTATTAAATACATAACATTGTTAAAAATGGTAAATAATATAAAATAAATAAATAAATAAAATAAAATAAATGAACAATAATAGATAAACAACAAACAAAAACTATGAATTATAATAAAATAAATAAACTATAAATTATAATATAAAAAATATACTATTAACTATAAAAAATGAAACTATATAGTTGTCAAAAAATAAGGGTTAGTGTAATAAAAGTATAATTGGCGCCATGCTTGGCGCAGTTTTATCTGACCTGGCCAAATAGTACGTAAGTACAAAGATGGATATTGTCTTTTTTATATGATTGTTTTGGCGTTTCATTTTTTTAGGCGCCTTGGTGCCTTTTAAAATGACGTCAACGCAGTTCAGACACCAGAAAATGAGATTTGTGGCCAAATGATATAAAAAGCTACTTAAGACCTGTTATGGGTACTTGTGTATGTGTATTGTTCGTTCCCTGAAGATACACCTGCGCCAACATTGTCGCCAATAGTACTAATTGCAGTAATCCATTTTTTTTTTTAAGAACCATATAATAATTTATTTATCATAGTTCATTCCTTAAATTAAAGTTTATTGTTTATTTTTTATTATTATTATAGTATATTATATGGTACTTGTGTATTATCCGTGCCAGGAAGCTAGATCGCCAAACATGGTTGTCAATGGCCAACTGTGTTTGTCCATTATAAATTTAAAAGTAAGGGAGACCGTAAAGTAGTTGGCCCATTTTTTCTTCAAAACTTTTTATTTATTTTATTTTATTAAAATTTTAATTCTTTTTTTAGTTTGGGCAATAAGTGAACCTTAAAGCATAACCACGTAGGAAAAACTTTAAAAAATAATTATCAGTAGTTTCTATATGAAGCTCAAAAGGACATCAAGTCACTGGGCCAACCTGCCCCGTCGAATGGTAAAAGGTACAAAGGATAAGAAAAGATGTTTTGACGCGGACAGACAAACCGAATTCATAAACACTTTTCAACTCTGTTGGAAAGTGTTAAAAAATTACGCTTTTTGAAATATTAACATGTATGAGGTAGAAGAAAGTTTTAGGATTAACATATCCGACTAGTTTTTTTTTTTTTTTTTAATTTTTCTTTTAGGCTTTCCATAATTTTACAAAATTGTTATCTACTATATATATAGAACACAAACGGAAATTTCGTTCCGTTCCTTTATAACTCGAGTTCTGCTGAATGGAATTTGATGTAACCTGCACTGTTGGATAGACAATTTTTCAGGGAAGGTTTTAGTATATACCACATAGTTCTACGTATATTAGTTATAGAATTATGATGGAAAGTTCTGTTATTTTGGACGATAAGGTTACCATAGGTCATTTTTTTGGCGACCATTATCGTTGGCGAAAGAATTGAAACGGCTATATCAGAAAATAATGCAAACACATAGAAAAGTAAAATAAAAATTATGTTATTAATTTTATTTAAAATCCCCCCTCCCTGCAAAAAAAAAAAGAAAAAGAAAGAAAAAACACCGTTTTAATGAGGCATAATATTTAATTTAAACACCAAAGGAATGTTTGTAATGCTTAAAAATATTTGCAATGCATGAGATTGCAACTCAGATTAAGTCAATATTTGGCGATTCATCGTTTGCGTCAGGTTAACAAAGATGCATCTGATAATTTGATTTAATAAAATATGAGTAATTTTTTTCCTTTTTTTCTTTCTGTTAATTGTTTTTTATATAACTCCCCTATCATGTGTGTTACAGGAAGAACTAGCAGATACAATTGTAAAAATGGCCGCATTTATGAGTTAATATGTTATTTGTTTATTTACGGTTTTGATTTTACTTTTGTCGCCAAGCAATGTGATTTTAAGCCAAAAATGCATAAGCGTGACATCATTGAACGGTATTAGCAATAATAGTGTTTTTTTCGTGTATACAAGATACTTTTTGGAGTAAATTCTTATATTCAAATGCAAATTATATAAATAGCAATTATTGTTATGAATATGGGATCAAATATTTAAATTTTAGTGAATGTCAGCCACTCAAACACATATTGTAAAATAATTAAATTTTAGACATTTAAAAATTTACTACGGAAACATGCCGGTTTGTTTTCACCAAGCATATTATTTTTATAGCCTCGAACTCAGACCAGCGAATATTGTCTATTCTTTTATTTTTATTTTATTATTTTTTTAATATATCGCCAATTTTACTAATAGAAATATTCACTGTTTCAAAAGTTAGGAACTAAAGAATATTCTTAAGGAGATGTGTTCATTTATGTGTTATTACTATCACAAAAGGCTACATCCTCTTTAATAAAAAGGTATGTGTTGCTGAAAATTGTTAGACAAACTGCATTAGAAAGGTAAAAAATTGTATTTTTCTTGATATAAATTTGAAATCTAATGATTATGCCGTTTTTCAAATATTGAATTTCAAAAATTACCAAATTTTACAATGGAGTACTATAGCGAAATCTTCACTCATAAAAAGATAATGATAACGGTATTGTGTCCTGACGTATATATAATGACTATAGCACGAGTCACAAATTATAGTAGCCTTATTATTCTGGTAAAATATAAAAGTGAATTATGATGTCGCGAGTGCATGATTTTTATTTAATTCTCGACGAGTACCATATTTTTGTCCACCTCAATGAGGCATATCAACTTCATTATATTTGAAGTATTGTAAATTGTAACTTCATTCAAATCCAATTTGAATCCAACGGAAATGATTTTTACCCATAGACACCATAATTTAACAAAATTATTCATTTTTTTTATGCTGACCTATTCCATAATAAAGTATACAGAGAATTGGCCTAATTTGTCCTTAACAGCCCAAATTTGTCTGACACATTAAAAACGTAATACGCAATAGCGTTCGTATCGTTTTCAGAAATGCAGAAGGACATTCCAAGTAAAGATCCATAGGGTTTTAAAATACAAGTTCAAATTCAAAGTCAATATTTAACTTGATTAAAGGTGCGTGAAGAGAAATTGACCAGCGTAGCGGGCGTAGCTTGCTAGTTTAATTATGTAATATTAAATAATAAATTTTATTAACCTTCCTTTCATGTTTTCAGAACATAAATTTTCTCTGAGTATATGTACTTTCTAATTTTCCACATCCCCTGATAACATACATTTCCGCTGCCTTAATGACACATATTACAAAATCCTCAAAAGAAGAGACAATAATAATATTTTCCTTCCATTTTTCAATTTTGCGAATCTAATTCCGTTGTCATCTAAATTACACAATACTTGCGTGGTTGAAAAATGATCGTGTAACCATGTTCGGCAAGATCCTTAATTTTCACGGTGAACAGCAAAAGATATGTAGCATCCACTTTTTTGACGTGTTGCTATGGCAATCAGTTGTTAGGTCTTTCCAAACTCTTTGTACTGTTCCCAAGTTTTCACTCACATATTTATTTTCAGCGATATTTCTTTCCAAACTAGACGCTTAACGGTAAGTTTTCCAAGATATATATTTGTATTAATTATTATCAATATTATTATTTTACCATTTTGATCCTTAAAAGTAAAACTTTTATAGACTTTTTAGTATTTTTAAAAAGCAAGTTTTTTTCGGCATGTTTCAAAAAGTAAATATATGTTAAATTCAGGGGCGTAGTAAAGAGAGGGTCTCGTGGTCGGGCTCAAGCCTCTCCCCATTCATGTGAAAAAATATATTTTTTTTAAGTCACATGAGTTCTGCTGAAGTTTATTATCGTCTCCCTTCAATTAATTCTTAATAATACATCCCTGAAAGAACAACTCTGTACATAAATAATTCTATAATTATTGATTAATTTTCTAATGTATAGATCTACAGAACAGAACAGAAAGAAGCCTTGATGTCAGCTCTGCGAGTCAATTTTTTATTATTTTCTTCTATCTTTACAAGACGACAGTATTGAATTCATGAAAATTTTCGACTTCCGGTTTTCGACGGATTTATACGTTTTAGAAGGTTTATTTGTAAAATGTCTGTCTGTGAGTCTGTGGCTCCGTATGTATGTATGTGACAAAAATTTTGTGGGCGCTCTATCTCAAGAACTAATGCACGAAATTTAATAGAACTTTAGATTCAGTTAGTCCCTGATATAAATTCGTGCTGATTAGTTTTTGGTGAAAACCGCCCAACAGGTGGCGCTGCTATGCTGCAGTTTTCGCAATTTCCGCAATAGATCTGTCTCAAGAACTAATGCACTTATTTTCATAAAACGTCAGATTCAGTTTGACCTTAACATAAATAGACGCTGATTATGTTTTGGTGTAGATATCCCAACAGGTGGCGCTGCTATACCACGTTTTTCATTATTTTTACGATAGCTATATCTCAAGAACTGTTGCACGGAATTTCATCAAACCTCAGATTCTGTTATACCTTGACGTAAATAGATGCTGCTTGCGTTTTGGTGTAAATGACTCAACAGGTGGCGCTGCTATGCTACTTTTTTCATTATTATCACGATAACTATATCTCAAAAACTAATGCACGGATTTCCATCAAACTTCAGATTCAGTTAGACGTTGACATAAGTTGTTGTTGATTAGGTTTTGGTCTAAATATCCCAACGGGTAGCGCTTCTATGCTGCATTTTGCAGGATTTACACAATTTTAGCAACAGTCATATCTCAAGAACTAATGCACGGAATTTAATAAAACTTTAAATTCAGTTAGATATTGATGTAAATTGGTGCTGATTCTTTTTAATGTATGTGAAACCTGTGTGAGATAGAAGAAAATTTTGGGATTGACTCATCCGACTAGTTTTAGCTCATTTTATTTTTTAAATTCTGAACCCACAGTTTTATTTATTGCATATTAAAAGCAGTTTCAATACATTTAATTCTTACAAATTGTAACACAAAATAACATTACATGCAGAGATATTGCAGAAGAATTTATTTTCTGTGAAAACTTTTTACTATACTAGGAAATCTCTTCTGCCCTGAACCCTTTTCTTTCATTAAATTGATCGTAACTCTTTGTAAATCAATGTTTTAAATCATTTATTTAAAATAATTGAAATATCGATTTTGTGAAATCGCATCAATAGTTAGTTTAAATGGTTAATTATTTTCATTAATATTTAATAATTATTTATAATGCTAATTGTTTCGTTTATTTGAAAATTACTACTTAAGTTCCTCCCATAATTTATGAGTATGACTACGGCACTGATTAAATTTACCGAGTAAACTTTTTCCCTCAGATATCATAAAATTTTCAACTATTGAGAAATTAATGAAAATCCTATTAATATCTCAGCGCTTAAAGCTTAATTTGACTTTAAAAGTAAATTTCATTCATTTTAAGTCTATTCTAACCACCATTTGCATTACCACATGCACTGAAATTACTGAATCAGCAACAACATGGCGGTTATTGCCATGAGTTCTGTTGTATCAAGCATTTCAGTTGTTCATTTTGTTTCTCACGTTTTTCGTATTTATCATTGGAAAAAAAAAAAAAAAAAAACATATAAGAATTAATGGCTCTATGATCTTTTTAGGAATACTTACTAAATGTCTCGTGAAAAAAAACCCCTAGAAAATTGAAGATTTTTGCAATCTTGAAGATTTAATTGCGATTCTATTGTAAAAAGGATTTTTGTCTAAATATTTCTGGTAAGTGGATATTCAAAAGTATATTATTTATTTCCAAAGATTTCACATTCATCATATAAGAATATTTTTAAATTTCGGTGTATTCTTGTCCAGAGAAATTTACTTTTCCTGGAAATCTGCAAGTAGTATCGTTTTGTTATTCAAAACAAACGGAAATAGAAATAGTTACCTGCTTTTTATCTGAATAACGGTTACATAAAACTCAATTTTTAACTAGTCATTGAATAAAAGGTGATAATTATTTGTGACACAGCTTCAGACTATATTTAAAATTTTAATAAAATGAATATTTGGTAACGATTGTTTTTATTTCCGTAAAATATTTTTCATTAAATTCATACTTGGAAATTTCTTCATGGAAAATTTCCATGGAACGCCTATTAAGCAATTAAAATTTGAATATTTTTCATTTTTAGGTAACTGACTGCATTGTAAATTATAATCTTCCGTAATCCGGTTCTCACAAAAGGTTAGTGTCATACATGTGCGATGGTGGAACAATCTGATTTTAAATTAATGTATATATCCATAATGTATATATCCATGTCCATATTAATACGATAAATGAATTAATTATTAATATGATAAATCAAATTATTTATTAATTTGATAAGGAGATCTTGGTTACAAAAATGAAATTAAATTTGTGTGAAGTCACGTTCGATAAAATACGCCAATTGGCAGCAAACCCGATTAAGCAACATCAAAAAATTATAGTTTGAAACAAAAATATACCATTTACAATAATCGATATCCCTTTTCGGTACTTCTCTATTATCCCGTCTACCACTTTAGTTTAAAAAAAAAAAAAAAAAACACTTATTTCCAAACTGTAACGTCCAATAAACAAAAGGAAGAATGTTCCCATTCCGAATTTTATAAATGTTACAGATAGAAAAATTAATGAATTTAGAGATTAAAACGTCACTGAAGAATAGGGTGCCTGTATATGAGAGTAGCGACATACCGGATATAAAATTTGATTAGTTCAGACGATTTTGCAGAAAAGAATGCTAAGAGAAATTTAAGCAATTAAATGCAGAATTATTAAATTAAATCATAAACAAAAAGGGGATTTTTTTTTTTTTTTAGGTATTGCATTTATAAATAAAATATAATTTTTTTATTTCATAAATTTAATAAGATACATATAAAAAAATTAATATGAGCAGCTAATATAGATAGAAGAAAGTACAAATGTTAACGATCATTGCGAAGTTGAAATAGAAAATGCATGAAATTCGTTGATGTCGCAATTTTATTAAGTTTTGCTTGGCGTAACAGAGAATTTTTTGTTGCGATTGTCCCCTTCGCGTCATGTGTCTTGTACAGAATTTTTAGTCTTTTATCATCCGTATGTCCAAATAGAAATGTTTTCCCAATTTTATCGTTGAAATACTGTGATTAAAATAATTAAAAATCATTGCAGTATTCAAATCAATCAAATGATGATTAGAAGAAACTTAAAGTGAATGAAATAAGGCAATAATTATTAAATAAGGAACAAATTACTATACGAAATTACTGGTAGGACATTTCAAAGATTCTGAGAATCCAATAAGTCAGGTATTATACGCTATACACATCCGAGTACGGAACTTTGGCCGTAAATAGGGGAAAAAAAGTAAAATAGTTTTAGTCATTCAGTTTTTTGATTGTTCAGTTTTGTTGGATTCTTTTAAATGAGGATATTCTGCTGGAATAACCTGATAGTTTTTCTGATTTCTAATCAGTTATTTAAAGTATATACTGAAAATATACAAGCTGGTCCCCTCTTAACGTTATCCAATAGCAAAGTCGTAAATCATTAAGTTTGGCGATATGGTTCAAAATCGATTTACAGTCCCTGGTCAAATTATTAGACGCAGTTGTTTTTATTCAATATTTGGTCTAGTTTTGTTAAATATCTGCAAAGATACATGAGAAATTATCCTGAAACTTCAGGAGTGTAAACAACATGATAGATGTCATATATTTCCGAGAAGATTTTTTCTTTGACACCCCTTAAGGGGCCGTCAACAAATTGAAGAAAAAGTAATATATTTTGGATAACCCTGTAAAAACTAATATTGCTAAAGCATTCAAACTGTAGATTATGATTAAGTGGATTATTGTAATAATTTGGGTTCATTTTTATGAAGATAGCATGTATACTCGAAGAGAAATTCAGATTTTTATAAAAAACAGTCCCAAATTTTATCAAGTTTTTTGCTTATAATTTGCAGAGTTTTTAATATAAAAACAAGTTATTTTCAGAAAATATGACAAACAAAATTGTACATAACACCCTGCAATCAGAATTAAAAAATAATAAAAATTGTATGAAAAATGAGCAGGTTCACTAAATATTGTTTCACTGCGCATGCACGAATTCAATCAAAATATACTGTGCATAATATATTAGCTAAATATATAGACCAACTTTTATGGAAGTCTCAAAAACATAGCTTAAAAATTCTGATAGTAATCGTCGATAGAATAAGCTCGAAATTCGCTGTTTCCAAAAAGAAGCAAAAAGATGAGGGGTTGTATCAAATATAGAATAAGAGACACTTCATTCTTATTATGTCATCTTTCATAAGCTAGTATATTTGGATACAAACCCGCATCTTTTTGCTTCGATCATTAACAGAAACGCACATAATATCTCGGTTACAGGACTGCCTATGATCGATAATTGCTGGAAGTGCATTTTCCGCTGTAGTATGTATTTTTAAACTTGATCAAACTTTTGCGCATTACGCGGTGTGTATAAATTCTATAGTTCATATACAGAGCTGCACGAAAAAAATTTCCTCACATTACCAGATATGGACATCAATTGTTGAAAATGTTTTTTTTTCAGTTGTGTGTTTTTTAAATCAGTAATTTAGATAATATCCTTTTATTGCATGAAAAAATGGATTTCCTTAATAGTATTATATTTTGTTAGTGTTGGAAAATGTTTCATAATCCATGACTGATACATAATCTTTCATTCTTCTGTTTCTTTTCCTTTTTTATTTATTTATTTATTTATTTATTTATTTGTCGTGCTTATTGTTTATTCTAACGAAAATTATCCTATTTGCTTTCAGCTGTAAATTATTTTTATGTAGGAGATTGAGTATGAGCATAATAACATAAATAATATTTTATGATTAAAATGCTACAAATGTTGATAGAAAACTTGGCCCTTCTCACTCACCTAGACCTCCTATTGCTCGGGTACGCTCCTTCTGTTTTCCTCATCTTATATTGAATTCATATATTTAAATTACATTGAAACTAATTAGGCCGTATGTTTCACGTAAAGTGATCCCAGATTCAGGAGCATACTCGAGATCTAATATACAAGAAAGAAACATTTAAATAAAAGCAAACTGAAATTGATTAAATTGAATTTATTTTAAAAGATTAACATATTTAAATACATAAGTGTAAATCATTATGCATAGTTTAACGTACTTAACAGTAAACTCGACCGTATGTTTTAATAATATATTTACCACCGAGAATGCCTCATCGCGTAATTAATATCAGTTTAAAAAATTAAATATAATACAGAAATTTGCTCGGAATTAAAAGCCTGCTTACCCCTTATACATCTGGTAGACATCATCATCATCTAGGGGGTCCAAAATCCAATTCCTGATATTGGCGGTTGGCGGTTTCACACAACAAAAAAAAAACTTATAATTTTCACCTAACAATCACGGGTTACAAATACCCTGAGGACACTACTCCAAGATCATCTTTCTGAGAACTTTTTTTCTCTCTCACCAAAATTCCTTTTTTGCCCCTGGTCATCTCCTTTTTCTTACTTAACTATTTAGTAATTCTTACGCCCTTTTTTCTCCCCTAAATCTCGTCGTCCAATCCTTTTTTCTCATCCTGATCCCCATTTAAAGACAGCATTTTACTGGATTTTCCTATAAACATATTTCGCTTTACATTACCATAATTTTGGATACATTAAATACTTCCCCCTCTCTGGCCAAGATATCAGGTGTTAAAGCCATAACTTTGACGGTTTCTTTGATCTTATAGAAAAGCTTATTTCTAGAGGCATCACTATTTCATCCAGCTGCAAGTCTCTGAACGCCTTTCGTCTCTTTTATTCTCTATACCTTTTCTGGTCAATAGAACACAAAACTTACTGGACGTACTTATTCAATTTACGTGAAGTCGTGCATTCGAATTCCTTTTCTTTACAGAAAATACCCTACCTTTTAAAACCCTAAATGACCACCGTGCGCAGCAGTTGCATATCTCCCAGCGTCTTTTCATTCCTTTATTCTTATACCTTTCTTGGTCAATAGGATACACTCAGCCAGCTGTCGCCCCAAACACCTTGAGCGGAACTCGTTTGATCTTTAGTCAAATGGAACTACCATGCTATTCCTTATATTCTTGCGAGAAATAGTAAAATTTGTAACAAAAGAAATTCCTTTTTCCCATGAACCCGGGGGCAGCACAGAACTGCTAAACTTGCTGGGTATATCTCAGCAATATGCAAAAAACCCCGAAAAGAAAAAAAAAAGGAAAAAAAAAGAAAAATGAGATGAGTTACGCTGAACTGTGATGAGGCATTCCCACAATGTGATACAAAACAAAGTTAACACGATATTAATAGTATAACATGAAATTTCACACAACTTATACAAATAACATAAGATAACTATACTAATCAGGAAATAATGAGAAAATTAAAAAAAAATATATAAACAACAGGCCACAAGTGCCTACAATTAGAAATCAAAACTTCTAATAATATGTAAACTCAAAGAACATTGATAATAATGAAAGCATAAAATGAATAAATTTTCCTATCCAATTGCATATGTATATAAGGTTAGAAGATTCAAATAAAGAAGAATTATTTCCTGCTTAGCTAACAAGCATAATTTTGTTAGTAAAACTTCAGTCGTTTTAGCGTGCTCTGCAACAGCATGTTATGAGAGTAGCTAGGGTTGTTATGAGTAAGCATACAATAAATAAAGCCGAGCCAATCAGTTTCAAAAGGAAAATCGAAGAGTTCAAATCAGGTATATTCAACCAGTCCCACATATTGGATGCTGTTACAGAACTCACAGTTCGAGTATAATTAGTGTTAAGTTGTAACAATTCCACCGACGGCTCATCTAAACAGTATCTAAAGGAGTGGCATTGTATTAACGCAGCAGATTTCAGGCAAATTTTTTCGGCAGCACATTTTTCTTCAGCCTGGAATTTAACTGTGTGGGTTTTTGCATCTAACTGTAGATATACAGCTTTCGTATGGAGAGAAATTTGCTGTAATTGTACTGTCACAATACCAGGTTGGCAGGAACTGTGTGCCTTAAATGTAAGACGAGCCAAAATAGGACAATTATAGCACCCTGTCGTAGCAATGCTTTCGCCATTCAATTGTGGACATATAGTGGATGTCTGCAGTGCGATTTTATAATTTCGAAAATGCAGTTGAACACGCACGGCCGAAGACATTAATTGAGTGGATCGTAATTTTTCTTCTTCAATGTTAAAAAAATGAATATGCTTTTGTAGGGGTAAAGCGTATTCCTGGGATGCTCGAAGGCGTTCAATGCTGTCAGGTGCTGTAATACATCTTAGATTATCCTCAAAATAATCACACGTGGTGAGTTGTGGTGCAAAGATAAAATCTGTGGTGTAAGATGTATTCGCCTGTATAGCTCCTATCATATTGGGTTGAGGAATATTGCGTTCACAGGCAGGTGCTAAAAAGGCTTCCTCAGGTTTTCCAACTCGTTGGATTAGTTTTTCCGTCAAATGTAGCTGCGGTTGATCATAGGCGCCGAGTATGGAAATCTTAATTCCATTTGGCGTGTACGCTGAATCAGATATCAATAATCGCGAAATTGTGTTATTTTCAACCTGTGTTACAGAGATTTTATATTGGCATGTATGGCCTGTTAATTTTGAGACTTCGAAACTGTTCAACAGGTCCGGTTCATACCACACTCTATGAAAGTTACAACTCGGACGAGTTAAAATAAAGCAGCCGTTGCCACTGTCTCCACTGACACATGCAGAAAATCCTGGAAATTGTCGGCTTTCGGGAGTTTCTGCTTCGAAGTTTATGCCTCCCTTTCCTATAGATCGTTTACTGCAATGTGTACCACGACCACAGAATTTGTTGAAAATACACGATATCTGACTAATTTGTTTAGTGGTAACGGGGAATGTGAAGTACAACCGTTCTTTTGTGAAAGAGCACACAATGGCATCTAATTTAATTTTTAGGGTGAACAAATGGTTTTCATGTTCGTCCGAAAACCATAAACAATTTTCGGCTGAAATAGATTGCAATGTTATTTCAGCAGTGGTGAAGATTTGGCAATTCTTCGTTCCATCATTGAGGATCTCACATGACTTTAGGTCAGACTGTATAATTGTATTTACACTGCAGTCGGCTGAAATTGTCGTGAAAATGCAAGTGCACATGAGCAGAACAAGTGGTAAGGTATAAATGTTGGCCCGTTGAATTGCATTTCGTTCGAGGGCTGCATAACAATTATGTGTGATTTCTCGAAATGTAGATCCTATAAAAGCCCCCAATAAAAAATCATCGTTTTAAAATAGGTTATCGATTCGATATCATTTTCACTGACACAAGGTCTCCTATGGGATATAATGTTTTTCCTACACAATCTAAAATAGCATGTTAATCCAAGTTATTTGAAGAATGTTTCTTCGAAAACCTATCTATGAGCTCGAGAATTAATTATTGATTCAAAAATTTTACTCTATTATAAAAAAGAATAATCTTTTTAGTCTGGTTTAATCGGGCATTTGAATCATATATTATATTTCAGAAATTTTCTTCGTAATCACCTGTCATTAAATTCGCCAAGATGTATAATAGCTATCAAGAGAAATCGTCTCCTCACTATAGCTGGGGCGACTGGAAATCTTACAACAAGAACGTGGACACCATCACTAACAAGAACAATATCACTGGCAATAATGTGAGGCAAGAAGCTACGCAACTGAGGAATGCAGTCACGAATACTATGTCATGGAAACTTCGAGTGAGAATATCTATTTTCGTTTCATTCATTCCTACATATTTATTAACCTAATAAATAAAAAAATGTACTGTATTCTGTACACTGTAAAAAAAAATTCGGAAAAGTTTCCGGTAGGAATAGGATTTCCAGTTGTCCTTATAGGTAAGGAAACTTTTCCGAACCAACACGGGAAAAAAAAAACGAAAAAAAACGAAAGTTTTTTCTTTCCGTTAGGAAACTTTTCCTGTTTGATTCAGAAACTAATCTTTAGACACAGAATAAATTCCTGGGTCTTACGGAAATCTTTCCATTCACATAAAGAAACGTTTTGGTAGAACGGTAGAATAGACAGAAAGTATTCCGTTTTAAAAAGGAAAACTTTCCATTCACACTAAGAAATGTCTTGGTAGAACGGTAGAATAGACAGAAAGTATTCCGTTTTAAAAAGGAAAACTTTCCATTCACACTAAGAAATGTCTTGGTAGAACGGTAGAATAGACGGAAAGTATTCCGTTTTAAAAAGGAAACTTTTCCGAATCAGTCAGTAAACTAATCTTGAAAAAATAAAAAATTCCTGTGTAGAATAGAAACTTTTTCTTTGCTTTACGGAATTTTTTTTCATTATGATCGGAAAATTTTCTGCATTGTAAAGAAACTTTTATTTTAAAGAGTAAGAACATTAACAGATGAAAATATTGCTTTTGGACACTGTTTTGATTTCCTTTTATCTCAATTAAATATTATTAAGAACTTTTTTGAATACATACACACATTTTAAGTATTTGTTATCATAAAATGCATTACAGCAATATTTTCATCTGTTATTGGTCCTACTCTTTATAACAAAAGTTTCTTTACAATACAGAATCAGCTTGAAATTTTATTTATTTGTTACAAGTATACTGATACGTTTAGCTCATGGGTATTTACATTTTTTTTAAAATAAGTATTTTATACACCTAAAGCAGCTTAACCTCAATAACTCGGTATTTATCAGGGAAATGAGAAAACAAGTGGGTAAGTGAGATCGAAGATCGCTCAAAGGGTTTCGTTTAATATTCCTTTAATATCCTTTCTTTAATAAATTCAAATAAATTTCATTTAGCAACCAAAAAAAAAAAAATCATGTTTTTTATAAAATAAAAATTTACCGGTCTATTTTTCAAGTATTTCCGAATATGTAAACCAGCCCGATAACGGGCGAAGCCCGCTATTATATTCTGTCATAATAATATCTGTAGTGTGGACTAAATGCGATATTTAAAAAAAAAAATAATTTCAAAATTAAACATGTTGTACACCTTCAAAATGTTAAAATATGCGAATATTTCCATAATCGGGTTTTTATCGTGATTCAATACGTTCCTCCAACTCATACATTTACTATTCTCTATAACTCATCTGGATACTCGCTTTGTATTATTCTGAAACATTTGAAAAATCCTTTAAACTTCCGATATTACGTCAGATTTTCTTTTTAATTCTCTAATGAAGTGATATTAATCTGTTTTGTGTACATACACATACTCATACTCCTTGTATTATTGAGAAATTTTTCCGTTTTATTACCACTATGACGTCAATCAATTTTATTTCATAATAATCTTTTTTCCAATTGTGAAACTTTTTATTTCATTTTCATTTTTCACGTGAAAATCGTCTGATAGAAAATTAATTATTGTAATTTCATCGTGGATTTTTAATTTTTGGCATCTGCTATAACGAAAAATGTTTAAATTTAATAGGAAAAGGCTGTTAGAATTTTGGTTTTTTATCTCTATTTATTAAAATAATACGAATTTTTCACATTTTAATATTTTGAGCTCTTTATAGCTGATATTCAGATTTATACACAAAGTTTCAACTCTGTAAGTTACATAGTTTTTGAGAATGGCTCTATGACGGACAGACAACGCAGCGGGAGTAATAGGGTTTCGTGAGATGAACGAAACCCTAAAAAAAGGATTATTTAAAACGCACTTCAGCCACGCGACGACATTCGCAAGCTAATGTTAAACCGGCACTTTTCTATTATCCCGTCGACCACTTTCTATTAAAAAATAACTATCGCCAAACAATAGTATTTAACACCAAAAATGCATAATTGTTACGTCACATTCGTTACACGTTTACGATTTTCGGCTAATAACCGTACTCGAATGTCTCGTCTATGTATCCCGAATACGGATAATTGTCGGAAAGATACCCCACTGAAAATTTAAATAATATTAGATTGATTTTTCCCTTCATAAAAAGACTTTCGTCAATTTCTACAATATTTTTAGGCCCTTCGATTTTTCCGGAATATCTTTCTAGAAGACATACAAACTTCTTCAATAACTATTCTAGTCAATCACTGTACTCTTGCTTAAATCCAATTGGGTTTTTTTTTTTACCTATTTGATTGATGTTAATTCATCGGATGAGCCATCAATCAACTTTAATGCAATCACAAACGACCTTGGAACCTTCGAACCCCGTTCCTTCTTTAACAGATATTCACTTATCACAGTTTTTAACATTGCATCGCCATTGTTTATCCGTTTGCAGGCAAAGTCTCGTATCATGACCATTAATGCATACTTTTTTTTTATGGCAGAATTCCATAATCTTGTTTATTGCATCAATTTCTGTAAATGGAAGATTCCGGATCGTTATCTGTTATCTTTATATCCTTCTATATTAAAAAAAAATCCCTGACGGCTCGGCCTACAGGCACAGGTAGATTTCGAAGACGCAGACCGTGGGGCGCCTGTTTGTCGGGAATTGCGGAAGAAATGACCTTTTTGCAATGATGCTGCAGTTGGAACCGCCTACTTCGAAACCAAACTTGTTTGCAGGCAGAACCAGCAAGGATTTTTTTTTTTTTTTTTTTTTTTTTTTTTTTTTGCTATAAGAGTTGGTCCTATAAAAAACATGCGCCAATATAAAAGTTTTAGATAATACTAAGAGGATTTATAATAAATTTAAGCGGATTTGAAAGCTTGGGAATTGACGAAGTTATAAATTTTTTTCTTCAAAAACCTCCCCCCCCCCCCCCTTAAGGCAATTTTTAATTATATCAAAAATCTGTCATACATCAATTTTCGGCCCTTCTTCTAGAAGTAATAATAACTTCAAACGGATTCGATACGTATCATAATTAAGAAATTATGGTTTTTTTCTGTTTTCACAAAAAGTCCCCCCCCCATTCCCCCCCCCTGGTTCGATTTTGCCCATTAACGAACTTGACCGAGATTTTATGCCCCTTGATTTTATGTATCAGTTTCGAAAAGAAGTGGGAGTTGGAACCGCCTACATCGAAAAATAACTTGTTTGCAGGCGAAGCCGTCATGGATTCTTTTGTTTTTAATTTTTTTTTTGCTATAACGGTTGGTCCTATAAAAAACTTGTCAATATAAAAGTTTTAGATAATATTAAGAGGATTTATAATAAATTTAAGCGGATTTGAAATCTTGGGAATTGACGAAGTTCTGATTTTTTTTTCTTCTAAAACCCCCCTTCCCTCCCCCCTTAAGGCAATTTTTAATTATATCAAAAATCTGTCATACATAAGTTTTTGCCCCTGTCCCTAGAAGTAATAATAACTTTAAACGGATTCGATACGTATCATAATTAAGAAATTATGTTTTTTTTTCTGTTTTCACAAAAAGCCCCCCCATCCCCCTCCCCCTTGGTTCAATTTTGCCCATTAACAAACTTGACCGAGATTTTATGCCCCTTGATTTTATGTATCAGTTTCGAAAAGATGCGGGAGTTGGAACCGCCTACTTCGAAAAAGAACTTGTTTGCAGGCGGAGCCGGCAGGGATTTTTTTGTTTTTAATTTTTTTTTTTGCTATAACGGTTGATCCTATAAAAAACTTGTCAATATAAAAGTTTTAGATAATACTAAGAGGATTAATAATAAATTTACGCGGATTTGATATCTTGTGAATTGACGAAGCTATGATTTTTTTTCTTCTAAAACCCCCCTTTTTTCCCCCCCTTGGGGCCATTTTTAATTATATCAATAATCTGTCATACATAAATTTTCGGCCCTTTTCCTAGAAGTAATAATAACTTTAAACGGATTCGATACGTATAAAAATAAAGAAATTATGAGGGTTTTTCTGTTTTCACAAAAAGCCCCCCCCCCATTTCCCCCCCCCCCCTTGGTTCGATTTTGCCCATTAACGAACTTGACCGAGATTTTATTACCCTTGATTTTATGTATCAGTTTGGAAGAGATTTATGCAGAATTTTTCCAGTTATCGTGGTCAGAAAAAAGTGACAGATAGATAGATAGATAGATAGATAGAAATATAAAGTTTTGAACTGGGGGTGGTTTTGGGTTCTGGGAGTCATAATCGGCGTAGATCAGCAAAAATTTTTCAAAATTTCCAACTTAGGTGAGAATGTAATAGGTAGTATTTCTTACGAAATCTACCTAAAAGTAATCTGGAACTGAGCCAAAAACGAAATGAACCAATCAAATTCTGCGTAGATATTCCCGGTTATTCTCATCGCTTTTTTACTAAGGACTATTTTGACGAGGTATTACTTTTTTCCTAGCCATCCTACGGATTCGAAAATCATACCACCAGACGCGAAATATAACAAGCTTTCAGAAATTAAAAAAATTATCACGGTCGGACAATAAAAACTCAAAAAATCCTTAAAAATCGAGTAAAAATCTGTTATTGAAAAAGTCATTTTTTTTTTATATTGTTACCGATTTCTAAATAAGCGCAAAGGATTATGTTTTATCTCAAATAAAAAATGTATTTGCCCGAGACTATTAAAAACAATAATGAATGTTTAAAATAATAAGTAAATGATCACGTGTTGAAAGCAGGAAATAAAAAAATTACGTCATAAAAATTGTGTTTACACATGAATATTAAAAATACAAAAGATGAATTAAATGAAAAATCATTATAACCAGTTAAATGAAAAAGCATTATAACCTGATTACAGAAGAAAGTCGCCGTTCGTGATATCATCATCATCCTCTTTTTAAAACAGGATACATTATCAGGTTTTAAGAGACTGTGAAATCAGAACGGGGGTTGGTGAGCGTAGCGAGCAGGGGGCAGAGCCCCCTAAAATAAAAATAATACCAGTTAACTTATACCTTATGTTAGAAATATTAAACTGGCTTATCCACAAAATAAATAAAAATGGAATTCGTACAATAGCGCTGCATTTTAAATCAAACGTGACGTCACGCTTTTGTATTATTGGCGTTAAATTCCATTGTTTGGCGGTAGTTTTTTTTTTTTTTTTTTTTTTTTTTTTTTAAATAGAAAGTGGCCGATGGGAAGAAACCAAATGGAAGCATCGTTGCAAATTTCTCGTTTGCTTTTCAATATTTTTAAGTTATTATTTTCTGCATAGGATATCTGAGGTCGATGTCTAACGTTGTGCATGTGTACGTTTTCGATTTTGTTTGCAGTTTCATTCTGAGGCCAGAGAGAATTTCGGAAAAAATTTGGTTGGTTGGTTCTAAAATTGAAAGTGTCTTCAGCAGATAAAACCGAAAAACTGAAAAGGTGCAATATTAGATATTGGTATCAAATATAATATGTAAAAGAATCTTTATATTCAAAAAAATGTAGTTAACGCTGCTGATATTTTTGTGCTGAGTTTTTTGTATAAACTTAATTTGGTGAAGAAGAAAGAGTATATAGTTCGGGTTAATAAAAATTCTTAAATGCCACTTGCAGAATTTTTCGAAATGGATTTATTGAATTTTTACAGAAGATTGCACAGGCTCTTCTGCAAGCTTCTGATAGCCGTCTCTTGTCGACTAGAAAATTTCGACTTCTTGTAAAGAATTTTAAAGAGATGTCTTTATTTTCTCAAGTCCAGAACTGTGATGGTGGAAAAATGACTACAAATATAATATGATCTCTATAAGTAGTAAATTACCATGCTGAATGGTCCGTTGAATTGATTCATGTATACAGTGCATTAATAACTCATGATGACAACTCCCTCCATAAGTTGTTGACGATCACAACACAAAATGTACCCTGATATAGCAGAAAAAGACTCTGCCTCAACCTTTACACAAACGCAATAAAATTTTAAGAAAAAAAACAAATTACAATAACCATTGGGAAAATGTTCCGAAAGCTTAAAAAAAAATTATCGTACTTTCGTGTTATAACGGCCCTCACAATTATGATTATGCCAAGGTTGCAGTTATGATTTCGCCAAGATTATCGCAAAGCTTATATATGCATCCTATATACGCATATATATGTTCCAAACACTTCGATATGTGCCATATATGTCATTATACACATATTATTTACGTCTTATGTCATATATACATCATATACACATGTCATATATATACATCATATATGACTATAACTTGGTAACATACGTCAAGAAATGTTATATATATCATATATTGTTATAATGTCATACGTGCTTTATAATTTGGCGTAAATCTTGGTCGCTTGGCGATGCATCATTGGGGGCCACTATAACACGAAAGTATCAAATTTACAATATATTAATGAAAACAGAAACAAAAATATTTTATCAGGTCCTTCCTACAATAACTTTAACTCTTGCTTAGATTGATGTCTGAGCTAAAGGTATTTTGAGGAAATTAAAGTTGAAGACCACGTTTTTTTGCTTTAAAAGACGATTTCTCATCAGACTTCAATTTTTTTAATTCGGCTTTTTTTTCATATCAGATAGTTGCATCTATTCTTTTTGTAGCTTTAACATTTTTGTAACGATTTTATGTATTTCTATTGTCTATTCAAAGAAAAATTCTTCCACAGTTACAGAATTTCGTTAAAAATTCTTCTAAAGTTACAGAATTTCGTTAAAAACGGTTAAAAAATACAAATTGTGAACATCAAGAGGTCCATTCTCGACCGAAAACAACCACCATTTTCCCAATCGTTAATAAATTAAAAAGCTGATAATATGTACAATAAATTAAATGAATTGTTTAAAATTAATGAATTAAATACATTGTAAATTCATATATTAAGGTACAGCTAATATTCTTATACTGATTTTTATAAACTTTGAGTCAATTGATCTCTCCTTAAATATTAAAATTTATTGCTCAAACTGTTTATATAATGTTTTCAAAAGAAAAAAAGTAGCAGTGCGAAACTTGCAAAACATAAAAATTAAATTAATGTCATTGTAGCTCCATCCTGCTCCATACCTATCAAGCTTCCAGAGGTTTTTTTTCCACGTTAAATAAACATAAAATGAAGTAAAAAAATAATTTAATACAATGTCTCTTGTTTCTATGTGGTTATTTATTAACTTTTTTTATTTAATACAATTTCTGATTTTATTCGAATTGGGAAAAAACGGCAGATTAGCAGGTAAAGGGTGTATGATTGTGAAGAACGTAGTTAATGAAAAAAAAAATGTTTGAACAGAAAGCATCATCAGAAAACAATACGCATTAAGCCCTAAGAAAAGAAAACTGTTATTACTGCATTTAAAAAATCTAAATAAATGTACATTTTGAAGAAAAAAAATCGCAAAAGAATATTTCTTAGCATTTGTTATTTGAGTAATACACTTTTTATAAATTTCCTTCAATATTCCCTATATTTTATCAAGAACTAATGCATTTAATACTACATACAATATACAGGGTGTCCGAGACGAAACGCCCTAATTTGAACAGTCTCTAATGCAACATGCAATCGTCGCATTAAGAAGATTGAAACAACAATGGATACCCATACACTGCAAAAAATAATTGTTGATTTTACAGTATAAAACTGGCACCCCAGCTGCCAGTGTTATACCGTAAAATTAACAGTATTAAACAGTAAAACAAGTAATATAAAAACTTTTTTTTTAAGTCAATTCCTACTTAGGTCAAATAGAAATTTTTTTCCAGTGATCTACACGCTTCACCACTGACGGTATTTATTCCTAAATTTATATCCTGCTAAATATCTTACATAATAGAAATTTTTGAAATGTATTAAAAATTAAATAAAAAATAAATAGCTAAAATACCAAAAATTAATAGCTCGAAAAGTATTTCTCACAAAATTGTTAGACAAACTGCGTTAGAAAGGTAAAAAAATTGTATTTTTCTTGATATAAATTTCAAATCTAATGATTATGCCGTTTTTCAAATATTGAATTTCAAAAATTACCAAACTTCACAATAAAGTGCCATAGCGATGTTACAGTTAGCGATAATACAGTTTTTTCAAATATTAATTAATTAATTAAATTTTATTATTTAATTTTAGTTTTATACTTCATTTCTGTTCAAAAGTATATAGACTCACTCCACATTTATAGTCTCCTTCGCCCGTGAGCCGCCTCATCTTCGTCCGTGAACAGCCCCATTATCTTTTTACGTGTGAAGGTGAGACTATAAATATGGAGTGTCTATACTTTTAAACAGAAATTAAATATAAAATTAAAATTAATTAATTAAATTTAATTAATGAATTAATATTTGAAAAAACTGTATTGACATCAATTGTCATCCAGTACAAGTTTTAAAAAATTTATTTGAACTCGAATGTATGAATAGAAAATATTTTATTAACGATTGAAAATTCCAACAAGATATATATAGAGAGAGTGTGAGCTAATAGTAGGAATTTAATAAGCAGTAATACGCTACCGCGCATGCGCGGTGATTTTTATACTGTAAAATCAACAATTATTTTTTGCAGTGTGCATACCACCACACGGTTTGTGCTTTTCAGATTTCGTTGTCCTTTTTCAATTTTCAGTTTTTCCGATTTTCAGCACCTGGAGTAAAAACCATTGGTATTACATAATATAAAAATTTCCACATCTAAGCAACCTTCTACCACCTAACAAAATTTGTATTGGTTGTTTATTATCTTCAGTATAAGTGTTTAAAATTAGGACGTTTCGTCGCGGACACCCTGTATAATAATGCATGTATGAAAAATTGATGCAATATGATCTCTCAAATAACTTTTTTTTCTTCATCCCTTAGGAGTCGTAAAAATGAGACGTTACTGTATACTTATTACCCTAATAAACGAAATGCACAACATAGTACAACCTCGATAATTCGGTACCACGAGGGTATTATAAAAGATGTTCACTTAAGGGTACCTCTTTAAAATATTGTTTATTTGGAGAAGATTGGGGAGAAAATAACTGAAATGAGCAAAGTATAAATAATCTAAACAAAGAATCTAAGCAAAAAAGAACTTTTGCTCAATTTGCTATCACAGTTTTAAAGAACGAAAAATGATCATTACAGAGAGGAAAAGGTAGCTTCCCTATTTCTTGATTTTAAAAATTGGGCTAATTTTACTTGAAAAAACGGGAGCTAAAATACGTAGAACCCGATTATAGAAGATTCCCAGTTTTCATCAATACTGAATTTAAAAAAATTAGTCAACTATTGCCAAGTTGGCATCATTTGTGGCGACTTAATATTCCTGGCAAAGTTGACTAGAATTCGCTAAGTATCGCCAAACTTGGCAAAAATTTGACGCTTGCGGACATCGTTGAGTATGTATACGTGTACGCGCGCATGCGTGTATATATATATATTTCGTTACATGAAGCAAATATTTTCTGAATACCAATATATTTTCTCTTTTAAATACGATGTCATTTTATGATATATGTAGTTTTAAGCATATGAGAGTTGTAACAATATTTGCAATAATAAAATTAAATTCGCGAGAAATCATGTTCGCTAAAACATAAATTAGCAGTAAATTACGATTACTGAAGAATCCCTTTTTAGGGTTTCGTTCATTTCACGAAACTTTATTACTCCCGCTTCGTTGTCTGTCCGTCACAGAGCCGGTTCTCAGAAACTATAGAACTTGCAGGCATGAAAATTTGTATACTTATAGCTGAATATCGACTATGAAGCTCAAAATCATAAAATTTGAAAAAATCGTATTAATTTAATATATAGAGATAAAAAAAAATCTAACAGCTTTTTCATATTAAATTTAAACATTTTTCGTTATAGCAGTTGCCAACAATTAAAAATCCACAATAAAATTCTTTCTACAGTAATTAATTTTCTATTGAAAGATTTCCATGTGAAAAATGAAAATTAAATAAAAAGTTTCACCAATTGAAAAACAGATTAATATGACGTCATACTGTTAATAAAACGAAAATTTTCAAACATTTCTCAATAATACAAGGAGTATGAGTATGTGTAAATACAGAAAGCAGCTTAATATGACGTCATTAGAGAAATAAAAAGAAAATTAATCTGACGTCATATTGGAAGTTTAACGGATTTTTCCAAATGTTTGAGAATAATACAAAGAGAGTATCAATATGAGTAATAGAGAATAGTAAATATATGAGTTTGAGGAACGCATTTAATCATGATATTTTAACATATATTTAACATATATTTTAACATTAACATATATTTTATATAAATATAACATATTATTATATAAATATAACATATATTTTAACATTGACATATATTTTAACATATAACAGATATTTTGCATATTTAAACATTTTGAAGGTCATATATAGCATAACTAATTCCTGTCCATAATGACCACAAATCCACAGCATGTTTAATTTTGAAATTGATTTTTTTTTAATATCGCATTTAGTCCACATGACAGATATTATTATGACAGAGTATATCCGCCTTGCCATCGGGCCGGTTCAGATATTCGAAAAAAACGAGAAAAATAGACCGATAACTTTTTACTTTATAAAAAACATGACTTTTTTTTTTAAATAAAATTTATTTGGATTTATTAAACAAAGGATAAAATGTTTTAAAAGGAATATTAAACGAATCTCTTTGTGCGATCTTCGATCACACTTACCCGCTTGTTTTTAATCCTCTGTCTTGTTTCAAAATACCAACCTCCCTAATACTTCAAACTGCTATATCTCAGCTAACTTTTACTATAAAGGTGAAACAGAAATGTTCTAAAATCCTTGTATCAAGGCCTAACTCTTAACTGAAAAACATCTTTGAATTTCTAATTTTTTCTACATATTTTATAAATTTTGAAACCTTTAAGTAGACCGGTCATTTTGAAACAAGATGGTGGATCAAGTTAGCCAATGAACTTGACCAAGATCTTGCTGAGTCCCTTATATTTGTGCTGCCACACCCAAATCGCTTTATAAATGCGTGTGCTATCGCATGGCAAAATCAGGTATAGATATAGATAGATTTAATATATAGATATAGATATAAACAAAGCATTTAAACTGAGGACGGTTTGGGGGCCGGCGGGGGTGGGGGGAGGGGTCATTATGTCAGAAAATAAACTGATTTTTCCAGAAGTGACGACTGCAATAGATAGCTTCTTACTTTTAGGTAACTTTCATTGCAAAAAGCTACCTATTGCAGTCGTTCGGAGAAAAGCAATTCCATAAAATTTTGGTTTTCACCGATCATAACCCCCAGACCTTCAAACCACTCTCCGTTCAAATGTTGATTTATATATATATTATATATATATATATATATATATATATATATATCTGACGTATGTTATGCTGAAACTCTCTTATTTATGAACTAATTCGGATGTGGCTGAGTATGTGTATAGGACATACCAAGGTCTCGACCAAGTTCGTTGGCCAGCTTCATCCGCCATCTTGTTTCAAAACGGCGGTTAAATTAAAAAAATACATATATTTAATTCAAAAAGATGTATAAAAAAAATTATAAATTGAAAAGGTTGTTTCCGTTAAGTTTTAGATCGTGATACAAGGATTGCGGAACATTTTTTTTATTTTGGCTTTATCTTAAAAAATAGCTGAGATATCGCAGTTTGAAAATCTAGGGTGGCTGATATTTTGAAACAATCTGATTTTTGTTATACTGTACTCTCATGCTGAAATTCGCATTCAAATTCAGTATTAACGAAAACCGTGATTGAATCTTCTATAATCGGGTTTTAAGCATTTTAGCTTCGGGTTTTTGAGTAAAATGAGTTGAATTTTTAAAAACATGACTGTGACAGCTACTTTTTCCTCCCGGTACAGGCCGGAAGGACTTTTTGTAATTAAAACTACCTAAAATGGAGAAAAAAATCGCGAACTTTTAATCCAACAAAGAACTTTTAAATACCCTGTATAATCTATCTAAAATAATTAATAGGACTGTTTTAACACTAATTTTTTATTCAAATACCGTCTATAAATGTAGTAATACATATACAGAGTGATTTAAAAAAGATTGGACGAAATCTGAAGGGAGGTAGAGTACACAAAAACTATTTTCATATAAGAAACCAGGGTTATAATCCCCCTCTACACTCAAAATACAGAATGTCTTACTCCAAAGTGAACATAACTATCGTCCATAACGTTAACTATAGTAATGAAGAAAGTTTAACGAAATTTGAAAAACACTCACCTTGCTAGTTGTGCGTGAAATGCAATTAATATTGTGAAAATTGATGGAAATGTACACCATTTCGATATTTGAAGCCGCGTGGATTGTCATTTATGTTCGGAACTCGGAGACGTCTCATTCAGCGCTATTTGGATGTGGATGGTGGTCACTTCCGCACATCCTTACATTTCACAAAACAGTAAGGTCAGTCTATTTCAAAAATCGTTAAAATGTCATGATTATTGTTGGGAACAGAAATTCGAATTCGGACTCGTATGAAGCACCCTGTATGTTTGATTGACTCAATGGATTGTGCCCCTAGTTTCCTGTACAGAAATTCGAATTCGGACTCGTATGAGGCACCCTGTATTTTTGATTGACTAAATGGATTGTGCCCCTAGTTTTCTGTACAAAAATTGTTTGTAATTGCTGTAGTGTGCACTATCATCTCTTAAAGTTTGCCCAATCATTTCTAAATCACCCTGCATATTACAAACACAACTCTATTCTTATTGCAACTGATTGCAACTGCAATATTGTCATTATTACGTTTGATAAACCCATAATACATTTTGTATCTATAAGTGAAGTCTTAGTTTTAAATGAATTTAATTTTATGGATTTTTCGTTTATGCTTCGATATTTAGGATACCAATCAGAAATTGGGAGATAGAATCAATGACGTAGAACAGTGGTTTCGAAATTTAGACCGAACGCTGCGTGAGGTGCAAGAGGCCGTCGATCGATTATCGGAAGCAAAAGTTGAAACGGAAAGAACTATTAGTGAAAATTTACCACTGCTAGAAGCTGCTAAAGAATGCTTAAACCTGAGGGATAGACGTCGACAAATAGATCTGGTGGAAGATGATGTTTATTATGAAGTCAAAAAAGTAAGTATGTTTTGATAGTTTTTTTTGTTGTTGTTGTTTTCATTAATATAGACAAACAGGATTGACAACCACCCCATTTTCAACCGGACAATCCAGTTAGAGTGTGGTAGGAAAGCTCAATTTCCTCATATGCGACCGAATGCAAAATATCCGGTTAAATTATGACATGCGAGAGGAATGCTTATTACATTTTAGATATACTTTGTCTAATCACACATTTATATCGCGTATTTTAATAATGACTTGCAGAACAACAACCATTAAATTTTATTATTTTCGTAAAACAAAGTAAAGAGTAATGTCATTTTGGAAAAAAGTATTTAACAGTATTAAAAAAATATTTATTTAAAACGAACGAAAGAAATATTTAACACATTTCTTTACATAATAACAGACTTTCTTAAATGCAGTAAAAGTGGCATCTGTTTTAGCTGCGTTTGTAATTATATAAATACGTAGCACCTATAGTTGTCGTCTGATCCGTCCGTCCGTCTGTCCGCATATAACAGCGCAAAAACTACCCAACCAAACGGTTTGAAATTTAAGATATATTATCTTTGCAGAATTTTGTCGAGACATTTCAAATTTTATGAAAATCGAATCAAAACTTTAGACGATATTAATAAAAATATTTATTAATAAATTTGAATTTTTTAAAAAAAATCGGTTCTTATTTTGTTATAGGAGCTTCCGAGGTTTAATCGTCAAACGACCGAGATATGACAGAAATTAATCTGCAGACGATATAATTCATTTCACAGAATTAAAAATCATCAAGATCTGAATATTTATATAACTAGCTATAGTACGAACGCACCTCATTTGTCACGTTTGACGTACAATTTCCAACTTGTTGTATTTTCTTGTGTTTATTATTGCAAAGGAATCTATATAATTTCGTAAAGAACAAAGTTATTTCAAAATTGAAAAAAAAAAAAAAAAAAAAAAAAAAAAAAAACTACTGGACCGAATTGCAGGTTTTATTGCTTAACAGAGGCTCCCCACCCCCGGTGTCAAGAAACGTATAAATTCCAACTTCTGACCCCTGCAATTTTTTCTGGAGTTAATTTTCAATGCATACGATAAATCCCAATTATGGAATTGATAAATGTTTCATCCGTTATTCATCTAAAAAGCATAATAATTTCTGATACAATCGTCAAAAAATTGTATGAATAAAAATGCGATTTTTTGTTAACTTATTTTGGGCGAGCTTTGAGTGACGTATTAGAAAAGTGTGTTTTACTTTAACTGATGATGGCATCAGGAATTAAAATTATTTGGAAATAATTATTTGAAAATCTTAAAGCTCTCCATTATTGCTGCTAAATTACAATTTATTTAACTTGCAATGTTTATATGTATGTATTTCCGGTTCAAATTTTATGTTCGAATTTTAACTCGTTCTGATTATCCGATCGAGCTGAAATTTTCCATACACGTGAAATTTCGATGACAATGTAATATTATTGTAACAAGGGGATACAAATTGAGCTTCAGAACATAGGTGAAAACCATTTTTGTTTTATTGAAAACTCTTATAGATATTTTACATTGAATATACACACAAAGAAAAAATGAGATACATTAATCCCTATGGGCAGCAATTTACTTTACAATTTAGAAAAATTTATATAGGTTATTGAAGTACACCACAGCCTTTTCCAACTTGTTACGATAATGAAAATTGACGCAGTAAAAAAAAAAAAAAAATTATTTCCTGTTGCCATATTTTAAAAAGAAACCGAGCAAAAATTTAAAATGTTTAAGCAGTCCATTAATTTTTGAATACGTAATGTATGGTTTTTAACCTGAAATGCGACGTCACATAAAAAAATTGAATTTTCATTTATAAAACATGAATGTTAAAATCGGCGTATTTTTACTTTTCAATACACTAATAAAAGCAATGTTTAAAAAAAACTCATTTTACTATTTTCAACTGTTCTTCGTGTGCAAGTAATTGCTTCTATACTTCATGTTTTCTGTGAATACAGTCTAACTCGCTGCTTGTACATTTTTTACTGAATTTACTCTTCTGGAATCATAGAAACTCGACAGAGTTTCTCGCCAAGCATAAGAAACAGCAATGCATTGAACCGTAAATAAAAGGAATTTCCGCCAATGGATGCCAAACGATTTTACAATTTTTTTTTTTTTTAACTCTGTCTAGTTTATATTTTGCGGACGGGACAAAACGGGTTTTTGACACATCTATATCTCGCGTTCTATTTATGATAGAAACAAAATTCTTGATTCTATGGAATGGGGCGTGCCCAGTGACTCAGAATTCAAAAGTAAAGCAAAATCCGACGAATAGGTTTTCAGTAAATGCGATTTTAAAAGTGCTGTTTTTTGCCCTTTTTAAATCTTGTTCCGGCCAAAAACTGTTGACAGGGCTACAGCAATGTGTAATTATCGGATTTTTACGCAGTTTACGTTATTTGAATCGTTTTTATGAGTAGTTCAAACCTTTGTAAGTTTCATGTAAAAATATTAATTAGTTTTTGATTTATATCAGTTTAAAGTTACTGATTCCTATACTTAACATAGAGCAAAAAACTGTTGACAGGGCTACAGCAATGTGTAATTATCGGATTCTTACGCAGTTTACGTTATTTGAATCGTTTTTATGAGTAGTTCAAACCTTTGTAAGTTTCATGTAAAAATATTAATTAATTTTTAATTTATATCAGTTTAAAGTTATTGATTCCTATACTTAACATAGAGCAAAAAACTGTTGACAGGGCTACAGCAATGTGTAACTATCGGATTTTTACGCGGTTTACGTTATTTGAATTGTTTTTATGAGTAGTTCAAACCTTTGTAAGTTTCATGTAAAAATATTAATTAGTTTTTGATTTATATCAGATTAAAGTTATTGATTCCTATACTTAACATAGAGCAAAAAAATAATAAATGACCCATCTCTTTTAGGAATGGTCGTATACACAGGATATTAAGATATGTTATTACATTCGACCCAAGTAAGCTTCCTATTATAAAAAATCGTAACATTTAAGGTTCGTTTACAGGGTCTCACAAAAGATCTTTTGATATAGGGCTAAAGAGTTGTGTAATTATCCGATTTTTACGCAGTTTGCAGAATTTGAAAAATGTTTTTAGGAGTAGTTCAAATGTTTAATATTTCGTGTAAAAATATTAATTAACTTTTTATGTATATCACTTTAAAGTTATTTATTCCTATACTTAAGATGAAGCAAAGAAATATTAAATGGTCTAACTCTTTTCAAAAAGAACGTATGCGCATGGTGTTAAAATATGTTACTACGAACGACCTAAGTTAGTTTCCTATATTGTAAAACAGATTTGTAGAATTTACTGTTCGTTTATAGGGTAACTCAAAAGATTTTTTAATTTGACTAAAAAGTTGTGTAATTAGTGAATTTTTACGTTGAAGTACATGATTTCTGTACTTAACACAGAGGAAAAACAATAGTAAATAGCATAACTTTTTTCAAAGTGGCTATATACACAAGATATTCAAATATGTTACTACATCCGATTCATTTAAACTCTTTATTGTAAAGCGGCATTGAAGCATATACGTTTCGTTTACAGAGTCTCTTAGAAGATATTGATTACATTACAACCGATGTATATTTACTGAGTGAGATGTATTTTAATGATTTTACACTGTTTCAATCTCTGTATGGCTTTATTATCTTGCTTTAAAATTTAATATGAGTTCATTTTGTCCGTCTGAAATCTCGTCGATGTTAAGCTCTAAATCTATTAAAATATAGTATTTTCATCGATTAAAAAAACTGTGTTTATTTATAAATATATAATTCTAGCGTATCAGGAATTGATTGAAATAGCGATTACAAAATTCCAACTTTACATTCATACGCTAAGTAATAGAATGTAAAAATGTTGCTACCCCAAGATTTAAATATTTCCCGTTCATATATTTGCGTTTAAATATTTGCCGTTCATCGAATCTCCAGCTATGACGAACTTAAAATGCTCTAAAAACGGGCCTAGAGCACAATGAATAGGAAATAACTTCTTATATTCTCCATAAAAATTTAAAATGCTAAATTTCGTATACAATAGGTGATCGGTAACGAAGTGTTCGGTTAAAGAACAAATCGGTTAACGAACACTTTTGCGTAAGATTTTTCTGTTCGGAGAACGAACACATGTTCGGTTAACGAACACTTTCGAGAGATTTTTATGTTCGGAGAACGAACACCTCACGAAACAAAGTCATGATGAAGCAATGCCGTTTTTCATATTTGCCGAGCTATACTTATTGCCTCTATTGTCAACTTGGAGAACTTTTAATAGTTGCATACATATGTCCTAATTAATTCATGGACTGCCGGGGGGGGGGGGGTGACTTATATTTTAGGATCACCGAATTGGAATGAACAGACTATATGAACAGAAATCACTTTAATAGTTTTTATACTTTTGCAAACGTTGCGAATTTTATATTTTTCAAATTCTCGAAACGTTGAGTTAAAAAACTTAAACAAATAAAAAACTTCTTAGGTGCTCAGTTAATTTCAAAATTAATATCATAGAAACTCCACAGAGTTTCTCGCCAAGCATAAGAAACAGCAATGCATTGAACCGTAAATGAAAGGAATTTCCGCCAATGGATGCCAAACGATTTTACAATTTTTTTTTTTTTAAACTCTGTCTAGTTTATATTTTGCGGACGGGACAAAACGGGTTTTTGACACATCTATATCTCGCGTTCTATTTATGATAGAAACAAAATTTTTGATTCTATGGAATGGGGCGTGCCACGGGACTAAGAATTCAAAAGTAAAGCAAAATCCGACGAATAGGTTTTCAGTAAATGCTATTTTAAAAGTGCTGTTTTTGCACTTTTTAAATCTTGTTCAGACCAAAAACTGTTGACAGGGCTACAGCAATGTGTAATTATAGGATTTTTACGCGGTTTACGTTATTTGAATCGTTTTTATGAGTAGTTCGGACCTTTGTAAGTTTCATGTAAAAATATTTATTAGTTTTTGATTTATATCAGTTTAAAGTTATTGATTCCTATACTTAACATAGAGCAAAAAAATAATAAATGACCCAACTCTTTTAGGAATGGTTGTATACACATGATATTAAGATATGTTATTACACTCGACCCAAGTAAGCTTCCTATTATAAAAAATCGTAACATTTAAGGTTCGTTTACAGGGTCTCACAAAAGATCTTTTGATATAGGGCTAAAGAGTTGTGTAATTATCCGATTTTTACGCGGTTTGCCGCATTTGAATTGTTTTTATAAGTAGTTCAAATGTTTTATATTTCGTGTAAAAATATTAATTAGTTTTTTATGTATACCACTTTAAGATGATTTATTCCTATACTTAAGATGAAGCAAACAAAATATTAGAAGGTCTAACTGTTTTCAAAAAGAACGTATGCGCACGATGTTAAAATATGTTACTACGAACTACCTAAGTTAGTTTCCTATTGTAAAACAGAATTGTAGAATTTACTGCTCGTTTACAGGGTAACTCAAAAGATTTTTTAATAAGACTAAAAAGTTGTGTAATTAGCAAATTTTTACGTTGAAGTACATGATTCCTGTACTTAACATAGAGGAAAAACACTATTGCATAACTTTTATCAAATTGGCTATATACATAAGATATTCAAATATGTTACTACATCCTCTCTATTGTAAAGCGGCATTGAAGCATATACGTTTCGTTTACAGAGTCTCTTAGATCTTGATTACACTACAACTGATGTATATTTACTGAGTGAGATGTATTTTAATGATTTTACACTGTTTCAATCTCTGTAAGGTTTTATTATCTTGCTTTAAAATTTAGTATAAGTTCATTTTTTCCGTTTGAAATCTCGTCGATGTTTTAAGCTCTAAATCTTTTAAAATATAGTATTTTCATCGATTAAAAAAACTGTGTTTATTTATAAATATATAATTCTAGCGTATCAGGAATTGATTGAAATAGCGATTACAAAATTCCAACTTTACGTTCATGCGCTGAGTAATAGAATGTAAAAATGTTGATACCCCAAGATTACAAGTTTTGCGTTTAAATATTTGCCGTTCATCGAATCTCCGGCTATGACGAACTTAAAATGCTAAATTTTGTATACAATAGGTGATCAGTAACGAACTGTTCAGTTTACGAACAAATCGGTTAACGAACACTTTCGCGTGATATTTTTATGTTCGGAGAACGAGCACCTCACGGAACAAAGCCATGATGAAGCAATTTCGTATTTCATGTTTCATATTTGCCGAGCTATACTTATTGCCTCTATTGTCAACTTTGAGAACATTTTAACAGTTCATACATATGTCCTAATTAATTCATGGACTGCCGGAGATTGGGGACCTATATTTTAGGATCTCCGAATTGGAATGAACAGACTATATGAACAGAAATCACTTTAATAGTTTTTATACTTTTGCAAACGTTGCAAATTTTATATATTTCAAATTCTCGAAACGTTGAGTTAAAAAACTTAAACAAATAAAAAACTTCTAATGTGCTCAGTAATTTTCAAAAATGATATATTTAATATGTTAGTATAAAAATCCCTTTAAATTTATATACTAATAGAAATAGGTTCGTAGGAAGAAAAAAAATGTTGATTATTCTCGGTAAAGTATGCTCCATAAACTTATCGTTGTAGTTGACCGAAAAAAAGTGCTTCTTATTTTTCCACATTTTTCTAAAACTGTAGTATTTTAATTAGTTTGTAAACTACTGTAAAATTGTCTATTTTTTTTGTTTTTGAATGTATATAAACGGAAGAGTGATATAAACAAAAGAAAAAGAAAAATAAATATGTTATAAATAATCTGATGAATACAATGTAAGGAAATTAATATAAAAGTTTCCCAGTTGTTATGGTAGCGACATGTACATTGGAATAAGTCACTCAATAAATTGTATAATTCTGATGTATTCTGTTTATAGCATCACTATTATTTTTTTTTTGCCCCTTTCATCTTTTCTTTTCTGAATAAAAATGGAATCCGTATAATTGAAATAAAATACCTTACAAAAAGGAGTGATATCTCATCAAAAACAACTCGTTGTAAATGATCCCGCCAAGCCACAATCCTAAAACGTCAGTCACAAAAAGAGGTGATATCACATAAAAAGAAGCGATATAGAAGTGCATACTCCGAGTCCCGTGTAAAAATCTATCACCACTCATAATGTTTCCAAAGGACTCGGAGTGAGGTACAGTATGTGAAAACTGCTTGGCGACCTGCAGGCTTTTATAATGTTTGCGTTTCCTGCAATTACATATGACTATATTATTTTAATTTAATTTAATTTAATTTAATTTAATTTATTTATTTATTTATTTATTTTGCTCCCATAAAATTGTAAAAAGTTGAAGCTTCTGTGTTTGCATGTCCTTTCTTAATTATGAGCTTGAAAAATCAATTTGTTGATTTTATTTACCATTATTTAAACTAGAAACACCACTCTTACGAAGAGGATTTTTTAAGTAAACATGTAAAGATTTTGAGTTTGTAATATATATATATATATATATATAATGATCATACGCATATTAATATCATTGTACCTTATAATAAACGTTAACTAAATTGAGATATATTGCAGTAATTCTAGCGTAAGCGGATTCGCATAGATCTGGGGAAAAATCCGTTCTGTCAGTTCTTTCGCATACAAAAATATTTAAAAAATGATGTAACAAAAATTAAAAATTTATTTTTTTCGATTTTCAAATTGATATACTGCATATATTATAAAAGCCTGCAGGTCGCCAAGCAGTTTTCACATACTGTACCTCACTCCGAGTCCTTTGGAAACATTATGAGTGGTGATAGATTTTTACACGGGACTCGGATTATGCACTTCTATATCGCTTCTTTTTATGTGATATCACCTCTTTTTGTGACTGGCGTTTTAGGATTGTGGCTTGGCGGGATCATTTACAACGAGTTGTTTTTGATGAGATCTAAATATTGTAAACCGTGGCTGAGCTGACGGAAGAGAACGTATATTACGAAAAACGACGGTATGAAAACTGAGATTGCATTTAAACTACCAGAACCACACATGGCACCAAGCTGGGAAGCCTGGAATTCAAAAACTGACAACCGACAATGAACATTATTTAGGTGCAATGGACAATCTTCGAAATTATTGTAATGCTCTCCATTTTAGTAGTGAGCCGATTAGAGAATATTTTAATTCATGTTATCATAAGGGCCTCATTTCCCTACAAAATTTTACTTTACATGATCAACTAAAAAGTTGGTGCTTAGTAGCCCAAATTTTGTCCAACACATTAGAAAGTATAAAATAGCGCATGGCGTTCGCATCATTTTCAGTAACGCGAAAAGACCTTCCAGGTAAAGTCCATACTACTATAAAATACTCGGCCAAATTCACGACAGAGCACGACTTTAATTTCTAATGACGTCACTATTCACACTGTGTCTTCGACTCTGATCCCAGCCTACTGACTCTCCCTCGAAACGAGAAGAGATCAAGGTACACAATAAAGCGTTTTGCTTTCTGTTGCTTCTCTGTCCATTTTGGTCATCTTCACTTTGCTTCTTAGTCTGTCTAGCAACGGCCATTTTCGTGCTACAGGTACCGTTCCAACGCTTTTTATGGTTTTTCACTATGAAGATCACATTCCAATAAAAACAAGTAGATTGTTGCCATTTGAAAAATTTTAATTTTGTAACTATAACCGTAACTTTTAGAGTTTGACTGTTGTTTTTCATATAATTCTTGAGCGCATACCTCAAAATACTTTAAATCAAAATTTCATTCAATTTCTGTGAACGATATGATAGCTAGAGGCTCATATATCGGAATAGTTTTATTATAATCACCTGGTACATATTTTTAAGTAATAACTTCAAATATAAAAGTTCGTGCATTTCTATCTCGTAGATACTGAGAAAGCGATATAATGTTCATGATAAAAATATAGTATAGTAGCGCCCCTGTTCAGATAACAAAGTCAAAATTAATCAACATAATTTTTAATGGGTATTCTACATATTAAATTTGGCGAAATTCCATCCCATAGATGCCGAGATATAGCTATCACGGAAATCGTAAAAAGTACAGTATAGCCGGGCCCCCAGTTGAATGAACAAAGCCAAACCTGAAATAACATAATTTTTAATAAATATCTTATAAATTAAATTTGGTCAAATTGCGTCCTGTAAAATACGATACCGCTTTCACGGAAATTGTTAAAAACACAGAGCAGAAGCGCCACATATTGAGCAAGATGTACCCAAACCTAATCACTACCAACATATGTCAAGATCTAACTCAACACCAAATTTGATGAAATGCCATCCCATAGATGCTGAGTTATAGTTATCACGGAAGTCGTTAAAAAATCAACACAGCAATGCCATCTGTTGGGCTACATACACCGAAAGCAAATCAATATCTGTTTATGTAAAGCTCTAACTGGAGATGACGTTTCATGGAATTCCATCCCATAGATGACGAGATACAGCTATATCGGATATCATGCAAAATTCAGCATAGCAGCACTATGTATTGGGCAATATGCACCAAAACCTAATCACAACCATTTCATGTCAAGATCTAACATAAAATAAAATTTTAGGATATTCCGTGCATTAGTTCTCGAGAAACAAAAATTGTGTCGCACACAGACAGACATTTTTCTAAAAAATAGTCAGATCATGTTCAGGGAATCACAAACCGTGTAAATCCATCAAAAAAAGGAAGTCGGAAATTTTCGTGATTCCAATATTTTCTTTTTATGTATTTAGGAGAGAGTAAAATATAGGTGAGTGCATAAGACACGACAGTTAAAATGGAAACTTCTATGGCGATTGTAATCGATTCGAAATAATAGATATAGTATATGATTGAAACGTGATAATTCCCTGTTTCGTGTCAATTCGTCGTCGAACTGGCTGGTTTGATCCATTTTCAATTTTCCGATCCGTAAAAGGCAATATTCAAATATTTATGCATGCATTATCTGTTTATTGTGTTTATGTACGACAATACACACACTCATAATATTAAATTATTTACGAAAACCAATTAATTTATTGGTATTTCGAGTAGAGTATAATTATTAAAAAAGATGTATTCAAAATTATAATTCATATCAGATTGAATTTTTTCCATAAAAATTAACCTCTGGAAACACGATTAAAGATAATTTTGTGCCGAAACATGGCATCCAAAATGCGTTACTTTGAAACAGACCCCGATTATAAACGGTACTTTGTACTAATAGTTAAAATCAGATTTGAATTCAATTTCAAATATTAGATTTGAAATTAGCGAGTTATTGGCAATTTGGATATTTTTATGGCATTTTTATCGCCAAATTTGGGGAGAAATTCGAAATATCATCAAGCCCGGCGGCAATTTGGCACAGAAGAGCATTCGTGCGTATGTGTATATGCACATATGTAATGTGTCCCTACATAAATATTACTGTATATAAATAAAACTTTGTAAAAATAAACCAGTTTTTGTGGACGTCGCGGGTTTTGTTGCATAAATAAGCGTTTCAGTCCCAAGCGTTACAGATAAACTTACTGTCCAGAAAAAATATCTGATTGTGTCTACATTTTGTTGCATAAATGGAAACGTTTCATTTCCAAACGTCGCACATCAGCTTCATTCACTGCCCAACAAAGATAGAAGTTTCCACTTCAAAAATAAATATTCTTACTTGATTTAAAATATGTTTCCATCTGAAACGATTAATTTAATTTTTTTCAGGAAGTAGACTTAATACACAAGATAAACAATGAGCTTCGAGACTGTGCTGCCCATGACTTTGATCACCTCATCCAGTTGAAAGATCAGCGAGATAAACTTGAGTTTGACTTGAAAGACAAAGATCTTGCTTTGAAGATTGACCGCTTCCAGTTGTCTCTGAATCCCACAACGACAGACGTCATTAGCTTTAAACCTTGGCCGGCTGATGCGTGCTCCGCGGGGAATTGCCCAGTCAGCTTGGAAACTTGGCTCAGAAATAGCGAAGACAAGAGAAATGACGCCGAGAATGAAATTGCCAGAGCCACAAGGGCTGTTAACGATACGTGGAATTTGATACGCAAATCGATGAATGATATAAAGCACCAGAGAGAGGCGACTCAGTTTGCTTTAAGGAAACGACGTCACGAAACACTTCAAGTAGGTCGCTTTCACTTTAAAATAATATTTTTTTACTACGTCTTATAGTGTGACTCATTAGAGTCACACTAATAAAGAACATTAAAGACATTAAAGAGCATTAGCTCTTTAATTTATCAAACTCGATTTACTTGTAAAAATAAATTATACATTATTCAGCTGAGCGAGCAAAGGGAACGAAGCTCTTATGCGCCTAATCCAATGCTTTCTTTGTGACGCTTCTCCTCCTGAACTCTTTAGACGATCACCCTCAAATTCAGCACAGTGTTAGCTGCCATAGCCGATATGGTTTGCTTAAAAAGAAATCTGTCATAAAACGGGGTCTTGAGGAATAGTTATGGATCATAAGTGCCATAAACTTAACGGTAAAGCGTGAATGGAAACCTACGCTCGATTGTTTATGTAATTTAGAAGTTTATGACCACAGAGCGAGTATGAAAACTCGAGTTTTTCAAATGCTCGGAGGCAAATTTTATTTAGACAACAAAAGTAATCTTAATGTTCATTTCAAAATTATAAATTATCAATGACTGCTTGATGACATCAAATGAATGTTTGCAAATTAATTCGCTCAACTCGCTCTTTGTGCATGCCCCGAATGCGCTATTATAACTGATTTTCTTCCATTATGTCCAGATTAACCTTTATTTTTAATTTAACAACTTTTCATTAGATAAAAGAGAGTCAAGACTATGTATAAATTATTTCATTTTCATGTTATTGTTATAGACTACGATTTCCCAAACCATGATACGCATAACCCTAATACTCCGTTTAGGCTATGATGTTCATTTACTATACGTGCTTCTACATATCTACATGATTATAATTTCACTCAAATTGGATTTCTGAGGTTGTAAGTCCGAAATCAGAATTCCGGCACAGAGTAAAAAAAAAAATTATGTTTATTCATCTGAAGGAATTGGAAATGTGAGAATCCGGGTAAATTAATAAATTTGTAACTATAACTTTTTAAACTTTATTTTAAAAAAAGAATAAACTATTTAATAAATCAAAAAATGTATAAAAACCAAAAAACAGATATCTGATATAGCAAGAAAATGGCTATTAGATCAGGAAATAAGTTAAGAAACAAAGAACCACAACTCTCACCAATCATTGATAATGATAGCGGGCTATATCTGCACTGTAAAAAATGACCAATATTTCTTATTTTAAGAAAATGTACTATAACCACGAACGAAAATATAATATAATCTTGTGAGTCATCCGAAATTCCGAATAGCGTGTTCCATTGTCTTTTGAATCCCCAGAAACCAATACATTTTCAAAATTTAAAGAATTATTTATAAAAACAAAGTATTTTTCGCTGCCCGTATTTTTCAAAAAACGTTTCCGAAGGGTTTTTATAGTGTATTAATTAGTGTCCTCAGCCTGGAATACCTGTTTTTCGAACTCTATCAATTCTCAAGTAAACATTTTCATGCTCAAAAAATATGTTTAACAGACAAACATGCAAAATTAACAGCGTTAACAATAACATTAAAATTAAGATTATTTCTTTACTCTTTCACGTATAAATTAACTTATGCGGCTGAAAACGTTTACTTGAGAATGGATGGCATTCGAAAAACAGGTATTCCAGGCTGAGGATACTAATTAATACACTATAAAAACCCTTCGGAAACGTTTCTGAAAAATACGGGCAGCGAAAATTACTTTGTTTTTATAAATAATTCTGTAAATTTTGGAAATATATTGGTTTCTGGGGATTAAAAAGACAATGGAACACGCTATTCGGAATTTCGGATAACTCAGAAGATTATATTATATTTTCGTTCGTGGTTATAGTATATTTTCATAAAATAAGAAACATTGGTCATTTTTTTACAGTGATACTTACAGTTTGCTTGGAATCAACTTAGTTCGTTAGGAGATCTGAGCGAGTAAACATAGATCACCTAGTCTGAACGGGGTATTAGACATATAGAGAGTACGTTACACGATTTCGAATTAATCAATATCGGTATTGCATTGGAAGTATTTCCTGTGGTTACAGTATTATGGTAATATTATGCCACAATATATAACCCATATCGTTTTACTAGTCTGTATTTAGTGCCTCTTTGAAAAATAATTTGTGGGAGGAAATGTAAAAGTAAATTAAGCAAAACCACGCTTAAAAGTGATGGGTAAGAAATTATTGATTTTAGGCCCCTGATAGAGTAACAAAAAGTTCCATTTTTTAAGGATGTTTAGATTATTTTAATGGAATTTAAGATCTATATTTCCAATCTATCTCATTGATTTCCGTTTGAAGATTGTTTAAATGTGTTATACAAACTCCGAAATATAGATTTATTTAGTAATTTTAATGTACATAATTTATGTCAATTTGATTTATATTTTCGACGTAAAGCGTTCATAACACCATCGTAGTTTTTACACATGTTAATAAGTAAAAAATAAAATAAAGCTTATGTTAAAACTAGGATTGAACTTTACTCGCTCTTCAGACCGGAAAGAAATCAAATTGATATTTAAAATAACGAAATGCATTACAATTGAATAAGTAAACCTGTGTTTCTGATCCTGTATAACACGTTTAAACTTTTTTCAAACCAAACTCAATGAGAGAGGCAGTCAATATAGATCTTAAATTATATTAAATCAATCAAAATATCTTCTAAAAGAAAGAGAAGGTTATCTTATCCGGGAGAGGGATGGGAGGTGGGGCGAAAAATCAATGGTTATCTAACCATCTCTTTCCTTGTTAAGCTTAAATTTCTGGAACTTCTTTGTTAAAGCGGCCTCCAAAATTACGATTATGCCAAAGTTACAATCAATTTTGTCAAAATCGTTACCAAAATTATGAAGTGGGAACATAGCGCGCACGTGTAATAGATATATAAAAATTAATACCATACCATTAAATAATATGATAATTTTATGTTAATAAGAATATATTACAATGTTTCATAACAACTTTATATCAATGTTTCATAATAAATTCATACCAATGTTTCATAACAATTTTTTACTATGCTTCACAAGAATAACAGCTTTATGATATTGCGCCTACATTTTATAGGACATATTTCCGAAATTGCTTTCTATAATTCATCAAAAAAATAAAATTCCCTCTGTTTTTTTCCACATAAATTCTCAACATTTTGTATGTAAACTGAACGCCCCTTGCTGGATCAACAAAATTGTATTATGGTTTACTGTAAAGTGTTTGTAACCTGCTTTTCAAGCTTCTCTGAATTGAATGTTTTTCAACAGTCAGTGTAGAATGAAACAAAGAATATGTCAAATCGTTCAAATCTCTATTTAAGATTTGAACGAGAGAGCATTCGCCTTTTTCCCGGCATATGCCTTCATTAATCCATTTTTATCAGAGTACCCTGTCGCTGTTGTTTTTTTGACGTATATGCACCAAACTTTCGTCAGTCTCAACAATTTAATCGGCGTCATTTATTCGGCCATTAAATCTTTGTATTAGGTGTAGGGAATACACTTCTGTCGTGTAACTATTCCAACCAATTGTCGCACTTTCACCGGTATTTAGTCGTTTCTTTCTCCATTTTGTGGATATTAATTGCTCTGCCCAACAGTATATAAACCTTAAAGCAGTTATGAACGGTATTTTTGGAGCACTAAACCTAAGAATTCTAAGAAAGAGGTCTTTTTTTTTTTTTTTTTTTTTTGTTTACGTTGCATTTCCCTATAGTTTCATCATGAGTAACATACAGTTTGATATCATGGCTATTTTTGCATAGTTGTTTGTTGGGTAAAATCCCTCGCTTTTGAAAAAATGAGATAGCATCCATCGTAGTAGTACTAGGTAAATCAAAGATTATTTCCATATTTATAAACATAATTATAGGCGATTTCAGAAAAAAAGAACAATACAATATACAATTTAAAAAGCATATCAATTATGTTGTGGAACATCAACGAAAAATCAGTAGGACGATAACATAAACACAGCCTGTTTCTTTAGGGCTGCAAACCACTTGACGAGATTTTAAAACCTAATTTGGCGATATATCTCTGTCACTTGGCTATTCATTTTCGAGAGCCGCTGTAACAAAGAAGTACCAAATTTCTCAACGGAGCACGACTGTTTTTTTTTTTTTTTAACCATTGGGAAAATGGTTGTTGTTTTCGGTCGAGAATGGACCTCTTGACGTCGTCATTTTATTTTTTTAAGCGTTTTTAACGAAATTCTGTAACTTTAAAAGAATTTTAATGAAATTCTGTAACTTTAGAAGAATTTTTCTTTGAATAGGCAATAGAAATGCATAAAATCGTTTCAAAAATGTTATAGTTACTAAAAGGATAAATGCAAATTATCAGATATAAAACAAAGCCGAATTCAAAAATTGACGTCCTATGAGAAATCGTCTTATAATTTTCTTGTTTCTGTTTTCACTAATATATTGTAAATTTGGTACTTTCGTGTTATAGCGGCCCCCAAGGATGAATAGCCAAGCGACCAAGTTTATCACCAAATTATAAAGCATGTATGACATTATAATATATAACATTTTTGTATCTGTTTTCATTAATATATTGTAAATTTAGTACTTTCGTGTTATAGCGGACCCCAAAGATGAATCGCCAAGCGACCTATATATAAGCTTTGCGATGATCTTGGCGAAATCGTAACTGCAACATTGGCATAATCATAATTGTGGGGACCGTTATAACACAAAAATACAGTTTTTTTTTTTTTTTTTTTTTTTTTTTTTTTTAAGCTTTTGGAACATTTTCCCAATGGTTATTGTAATTTGTTAAATTATATATATATTTTTTTTCTTTTGGCCTAGGTTTTAAGTTTTTTTGTTAAATATTATTTTATTGAAGTGAAAACTTCTTTAGGCGCGTTGGGCATTTTTTGAGATAGGAAAAAACCATTGAATTCGCGACACTGTTACCGTTACTGTTACCGACACCTCTGTATATTTGAATTTGAAGTGATTGTTTTGTTTGTTTGTTTGTTTGTAGGGGGTAATCTCTGGAACTACTGAAACGATTTCAAAAGTGATGGTGGCAAATTGATGGTGACAATCCCTGCTCCAACATAGGCTATATTTTATGTCAGTGCCAGTAACCCAGGGGGATGCAGTAGCGAAAAACGTTCTTCTAAGCTTTCGATTTTTTTTCGACATTAGTGTGGCTTAATTAGTAATTTCTGAATTATATGTGGCAGTAAAATTTCCTGTAATGAAAATAGGCCAACGAATACCAAATTTTTTTTATACTGAAGGAGCTAGAAATTTGAAATTTGGCATTGTAGCTACATATAAGATGTAAATGCTCTCTAAGAACAATGTCTTAAAAAAATTCGGAATTTAAAAGGGTGACATGAGCGAAAAGTGTTCTAAAAGCATTCTAAATTACAATTTCTATGGAATCTCTGGAACTACAGAACCGTTTTCAAAAGTGATGGTGGCAAATTGATGGTGACAGTCCCTGCCCCAACATAGGCTATATAGTGCCACTACCCCCAGGGGGGTGCAAGAGCGAAAAACGTTCTAAAATTTCGATTTTTGAAGTGAAAACTTCTTCAGGCGCGTTGGGCATTTTTGAGATGGGAAAAAACCATTGAACTCGCGACACTGTTACCGACATCTCTGATATTTGAAGTGAAAACTTCTTTAGGCGCGTTGGGCATTTTTTGAGATGGGAAAAAAACCATTGAACTCGCGACACTGTTACTGTAACCGATACCTCTGTATATAAGTATGTACATGTATTGTGTATAGTTAGGTAGGCGTGTCGCGCGCCGCATGCTTGCCTGTTCGCTATTGCACCGCGGTATAGTAAGCGCAGAAAAATGTAAGCGATATAGTAAGCGCAGAAAAATTTAAGCGATATAGTAAGCGCAGAAAAATTTAAGCGGTATAGTACGCGGTATAGTAAGCGCAGAAAAAGGTAAGCGGTATAGTAAGCGCAGAAAAATTTAAGCGGTATAGTAACGCGGAAAAATGTAAGCGGTATAATAAGCGGTATAGTAAGCTGTATAGCAAGCGGTATAGTAAGCGGAATAGTAAGCGGTATAGTAACACAGAAAAAATGTAAGCGGTATAGTAAGCGGTATAGTAAACGGTATAGTAAACGCAGAAAAATGTAAGCGGTATAGTAAGCGCAGAAAAATGTAAGCGATATAGTAACACAGAAAAAATGTAAGCGGTATAGTAAACGCAGAAAAATGTAAGTGGTATAGTAAGCGGTATAGTAAACGCAGAAAAATTTAAGCGGTATAGTAAGCTGTATAGTAAGCGGTATAGTAAGCGGTATAGTAACACAGAAAAAATGTAAGCGGTATAGTAAGCGGTATAGTAAACGCAGAAAAATGTAAGCGGTATAGTAAGCGCAGAAAAATGTAAGTGGTATAGTACGCGGTATAGTAAGCGCAGAAAAATGTAAGCGGTATAGTACGTGGCATAGTAAGCGGTATAGTAACGCAGAAAAATGTAAGTGGTATAGTAAGCGGTATAATAAGCGCAGAAAAATGTAAGCGGTATAGTAACACAGAAAAGATGTAAGCGGTATAGTAAGCGCTCTAGTAAACGTAGAAAAATGTAAGTGGTATAGTAAGCGGTATAGTAACACAGAAAAAATGTAAGCGGTATAGTAAACGCAGAAAAATGTAAGCGGTATAGTAACGCAGAAAAATGTAAGCGGTATAGTACGCGGTTTAGTAAGCGGTATAGTAACGCAGAAAAATGTAAGCGGTATAGTAACGCAGAAAAATGTAAGCGGTATTGTACGCGGTTTAGTAAGCGGTATAGTAACGCAGAAAAATGTAAGCGGTATAGTACGCGGTTTAGTAAGCGGTATAGTAACTCTGAAAAGTGTAAGCGGTATAGTAACGCAGAAAAATGCAAGCGGTATAGTAACGCAGAAAAATGCAAGCGGTATAGTAACGCACAAAAATGTAAGCGGTATAGTAAAGGTAGAAAATTGTAAGCGGTATAGTACGCGGCATAGTAAGCGGTATAGTAACGCAGAAAAATGTAAGCGGTATAGTAAGTGGTATAGTAAGTGCAGAAAAATCTAAGCGGTATAGTAAGCGGCATAGTAACGCAGAAAAATGTAAGCGGTATAGTAAGCGCAGAAAAATGTAAGCGGTATAGTAAGCGGTACAGTAAGCCAAGAAAAATGTAAGCGGTCTAGTAGGCGCAGAAAAATGTAAGCGGTATAGTAACACAGAAAATGTAAGCGGTATAGTAAGGGGGATAGTAAACGCAGAAAAATGTAACCGGTATAGTAACGCAGAAAAATGTAAGCGGTATAATAACGCAGTAAAATGTAAGCGGTATAGTGCGACTAAAGTCTGGTTCCCGAAATTTTTGTATGTAATATAATATGCATTATTTTTCATGTACTATAGCGCATTAAATGAAAATTGTAATATAATTTTTGTAGTAATAGTTTATAATAATGAATAAAAAACACTTCAATTAAAAGCATTTCGTATACACAATAAAACATTTCCTGACGATTAAAAAAAATACACACGTAATTGTTCAAGTTTTCACTTCTGTCGGTACTCCCGGAGTGCCACTGTTTTTGTTTTTTATCTTGTATTAACCTTTTTTAGGCAAGAGATGCTTTGGCAGCCCAAAGGAGGGACTTGAAAGACGAAATCGAGCGTCTGGATAGAGAAATGCTGACTATCGAGCAAAAGCTGAATGAGTCCAGGGGAAATCTTAAGCTAGTCCAAACTCGGTTGGAGTACAGGAAAGACAGACCAGGATTCGAACTCTGTCGCGACCTTCCTACAGTGGGTTTGGAAGAAGAACTGCGACATGTTGCAGAATCTAGAGAATTCTTGGATCAGAAACTGAGGGACGTGAAGTAAGTGTTTTTCACCTTTGCACATAACATTTACTTTATTGTATTTTATCAAAACCTTAAGAAATATAGAACTTGAAATAGTGACATTTTTTTGTTAAATTTTGGATTTTTTAAATTTTTACTTGGTTGTTTTTAAAATTTCCTTTTATTTTAATTTAGAATGCGGTATTTTTTTGAATGTGTAGTTGTTTTAAACTTATGGTACAGACTTACATTAACAAAGGCTATTTCAATTAGTTTTTTATTACTTGTGCCTATACACCCGAATTCATGACCCCTTTTCATTTTCTCCTATATACGTACATAATAAGAGAGTATTTTAATAGTGAAAATTTCTGATTTCCATTTTTTCATGGATTTGCATGTTTTAGGAAAAGCTTCTACACAATTGGACTATTTTTGAAAAAAAAAATGGTCTGTCTTATGTGAGTGGCATAAATTTTGTGGCCGCTTTATCTCAAAAACTAATGCGCGGAATTTAATCAAACTTCATATTCAGTTACACATTAACATAAATTGGTATTGGTTAGGTTTGGATGCAGCTTGCTCTACATTTGGCGCTGTTGCGCTGTGTTTTACTCGATTTCCGTGATAGCTATATCTCGGCATCTATGGAATGGAATTTGACCAAATTTAATATGTAAGACATTTATCAAAAATCATGTTGTTTCAGTTTTGGCTTTTTTCACTCAATAGAGACCGCTGTTATGATGAGTTTTTCACGATTTCTGTGATAGCTATATTTCGACATCTATCAGATGGAATTTCACCAAATTTAATGTCCAACGCGTTCAGAGATCGAAGCGCGTGTTATTCGTATAATTGGGGAATGACGTCATCTGTTCAGGTTACCTAGAACTCCTATAATAGAGGCTAACGCATCCTCGCAGATTTGGCACCCGAATTAGAGCCCAGTCGAAAATCCAAACTAATCAGAACCGGTTCAGCCAATCAGAACCGAGTCATAGGCAACCCCAACTCCGGCTGCGGTAGATTTATGCTGAACTGGGTACCAATAATCCGAAACAAAATGGATATGCGTCAGCTCCTATTATAGGAGTCTTAGAGTTACCCATGTGTTACCCTATGTAACTCGGGCTTCGGTCCGTGAACGCGCCCAATATGTAAGATATTAAAAATTATGCTGATTCAATTTTAACTTCGTTCACTCTACAAGTAGTGTTGCTACGCTATGTTTTTACGATGAACATTATAGGGGTTTCTCAGTTTCTATTGGGTAAAACGGCTGTGAACTCTTTTGGGTAAAGTTGTGGACATATTTACAATCAAAATCTTCCGTCAACCAATCTGCCATTACATTTTGATCGTAGGAATATTGCAGGAACCATCCTAGCGACGTTGGCCAATTATATCATAGTCCTGTTAAAGGTAGACCAATCAAATGGTCAGGACTCAAGTGTACAGTAGGAGTCATAAAGAACGACAGTTAACAGTTGCAGTTAGCTTATAAAGAAAACAAACAAATCAGTTTTCCCAACCACGTGATCACTTTACCGAGCAAAATTCTCCCGGTAATGTAGGTTACACGAAGTCTGGGTAATTTCCGGCTCTGAACGGCTACGGGTAACCCACAAAAAGTCACGTGATATCGGTCTCTGAACGCTTCGGGTTTCCCATGTGTTATCCTATGTAACTCGGGCTTCGGTACGTGAACGCGCCTAATATATAAGATACTTATTAAAAATTATGCTGATTCAATTTTGACTTCATTCACTCTACAAGTAGTGTTGCTACGCTATGTTTTTAAGATGAATATTATAGCATTTTCTCAGTTTCTATTGGGTAGAAATGTACGAACTTTCGTATTTCAAGTTATTGATTACAATTATAAATATTGGTTCATTTTGCATTTGAATGTCCAACAACAGGCGCTGTTGGACTGTGCCTTTTCTTATTCTCTAATCGCCGTAACTCCGAGTAACAATTCGAAGAAATGCACTCTACTTCGTAATTGTTGGTGTTAACACTAAAAAAAAAAAAAAAAAAAAAAAAAAAAAAAAAAGAAATTGGTGATTTTACTGGCAGCTGGGATGACAGTATTATATACCGTAAAATCAAGAATTTTTTAGCAGTGTACCAGTGCTATTTAAATTAATATAGTAGAGCTATATAGAAGAAAGCTTGTGGCAGGACAGCATATAAGTTTTAAATAAAATGTGAAAAGTTCGTTGAATTCTTATTCAATTAGAACCAACAAAGTATCTTTGTATAAATAGTATATTTGCGCAAACCTAGGTTTCTTTTTATCTTTATAATCATGCGCACTATTTATAGTTTTCGAGATGTAAATTTTATTTAAAAAAAAAAAAAAAAGCAATTGAGAAAAGCAAATTAAAATTACTGTACACATTACGAACACGTTTTTTCTTGTATTATAATTCTGCCCGCTCTACTTAAATATAGTTTTGTCTGCGTCAACATTATAGTAAATTACAATTTTTTCTGTCTTCTTTAAAGTAATCACAGTGTAAATATAACACAGACAATGTGTGCATTTATAAAAATCTGTGAAATTTTCTTTTTAACAAAAGTTTGGAAAGCTTAGTTTCACGAGAAAGAAATATTATCGGAAATACATTACTAGTGAAAATATCTACTGATCTAGTGAATAAGCACTAATAAATTTTTTTAATTTTTATAATTCGTATTACAGACACTTTCTCATTATATATAGTTTCTATCACGCTACATTTACCAAATATATAAGAGTTTTGAAGAACGTTAAAGAACTTTTTGGAATCAATTTGTATCAACAAAAATGATTGACTCTTACTGCTTCTAAAACTTATAATTATTTTAAAAGCGTCGAAAATAATAGCAGTAGTTTAGAAAGAGCACCTAGGTGTTACCAACGTAGCCCGCTTTTTTTACTTTAAAAAAACTCTCATTCTACCAGAATTTCTGTGTAGTAATTTCTGTTTCATTTAATAAAAGAAAATCCGTCGTTAAAGAAAACAAAAATTACTATACAGAAATTCTGGTACAAAGTTATATTAATATTTTTTGTGATAAAAGGGGGTGGGGGCTAAATTGATGACACTGAGAACACCCTTCTCATTACTGTGTGCGAGTGTATGTCTCAAAATTTTAGTCAGAATTTAAGAAATAGATATTCATTACAATAAAGTTTCAATTCTTGAACTATAATCATGTGTATGTTATTTTTACATTGCCCATACATTTTTTACTTTTTATTTGGAAAAGTAAAATTATATTTTATAGGTATATTTTTAAATCTTTATATTTTGTTAAAATCATTGCAATAAAGTTTCAATTATTGAACTATAATCATGTGTATGTTATTTTTACATTGCCCATACATTGTTTACTTTTTATTTGGAAAAGTAAAATTATATTTTATAAGTATATTTTTAAATCTTCATATTTTGTTAAAATCTTTACAATAAGGAAAATTTCCTCTTCATGTCTAAGATACTTCAAAGTTATTGTTTATGATTAATATTTTTTTTTTCATTTTATTGGATGTTATTTGTATATCTTTACTAAGAAAGTGGAAAATCTTCATATTTAAGGGCCGATTCTTTGAAGAGTCCGCAAGAGAAAACTACTGCATCCAGTTACTCTATTTGGTGTTATAGAAAAATTTAGTCTATAGATGTGCCAAATTTAGAATTTGTTATTGTCGGAGCAAAGCTCCGGCTTCCCATGAAAAATTACACTTTTGTGTACACGATAGCGGCCAAAATATTTGCCGCATTGATACCAAAATTGGACTGGAAGTCGGTAGTGGCAAAATCTCGCCGGGGATTGAAAAACAGAAATATTCGTCAACTCTAACGCCCGGAATCGTCTGCTCTAGAATTTTCCATTTCCCCATAGAGATAACATTGCGATTGTTTGAATTAAATAAAAAGAAATTTGAAATAATTTATATTGTTGCCATTTTTTATCATGAAAAACTTTTGAATTAAATAAAAAGAAAATTGAAATAATTTATATTGTTGCCATTTTTTATCATGAGAAACTTATTTAAATAACAATATACTCGGAAACAACCTTTTAGTACAAGCTCTTAATCTCGGTCCCATATATTTTACTTTTATATATTTTACATATAGTTTACTTTTCTGAAATAAGGACCCCATACATTTTTATCTTAAAACACGTGCAATGAAGTCTAAATCGTATTAAGTACATGAGTTTAGTTTTTTTTAAATCGAACTCAGCAATTGGTGTAATTAAACTTTTTCTTTCCATTTCAAAATATTTTTTTTCCTTTTCATTCAAGCTTATTGTATAAAAGAAGTATGAGAGTAAATCTGTTTATTTTGATATAGTCCAGCCAATCCAGGATTAAAAAAAATATATGTTAAGAAACATTTTATATATGGACGGATTATATGTTTTTATTATATAGAATTTGCAAGGATGCCAGTTAAGAGAAAGCAATCAGCTGAAATGAGAAGAATTGCGAATCGTAATTCAATGCGGAGAAGTCGCACAAGTCAGTTACCTTCAGATTTTTGCCGCGTACCGGTATACTGACAACTCAAATGAATGAAGCAATCAGGTTTAATAGAGAGGTATCGCAAATCACCTATGTGTCCTGTAATACGTGTCACAGAGCTTTCCCTGATATCATATTAAATGCTGCTGGGCTCTGCTAGACATGCAAGTGTAGAGACGGTGCTTTCAAGTTTTCTGCCACTAATTGGATGGACCCAGGTCCAGTTCCTATTTGTCTCAAAGATCTGAGCTACATTGAACAAATGATGGTCGCTCAAATACATCCAGTGGTTTCTCTTTACCGTATACGAGGCTCACAGTATGGATACAGCGGAAATGTAATCAGCTTTAAACAAAATATTGAGAGTTTTATTTCGCGCCTGCCTGTCAATCCTTCAGATATGACTTCAATTGTGTTAGTGACAAAAGATACTTTATCAGGATGTGCAGAGTTTTCTGTTCGCTCACAACGTCTTCTAGAAGCACTCAATGGCTTAAAGCTCACAATCCTTATTATTCAAATATCACAACTGATGAAGATTTGATCGCTACATTACCTAAGAATGGTGACGTATCTCAAATGTTACCAACAGCAACCGATATTACTGAGGATATTGATACTTTGAACGAGGAAATAAGGCGCGAGTCATTTAGACCACTACTTGAACCGGTAGATCAAAACAACTTAATAAATGACGCAATTCGTGTGCCGCACCCTTCATTAAATTCACAGCCTATCAACGAATTTCAAGAAGAGGGTTACATAGCACGTGCTTTTCCTCATCTTTTTCCACATGGTACAGCTGACTTACGACAACCTCGTCAAAAAGCAGTCTCTCCTGATGAGTATTTTAAGTTCCTAATGCAGTATGAAGATGGGCGATTTGCTAAAGACCCCCGATTTCGCTACTTTGCCATGAATTCAATTCTTCGGTGGCAGTCTTTGGATAAAGGGCGTTTTTTCGTTCAGCGAAATAGGTTCAGCAATAAGACGGTAGAGCAGTGCGTGATATTCTGAATAGGCAACCAGAAAGGGCAAAACACATTATGATTTATGCTAGCAAATTAAGATCCACAAAAGGATACTGGAGTGCACGTTGTGGGGAACTCCTTTCCATGGTAGGACAAATTGGAGCACCAACAATTTTTTTTACACTGTCTGCAGCTGATTATCACTGGCCTGATCTTTTTAGACTTTTAGAGCCTAACAGAGATCCAAATGAGCTGACTGATACAGAACGCAGACAATTAATGCACGACAACCCTCTGTTGACTGGTTGGCTCTTTCAAAAACGTTGTGATATATTTTTGAGAAAAATCTTGACGCCGTTGTTTTTAATAGACGACTACTGGGTTCGTTTCGAATGGCAGTGGCGTGGAAGTCCTCACATGCATGGATTGTTGTGGTTAAGAGGGGCGCCAAACATGGAAACACTAGACATGACTAACGCTGAAAATGTAGCAGCCGTAACAGCATATTTTGAAAAACTATGCAGTGCTGTTAATCCTGACAAGGACGTCCTCGTAAATGATATACACCGCTGTCGAGTTCGCTTTTCAGACATTTCCAGTGAAGATCGTGAAAAAGATCTCGCTCAGCTCTTAAATCAAGTCCAACGTCACACAAGACATGGAGATTATTGCCTAAGGAAAAAAAGAGGTACAAATAGTTATAGCTGCAGATTTGGTTTTCCAAAAGCAGAGTGCGACTCTCCAAAGCTTCAAGTTGAAAATGGCATAATTAGCTTTTTGCCAAAAAGAAACGATTCTGAAATGAATACCTACAACTGCTTCGTGTCACAAGTTTGGAGAGCTAACACGGATTTCAGCCCTATTACATCAAAGGATGCGGTTTTGCATTACATTGCCAAATATGCCTCAAAATCAGAAACAGCTTCTGTTCCTTACAAGGAATTGTTATCTGAGATTTTAAATAAGATGAACGAAACAAATCCAGCGGTTCAAGAAGTCCAAAAACTTATTTTGTCTTCTTTTCTAAAATGGATTACTCAGCCCAAGAGGTAGTACACATATTAATGGGATGGCCAATGTATCACAGTAGTCGGGAAGTAGTTACAATACGGCTTCATGATAAGAACTGGGAAGAAATCAACTTTTCAAGCGACGAAAGACCATCAAAAAGCATGCTTCAGAAATATTGCGCGCGGCCGGAGAAACTTATTTCCTGCACGCTTCTTAAGTTTGCAAAATCTTTCTCAGTAAGAGGAGTCGATTATCACCAAAGAAGAAAAGATGCAGTTGTCAGAGTTTTTCCTCTTACATCACTCAACCACGACCCAACTCTAGCCAAAGAATACTATAGGCAACAAGTATTACTCAATTATACTTGGAGAGGTAATTCTGACTCTTTATTGCAAGAAGGCCTGCCGTCTGCGTATCACTCATGAGAGGAAGCATTCAATGATCTAAATATTGATGCACACGAAGAAATAAATTTTCCTGCTGTTAGCAGTACACATGAGACAGAAATCCTGCAAGAAGAATACCGCGAGATTGATCCATATATGGCAGCAGCTGCCATAGTTCCCGTGCAGACAAACGAGGATACTTTGGGGCAACGCGTGATTGATCATGCATGTGAGTGGAAAAGTGAGAGTTACAAGTACCCTGATCGCAATTTTACTTCATTTTTAAATTACTGTAAAGAGCAACAACTTACAGTGCATCAAAATTACGATACGGCTGAGATCAGATTTACAGATGAGCAGCAAAAAATACTTCACTTATGCACGCAACAGCTTTCGTCTTTGCAATCAAGATTTATAAATTGCCCTAAACGTACTTTTATTATTGGGAAAGCCGGAGCTGGAAAAAAGTACGGTAATAAAAGAAATTCGTAAAAGAGTTACCGAGCAGTTAGGACCGGAAGCTATTATGGTTTTGGCTCCAACAGGTGCTGCTGCAATTAATGTCGAGGGCAAAACAATTCACTCTGCACTAAAAGTACCAACATGTTTTAAATCGTTTGCTGATTTAGGAAGTGAAGCAGCAAGAAATCTACAGCTCAGCATGAATCCAGTTTCATTTCTCATTATTGACGAATTTTCAATGATCGGATGCCGTCTGATGGCTGCACTTGAGCAAAGATGTCGCGAAGGTAAACCAGACAGCATTGAACCTTTTGGAGGCTTATTTGTTTACCTGATTGGAGATATTAGGCAGCTACAGCCTGTAAAAGACACACCTCTATATAGGAGACATTCTATAAAAGACATTTTGGCTTTACGTGGACAAACAGTTCTTAAGATGTTTGAAAAATGTTTCACCTTAACAAAGTCAATGAGACAAAGCGACGATCAGCAAATACAGTTTAGAGAGACTCTTGATTCGCTTTCCGTAGGTGAAGTTACAGGCGACCAATACGCATCCCTTATGCAACGACGTAAAGCTATACAGCCTCCGGCTGAACTTGAAAGGTTTCAAGATGCCATACGCCTTTTTGCCACAAACAAGCAAGCTGAAGAACATAATCAAGAAGTACTTCGTAAATCAAAATGGCCAGTGGCAAGAATATTAGCAGACCACAATAATCAAATAGCAAGATGGAGTGAAAATGAGCACGCGTCTGGACTTCAGGCTGAACTTTTTTTAGCAATTGGATGCAGAATTATGTTGCGTACCAATCTGTGTACAGAGGGAGGATTGGTCAACGGTGCACTTGGTACGGTAAAAGATATTGTCTACGGACCAGGATTGCGGCCTCCAGGCTTGCCACAGGCAGTAATGGTTCATTTTGATGATTATCGGGGACCATTTCTCACAGAAAGACTTTTTCCTGTCACACGTATTACAAAGTCTTGGAAAGAAAACAATGTCTCATGCTCCCGTACTCAGTTACCTTTAACAGTTTCATACGCTGCCACCATACACACTTCCCAAGGTTTAACTTTGTCAAAAATAGCTGTGGACATTGGTGAAAAGGAGTTGTCACTTGGAGCAACTTATGTCGCGTTTAGCAGGGTTCGACGTTTAGAGGATGTTCTGATTGAAGTGCCACTTGCTGATAGATTAGCATTTGAGCAGTATATGAGGCAAGTGTTGACCGAATAAACACTTGAAGATTCAACAGCTGTTATTGTAAATTTTCTTTTATACTATTAAACAGTAAATATAAAAATAAAAAACATATATTATATATTGTTAATGTTATATTTTATGTTTATCCCACTCAATGCTCCGACATTTCGGCTTGACGGATTCTAGTCATAATTCTTATTAATTGGAAATCATTTAAAATTAAAAATAGCTTTCCCTGTGTGCTTAGTGTTATGTTTGAAACTGGCTTTAGATACATATTGACATTGCATGAGAAATAGCCTGGATGCTTTTCAGAAAGCCTCACGTTTACAGCACCTTGGCGCGAGTACAACGGTTGGCGTGGTGGTGAATCCAACCCTCTGTATAGAATATGTAACCCTTTTTTGTTTGTGACGCCATACGTCTAGCAAACAGCAACCCTATTTTTTTTTCTGCTGTGAACGGCAAACACAGTGTTTTGTTTTTTCCCGAAATGTTATCAAGTGGAGAATATAGTATGAGGAACTGTTATTTTACCGTGGTTAAATGCTTTTAATTTTGGAATACATGTAATTCAAGCATAAAAAATGTTTTTTTTTGTACCTCCAGTTTAGTAATATTCTTTTACACACGCACACACAGGGCTTATTTCGTTCGCCAACCATTTCACATTCAAGTTCAGATCAAAACAAAAAACATGTACACCGATTGGCGATAGAGCTAATTGCGCTTTATCTCTTTCACCAATTCGCCAAGCTGGTGCTGAATACGTGAGTCTTTCTGAAAAAGCATCCCGGATATGCTTTTGTACTGAGCCAAAGAAACGTGTTGATTTATTTATTCCGAAACTTCGCTAAAGAATATTGAGTGTTGCTCGGCCGCTTTTATTTTTCATTATATTTCTGAAGTAACGACTAGTATTATATCCATTAAAATTACAGAAGGGGGAAGTTATCTATCTTGCACTGCTCCATAATGTATTCATGACCCTGAAAGCAAGCATAGCGAAATCAGGCTAGACACCGTTACTAAAATTGTAAATGACTGGGAGTTTTATAAGGATTCTGTAATGTGTCTATCTTACAGATCAGTAATTAATGAGGCTGAAGATCATAAAAATTTAAAATGTGCGCTGTATCTTTAACATTAATCTGTTTTCACCTTTGAATGATTTCCACCTTCTGCTATAAGAATTACAGTTTTTTTGTAATGTATGTGTTCTATATTTATTTATCATCAAGCCGCCAAGTTTTGACAGATACTAGCTAATAATCTTTACTTAACTAAAAAATTCGCATGAACTCTAAATGGCTTTATTTGTTTCAGAAATACTATGAATTGCCTTCAGCAACATCTGCACGAAGTGGAAGATGACTTACGCCGCAAAGAACACTCTCTGGCCATCGAAACTTCTTGTATCGAAATTCACGAAAATCCAACGAAATCTCCCTATCAGACGGATATAGCCTGGCTAGCTCCTCTTAACAGTACTGTTACGTCCAACTACTTGAATGATTCAGTGAAACGCGGAAGCAATCAAAGGATCCTTGATCGCCACGAGGCGGAGTGCTTTACAAACGACTTTCAAACAAAGTGGCGTTCCGACGATCCCGAATATAAGCTGGAAGACTAAATTCTAAATGTAGGACAAAAAAAACTCCAAAATTTGTTTGATTTAATTTCAGAAATGTGCATTTAACTGTGTTATAAATTATAAAATAGCAAATCATAAACAGCTAATATAAATCATATGTTTTTTCCTCAAATGTTGTATTTTTCATTTTAGTTAGATCATATAAAGAGTTTCATAAAAGTCTCCCTAATATTAAAATTCAATAACGCCATTAACATAAAGATGAAATAAGCGACATGTTTGTCAGGTATCTCACAAGTTCTGTATACAGTAATTTAAAATTATTTTTTTAATTTTTCAATAGATGGCGATGCGATTACTTAAACTGTATAAAGCCCAAAAAGGTATAAACCTGCATTAAAGTCTTACAACTTTTTAATTTTTATTTCATTTAGCCTCTGAAATGCGAAAAGAAAGATTTGTATTTTGAATTATCAAGTTGATTTCAGCATTTCTGCAATTTGAGGCTATGTATCGCCATCTATTGATGAGAATTTGAGCTAATTTTAAAATCACAGTATACAAACCTTAAGAGCTACCTGATAAGCATGCAACTTGTTTCATATTTTTATTTATTATAGTTAATGAATTATTGAGTTTTAAATTTAGTGAGACATTTATGTAACTTTTTCTATGTCTATATATTTATATATCGCTCACCGGCAGGAAAAGTAACACAGTTCCAAAATATTCATTTTTTGTATTATTGCACTAATAGGTGTGACTTAAGTCCGTCTTCCTACAAGAAAAGTGTCATAAGGGTAGTTATCTGGAAGAACGCTAGATTATACGCTATGTGTCACTTTGCCACCACAAAAGAGGGGGGAGGGGTGATTTACTCAATCCTTCCTATCTCCTCTAGATCTTCATTCTTAAGTGTTTTATGCTTTTATCTGCGCTTTTACAGTTGCATGCAGAGCCAACTGATGTGGTTTTATGTTATAGTAACAATAATACCAATCGTCTGTTTAATTTCCTGTGAAATGTACTATTTTTGAGTTATGTCACTTTCTTGCGAGTGTGTGATATAAAAAAAGTCAATGTGTGTGTGTAGGTGTGTGTGTGTAGGTGTGTGTATGCTCCTTATAAAAATCTACAATTTTTGACCGATTTGCACGAATCTTCATATACATACGTTAAAATCGACAAAAAATTATTGAATACATAAAAATATTCCAAGACCAATCTTTATCCCTTTTTTTAACCACTTGCTATTGTTTACATTTATACAATTTTTTTTTAAACTTTCTAATGCAAGTTTCTTCTTTCCTGCTGCCACACCGTAAAAAAGGCACACATTCCAACTAGATTTCTGCATCGGGTCGGGTTACCCGCTTTTAACCGCACTCGACCCAACCCGTGGTTCAGGTTCATTTCGGTTTGGGTTTGGGTCGGGTTTACTTCTACTTTCTTGCTGCAGGTCGGGTTCGAGTCGTGTTGACATTCATTTTTTCGGGTTTGGGTCGGTTTAGGGTTGGGTTTTTACTCTTGCGGGTCGGGTTCGAGTTGAATATTAAAGAATATAGATTTGTCCATTTTTCTACATAAAGTATAAAATTGTACATATATAAAATATAATTGTACATTACATTTCATAATAGCATTAAAACATGATTTATTGTCCTTTCATTGCGGGTTTGGGTCGGGTTGCGGGTCGAAGAAATTTTTTTGTCGGGTTCGGGTCGGGTTGTGGGTTGATTTCAAATGAAATTTGCGGGTTCGGGTCACCCGACCCGTGCAGGACCCTAATTCAGACCCACTCGCTATATTTTCGCATCTCAAATTGACTTCATTCTGAAGCAGATAATATGCATTTTTCGTATAAAATTTAAAAATGTTCTACAAGCGCGTTAATAACGCATAGTACCTTCATTTAAATGTATTTGGAATTGAAACATTTACTATATTACAAATATATCTATTTCAAGAAAAAGTATACGGGAAAAAAATTAATACTACTAAATCTACTAAATATGACGCCATTTACGATTGAGCAACACATTTAATACGTATTCAAATTAGGATCCGCACTAATTACAAAAAGCGAAGAACTGAAATCAAATCATTTTCTTAATGTTTCTGCTTTGTGACTTAGTCGTAGTCTAATAACGTAAGTACTAAAAGGAGAGCATTTGCACATTAGGAAAAGTGTGACAGACATCATCAAACGTGCGGAAAAAGGAATCTAGTCAAGTCATTAGTATAATCTTGATTTAAATGTCCATTCGCTTCAGAACATTCCAAAATATAAAAATTCAAAACGGCAGAGGGACATTTCATTACGAACTCCTCAGCAGACGCATTAATATTATTGAAGTATAGAAAACTTTGAGTAAATATATAAAGGGGAGTTATGGCTCCTTTGGCCACGTAGTTTTCAGTCACAAAAAGGTGAGATATCACCTTCGGACTTTTTGCATTATATGTATTGACATTTCACTTATATATATATTTAAATTTTTGTGTGAAAAAAAAAATGAATACGTCTCGTGCGACGGGGGATACCTGCATGTGCACTGCAAAAAAAAAAAAAAAAAAAAAAAAAAAAAAGTTGATTTTACAGTATAATACTGGCATCCCAGCTGCCAGTATTATACCGTAAAATTAACAGTAATAAACAGTAAAATAAGCAGTAAAAATTTTCGACCCCCATTTAACTCACTTAGGGGAATAGTTTCTAAAATCGTTGAAATACGTGTTTAACCTTTTTTTTTAATGGATTTGTTTTCCTGAATTTCGCGATTCTACCTAAAACCGCTGCTGAGATATAGCGAAATAACGTAAAACTTTCGACGCCCCTTTTAACACCCTTGGAGGGCGGAGGGGGGGGGGGGGTTCAAAAATCCTTTGTTATTGCTTGCCTATGTCACAATAGCAATCTACTGTCCTAATTTCGTGATTCTGACTTCAGTCGTTTCGGCTGGCCGTTGATGAGTCAGCCAGTCAGTCAGTCAGGCGTTCTCTCTTTATATAATAGTACAGATGACATGGACCGATAAAGTTACGTTTTAATAAATACATGAAAAATTTACTATAAAATACGCTTAGTCAAAGAAATAATCAATAAGCAAAATTTACACACAGCTGCTAATAAAAGTAATACGCTACCGCGCATGCACGGTAGCGTATTGCTACTTATTCTACTGTTTATTACTGTTAATTTTAAAGTATAATACTGGCAGCTGGGGTGCCATTATTATACTGTAAAATCATCTTTTTTTATTTTTTCCTTGCAGTGTAGGAATATTATTTTAGTGCATTTGTGTTAAAGGTTTCTAAATGCTAAGCACTACTATACAAGTATCTATATATTTAAAACGCTAAGCGATTTCTTTCGACAATCCGTGAGAACAAACTACTGCATCAAATTACATCATTCTTTTTTTAAATGAAAGATATTTGGACACAGATTTGTTATCATGCATTCGTTTGTTCGAAAATTTAATTAATTAACCGTAATTTTCAATTAAACTTTTACTTATGCTAATGACGTCATAATCGGATAACGCCTACTGTTGCGAAGCACAGAGTTTATTCTCTAAACTCTGTGTTTGAATAAAAGAGAAATAATAAATATTAAAAGCACGCGGTTTTAAGGCCGAATTTGTTAACTTGCAAGTTAAATTTCGGTAAAAATACTTATCCGCGTGTTTTATAAAAATTCATATTTATTGTGACGTCACGGGAATATTGTCCATTGAGTTTATTTTATCATTATGCATTATAACTTTGTTGATGCCATTTTTTCATTAAAATTAAATACAAAATATATTTATTTGTGTGCATGGTGTTTAAGCATTAATGTAAGGTATATGAAGTACGTGTGAAAAGTTTGCGCCGGTGAAAATGACGTTATGCTTAGCTTGACGTGCATTTTAACATTGATAAAATTAAAGAGAAAAATGTATATGATTGTGTTAACATGACATAATTTTACTGATTTTTGCATTCATAATTATAAAGATTAGAATTGGAGCCGTCATTGATATCTTCATCTTGATTGCATACCTTCATTACATGTTACCAATCGCTTTTTTTTTTAATTATAGGATAGAAGATTTCCTTTTTTAATAAAAAAAATCACAAAAGTAAAGGATTTCAGGAAATTTAAAGTTATTAAAAATAGTGTTATGGTAGAAAAAAAATCTTGAAATAATGATTGTATTTTTAGCTAGAATAAACAATGTAAGACTAATATTTCATAGGAACCAGAGGGCCCGTGCGAAGATTTCGCACTGAAATCTAATATTTTTTAGGTACTTCTCTATTATCCCGTCGACCACTTTTCATAACAAAAAACTATCGCCAAACTGTAAGATTAAACGCCAAAAATGCAGTCCCATTTACTTGATGTCAGAAGCATTATACGTGTTTGTTACGTCAAGTGGTTTTTAATTCGACATTTGCGTGTATTTTTCATTATGTTTTACTGATTTATTAGTTACTTTATTAATTAAAATAAGAATTGTGTCCTTAAATTCTTATATTTTATTTATTTATTTATTTTTATATTCCAATAGAAACGTTCTCCCGTTTATTTGGCGATAGTATTTTGTTATGAAAAGTGGTCGACGGGATAATAGAGAAGTACCATTTTTTATCAATATGTAATATTTATTAGATGCAGGTTTAAACTTCTAAAGAAAAAGAAAGGATAAAAATATCTGCAAACAACATTTAGTTTTTAGTCAATCCAAAATATTATCTAATTTATTCTATCAAAGTTAGAGTAAAAACTGATCCAAGATTGCAAAAGGCACGCTAGAGAAAAAAAAAATTAACAATCATATTTTGACTGCATTAGAGGATGACGTTATCCGCTTCAGAAAAAACATGAGACATAGAAATATAAATCTAAACATTTCAATTTCAATGTCGCTTTTTAATCATAAATATAAAATAAACCCGTGCGGTGTTTTTTATAATGATTGCTGAGCATCATATAATGTGGTATTTTATTTTTTTCGCAACAATAATTTGAGGAAAACCTTTCATTTCTTTTAAGAAAACAATGCCGATTTAATTTTTAATTTTCAGCAAATTTTAATCAAAAACATGTTTTAACGAAACGTTAAGTGTGCTATGTTTGAAGCCTGTTCAAAATCCTTTCATATGTTATCTCATTCGTGGTTCTGCGTTTCGTATTTTCTGCGAAAAAGGGATGTTGACAGGAGAAATGATATATATATATATGACCAGAGGGCCCGTGCGAGGATTTCGCACTGAAATCTAATATTTTTTAGGTACTTCTTTATTATCCCGTCGACCACTTTTCATAACAAAAAACAATCGGCAAACTGTAAGATTAAACGCCAAAAATGCAGTTCCATTTACTTGACGTCAGAAGCATTATACGTGTTTGTTACGTCATCAAGTGGTTTTTAATTTGACATTTGCGTGTATTTTTCATTATGTTTTACTGATTTATTAGTTATTTCATTAATTAAAATAACAATTGTGTCCTTAAATTCCTATATTTTATTTATTTATTTATTTTATATTCCAATGGCAACGTTCTCCCGTTTATTTGGCGATAGTTTTTTGTTATGAAAAGTGGTCGACAGGATAATAGAGAAGTACCATTTTTTATCAATATGTAATATTTATTAGATGCAGATTTAAACTTCTACAGAAAAAGTAAGGATAAAAATATAAGCAAACAACATTTAGTTTTTAGTCAAGCCAGAATATCATCTAATTTATTCCATCAAAGTTAGAGTAAAAACTGATCCAACATTGCAAAAGGCACGCGCGAGAAAAAAAAATTAACAATCGTATTTTAACTACATTAGAAAATGACGTCATCCGCTTCGAGAAAAACATGGGACATAGAAATATAAATCTAAACATTTCAATTTCAATTTCGCTTTTTAATCATAAATATAAAATAAACCCGTGCGGAAGTTTTTTATAATAATTGCTGAGCATCGTATAATATGTATTTTTTTTTTTTTTGGCAACCATAATTTGAGGAAAACCTTTCATTTCTTTTATGAAAACAATGTAGATTTAATTTTTAATTTTCAGCAAATTTTAATCAAAAACATGTTTTAACGAAATGTTAAGTGCGCTATGTCAGAAGCCAGTTCAAAATCCTTTCATATGCTACCTCATTCGTCGTTCTGCGTTTCGTATTTTTTGAGAAAAAGGGATGTTGACAGGAGAAATAATATATATGATATGATTATTTTGGTAGGTTTGTTATAAGTTCATTTAATAGTTCCTTATTAGCGCAAAGTCCTATTTCTTTCCCTGTGAATTTCTCTTTCGATGTCAAAAAATGTTTTTCTACTTTTGGACGCCAGCCAAAATACAGTGGCAATTTTTAGAAATGTACAACAGTTGTGACAACAAAGGCGCTATCGTTTTAGTTTTCATCGCGCTTACATCAATTCGAAATACTACAAATTTCTATTTTTTACTACATTTTACAATTTTAATTCTTACATCATCAATTAGAAAAAAAAATTAGCTTTCGATTGAAATTTATTTGAAAACTGCCGCTTAATTTAACGACTTTTTAAATATTTTTCAAGAATGAAAATTTTTTCAATTCTATCTTATCAATGACCACCAGTTTACTTCAATAATGTAAAATAGCCCCTGGGAAAGTTGCCACAATTGAAAATAGATTTCTCTAACCATCATAAAAAGTGAATAATAATTTTTAAAAAAAAGTGATAAATCATAAGATCAGATTATCCATAAGATAGAACATTTTGGCGCTAAACAAAAATCTGTCAGGAAAAAAAGACTATTTTTAGTTTATGTTGAACATAAAATTGATATGTTGAATTCGTTGATGAATATGTTCCATCAGATATCAGGATATGCTAGGAATTGCATTTTTTTATTTTTTTACATTTGCCAACTGTATAAGAGGAAAAATATCCCCGACTGTGATGGAAAAGGGATAATCATCCTGATTATGTCAAGGAACCGAAGAAACCATACAAATAAATTACACTTGAAAACATTAAAAATCTCCATCTGCAGATAGATTTATTACTGTAAAAAACTTCTTAATCTTTGCATAAAAATTGATTAGCTTAAAACAATGGATGCGTTTTAGAAGATATGGATTTGAAACGAACAATGATTACAGAGGACATTTTAAAACTTTTAATTTAATCATTTTAAAACTTTTTTAACGTCGAATTTTGACTTTGCTTTTGGGCAGATGCAATGCACATGCGCATAGGAGCTCATTCGGTTGCATTATCACAGGGGGCGGGGGAGATGTGTGCTTTATTTACTATGTTCTGTTATTTACTGAATATGATATGAACGTAGGAATATACTATTTGTATATACTTCATAGGTCTATGAATTTTTTTTCTTGCCGTGGGGAATATGGTGGTAATGTCAAACTGATTTGCATTACACAGTTATTTACGGATTTTTTGTTTGGAGTTTGCGTCGGAAATAGTACTGTATTTGACTGGGGAAAAAAAAATTTGAAAGACTGTTTTATACGCAACCCTTCATAAATAATAAAGAAGCTTATTTTACTGATACTGTTATAGTATTTTTTTTGCGTCAAGTTTTGACGGGTTCCATCTAGTATATATATAAAGCTGTTAGATTAGAATTAATTAGTACAGAAGTAAAAAAAAAAACAGACAAAAGATAATAAAATGAAATTTTATTTACAAGGAGTTTCATTAATATTTATTTTGTACAAACATGAATATATTTTGCTGCATTCTATTTACTCGTGTAAAAATAATTTTATAATAAAACAATATATTGAATAACAATTTACAATGATGTTAAATACCTCGAAAATGCAGGGTACATTTAAAGTCTGTATAAACTTTACAAATTTGTTAAAGATACAATAATAATAATAGTAATAATGCAGAAAGCGTAGTTTTCACTAAAAGCATTATGAAGATTTGGTATTTTGTTTAACAGTAAAAAAGTCTGATAAATCGCCAATAGAGAGCACTAATGCCAATGCATCTTTCGAAAATATGCAAATGTGCATGATTATAAAAGAACTGACCAGTCGGTGGATCTCTCATTCGATTCAATCGTCAATTTGGTATGTATACACTGTTAAAAAATTTGCAGCAAACTGTCCAGTCATTTGACCGTTTTTATAGAAAACGGTTACATAACAGTAATTTAACGCTTTTCTGGCCATATTATTGGCCATATTGTGGTCAGAATGAAGTTACATTACGGTTATGCAACCATTTTCTATAAAAACGGCCAAATGACTGGACAGTTTGCTGCAAATTTTTAACAGTGTATGACAAGTTACTGAGCAAATGTTGCACATAAATTTCGCAAAGAACGGCGAAGAATGGTTTTAGAAAATTCCAAGTACAGAAATTTAAAAAAAAGAATCTTATGTTATTCTTATAACTTACTTTATCTACACTACAAACGGATGGTTCAAAGGAATAAAAGATCCACCGATTAGTCAGTTCCTTTATAATCATCTTCCTTTGTGTACTTCCGTAAGAGCCAATCGTTTTAGTGCACTGCAAAAAATAATTGTTGATTTTACAGTATAAAACTGGCATCCCAGCTGCCAGTATTATACCGTAAAATTAACAGTATTAAACAGTAAAATAGCAGTAATACGCTGCCGCGCAAGCAGTAATACGCTGCCGCGCATGCGCGGTAGCGTATTACTGCTTGCGCGGCAGCGTATTACTGCTATTTTACTGTTTAATACTGTTAATTTTACGGTATAATACTGGCAGCTGGGATGCCAGTTTTATACTGTAAAATCAACAATTATTTTTTGCACTCCGCCTCCTATCGCTCACTTTTTAAACTACAGCTATTTTCGCTGTTAAAAAAGAATTCCACATCCCGAAAATTCTTTTAGTGCAAACCGCATTTCCATATCCTTTTTGGGGAATTTTAGAAGTATATACGGGCTTCCTGCGTACCCTGTAGACACAAATTCAGATAAAAGAGATTAATTTCAGATTAACAATTGCATTACATTTTCCAGAATAATCATACGATAACGTGTATCAGGAAATAAATAAAATAAACGTTCATTCTGTTTAAATGAGGCTGATGGAAAATGAAATCCCCGTTCTGTCTCTTAAGCAACTTCCAATTTCATTTTAGAAATTATTTTTGTACAGATTTAGCTCCACTTCTTTGTGATACTTCTTTGTGGAAATTGCTAATTGAGAACCCATACGACAGTGAGTTCTTTTAGAAGAGAATGTGTAGTTCCATTTATTCGAAGTTCATTCTGTTGAGTAAATTCATTGTATTATTGCAACATCATAACATGTATCAAACTAAGTAAAGATTAAAAAGTTTCTTTACAATGGAGATGCTCATTAGTTATATACACATTCTAATCAACTATATCCCATATTTTTTATATAAATCTAAGCAATAAAAAGTTTTATAACATTGAAAACACACACACGCATATATATATATATATATTTATATATATATATATATATATATATATATATATACATATATATATATATATATACTTTTTAGTCTTTTGTAAAATTAGTCTTTTGTAGTCTTAAGTCTTACAATATAGCAGTCCCCGTTATTTCGCGTCTTTCCATGTAATCCAAAAATAATTTTAAAAAAAAGAAGAACTTATAATAGCTTTTCTGCACGTTTTAAGTTAGAACATTGTACTAATAACAATATTCTCATTATTAATCCTTCTATATTAAAAAAAGTAATCTGGAACTGAGCCAAAAACGAAATGGACCAATCAAATTCTGCGTAGATATTCCGGGTTATTCTCATCGCTTTTTTACTAGGGACTTTTTTGAGGAGCTATTACTTTTTTTCTAGCCATCCTACGGATTCGAAAATCATACCACCAGACGCGAAATATAACAAGATTTCAGAAATAAAAAAAATTATCACGGTCGGACAATAAAAACTCAAAAGATCCTTAAACATCGAGTAAAAAATCTTTTATTGAAAAAGTCATTTTTTTATATTGTTGCCAATTTCTAAATAAGCGCAAAGGATTATGTTTTATCTCAAATAAAAAATATATTTGCGCGAGACTATTAAAAACAATAATGAAAGCTTAAAATAATTATTAAATGATCACGCGTTGAAAGCAAGAAATAAAGAAAATTACGTCATAAAAAATGTGTTTACACATGAATATTAAAAATAAAAAAGATGAATTAAATGAAAAAGCATTATAACCAGTTAAATGAAAAAGGATTATAACCTGATTACAGAAGAAAGTCTCCGTTCGTGATATCATCATCATCATCTTTTTAAAACAGGATACATTACCAGGTTTTAAGAGGCTGTGAAACCAGACCCGGGGTTGGTGAGCGTAGCGAGCAGGGGGCAGAGCCCCCTAGTTTTATTAGAAAATGTAATGTGCTTATAAACTAACATTTGAAGAACAATGTAAAACCTTTACGTGTCGATGATCATTTTTCTCAGTTTTTTTTTTTTTTTTTCATATCCTCAATATTATCGCACATTTTGATGTGTAGAGCATTTTTGTTCGTCTCTCATCGTATGCGATATAACGAGGGATTACAATCCCTTGTATCAAATTAAAGCAAGAATAAACATGTTTTATTACATGTGATTGTATTAAAAATTTTATCAGGCATTAATTATAACTAGCCACCACTGGCCACCAGTTTGGTCTCCCTTAAATGTATGTTAAGCATTGTAGCCAGTCATTTTTATTCATAATTATTTTTTCCTTAATCCTTCGCCAAACCGAAAGATTATAATAGACAAATCAAGAAATTTTGAGATCATGGTAGCATTTTGCATATTTTTTGTTGTTATGTATTTCATTTTTCTTGACAAAAACCGCTTAACTCACTTAAGCATTTATGATTCATGTCCGTTTGCTTATCAGTTGCAATATGTTCGCTAATGAGGACATATTGAATAATTTTCCGTAATTGGATCCATTTCCAATTGGCGTATTTTAGTTAATATGATTTGATGCAATGAAGTCTGTTTTGTGAAAGTCTTTAATGATATCCACATTTACACTGAACCATATTAGTGTTAATATTTTTTTTGTTTCCTGCTAACTTTGGCTGTAGATTCGATTACGGAAAATTGGAAAATCTATCATTATTCTCATCTAAAATGTCTTGAATAATGTGCCATAATCGGGCTGCATATTATTACACGTAATTTTAAAGTATGGTTTGGTGAAATATTGAACTTTTGGAAGCCAGTTTTGATAATCACATTCCCTTTAAACCATATTTGCTGTCAGCACTTTTGACCCGTGACGTACAATCTGATTAAAATTCACGAACTTCTTTCTAAATGCCTATCTCTGTTCGACTTTGTTTTTCTCTGCTCCCCTTCTTGATATAGTTCAGGAGTTTTCGTAATTGCGTAATTCCCTTACTTTGGCATTTCTGCTTAATGTCTACTGACTATTAAGATCCGTAACAGGTATATACGCGCGCCAACATTGGTGCGTATAATTTTAATTATAGAAACCCGTTTTTTCTCTCTATATTGTAACTCTATATAGTTAGTATTATGTAGTAGAAATATAAAAGACAATTGAAGATGCTTGTATTGATATAGTAGATACAGATACGTATATTATATTTATAGGTATATATGTATGAGATTAGAATATATATCTCATATTCATTCCGGTGAATATAATATGCCGTCAATAAAACTATTATCGTAAATATCTAAGCTAAAAGCCATCAATATGATTTTATGTGTTTAACCCTTCAGCACACGCGCCACTTTCCATTACGTTACTACACGCGCGGGATAAATTTTACCCCAGTTGGTTTTCTTGTGTCAATTTCCCAACGGTTTGATTATAAACAAAAATTTATATTTTGAAATAAACTGGAAATCAATAAAGAACATAATTTAACTTAAAATAAGAAGTTCTTGCTTGAAAGGTAGTATAAAGCTCAGAATGATAACGAACGATTTTCTCACATTTTGAGTAATGATTCTGAGCTGGGGTAGATTTTATCCCAGCGCGTGTGCTAACGGGTTAATAAATGTGGTACAGATGTCGCACACTCACCGGGGTATCATTTTGTCGCCAAAATGGCTATTTTATGCTTGGGCAATCCGCCGGTTTCGGCTAGATTTCGCTTCGTATGGCAACCCGGTAGAGCAGATTCTGTATGTTTTATAATAAATTAAATATTTTGTGTTTTATAATAAATTAATCATTGTGTGGGTTTTATAATAAAATTGTGTATTTTTTAATATAAAATAAACTATTTTATAACAAAATAAAAGTACATGCTCTTTTAGCAATCTCTAACAGGTACCTGAAAATGGGATTTTCTCGCCAAAATGGCGCAAAACAAAAATCGCCATCGTATCGTAAAATATTAGGATTTTTAAATATCCGTATTCCACAAAACTCAACAGTTTCGATATAACTAGAAGCCTTCTCAGTTCACGCTGGGTCGAGTTTGCGGGACTCTACTGTACGTAGTTTATAGTTACACTATGCAAAATAAAATTTAAAAAATATGTATTGTAACCGTGCCTGAAAATAAAAAATCGACTTTTATAATCGCACAATAATCTTTCTACTACCAAGGCATCGTTGCTGCTTTAATTTTTACTTTCTACCATCTATAACAGAAGAAAGTATGGTAATCGAATTTTTTTCGACTTCCGGTTTGCGACGGATTTACACGTTTTAGGGTCAGATATCCCGAAAAACACGTTTTTACAAAATGTCTGCCTGTCCGTATGTCCATGTGTCTGTGTGTTCTCTTTGTATCATTAAAAAGTGTATGAATGTTAGAATTGAACCAAACTCCATATATATCTTTTTGGCTATGGCCAACAAGTCCCAGTTGAAATTAAGGATATTCCAGCGGAAAGGGGCGCTGTTTATAGCGATTTTTGTGCCATTTTCCGTAATTTATTATCGGAAAGTGTACAAAGTTATGCATGGAATTGAACAAAACTTCATATATATGTTTGTGAATACGGCGGTCAGGTTCCAATTGAAATTTGGGATATATACACCCCCGGAACGGGGCACTGTGATAGCGATTTTTCTTTTGTATCATCGGAAAGTGTATCAAGTTATGGATATAATTGAACCAATCTTCATATATACGTTTTTGACTATGGTCAGCAGGTTTCAATGTAAAATGGGAATATTTCCCCGAAAAGAGGATGTAATAGCAATTTTGCACGATTTTTCTTTTGTATCATCGAAAAGTGTATGAAGTTACAGATATAATTGAACCAAACTTCATCTATACGTTTTTGACTATGGACGTCAGGCCACAGTTGAAAATGGAAATATCCTCCCGGAAAGGGTAATAGCGATTTTTGTGCGATTTTCTCGATTTTTTTTTGCAGTTTAAGTGAAGAATTTATGAAAAATTTTCCACAAACTTTTATATAGATGTAACGTAATATGCCGAGGTTTGCATAAAAGTTTGGCGAAAATCGGCAGGAGGGGCGCTTTGATAGCGGATTTTGCTTGATTTTCGGGACGGGCGCGGTAGCTGTTGAAAAAAATCATACTGAATCACCCAATTATCCAATCTAGATTTAATTTGTATATTTAATTTGTAAAAAGCAGAGTTTTTGACGTTTTTTCTTCCCAATCCCCCCCCCCCCCCCGTGGTTTTGAAATATTTATTGACAAAAAATTTGAAATTGAATTAAAAAAAATACGCTTTTTAAATTCCTACAATTAGCTCACACTCTCTCTATATATATCTTGTTGGAATTTTCAATCGTTAATAAAATATTTTCTATCCATCCACTCAAGTTCAAATAAATTTTTTAAAACTTGTACTGGATAACAATTGATGTTAATACAGTTTTTTCAAATATTAATTCATTCATTAAATTTAATTAATTAATTTTAATTTTTATATGGGAGAAAAAAATTCCTCCAATTGTTTCCATAAATGAAATGAAAGATTTATCTCAAATGAGTGATGCCAACAAAAAATAAAATACCGCAACGATGATTATAACATAATGTTCAATAAACATAACGTGGGACATTAATGCTGCACGGGTTTATTTTATATATTTATGATTAAAAAGTAGGAATTGACTTTTTAAAAAAAATGTATATTACTTGTTGAAGTATTAACATGTATGAGATCGAAGAAAGTACTGGGATTGGCACATCCGACTAGTTTTATCTTTTCAGTAAGAGCTTTGAAATTAAATTTCATTTTCTACGTTTTTCCAAGAGTTTATTTCATGTTTCATTAATTATTGTATACATTGTAATATATTTATTCTAATCCATTTTTGAAACATGGAAGTTAGAATACTTACAATATGCATCGGTTTCAACCGATTTTATAACTTAGAGGTATGACAGAACAAGTAAAGAGCACAGAAATTTAAAAACATATGTATACATGATTCATATATATAATAAGCATGCATCGAAAACAGGTTTATGTGCATACTTTGAGTTCATTCATAGGATATGTCTAATAAGTACACATGATTCGAATTATTAAGTATTATAAGCTTACGTTATTTTTTTGTAAATAAATTTGTAAGAGCTCATAATATCTTTATAGCTTAAGAGCTCAAAATGTCTTTATAAAATAATCTCGTATGTTTTAAGTGTCATTATGCCATCAAACGTGTTTTTATACCTCCCCCCCCCCCCCCCCCCTGTTTGTTGAATTAATTTTTTTCCATTTTCTTACGCAATGTAAAACAAATTTGGTATGATTTTCAAAATATTTTGCTTTATTAAGGTAAAGAGGACCCCAAATGCGTATCCAAATACGTACTTTCCCAAAATACGTACAAGAAAATTTGCTTGGAAATTTTGTTAGCCTTAGTATTATAGTATATCGCTTGTAAATAATGTTATTTATTATTTCTAAATCCGGGTATTACGTTTATAGTCCGGGAGGCAGCGACGTTTTTTAGTTAGCCATTCCATACAAACTTATCTTCAAAATTGTAATTGATCTTACTTAATCAATGACGAAAACAGCCGTTAGATGTCTCGAGAAAAATGGATGCGATCTGCTACATCCACTTACAAAAAAATAAGAGAAATGCACAAAAGCTCGATTACGGATGTTTTTAGTTGTATGCCACGGGTCACGATAACATCCGTAATCGAGCTCACGTTTATTTCGCTGCGATATTTTGGAGTGATGTTGCGGGACGCATCCATTGCTGTCGCGACAGTTAACGGCTGTTTTCGTCAATAGCTAATTAAGATCAATTGTATATTTCAAGATCAGCTTGTATGAAATGGTTAACTAAAAAATGTCACTTCCTCCCGGACTATAAAGAAAACATGAAAAAAAAAAAAAAAAAAAAAAAAAACAACGTTCAAATTTAAATGTTTGTAATTTAAAAATATAGGAGAGTTGGACTAAAAGAACTCAATGTATATATGTATATAAAGATATATACTTACATTCCCAAACGTATAATCTACAATTTCACCATTGATAGCTGCACTGACAGGCTTTTCACTTAAACCGAACACTCGAATGAATCCTAAATCCATATTAACGCTTGCTCCCTGTTTGATGATGGTAGTTTTCAAAACATTCTATAAAATAAATGAACCACAATTCATAAAGTTTTTACAAATAAACAGCTTTAAATATAAAACACATTTAAACAAGAAAGAAAAATCATGCGTCAAGCTTAGATTATAAAACACTTTCCAACACTTCCAGAATACTTTAACAAACCTTCGCTGTTTAATAAGGTAAATAAGATACCTAAGTAAATATTTTAGAAAACGCTTAACACATTTCAAAACCAGATTTCAGAAATTACCGTCCATTCTTTTTTTCCAGTCCATGATCTATATATACTATAGATTAGATAGACTATAAATCTATAGATTCTACACAGTATCCCAAAAATTAGTTTAGTAAGACAACGCATGCCATCACAGTTGAAAATTCACCTCAGCACTTTCTACCAATAGACAGAAACATATTTGAATTATTTGTACAGCCCTGTATATTACCTACATATTTTTATATACGCCACATATTAATCTAAAATTTAATTCAGGCAAAAGTACACTTAAAACTGTTGAAATCACACTTCCAAAAATTATCACAAACAGGCGGCCATATATCCAGTTATTTCGTGATCCTGTATATGTTTTTATTTATATTCTACAAACATCTCTTAGTAAGGGAAGGCCATATACCTGAATCCTATTTTGAAATTTTGATTTTTCATTAAATTAAAATATGTAAATAATGAAGCATAAAACTATTTTCTAATTATTTATGGTATTCTGCTTCCCTCATAATTTTCTTGAAATCTAATATTACTCCTAGCATAGTTTTCCTTTAAATTAAAAAAATAGTAATCTTTGAACCAATGTACAACACCCATGCTGTACCTTGGCCCTAGGAATGTTGCACCATGGACCATGCATTATTTTTCTATTTAAAGAAAAATTTAACAAAACTTGTTTATAATACACTAGCAAAACCCGCGGCTTTGTTCGCGTAATTCGTGAAAAATGCCAAGTGGTATTCGTTGGCCTATTTTCATTAGAGGAAATTTATTGCCACAGATAATTCAGAAATTACTAATTAAGCCACACTAATATCGAAAAAAAAATCGAAATTTTAGAGCATTTTTCGCTCTTTCACCCCCCCTCCCCCCACCACCACCACCACCACCACCACCACCACCTGTGGTAGTGTCACCAGTATAAAATATAGCCTAAGTTACAGCAGGGACTGTTACCATCACTTTTGAAAATGGTTCTGTAGTTCCAGAGATTCTATAGAAATTGTAATTTAGAATGTTTTAAGACCGCTTTTCGCTCATCTCACCCTTTTAAATTTCGGATTTTTTTTAATTTGTTCTTAGAGAGCATTTACATCTTATAAGTAACTACCTTGCAAAATTTCATGTTTCTAACACCTTCAGTATAAAAAAAATCGAAATTTTAGAACATTTTTAGCTTTTGTATACCCCTGGGGGTAGTGGCACCAACATAAAATATAGCCTATGTTGGAGCAGGGATTGTCACCATCACTTTTGAAAACGGTTCTGTAGTTCCACATATTCCATAGAAATTGTAATGTAGAATGTTTTTAGAACGCTTTTCGCTCTACTCACCCTTTTAAATTTCGAATTTTTTTAGAATTTGTTCTTAGAGAGCATTTACATCTTATAAGTAACTACCAAGCCAAATTTCATGTTTCTAGCTCCTTCAGTATAAAAAAAAATCGCAATTTTAGAACGTTTTTGGCTCTTGCACTTCCCTGTGATAGTGGCACCAACATAAAATATAACCTGTGTTACAGCAGGGACTGTCACCACCAATTTGCTACCATAACTTTTGAAAAGGGTTTGATAGTTCCAGAGATTCCATAGAAATTGTAATTTAGAATGTTTTTAGAACGCTTTTCGCTCATCTCACCCTTTTAAATTTCGATTTTTTTTTAGAATTTGTTCTTAGGGAGCATTTACATCTTATAAGTAACTACCATGCTAAATTTCATGTTTCTAACACATTCAGCACAAAAAAAAAATCTAAATTTTAGAACGTTTTTCGCTCTTGCACCTCCCTGTGATAGTGGCACCGACATAAAATATAGCCTATGTTGGAGCAGGGACTGTCACTATCAATTTGCCACCATCACTTTTGAAAACGATTCTGTAGTTCCAGAGATTCCATAGAAATTGTGATTTAGAATGTTTTTAGAACGCTTTTCGCTCATCTCACAATTTTAAATTTCGAATTTTTTTAGAATTTGTTTTTAGAGAGCATTTACATCTTATAAGTAACTACCATGCCAAATTTCCTGTTTCTAGCTTCTTCAGTATAAAAAAAATCGAAAGTTTAGAACGTTTTTCGCTTCTGCACCCCCCTGGTGGTAGTGGCACCGACATAAAATATAGCCTATTTTGGAGCAGGGACTGTCACCATCATATTTCCACCATCACTTTTGAAAACGGTTCTGTAGTTCCAGATATTCCATAGAAATTGTAATTTAGAATGTTTTTAGAACGCTTTTCGCTCATCTCACCCTTTTAAATTTCGAATTTTTTTAGAATTTCTTCTTAGAGAGCATTTACATCTTATAAGTAACTACCATGCCAAATTTCATGTTTCTAGCTCCTTCAGCATTAAAAAAAATCGAAATTTTAGAACGTTTTTCACTTCTACACCCCCCTGGGGGTAGTGGCAACGACATAAAATATAGCCTATGTTGGAGCAGGAATCACTTTTAAAATCGCTTCAGTAGTTCCAGAGATTACCCTCTACAAACAAACAAACAATCTTTACTACTTTATAATATTAGTATAGATTTGAAATAAATTTTAAAAGCATACTTAATAACAGATTTGTCATAGATGTCTACTTAAAGTTGTTTTAAAATGATTCAAAACAGAAGGTGTAATTAGAGGGAGTAGGGGAGGTATTTCGAACCACACTATAGAGACATCGACTGGATTTTAACTGTTGTATTGTATGTTTTATATATGTTTGTTTTATCTATGTTTGTTTTATCACGATGCAAAAAACAGTTGCATAAAAAAGTTAAGATTATTTTTCAAAAACTGATACTATACCAGGAAATACATAAAGAATTCTTCTGTCTCTTTCAATAAGACAAGATTCTGGCAAAATGCTAATGATTTGTTCATGACTGGTTGAAAAACACACAATTTTCCTCAAGTATGAAATCTATTCCAATGCTATTAAAACATTTTACAGACATAACAATTATCTCTTCTACATCATTATCATCATCTATGCATATTTTCTGTACACAAGTGGTGTACATAATCAAGTTTTGAATTCCTCCCATTAATTATACGAGGACAAACTTTACTGATATAACATTTTCATTTGTTGGCTCTTTAACAGAATAATATGTAATTGTGTTGTACTTTGGACCTGTTCAAGGTAAAACACTATTGAAAGGTTCAAGGTACAACACTGTTGAAAGGTTCAAGGTACAACACTTGGTGACTTGAAAAATAGTGACATCTCACCATTTTTTAGTTATACTTAACATAATTTGAAACTCATGTTCAAAATGCACAAAAAATACTCTTTTATGCATAATTTAAAATTTAAAACGAATAACTGTTCATAACGAGATATAATGAAAAGTTGCAGCTAGAAAAAATTACTTTTCTATGATCAAACCTTTTTTTTTTTTTTTCAATTTACTGCAACATGTGCTGATTGTATTGAAGAGACCAACTGCTAAGTTACATCTATGGGTATATCTCAAAACTTCATTGATTTGTTTTATACAAATTAATAGATAGAACTAAAAACTGTGTAGATCCAAGGTACATATATGTTCAAGGTACAACACCCTATACTAAATATAGTTCAGCTTGAAAATCCATAACTCGATTAAAATCGCCCTTTAAGCAATTCACGCTCATACTCAGCAATGGTTAACAATTATTTGTGTAACCCTGTATATGATCTATAACATTTATACATACCACGTAGTATAAAAAAATTTAGTTGAACTTAAAAAAGGCATACCATAACTAAAAATTCACTTCGACCAATTATCGCTTATAAACAGTTCTTTGAATACAGTATTGTATACGAAATATTTTGTGTGTCCCAGTAAATGAGAGATAAATGCTATGCACATCATATTATACAACAAGTATCTTGTAGTAAATCTTAATAATGTATATCAATCTCATTATATTTGAAATAGTATAACACAATTAAAATATGCTGCAAACAATTTTTCCCCGTAGACCATTATTTAATCCTTTCAGGCACAAGGTACTTCTGTTAATAAAATGTTGAAATTATTGATTGACACCAGGATTTACAATCAAATTTATTTTTAAATAAGTAAAGGCTTTTCTTCACGTACTTTACAAAAGAGATAGTTTTACATAAAAATTCTGGTGTGGTCGTGGGATTTGGTGATTAAAATTAAGTGGGACAGAATTTAACCAACCATGCCGGAAAGGGTTAACCGAATTCGTTTGTGTAGCACTCTAAATGAATGATAAATGCTTTATACACTCCATATTCTTCAGAATGCATGTTTTAGTGCACCTCATAAATTCATATTAATTTCATTTTGTTTGTAACAGTGCAACATGATTAAAATAAACCGCGAACAATTTTTCCCCCATACACTGCAAAAAAAAGTGTTGATTTTACAGTATAAAACTGGCACCCCAGCTGCTTGTATTATACCGTAAAATCTACACTTTTTTTTTAAGTGTAGACCATAATACAGGGTGATTTCAAATTCATGGCACAAACTTTAAGGGTAAAGATACTTTAACGAAATCCTTACAATATGCTTGCAATTCATACAAAGATGAGTCTGTTGCAAATTTTGTTAAAATACCTTCACTACTGTTAAAGTTATGAACGAAAACGTGACACCGGATTGAAGTGAGACGCCCTGTATTTTTGACTATATAAATGGATTTCCGACCCTGCTTTCCTGTACAAAAATTGCTTGTTACGGTGTCCTAGACCAACCCTTAAAGTTTGTACCATGAATTCAGGATTGCCCTGTATAACCGAATTTGCTTGCATGTCCCTGAAAATGAAAGATAAATGCTATGCACAACCTATTCGATAGTAAGCATCTTGTACGGAACTTCAGAAATGTTTATCAATTCCAATATATTTGAATTAGTGTAACTTCATAAAAATACACTACAAACGATCTTTTCCGATAGACCATAATGTAACGCCATTCTTTTGAGGGAACCTGTAAACGAATTTTAAATGCTAGACATTTCATTTTTAATACCGAACATGTCATGGTAAACCTTAAGAATCTATATCAATCACATGACAATCAGAGTATATTTACGGGAGTTACAGCACGGATGGACGTCCGGACAGACAGATAACCAGACAAACCGAATGCATAAACACTTCTCAACTACATTAGAAAGGGTGAAAAATGAATAACTGATTGAAAAATTATGCTTCAAATTTAAAATGTCTTTCACATCACGATAATGCAATTTGATTCTAATATTGATGAGTCAGATAATCTGCTTAATCCGTTAACTGCCATACGACGCTCCGGTCGTCGTATGTATTTCTCAATAAAGAGCCCTATGCCGGCCAGAGCATTGTGATCAGCATTACCAATTTGGCACATTTTTTTTATTATTATTCAAATCTAATGATAATATTTTCTTCATTTAGTGGCAGACATTCCGCTGTTAAATAAAACATAGAATACTGTTCGAAAAGCCTGGTAGATATTTCGAATTAAAAAATCCTATATCTTGTCATGGCCTCCAGATTTTATTTTTTTACTTTGACTTATATAAATCCTTAACTTATTGTTGAGAAATTTTAACACATTTAGCAACATTTATTTTCAGTTTACTGAATGCAAGTGTACAGTTCTCTGTCCTTTAGTTTTGAATGCTTATAAAAGCAATAAAAAGCAAGTAATAAGCCATTAATAATAGGAAAATTACATTAATATAATGGTAAGATAAATCCTGGTTAATATTTTTATTCAAAGCAAATAAATAAAATGCTATTATTTACCAAGGGAAGGATACATTAAAGGTGAACTTAATAAAACTAAACTAAGAGAAGTTTGAAAAATACACAAAATTAATTACCATTCCCACTTTGATTTTGATGAGATTATACTGGTCATTTTTGTATGTATCTGAAAAAGAAAAAATAGACACAGTTCAATTTAACATTTAAATAAAATGCTTACATTTTTTTTTATTCTCCCATGAAAATAATATATTTTTTTTAACTTGTAATACAGCCATATTACATTTTGGACATTTTTTAGAAAAACTACCCATTTGAATAATCTTATCATAATAATAACAATAATAAGTGGTTTCACATAAAGTAGATATTTTATCTCAAAATGTTTGCATTATATGCTACGGTATATTACTGCTGTTTTTATTCAATAACACTCTGTCCCATTAATATTTGTCTCTTTATTAAAAAGGAAAAGTTATAAAACTGCTTTTTAAAACTTATTTATAAACTGCTCTTAACGTTATACTCAAAGGTCATACATAGACTCCTAAGAAACTCCTTAGAAATTAAAAAGTGTAACTTAGAACTCCTTAGAAATTAAAAAGTGTCCAAAAAGTGTGACTTAGAACTCCTTAAATAAACAAAATACGCCTTAAAATCCCCTTAAATTATCGTCAAGTATAATTTAGCTTTGAACAATGATTTAATAGACGTATACAAGAGTAGAAAATAGAAACTTATATGTTACACGGTGAATAATACTGCTTAAGCATGGAAGAGATTAGCCTTTAAAGGAAGTAAAATAAAAATCTTATCATGTTTACAAAGGTAAAATGAAGTTAAGTTACTGTATTTTTTTTTATATATATGGTTTTTCCCTTCAAACTTTCCTTTTAAAATCTAGATGCATGTGATACATGATGAGTATTTGGGATTTGATTGGGCCCTGTATATATATGGCCACTGGTCACTGAAAAAAAAAATAGTTCGCTGGAACTTTTGTATTCAAATTTATGAAGCAAATAAACAATGCATTGGGAATACGTCGTAATTTTAACACCAACTATTACATTTTAATGAAATACAATCTGTTTTCTTTCTAAATGAAGTATTAAAAATTATTAGTATTATTAGTAGGGCACGGCATACATGAAAAAATATATAGTCATTTATCTAATTAAATTTTCAGCAAAGCGGAAATTACGCTGGAAATTAATGAATAAAAAGGATGTGAATTATTACTTTAATACACAGCGTACAACCAACAGAGTGAAAAAATGTCCAGAGGGGGGATCGAACCCGGATATAACTCTTGGTATAGCGCAACAAGTGCTTTACTATTTAAGCCATCAGGGCGACATCCAGAAAGCTAGATGGATGTCGTCCTGGTGGCTTAAATGGTAAAGCTATACCAAGGTATCCGGGTTCGATCCCCGGTCTGGACATTTTTTCACTCTGTTGGTTGTACGCTGTGTATTAAAGTGATAATTCACATCCTTTTTATTCTTATAGTAAGTCATTTAAAATTCTTGTGCTCCTTAGAATTTTTCTAGAATCCTTGGATTTTTTTTCTTCTCAAGTCTGTATGAACCCTGTCAATTTAATTAGTTCAGTTTTATCAATGCGTACCTATAGATTCTCCATCATCAAGGAACAATTCTCCTTCTGCTTCATTATTGACGTCTAAAGCAACAAGTAGATCATATGGCGATTTAAGACTGTAAAAAATAGGTAACATAAATGACTGTTAATCAAGAGTGTAAAAAAAACAATTTCATTCTACAAATTAATTCAATTACAAATGAAAAATAAATTCGGAAAAATAGCTTTTTTAGAAATTGTTTTATATATTACGGAAGTAGTGCATAGTGCGAATTTTTTTATTATTATTATTATTATATCTATTTAACACTATATATAGATACAATGCAAATGAGAATTTAGTTACTGCCGTTTATAACTTGAGTTCTGTTGAAGGGATTTTGATAGGATTTACACTGTTAGATCATTTTTTTTTCAGGGAAGGTTTAAGTATATTGCATATTGTTCTGTTTAATTATAGAATTATGGGGGAAAGTTCTATAATCAATTCAATTATGAAAGATTAGCCTTTTTATAAAGCTGTACTGTGCGGATTCTAATGAGACTATAGCATTGTTAGTTAGATAATTTTTCAGGGATAGTTTTAGTATATATGTTGCATATCGTTCTATCTTGTTTAGTTATAAAATTATGGGTGAGTTTTCTATAATCAATGAACCTGAATGTGAAAGATTAGTTCTGCTTAATGAAGTTTGATGGAAGTTATCCAATAGTTGTTAGTTAGATAATTTTTTAGGGATGGTTTTAATATAATATTGCATATTGTCCTATCGTTTTTTATCAAATCCTACTGTAACTGATCAACTTAAAGAATTAGCCCTTAACAGCTCAAATTTTGTCTGACACATCAGAAAGTATGATAGCACTTTGGGGTTCATGTCGCTTTCAGCAATATGAAAGAACATTCCAGGTAAAGGTCCATATTGCTTTAAAACACAAAAGGTTGAATTCCCCGATATATTTCGTTTGATTCAAGGTTCATTCGGATAAACCGACCAGCGTAGCGGGCGAAGCCTGATAGTGTATAATAAAAAGAATTAGCACGTACAGAAAAATTATTTGTCTTCCTCATCTGATGAAAATATTTTCCCTCTTACACAGAAAAAAATAAAACCCAATTTGGGTCGAAAGATTCTTAGGTATATGCCAAAATTGGGCCATGCCTGTTTTGGTTATCACTGAATATCCATTTTGGGCACTGTTAAATACCAATTTTCAAATTTATTTTTTTAAATGGTTATATAACAGTGCCCAGAATGGATACACTGTGGTAACCAAAACAGGCATGACCCAATTTGGGTCGAAAGATTCTTAGGTATGTGCCAAAATTGGGCCATGCCTGTTTTGGTTATCACTGAATATCTATTTTGGGCACTGTTAAATACCAATTTTCAAATTTATTTTTTTAAATGGTTATATAACAGTGCCCAGAATGGATACACTGTGGTAACCAAAACAGGCATGACCCAATTTGGGTCGAAAGATTCTTAGGTATGTGCCAAAATTGGGCCATGCCTGTTTTGGTTATCACTGAATATCTATTTTGGGCACTATTAAATGCCCATTTTCAATTTTTTTTTAAATGGTTATATAACAGTTCCCAAAATGGATACACAGTGGTAACCAAAACAGGTATGACCCAATTTGGGCACGTACCTAAGAATCTTTCGACCCAAATTGGGTTTTATTTTTTTCTGTGTAGCGCTTCTTTTACGAAATCCAAACAAATAGTCATCCGAAAATGATAAACAGGTTGATCAAGTGTTGTCCAGTAAAATTTTTCTAATTTTCGTTACCAGTATATGGGGACTTGCATTGTAGTGATCGTGCAAGATCATGGGGTTCAAAATAGGACGTTTTTAGGACTAATGTGTTGCTTTAATCTTCCCTCAAAATTATCAGTACTATACTTTATTATATGTACGTCATTCATGAAGAAAATCCACGTGTACACAATACCCAGTGAATTAGAGAGAACTTTGTCAGTTTTTGTTTCAGTGAAGCAGTTTTACTTTTTATGCGGCATTCCGTACTGGATCAGCTTATATTTCGCCTTCTTCACGGCCATTTTTAAACAATTTTGCCATTTAATTTTATCCTTACCTTTCTTTCACTGTTTTTCCTGGCATTTGAGCTGGTAAAATATAACCTCCTCTAATAGCAATATTGATTTCCGCCAATTCTGCTTTTAATGCTTTTCTTGTACCATTGACACTAGACCATTGTTCTCCAGTATGATAGTCATACCAAACGCCATCAGGAATGTACGGATTGATGACATGGATACCCTGTTTAAAAAATATATAATGAAATAATGAAATACAACATAACTAGGTTAAATCAAGTACAGTCAAACTTCGTTAGTACGTTACTCTCGGGTACACTTAAAAATGAATTATTAACACGTTCACTACCGAGTTAAAATTACCAGAATTTTATTTTATTCGGAAATTTCGAATTCATACCAGAAAATACTAATAGCAATATTTATTTTATTTAGTGACAGACATTTCGTGATTACATAAAATAAACATTCTTCTTTCGAAATTTCCGGTTCGAATTCGTAATTTTGGATTAAACATGGAATATCAAACGAGTGACCGAGCGACGCCACGATGCGTCCTCGGTAGTAAACGTGTTAAGCGGAGTGACATCTTAAGCGGAGTTTATAGTAAATGTAAAAGAAAATTCCAAATGTTTATATTATAAGTATACCTATACCTAAATTAGATTATAAACTAATGTAAATTAGTAGTATAAGAATTAGAATTCGTAAAATATGGATGACAAATTAAGGAAAGTATAGTAAGTGAGTATGTTATACGTATAGTATTTAATCGTGCAACTCAATACGTACCACCTTACAAAAAAACTCCTATTTTTGTTTGATGTCAGTTTTCTGTCAGTTCGTCCGGACATCTGAAACATGGCGTAATATGAGGAGTGATGTTTTATCCAGGTGACTTTCTAACAAGGTTTGACTGTATTCGTTACTAAAGCGCAGCAGGTTATTTTGTGTCTGTGAAATTCAGAGAGCTTATCGAATAACAGGTGAAACTAGTATATCGTACAACAGGTAAAAATACCGAATTTAAAAAAAATACTTTATAAAAATAAAATGTAGAAAAATAAATACTACAATTAAATTTCATTGCTAAATTATTTATCTCATTGCGAACCTGTAGCAATTCCTAGCCCGAATACGGAATAGCCCAGCGAATTTTTTTTTTTTTTTTTTTTTAAATATATTTTTTTAAAGACCGACTGAGGTGGCTTCGAGCTTATTCATTGCTCTCGGCGGTGGTCGCGAGAGGGCAGGAAGGCTGATCACCGTTTATATACACCGATTATAAAATATTGTTGTACACAGGGATTTTGGCACTCAATTACACACCACAGATCGAATTTTAAAAATCGGACTTCCTTATTACCTCTGCCTTACTAAGATCTTTATTTGTGGTAAGTTACATTGTAATTGATTGAGCCATTGCCGAGAAACCATGTTCATTTCATTGTCAGATTAGAGCGGATACATGGAAAACTTCGATGAGCTTCGGTTCGCTGTGCTTCAACATAACACAAATTACAAAAAATTCAAATAAAATACAAAAATTTAATTTTGTTCAGTCCGTGTAAATATATATATACCCTCCTTTCTCAAATTGTTTTTTTACAATAAAATCACAACGAACGTTTCATTAGACTCTGAATAATGATGTCTTCTTTCAGAATATGAATGCAATTATTGAAATGGGGATCGTCTATATATTAAAAAATGTACCAATCTTATTTTTTCAAATAGTAACATGCACTTTCGGCACTCTATTTGCGTTCCTTCGATCAAATTAGCCTACAAAATGCAGAGTTCTCGATTTTTTTTTATTTTTTATCTTCATGGAATCAGAAGTGGCCAAAATTCGTCAAAAGATTTATGAATTATGACCTGCATCAACATATGCATGAAAAATGCAAGCATAATAAAAAACATGGGTGTGTTACAAGTCATTCCAATAATTAGCTGTCGAGATATAGAAAATTTTTACTTATCGGTTGGTCTAAAGCAGTGATTCCCAACGTGGGGCATGGGGCAATTTGATTTTTTTTATTGGGGGGGGGGGGGGATTCCAGATCTGTTATATACCGACCCATTTCCTGTTTTTTTTTTTTTTTTTTTTTTTTTTTTTTTGTAAAAATAATGTTGTTGACTAAAAATGAAAATTTCTTATTCAAATTTCAAAAATAAAATGTAAAAAAAAAAAAAAGATTTATTTTTCAATTTTTAAAAAGTTTCCATTCAAAAGTTTAAAATACAATCTGCACCAGAATAATTACAAAGGGAGGAGTTTTGGTGGTACGTGGCCAAAAAAAGGTTGGGAACCAAAGGTTTAAAGGAACCGTCTCCAGTTATGATTCAGCCATTTTCAAATAAAATTTGTCTATTCTAGTCTAGATATATAAATTTTTCTGAGTACTTTTTCTTTTCATTTCAAAATCTAATAAAAAATATCTTTTTTCACACTTTTTATTAACTTAACTTGCTTCATGTTTATGAAGATAAAATTTTATAATTGATTTTCCTCTCATTTCCGGATGTGCCAGAGTTCTGAAATTATATAAAGCTTTGTTCTCCCGAATGTCACTACAATAGTATGACTGCAGTAATATTTTAAGAATTTAACTATCAATTAATGGCTTACTTTTAATTAATTGTTGATTATATGTTATGTTGAAAAAAAAACAAATTATTTTTTAAAACTTTTTCGGGCATGAATTTTTTTAAACATCTGTTATCGCGTGATTCAATAAGAAAAATTCTTTAAACTTTCATTAAAAATTAAAATAGATTATGAATCTGAATCTAATTATAATCTATATATTATAAAACAAACATGTCCTAGAGCCTCTAAAATTACGGGCCGGAGCATCGCCGCCATATTTAGGTACACTTTGGGTACACCCCTGCTTCTTGGCGACTTTAGCGCCTTATTGGCGATTTGAAGAAATTTGTTTATCATACATTATTTGAACTAAGTCGATGTATCATGCAGCATGCACAAGAAGGAAAGTTTTTCTTTTATAAAGATCGTACTGTCCTTGAAAATATTTACATTTTTCAAAAATAATTTTTCGTCCTTAAAAGTCCTTATTTTTATGCAAAATCTGCAAACAGTCCTTAATTTCAAACTCTTATTTCTTAATCGAATGTGAAACTCTTCTGCATTTCGGTGACTTTCCGATTTAAAAAAAACCAACTAAATCCCGAAATTTGCTTCGCCCCCTTTTGCTTCCACCCCTCAAACAGTACCCAAAGTATAAAAATCCTTAAAATTACTTAATTTTTTTTAACTTTTCAACTCTAGTTATTATTTTATTGTAACAATATGATCATACAAATTTCGTTAAAATTTAATTTATATTCCTCTATCCCAAAATTTTGCTTCCCTCTCTACCCCCTCCCCCCTTCTCACAAAACCCAGTGCAGTTTAAAATTTTTAAAACTGTAATTTTTAAAACTTTGTTTTTGCTCTATCTGTCACTTTATTAAAACAATAAATAAATAACAGATCATATAATATTTTCCTCCCTCCCCACCAAAATTCACGTTTTCCCTCCCCCCCCCCCCCCCCCTCGATACCAAGCACATAAAATTTAAAATCTTTAAATATCTTACTTTTTTTGTTCTATGTGTAAATGTTTAGTAAAATAAATAAATATCAAGTCATCTAATAATCGCTCCCCCCCCCCTCTTTCAAAAAAATATCTGCTTCTTCCCCTTTGCCCCTCCCTGTTCATAAAGTTTAAAATTTTTAAAAGTATTCCTTTTTTTCTGCTATTTGTCCTTTTATTGTAATAATAAGTAATTAATCATCTAAAATCCTCCCTCCTCTGATATGGCCGCTTCCCCTTTAGCCCCCCCCCCTCTTATTCCTAGCACACAAAAAATTAAATCTTTAAACTGTTTAATTTAAATTTTTTTCTGTATAATTTTAAATCTTTAGTAACAATAATTAATAAGTCATCTAATGAACTTACTACCCCCCACCCATAAAATTCTGCTTCTCCCTTCATTTGGCACCCCCTACTCACAAAATTAAAAATCTTCAAACGTTTTTAATTTTTAAAACTTTCTTTGCTCTATTTATTACTTTATTGTAACAATAAATAATCATTTAACATCCTCCCACCACCTGAAATTACCTTTCCCCCGGTCTTTCATAAAATGCAAAACTTAGTCTTCAAAACTGTAATTTTTTTTTTCTGAGTCGATAAATAACTAATCAACCTCTTACTTCCCCTACCCCCCCCTCCACCTGTTAACTGAAAATTTGCCATTTATATTTCTCCTTTATACATTAAATCGCTGTTTATATTAATAATTGATTAATTTATGAAACCCTCCAAAAATATTTTAAATATAAAAAAATAAGCAAATTATTCTGTATTATAAATTTCTAAATCTGTAAAATAATAGTAATAATAATAATAAATTGTTTAACCTATTTATGAATTTTTTAGAGAATTAACAAGGTGCAGAAAGACAAAGTTATGTAAGCATTACTTAAATAAAAACAATTCTCATGAAATTCGGTTTCCCGATTTTCCCCTTCGGCTCAATAAACAGTTCGATATTTAAAACTGTAATTTAAATAAAATATGTCCTACATGTTTTATAGCAAGTTATCTAACCCCCCTCCCCCCCCCCCTACGCAAACAAAAGTAAAAAAAATCTGTTTCTCTACAATACATGAAGTTCAGATTTTTTTTCTCTATTTGGGACTTTCTAGTGACAATAAATAAATAATTATGGGATTAATAAGAAAATAAATAATTCAAAATCTCATAAATATTGACTAATAACTCTCAAAAGTTTGCAAAAAATTAAAAGAGTATAAAAAATCGTTGTCTCTTGCGTACATTTATACACTTATGTAAATATTATAAACATAAATAAATAATAAAAAGAATCATAATCATCAATCATTTTTACACGTTTTAACAGACTTTTAAATTTGGCGCTTTCATAAATCCCGCCATTTATCTCGACGACAGTTTGTTCCTCTTTGTTCTTTTTGTGTTTTCTTCCGGAAATTTGAACATCCTGTGTCCTTTTCTAAAATGGTTTGAACAATTCGTTGCTAAGCAACCTCCCATCATAAACTTCGTAACTAATTATAACGTGTAATTAATAAAAAAATAACTGTCAAAATGTAGCACCGTTGCTCTGAGTTTACATAGAAGCTATTGGGCGCTGGGTACATATGGCAAACCCAAAGGCACATCAATGGCGGATGCTTCGGCTCGTATCTCTAGTGGCCCTAACATGTCCGTGAGTAACGCTGACGTCATATTGACGATGGCAACGGATTGATACATTTCACTTTTATTGTAATTTTTTTTAACTTTTAGGTATTGCACAATTTCAATGTTTATACTGTCAAATAGGAGGGAAATGTACTTTCAAATGCGCCCTGCTTTTTTTTTTTTTTTTTATTGGCAAAATGCACCCTGCCTTTTTTTTAAACAATAGAATGCACCACTTGTACCAATGAAATATTTCATGGATTTTAAAATAATTTTCAAGAATGATTTTTAAAATCTTTCTCTATCGCGTGCAACCCGGTTATGGAAGATTCACTCGTTTGCACTTGAAACAATATAAATAATTCAGCATTTTTTTTCAGACAATATTTCATAACGAAATTAAAACTTCATCAGTAGATAAATAAATAAATAAATAAAATTAATTAATTTATTAAAAATCTATAGACAAGTAGTCGAATAGAAAAAAAATGTACTGTTAAATGCAAATTATTAGAAAACTAGAACTCGTTTTATTTTTTTATGTGTTAAATAATTTTCAAGCATGATTATTTTTCTAAATCTACCTCAACAATGAACATTTGTCTATTAATCGCAGCTAATAACCATCGCACAATGGCCTGTTCGTGTTCCAAATAGGACCCCGGTTACAAGAGTGCTCCGATTACGGAGAAGAAAGTAAATTTGAAAGTAAACAAAAAGGAGGTGGAAAACGTATTTTATACTTTTAAATTTTACATCTGTTGAGAAAAAAAAAGAAAATAAAAACTTTGTTATATACGATTTCTTTACATATTTTCATAATCGTTCATGAAATGTCCGAACAACCTGTGGATTTATATGATTTTCGTTGCTGTAAAGTAAAGTAACATTTGCAGTTATATAAACCAGTAGGTAAAACTAAAGAGAAAGTGGCAGCATTACTGCAATTGATGAGTTTTTTAACTTTTTTTGGTACTTACGTATTATCAGTGCCAGGAGAATTGATTGCCAAAATGGTTGCCAATCTCCGAACATGTTTACGTGTGGACTTCTGTATAGTTCACAATCATTTTTACGTGGCTCGAGAATTATTCAGAGCGTTAAAAGATGTGTAAATAACTTCATATGAAAGATTATAACATTATATAAATCTCGACAAAAAAAAATGCAAACGTCGTTGAACATGGTGTTTTCTTATGTTAAATTTTAGTACCTACGACTACTAGTAAGTTTAAAAGTGAACAAAAAAGAGGGTCGAAAAATAATTTTTACTTTTAAAGTTTTACATCTGCGAAAAAAAGAAAAAAAAATCATTCGTAATATACAATTCTTTTATATATCATCATCATCATAATTGTTTTTAGAAACTGAACAACCTGTGGATTTATATGTTTTTCATCGTTGTTAAGTGACATTTGCAGTAATGTAAGACAATAGGCAAAATTAAAGACAAAGCGGTTACTGCAATTTGCAGTTAACGGGTTCCACCATGTTTTCTTAAAACTTTTCTATCAGCGCCTTACGCTTTTACAATTTTTATTTTAACTTGTAGACTTTTAATCAAAACAATTATTTTCAACTTCTAAGTACACTATAATAAAAGCGTGTTTTTTAATATATATATTTATTTATTTACATTTTTCATTAACTGCCGTTTCTTACACGTGGTGTATGTAGCTTATTATTTCAATTACTGTAAGGCGTGTCTCCTTTTTTCCATTTATATAGACAAACTTGTTATGGCTTCATAAGACATAATGGAATGCTAATTATCAATAGATAATTCTAAAATAAAAGGAATTAACAAGCATTTTATATTGATGCTATTATTTCTAATAGAATATGTAAGAAATAATGTTTTATATTATGTAAATATTTCTTATAAAATATGCAATAAATATTTCATATTATACAAATGTTTCTAATAGACTTTTTGATAAATAATAAGTGTTTTATATGCAAATATTTCTAATATGTAATAAAAAAAGAAGTATTGTTATGCAACTATTTCTAATGGAATGTGTTCTTACTAAAATGATGTTATGCAAAATTCAAGATATGAGCAGTACTTAATATGGCATTTTGAGCACTGTTCGGTTCTAACTAGCGTGTAATAACATTACCGTCCAACAACTATGTATGTTGAATACTGTAAATGGGGTGTTCTAGAAAAAGAAATAAAGTGAAATGAACATACTGGTGCCATAGCAGGCATTATGAGCAGAGCCGGTCCCCACAAGAATTCATCTTCAATTCCGTAAGTGTTTTCGTCATTTGGAAACCTGAGAAGATAACATTAAATATAATCACTTATTCATCAAATTTTACCTATACGTACAGCGCGAAAACCTAAACACAAATCACAACGCTACTTCTATAAATCACAAAGTAATGTTGCTTGAACTGAAGTTGGTTGTTTTTGGTTTTATATATTTATGTTACACTTTGCTGCCTTGAGATATTTTCTACCTATATATATCTATATATATATATATGTGTGTGTGTGTGTGTGTGTGTGTGTGTTACGGTCAATATGATTAATCCTGTCATTATTAATAATAACCGGTTATTATTAATAATGACCGGATTAATCACATTGACCGTAACATATATATATATATATATGAAAGGATAAAAGCTAAACCCCTTTTTAAAATGCAAAATCCCTTTTTGCCCCTTTTAAAATTTTAAATTACCGTTTTAAAAAATAGAAATTTAAATCAAAACTTTTTAAATGCTTTAATAATTGTGTTTCAATTGATTGAAATTCGCGTTGCCCCTGTTAAATTAGTTTTCCTGCATCGCATCTTATAACTTTCAAAGATCGTTTTCTGACTCTTCATAAGAATATTTGTGCTGACGCTAACGCGATTTTAAAGTCTTGCTGCATCCTATCGGCCGATGGAGCCAACGCCTTTATTCCGCACAATCAATCACTCAGCTCGCGGCCAATTAAAATTAAAAATACGCCTCTTTTGACTTCGACGACCTCTAGCAGAAATAATGCAAAACCTTCATATTTATACCATTGCACTGCTATCAGGAGCGAACTTTTTACGATTTCCCTCATCTAAACAAATCCACGCCAATCTGCTCTCTCGGAATTGCCTCGCGATGGACGAACCTTCGATGTCCAGACAGACTTAAAAAGCAGCTCTCGCGCCAATATGGGCCTGGTTTAAAAGGAATCATGTAAGAAAAAGAAATAAACCAGGTTCCGTAATAAACTGAGTCTTCATTTAAACAGAAATACATTCACTCGGAATTTAACCGAATCCCGCTTACGGCCCAGGACTACACGAACATGCAAGGGAATCAGAATGAGCGCTTTGACGTACGGAGCCGCCATCAGTCCGCGCAGTCACCGGCCCGGCCCGGCTCCCAACCACCGACGGAGTCCCGCTTCGTTTCAGAAGTCGGCAGGATTCGAACCTAAAAACTAAACAGTTACGTAATCTACGCCCGTCAATCCCAGCGAATACCTCCGTGAAAAATTCTTACAGCATACGGTGAAAGACTTACGGAATTTATCCCAAGAACTCAAAAGTACTTAATCTCCCTTCGTCAAAAGGAAAGTGAATCATTAACTTTTCTCTTCATTCTCAATCTTGTGCTGTATTTCATTCTGCCGGCAAGAATCGAAGTGTTTTATCAGCAGGAAGAAAAGTAGGTCAACTACACAGCTGTTTTCAATTTTCAAGAGCGCGCCGATAAAGAAATGAACTCAAGTGACCTATTAAGCGCCAGATGTTTGAGTTTTGGTTTGTGGACTATAGAGAAAAGGAAAGAAAATAAATCATTTGGTTAATGATCAGAGAAATCTTTCTGCGAAAGTTATTTTTTTTATTATTGTTTCGCGTCGTGGTGGTGAAATGAAAGTAAAAGCTATTTTATTTATTTATTTTTTTTTTGTTGTGTCCGGTGTGTTGTGTTTTATTTTGGATTTATTTAAAGTAAAGGTTACAGGTATGTAATATAGTTTTGATATTAACCTTAACGAAGAAAAACTTTTTTTTAAGACTTTTTAGTGGGAGGCATTGGTTCTCAAACTTTTATTTTTGAATGCTTTTTGATTTATTAGATAACAAGCACTGAAGAATTTTTTTTCTTTTTTACAATTTTGGTTGTTTTAAAAGGACTACCAAGTAATCTTTTAAAGAAATATTGTTTTTATTATTAGAAGCATAAACAAGGGTTCTCAAACTTTTTATTTAATTTTTTATGCATGCCAAAAATAAATTAAAGATGATTATGTTTATTATGCTATTATTTGTGTGAAAATTTTAATTATTTTTAAGTCAGCTATTTAAGTTCAAATATATAATTGTTTATGTATTGTGTTTAACGTAATTTTAAAGAGATGAAAAGGTAAGAATGGTGATTTTTATGAAAGTTCTTTAGTTGTGTTGAACTGATAATTACGATTTTAATGAAAAAATAACATTAAATAAACCTCATATTAAAATCATTTTTCTAGACAGTTTGAAAATATTTTAACAGAAGTGAAAATTTTATTAGTATTATATTATTATAATATTTTTATTATTAGGTGTTAAACTTTTTAAAGGTGATTTATATGCAACGTACTTTATAGTTAGTGAGGTTATTTAAATTTTTTATTGAATTCAAGTTATTGAAAAAAAAAATTATTAAGATGGATTTTAATTTTAAAAAGATGATTTTAACGGATTTTTACAAATATAGTGTTACAAATTTTAAATAGTTTGAAAGATTTTTTCATTTTTATTCTTATGTTCTTTAATTGTGTATTATATTTCCGTGTAATTCAGTGATATTTAGTATTTATATCTATCATGAGTAACCCAACCCCTCCCAAAGAAGTAGAGGATTTAACAGACAAATCAGGTGACCCCGAAAAAGAAAAAAATCAAATTTCGAGCAAAGATGATAATCCCGTTAATAATCCTGAAGAGAAAAATAATCAGAAGTCTAGTCAGGAATCTGGAGGTGCACCAGAGACATCTGGTGTAACAATGTTAGGTGGACAGACCCTGTCAGCTCAAGCTGGGTCTGCTCACACATCAGTATCCGCCAACCCAAAAACGTCAGTAGACCCCGATATCGTTGCGTTTTCTCCGCAAGATGGAATGTCTTGGATACCATGGTTAGCCTATTTCGAGAGTGTCTGTATAGGACAGGGAAAAGACGAGTGCTGGAAAATTAGGCACATACAGAAGTATTTAAAGGACAGTGCACTTACGTTGTACATTAATAATTGTCTAAATGTATTTCATTGGTCCGAATTTGTCACTTTGTTTAATGAACACTACGAAATTCCCGATACCCTTTCTCTCACTGATTTTTCACGTATTAGATATAAAGTTGGAGAGGACTTGAACGAATATTATCAAAAAAAGACTAAAGTAGGCCGAACCTTAGGTTTAGAGCAGAAACTTATCCTGGAAGGGTTAACGGAGGGCTTGCCATTAGAAATGCAGAAGTTAGTTATTGCAGGCAACCCCTCAACTACACATTCATGGCATGAATTAGTTTACAGAATTGGCAAACTGCAACTGGACAGAAAGGGAAATGAGAGCAAATTTGAAGCAAGCCCCCAAAACCCCAATCAGTATCGACAATGGCGACCAAGCCGACCTCCATATGAGAATGGACAGAATTTTAACAGGCAGTGGAACTACAGAGTTCCCTATCAAACACACCCCATTCGACCTTTTCCATCGAATCAAGCAAGAAATCCCCAAAATACGTTTAGACCGACTTCAAATGTTCCACCACGACCTAATGTACACCACCAGACCACTTTACCGCCCTCTCCATGCAAAGTTTGTCTTAATATCGGAATACCAAATGCATATCATTGGGTGGGAAACTGCCCTTTTCGACAACAAGTGTTAGCAGTACCAACCCCTAGTCACAATATGACTTTGCCGAACCCCAACCAAGATCATAGCGCTAATGAGTCATCCCAAAATACATCTAGTAATCAATGACGATTTCTTATGTCCGGACATATACAAAAAGAAAAAGCTAGCTATAAAAAATCAAATAGAGATTGTCATAAAGTTACTTATGTAAAAAATGAAGACTCACTACCTTGTTTGATCGATACTGGGAGTTCGATTAGTGTTATTCCTTGTCACTTAGCCCATAAACTTAACCTAAAAATATGTAAAGTTCAGCAGAGTATACCAGTCACACAAACACAAGGTGTTCTTGCTTTGAAAGAAAAATGCCTTGTTAGTTTGCAATTAGGACGTATCTCTAAGAGAATTGAACTTTTTATAATTAACAATCAGTTACCTTATGCTTTGATTGGGCTACCCCATTGTAAACTATTTAGATTAAATATTGACTGTGTTAAAATGCAAATAACTCAAGATAATAAGAAAGTACCTCTCATGGACCATATTCCAACAAATACATCTCACCATACTTTACATTTATCCGAAGTATATACTAGCCAGCCAGCAATTGAAAATGCAGAGATATTCGAAGAAAATTTTGAGCCGGAGTTGTTCGAGACCACTGACCATGTGCAAAATGTTCAGTCTGTCAGAGAACAATTACCTGCTCTTCTAGCCAAATATGTCTGTATTTTCGCCAAAGATAAATATGATATAGGCTGTGTAAACATGGAACCCCAGAGAATACAGTTAACATCAGATCTCCCCGTTTCTTTAAGAGCATATCGCACTTCCCGTAAGGAAGAAGAGGAAATTAAAGAACAAATTCAAAATTTATTGCGAGCCGGTATCATTAAAGAAAGCTATTCCCCTTATTCATCACCCGTAACTTTGGTGTATAAACGTGAAGAAGGGAAGAAAACCCGGTTATGTATTGACTTCAGAAAATTAAATGCCATTACAAAAACAGATGCAGAACCCTTACCTCGAATCGACACCCTGTTAGATAAATTGGCGCATGCTAAAAATTTTTCCACTCTTGACTTAGCTAGTGGATATTGGCACATTCCTATCCACCCTCGAGACACTGAGAAGCTGGCATTTGCCACCACCTTTGGATTATATGAGTGGAATCGTTTACCGTTTGGATGGAAAAACTCACCTGCTTGGTTTAACCGTACCCTCCGTAGAATTCTTAATAAATACAAAATTGACTTTGCCTGTAGTTACTTTGATGATGTTATTGTATTCTCCCAAAATGAAGAGGAACATTTATGTCATTTAGAGACATTATTTAATATCTGTGTTCAAGAAAACCTTAAACTCAAATTGTCAAAGTGTAATTTTGTGAAATCCAAAATTAATTTTCTAGGATATGAAGTCTCGAACGGTTGTATCACACCTGACAACCCTAATATAGAGACGATTAAGAAATTAACACCACCAACGAATGTAAAAGAATTACAACGTTTTTTGGGATCTATAAATGTTTATCACAAATTTATTCCAAAGTATGCTAACATTCGATACCCTCTCAACAATTTGTTGAAGAAAAATGTCCCTTATGTGTGGGACCAAAATTGTCAAAATTCTTTTGAAAAATTAAAAAATGCTTTAATTGAAAAACCAATCTTAAAGTTGTTTGATCCCAAAACACCTTGTCATTTGTTTGTAGACGCATCAAGTCATGGAGTGGGATGTGTAGTGAAACAAGTTGATGAAAAAGGAACATTACATCCTATAGCATATCACTCTAGAAATCTTCGCGATTATGAAAAAAATTATGCAATTACTGAGTTAGAATGTTTGGCGATTGTGGATGCTTTAGATAAATCTTATCATTATTTACACGGTCAAAAATTTGTCATACATACAGATCATGCGGCACTTACCTGGCTCAAAAGTGTTAAAAATTTAAGAGGACGTCTTTTCCGCTGGTCCCTAAAACTTAGTATGTTTGACTATGAAATTAAATACCAGAAAGGCTCCACTAATGTTGAAGCTGATATGCTATCTAGACAACCTGTTTCAGAAAATTTACCCCATATTATACATCTCCTTGACTTGAATGAAGTAAGAGACAATCAGAAGAAAGAAAATGTAACAATTGATGGTAAAAAGTACACTGAGATAAATGATGTTGTTGTGATTAAAAAGAAAAGTTTGTATAAGATTGTGGTCCCCATGTCTTTACGTTTACCCTTATTAGAAAAAACCCACACACAATTTGGCCACCCTGGAATTTATAAAATGATAAATTTAATCTCCCCGCAATATTATTGGCCTAACTTTAATCAGGACATTGAAAATTTTGTAAAACACTGCCACACTTGTCAGATAAACAAAAAATGTAGACAAAAAAGATTTGGCTTATTGCAATTAATGCCCCCAACAGAGATACCTTTTGAATGTTTGGCAGTAGACTCTGTTGGCGGATTTAATTATTACAATTCTACAAAAAAATATTTGCATTTAGTCGTTGGCCATGCAACTCGCTATGTGTGGGGTTTTCCGTCAAAAAGTGTAACTACCGAAACTTATGCAAACATTTTGAAACAATTATTTCAAATACAAGTACCAGATAGATTGTTAACCGACAGAAATGGAGCATTTACGGCTTCCAGGTTTAGGAGATTTCTTCGTAATTACAATATAAAACACAGATTGACGAGCAGCCATCACCCGGAAACGAATGGGAAAATTGAACGACTAAATCAGACTAGTGTCACTAGATTAAAATGTAAAGTCAATTCCACATCCAAGAAAATACCCTGGACTAAGCTTTTAGATGAAGTCTTATATGAATATAATAACACCCCTCATTCTGTAACCCAATTCACCCCTAGCTATTTATTTTTAGGAAATTTACCATATGATCCCCCTTTACCAAATAATAGTTACTATCCCCCTGTGGAAGAAGCTAGAAAATTGGCTAAAGAGAGAACAATTGTTTACCATAAAAAGAATAAAGTCCGTTATGATGCTCGTTTCCTTCCTGTAAAGTTTAAAGTTGGTGACATTGTGATGTATGAAGAATTTCACTATCCGAATACCCGTAAATTGACGGCACCATATTCTGGCCCATACACCATTTTAAAACAACTTTCTGATGTATCCTTTGAAATTGATAAACCCAGCCCACATTTTAAGAGAAATTCCGAAATTGTCCATTCCTCCAAGTTAAGATACTACCACCCTCCTCAAAATCTTAAACTCAGCCATGAATAAACCCCATCTATCTCTTTCAGCTGTCAATTTTTTTAAATTTTTGCTTTCCTATCGTCCCCCTTACTCGTAGCATTTGGATGAGGATCCAGCTGGGCGTGTAACCCATCTCCCCAGCAGTGTAGAATGATGGTGACAGTTTAAAAGTACTGTTAGAATTTTTATTATTTTTTTAAAATATTATAATGACGAATTGATGACACATGAAGGGGTCCTCCGCTCCGTGGCCACCCATCTTTAGCCGGACTGTTTTCCCAGATTCTCTTTCCAGGTTGAACGGAGAATCTGGCAAAACTGCTTCGCTTCCCCTCTGCAGGTGAATATCGATTACCCACTTTTCTTTTTCTGTCGTGCAAGTGGCACATTTTTGGGTGATATTTCCCTCAGAGTATTAAAACCCATATCGCACTGACCCTGCGCATGGTGAAAATTATAGCAAGTGTATATTTAGTTTTTATTAGCTGTAGTTTTCTTTTTTTAAAACAACTTAGTGTTGTTTTTCATGGATATAAACCTAAGGCTGCATCATATAAGTAGCTAAGTCCCTAACAAAACAGAAAGGTATACGAAGAAATATAATTTGTTTTTGTTATTAGTATGTTAGGTTATTTTACTGTTATTTTATCTCAGTGTGAAAATTCAATATATCTCTAGAAATGCAAATGTTTCAAATTGCATTCGATATACAATATATTTTGTTGATAGTATTAGTGCATATTTTGTATTATTGAATATTTTATATTTTTGAATATTTTGTATTTGTGAATATTTTTTTTACATTTGAACATTGTCTATTATTGAATATTTTTTACATTGGAATATTTTTTACATTTGCATATGTTGTATAGTTTTCAGTATGTTTACCTGTGAATATTTTAATATACTATATAGTTTATGGTTGCAATTTGCAATTATACACAAAAGGATGTTTCCCAACAAACTATATCAAAAACTTTAAAACAAAAACTGGAAAGAAAGGGAAACACTACAAACACAGTTATGTTATGAGAATTGGTATAATCAAGATATGTCTCGAGGCACATTATTGTTTTGCTGCAGCACCATTGAAAGAATTCCATTATTTTAGTGTAACCAATATTTTTATGTAAATTTGATATATAAATGTAAAAATAGGTCCAATTGACTTGAGAGCTGAAGTAAATACTGAAGAGCTGGAGAAATTACTTGAGAGCTGGAGAAAATAAGAATCTAAAAAAAAAAAAAAAAAAAAAAAAAAAACACGGGTTAAATTCACGAGATAAGACCCACAGGTCTTGCAGGCGAGCCCTGTGGCTCTTGTTTTAGTGGGGGGGGGATATGAAAGGATAAAAGCTAAACCCCTTTTTAAAATGCAAAATCCCTTTTTGCCCCTTTTAAAATTTTAAATTACCGTTTTAAAAAATAGAAATTTAAATCAAAACTTTTTAAATGCTTTAATAATTGTGTTTCAATTGATTGAAATTCGCGTTGCCCCTGTTAAATTAGTTTTCCTGCATCGCATCTTATAACTTTCAAAGATCGTTTTCTGACTCTTCATAAGAATATTTGTGCTGACGCTAACGCGATTTTAAAGTCTTGCTGCATCCTATCGGCCGATGGAGCCAACGCCTTTATTCCGCACAATCAATCACTCAGCTCGCGGCCAATTAAAATTAAAAATACGCCTCTTTTGACTTCGACGACCTCTAGCAGAAATAATGCAAAACCTTCATATTTATACCATTGCACTGCTATCAGGAGCGAACTTTTTACGATTTCCCTCATCTAAACAAATCCACGCCAATCTGCTCTCTCGGAATTGCCTCGCGATGGACGAGCCTTCGATGTCCAGACAGACTTAAAAAGCAGCTCTCGCGCCAATATGGGCCTGGTTTAAAAGGAATCATGTAAGAAAAAGAAATAAACCAGGTTCCGTAATAAACTGAGTCTTCATTTAAACAGAAATACATTCACTCGGAATTTAACCGAATCCCGCTTACGGCCCAGGACTACACGAACATGCAAGGGAATCAGAATGAGCGCTTTGACGTACGGAGCCGCCATCAGTCCGCGCAGTCACCGGCCCGGCCCGGCTCCCAACCACCGACGGAGTCCCGCTTCGTTTCATATATATATATATAAATCATCAGATATAAAGAAAATTTTAATTAAATTACAAAATCCAGGGAGGAGCAACAGCCCTGTTCTGACCCCTTGGTAGATACAAGTAAAAAGTAACAAGATTTTTAGCGGTGTAATGATATCCGAATACTTAACAGTTCATGTCACACTCTATATAGGGTGAATTATTTTTTTAATAGTTACGTTAAACTGTGAAAGACAGTCTTATATTTCAAATTTGAAAATGAAAATTATTTTTTAAATGAAATTATAAATTATGCGCACCTTCTATGTATAATTAGGATTTATATCCAGTGTTGCAAAATCTAACGGGATATTTCAGAAATTCAGAAATCACACCAGGAATCTTTAAATAGTAATTATATTTTATTTTGTTCATAGAATACTAAAACGCATCTGTCAACTTTCCGAAAAAATCTATAAAACTGTCTACAACATCCCTAATGAAATCGTCACAGAATTGCCAGAATACGGGGTCTCCGCCCCTCTAACCGTAAACGCCCTAAATATGCTATGTTAATTGGTGATGAAGATTAAGTTTGCCTCTATCTTCAATTAAACTTAACTTATCTTGTCTTTTGTATGTATATACATATATATATATATTTATTTAAAATATAATAATAATAAATAATAAATTAAATTAAAAATCTTTTAGTTTGATGTAGTGATTGTTATAGTCCTAAAATTTTAATGTTTTTGTAACTGTAAACTTAAATGTATGGTCTCTGTAAAGAGACATTTTGTTTTAGATGGGTTCGACCCTCGGTAGGTTTCGACTGTCATTTATTAGATCTAATGGAATTTTATACTTCGTTATTGTTACATTTTTATTTTTCTATACTTTTTTAGCTTACAGGCTATCAAAGCCTGAGAGATAATGTGCCCGCCGTTTCTGTATTCATGTACGTGTGTATGTATGTACGTAAAGCGATAACTCTTGATAGAATTATTCAATTTGCTTCAAATTTTGTATATAGGTTCATTGTGATAAGACGCTTCCCTGCTTAATTTTGGAGGTTCATGGGTTAAGTATAGGGGGGGGCTAATTAATTACTTTAATTACTTTTATTTTTCTTTTACGTAGTTTTTTACTACATTTAACTATTTTCTATTCGGCTCCCTATTTCCTTGCAAGTCACTTACCTATACGCTGGAAGTAAAATTGTACACAACTAGGTATTTCAATCAGTGACCTACATTGTTACATTGATTTTAGTACTCTTATATAATTAATTTTTTTTTTTTTTTAATTTAAGTTTCTTTTAAATATTTATTCTTTCATTTATGTAGTTTTTTACTACAGTTAAATCTAAACGATTTTTAATGGCTCCCTTATGCCTCTGCAAGTTGCTTACACGTCGCCTGGATGTAAAGTTGCTCCTCCGCTATGGGAAATCCATCAAAATACTTCTATTGCAGTGGTTCCCAACGTAAGGCGGGTGGTCAACACTGGAGCAATTCCAAATTTGCTGTGAACCAATTAATTGCCTGTTAGTTCTTTTGTAAAAATAATGTTGTAGACCAAAAATAAAAGTTATGCATTCAAATTTCCCTTATTCCAGTCTTTTATTCAATTTTCAAAAGTTTCCATTCAAAATCTGCCAGAGTAATACTAGGATAATATTTTAAAATCATTTAGACACTTTTATATATTTGAATTTTTTCAATAACTTTTCTAATATATAAGTATTTTAATAAACTTTTTCTACTGTTTATTCAATGAGTCTTACATTTTAATTCACTCTGCAATATATCACGTGAAGAAACTTTTACACATGAAACTATTCGAGCGCATATTTAACAATTCCGTGACGAACGTCCTTTACAGAATTTTTCATCCTTTATTACCAGCAATTTCGAATAGATAATTTTGCCTAATTTGAACGCAGAAATTCTTCAATTAAATTAGGGCAAAAATTTCTGTTCAAAATTATTGGTAGGAATAATCAAGAATTTTGAGCACCCCATATGTGACTCATATGTGGCATTCGTCGCGAAAGGGTTAAAACTGACTATCTTAACCCTTTAAGTTCCGATGGTACGTTAAAGTACCAGTAGCATTTGTTGTAATAAAAAATATTTGATACGTCTATTACTCGTGGTATGTTTCAGGATAAATCCTAAATATTGTATTTTATTATCGTTAGCATTAGCAGTTCGGTGAATCAAAAAATGTTTGGAAATAATTTAGAATAATTTCCCGCCTATGTATTTCATTCTAGCTTCCATTTTGTGTATTATGTGTGATATTAAGTTTCTGCTGCGACATCTCACTATTTGTAGGTTCAACTCCATTATTTTTTTTTTCTTAATTTTAAAAGTTTGGGAAATAACATTATTTGTTTAATTAAAATATGTAAGTCCTTTTACCTTAAGCGGTACTTATAAGTACCGTCGGGATTAAGAAGCAAGAGGCAATTATTAATAGATTTAATTTTAGATTAGAAATAAGATAATACACAGCCTGGGATTAAATGTTTTTCTTTCAAATGAAGAAGTTTTCTAATGAATCTTTTATGCTCATTTCGGGCAAAGTACTCAAAAATTTCTATCACGTACAGTTTTAAAATCGAGAATTTCTGTCTGGCTTGTGAATTATAAATTTAGTCATAAAAATATCAAGATTTCCAATTGAAAAGTTATAAATTTAGTTTACATTAGACACTAACGTACAAAACAAAGAGGAGAATGTGTTGTAGACATCTTTCTACGAAATAAAATACATTATGATAATGTATGACATCTATGACAAATGTAAGTTACACCTTAACGTTTTATTTTACTCTGATATATCTTCTGTATTATTTTCCTGGATATTCATCCTCACTCTGTCAGAAACCTTGCGTGATAGAGGAAAAAAGCTCCTCATATGTAATCTCCGAGCATCGAAAAATATTAAAAACACCTGAAATGGTGACAAAAATTTTTTTAAAGTATTTTGAAAGTCTCTGTAATTGTTTTTTAGTTATCAAAATTTAGTTGATGTGCGACGTGTTTTGACGTTTACGTGGAAAGTTAAAATGTTTTCTTGATTTATATCAGGAATAGATGCGTACTTCTTGTTATAAATACTATTAAAAGGGTGCAATGAAACATTGTACAGTTTCCTTATTTTCAAAGTTGGGAAACGTTTTCAACTATATTGGCCCAATGGGACTTAAAAGTACTGATTCAGTATATTAGTTATAATTAACATTTTTGTTTTTATTTTCACATTTATACTGCATAAATATTCTACTTTTCTTTTACAATGTAATAGAAGAAAGTTTTGAGAAGATATTTTGTTAAATTCATAATTTAGAGTATAAAAAGTTAAACGCATTGATCTTCAAAAACGTGTGATGTATTTAAACGAGATATTACTATTAACCTTAAAAATTCCCCAAATGGGCATTACAGAAGGAAGTGGTTAATAGTAAATTTCTTATGGCGTGGTATACATAGTGTATAAACCTGTATTATGGCTCATACATTTTAAAATTTTAATTACATGACAGATAACTGACAATAAAGGGGAAGAAAAAAACCTGTTAACGTAAAAGTGTTACGTTGGAAAAGAAAAAGACAGCTTAAAACTGATAAAGATGAGAATGTAGAAATTATTCTTGAGTATTGTGCTCATAGTTGCCAATTGCTGTGATTTCTTTTTCACTAGTAATTAAGAACAGAAATCTTCTCTTTTTCTAATCGCAGAATTCTGTGGTACAATAAAGAGAAGAATCTTCTTTGATGCCAAAAAAAAATGTAGCAATTGGCAGCTATGACTATGTTATTCAAAACCGATTTTAGTACACAAACAATTTCCACCTGTTACTAATGAGGTACTAAAATTAATCATAAACTACACCAACGTTATCATATTTAATGCTAAATGTGATACTATCTTCAAGAAATTTCATCTAGATAAAAATAGTAACCATAAAATACTACAGTGGTGGACATAATTATAAGATACCTACCTAATTTGACATATAGTGAAATAAAAGATTCAGAGCTTAAAAATGCTTTATCAAATACGACAAAAACATAAATTTATTCTGTTATCACACGTAATTGTTTTACAGAAATGATATTTTTATAGAGTTTAACAAAAAAATTAAAAATACCATGGACAAAATTATAAGACACCTTAACATTTTAATTAAAACTCCTGCTTGTTTTCGAAATATGCAAATTTTCTGCACGCTGTTATGACGTCAGCAGTTAACAAAAGCAGACGATAACCGACTTCACGCATTTACAAACATGCCACGAGGTACAGAATGCCCCAGCACATTTTATAGCATTCTTTAGGTTTTTAACACATGTAAACTGCCTCCCTTTTCGGTAAACCTCACGAGCTAAGATCACCCACAAGTTTTCGATGGGATTTAAGTCTGGGAAGCGAGATGGCCACGGAAGAACATTGATACTTTGCTCTGAAAACCACTTTTTTGTTACGTGTGGTGCATGAATCAACACGTTATCGTGCTAGAAAGTGTAGTTTTCGCCACAAAAAAGTTCACCGTATATGGCTAGTTGATCTTTAAGAAGATTCTTATACTTTTTGGAATTCATTCTTGAATGCACAAAAACGATATCGGTTTGCCCGTTGAGCCGAAAAACCAGCCCAAACCATTACTGAGCCTCCACCCATTTAGCGGCTCATTTGTACATCAGGAGACTTCCGTAAATCATGCCAATAATAGTGAAACCCGTCAGGACCATCCAGGTTAAACTTTTTTTCAGCAGAAAATAACATAGAGTACTATTTGGAGGTCCAGGCCGTAGTTTGTTTAGCGAAGTTTAAACGGTCGATTTTGTGCCACCTTAGAAGCGATGGTTTTTTCTTCAATTTTTTAAATTTCACATAGGAAGCATTATGCAACACCCTGCGAATGGTTCTCCTTGAACAATTCGGTTTCAAAGCATTTTTAATGTCTGTAGTGGTCATCTTATTCTGAGTAGCGAGCGAAAGCACATGGCGTCTGTCTCTCGAGGACAAGCAAGGAGTACGTCCAGATCTTTTAATCACCTATCCATTACTTCTTCTTTTCAAAACATTTGAAATTGCACATCTAGAGCGTTTAATAACTTTTAAAATTTTATTAACTGAAGCACCAGTTCCATTTAATCTCCAAATTTCGAGAATTTCACTTTCTTTTAATTATCTACCTCGCGTCATGTTTGTAAATGCGTGAAAACGGTTATCGTCTGCTTTAGTTAACTGCTGACGTCATAACAGCGTGCAGAAAATTTGCATATTTCGAAAAAAAGCAGGTTTTTTAATTAAAATGTTAGGATGTCTTATAATTTTGTCCATCGTATGTTTAATTTTTTTTTCTTAAACTCTATAAAAATATCATTTTTGTAAAACAATTACGTGTGATAACAAAATAAATTTATATTTTTGTCGTATTTGATATAGCATTTTTAAGCTCTGATTCTTTTCTTTCACTGTATGTCAAATTAGGTAGGTGTCTTATAATTATGTCCACCACTGTATACTTTTGTTTCACACTAAAGTAAAGTTGCAAGAAACAACAAAATTCATCTAGATATAAATGCGGAGATGAATGGCTTTGTTTCATTTATAAAGTTATATTAAAACATATTTGTGACAAGAATATTACCTTTTTTTTAAAACTTAAAATATGTGTGGCTTCTCATTGTTAATGCATTTTGAGATTTCCTCCATGTGAATAGGAGGTCATTTTTTAAAATTTATATAAGAATTATATGTTATAAAGGGAGCGGAGGCGGCATCATCATTTTAGAGATGCTTTGGTGGGGCGTGGCCAAAAAAGGGACCCACTGGTCTATCGTTATATAAAGCAAAAATGATTATTCAAACTTTCTGGCGAGAATTCGAAATTTCTGAATAAAAAATCCGCTAGATTAGGAATCACTGTTTATACCATAAAAGGAATTAATAATTTATTTTTAAATTGATATACACTTTTTTTTCTAATATTTAAACCATAAGCATCAATAGCCCGAAGAGTTTTCAAATTGCTCACTGAAATATAAAGTAAAATTTTTATTACTCAAAGAACAAAGGTCTTGCAACAGTCTCTCCAAAGGCGTGATTTCTGTAGAACAACGTGTAAAGGTATGGAAGTAGATAATAACGAATTTTCAGAGCCTTTTTAGTAGATTCGATTACATCTGGTCCCATATTAGCCGGATCTTGTTCCTGAAAAAACGATAACGATAATAAACAAAATAAGCTAATATAAGAGAAAGTGTCAAAAAGCAATATTTTAGATAACTATGTACCTATTATTTGTTATATTTTACTGTATTCGGTACGTTTTTTATAATATGTTATTATGTAGCGTCAAAAAGAACTCTGATAGAAAAATTATTTTGTCGATAAATGTTACTGAAAGATATAGAGAACGAAGTCCTTTAGCATCTATAAGGAAATGGCAGCTGACGTCATGACTGGTAATATGGCGTCCGTAATTATGCCTATTACTTTCCGAATTGGAATACAGTTTTTGATAAGGAGGCCGTTTACATAATAAAAACTACACTGTAAAAAAAATGGGTCGATCTACTAAAAAAATTTTAGTTTTTCTCATTGATCTTTGCAATTACTAAAAAAAAAAGTTTTTTGCTTATAATTTGCAGAGTTCTTAATATAAAAAAAAAGTTATTTTGAGAAAATATGTCAAACAACATTGTACATAATAATCTGCAATCGGAATTAAAAAATAATAAAAATTGGATGAAAAATGAGCAGATTTACTAAAAAATGTTTCACTGCGCATGCGCGAATGCAATCAAAATATAATGTGCATAATGTATTAGCTAAGTATATAGAGCAACTTTTGTGAAAGTCTCAAAATCATAGTTTGAAAATTCTGAAAATTATCCTCGATAGAATAAGCTCGAAATCCGTTGTTCCCAAAAGGAAGCAAAAAGATGAGGGGTTGTATCCAAATATAGTATACGTGCAATATTGTGTACGCTATCTTGGCACTAATCAACAGATATTTGATACAACCCCTCATCTTTTTGCTTCTTTTTGGGAACAACGGATTTCGAGCTTATTCTATCGACGATAATTTTCAGAATTTTCAAGCTATGATTTTGGTACTTTCACAAAAGTTACTCTATATACTTAGGTAATACGTTATGCACATTATATTTTGATTGCATTCGCGCATGCGCAGTGAAACATTTTTTAGTAAACCTGCTCATTTTTCTTCCAATTTTTATTATTTTTTAATTCCGATTGCAGAGTATTATGTACAATATTGTTTGACATATTTTCTCAAAATAACTTTTTTTTTATATTAAGAACTCTGCAAATTATAAGCAAAAAACTTTGCGAAATTTGGGACTGTTTTTATAAAAACCTTAATTTCTCTTCGAGTATACATGCTATCCTCATAAAAATGAACACAGTATATTACAATAAGCCACTTATTAATAATCTCGAGTTTGAACGCTTTTGCTACATTAGTTTTTACAGGGTAATCCAAAAGATATTTTTTCTTTTTCAATTTGTTCACAGTCCCCTATGGGGTTTCGGGAAAAAATCTTCGCAGAAATATATAACCTATAATATATTGTTTACACACCTGCAGTTTCAGGTTAATTCCTCATGTATTTTTCTAGATAGTTAACAAAACGTCTAAAATCGCAAGTGACCGGTCACCTTTGGCAATATAGTGTATATAACTCAATTTTATATTTTAGCACAGAAAATTTGTTTATACAACGATAACTACTCGGAACGTAGCAAAGACCGCGATCTTTAGTCTTAAAATTTAAAGATTCGTAAATATTTTACAGTATGTCACTAATAATCTGTATTTGTTTTATGTCGAAATTAATATTTTATTTTACTACTCCCTCCGATTTTACATCCGTTTACAAAATAATATACTGTGTTTATTAAATGCTAAGAAAGGTATTATAAAATTAATAAAGTTTGGCGCTAATTAAGAACAGTTAAAAAATTTTAAAAATCAAAGTAGAAAATTAAATAGCTTTAAACGAGTCGCTTTGAAAGTGACACAAATTAACACTTTTATGCTTGACACAAAACCCCGAATATGTCATTCAGGTTCTTCACTTGGCTGTTAGTCGAACATATAGATTTTGGATTTAAACTCTTTAAAATTTTTCATTACTTAAATTAGAAATTTTGTCATTGTTAATTAATCCTCCATGATCTTTCTTTCCTTTCTGTCTTTTTTTATTGATATACACACTTTTTATTGATACATTCCAGGATTTATAAAATAATCTGTAAAAAGTTCTTTACCATTATGAATAAATACGATGAACTGAAGCTGAACATCGTACATTTTTTTAAAGGTGATTTACAATACAATTATATTCAAAGTAAAACTGAAACTTTATGTTTGATATGTAGACACTGTTGGAGTTTGGAAAGAATGCAACATTAAGAGGTGCTACAGCACAAAGTATAAAGAAAACTCCCAAAAATCTGGCTTAACATCGGAAAGATAAACTGTCAAAATTGAAACTGATGCTTCTTAAATGAGAATCAAAGTACTCTCACCAAGCCTATTGAAAAAAATACATTTGCTTTAAAAAAAAAAAAAAAAAAAAAAAAAGCTAATTATTGTCTTTGTTGCGTCAGATATCATCCCGCGAGTCGAAATCAGTCACTGCAAAATTGAAGAAATGATGTCTAGAACAGTTAAAACATTTCGAAAATACTATAAGCATAAGCTCCATTGCTCGGAAGATTTATAGATAGTGGATACATTTATAAGAGCCGGATATATGCTTAAAAACTTATAGTGCTTATAAACTTATGTTATATTTGTAGGCACATGCTAATCGTTAAACTAGAAAATATCTTGGAAATTATGGGTAATGAAGATAATCAGATCTACCTTCTTATATAGATATTTTATGGCTTTTCTTGATAAAGTTTTAATTATTAATTTCGAACTGTTGAATAAGATTACAATTTTAATTTTAAGTCCGCAAACTATGAATGTGGATTATTAAAAGACCCCCACGAGACAAAGTACTTGGAGTTTTATTTGAAAGAGCAATGCACCTGAGAAAACTTTAACTTCAAGGCCAGTTTCATAATGTGTTTGTTATTTGATAGTATTATCGTTTTCAAATAGAATTTACTATTTTGATTTTTTTTAAAAATCAAGCACAAAATGTATTTTATTTTAAATGTTGCCAGGCATTACTACAAAAATCATCGTAGTAGAAAGTTTTTAAATATACAAAAAATATATTTAAAAAATCCCTGACGGCTCGGCCTACAGGCACAGGTAGATTTCGAAGACGCAGACCGTGGGACACCTGTTTATTGGGAATTGCAGATGAAAGACCTATTTGCCATGATGTGGCAGTTGGGACCACCCACTTCGAAATATACCTCTGCCTGTAGGCGGAGCCAGCAGGGATTTTTTTGTTTTTATTTTTTTTACCGTAAGAGTTGGTTCTATAAAAAACTTGTCAGTATAAAAATTGTAGATAATATTAAGAAGATTTATAATAAATTTAAGCGGATTTGATATCTTGGGAATTGACGAAGTTATGAATTTTTTTCTTCTGAAACCCCTATTTCCCGGGCATTTTTAATTAAATCAAAAATCTGTCATACATAAATTTTTGGCCCTTTTCCTAGAAGTAATAATAACTTTAAACGGATTCGATACGTATCATAATTAAGAAATTATGGGGGGTATTCTGTTTTCACGTCTGTTTGTAGGCGGAGCCAGCAGAGATTTTTTTTTTTTTTTTTTTTTTTGCCGTAAGAGTTGGTTCTATAAAAAACTTGTCAGTATAAAAGTTGTAGATAATTTTAAGGATATTTACAACAAATTTAAGCGGATTTGATATCTTGGGAATTGACGAAGTTATGAATTTTTTTCTTCTGAAACCTCTATTCCCCCCCCCTCCCCCACCTTGGGGGAATTTTTAATGAAATCAAAAATCTGACATACATAAATTTTTGGCCCTTTTCCTAGAATTAATAATAACTTTAAGCGGATTCGATACGTATCATAATTAAGAAATTATGGGTGGTTTTCTGTTTTCACAAAAAGCCCCCCCCCCCCCCCATTTGTCCCTCCTTGGTTCGATTTTGCCAATTAACGAACTTGACCGAGATTGTATGCCCCTTGATTTTATGTATCAGTTTGGAAGAGATTTGTACAGAATTGTTGCAGTTATCGTGTCCATAAAAAAGTGACATAGATAGATAGATAAATAGATAGATAGATAGATAGATAAAGTTTTGAACTGGGGATGGTTTTGGGTTCTGGGAGTCATGATCGGCGTAGATCTGCAAAAATTCCAACTTAGGGGAGATTGTAATAGGTAGTATTTCTTACAAAATCTACCTAAAATGATTTCGTAAAGTTAATCTATTTCTTCACCTCTAATGATTGATGTTGAAATTATTCTTCAGAATTGATTACTGCGGTTAATCAAAATTCAATACGATTTCATATTAGAGCGAAAATATATGGATATGGGATTTCCAAATTTCTGTAATCATTCATCAAACAACAGATTTTTAAAGTATAATGTGCAATTACGCATGCTTAGCTATATTCGGTAAGCGCACTTTTATACGATAAATTAGCGTACTTGCGTACAACCTACAGGTTTTTTTTTTTTCAAGTCAAATAAACATAATTTGAACCAGAAAATGTATTTATTAAATGATATCAAATAAGTAGTGCATAGATACAAGATACATTTTATTAAATAAATTTTCTGATTTAAAATATGTTTAATTTTATTGTTTAGTTGAAGAAAGCATGGAAAATTGACAGCTATGCCTTTGCTAGATCAAGATTATTTGATCAGCCTGTACAATCAATTTTTAAAATAAATACAGTTTAGAAAACTCAATTAAATTTTATAGATTTGGTTGATGGGAAAGCAATTTTGAGTATTTTTTCGAAAAATAAGATAAAATAAACTGTGTATAATAATAATTTTGGAACTTTGCTTGAATATTTCTTTTACATGGTTGTGTTTTATACGAACAAATTTTATTCTGTGCAATATTATTTACTTTTTGTATGTAACCCACGACTTTGTATATAATGTTTAATTTCGCCTGGGACGGTAAATGAGTTTAACATGCCTGCTTTAAACCGTCCAAAAGTAAAATTTCTCTATATCTAGAAAAATAACGGTTAGAATGAACTGTAAACTTATAGATCCATTTTTTTAACAATTCCCATTATTTTTATGCAAAAATGATTGTTGGTCATAATTTATAATGTTTTTTATAATTTATTAATAATTTTCGTAATCACAAATACGATTTTTAATTTTTAAAAATGCCTAGATTATGTTTCTGACCATTCATTGTATCTCATTAAAAAAAAAAAAAAAAAAAGAAAAAAAGAAAAAGAAAAAAAAAAAAGAAACGACAAGTCAGTCGGTTGATTTTTGAGAAGAAATAAATTAACTTATTACGTATGATTTAACATTAGCATATTCAAAATTTGACCCCTTCTATTAAGATATTTGAAAAATTCAAAATCTAAATACTTCTCTTGGCTGATTTAATCCAATGAACACAAATATAGCGCATAAATGGATGTTAGCATTTGAAAAATTCAAATTAGATATATTTTTTAATACATAGAGGACACCCTATTTTAAAACCTGCATGCATATTCAGGTACAATTCCATATCGAATGCTACCTATTGCACCTATTTGAGATAATTTGGTGATAAAATAGTATAAGGTTCTTTTTTATACTTTTTTTGTAACCGATTGTTAAAAAGGGAGAGAGAGAGAGTCACTGCAAGTCACAGTAATTACGTCTCATCTGTAACCAAAATACCACCACATTGTGACTAAAGTGTAAACATCTTCTAAACTTTGAGAAAGCTATAAGAATAATTCAAAACATTTCAATCCTTGTAAAAATATTTTTCTGACAAATATTTTAATTTTTGTGACATCACAGTGAGGTCACTACAAATCACGTACGTCATGTCAAAAAATGTGACCACAAAACCAGTCACATTGTGACCATTATATCACTTTTAAATATCTTTGAAAATGAGAAAAAATATTTTAAACAGGGCCATCTTAATGCATTTGAAGGCTTGGATCCGATTCATTTTGCAGGCCCATTAACCTATATTCACTTACTATTTACTACAATTTAATTTAGTATAATTTAGTATAATTATTAAGTATGAAAAACTTTTAAAGTTTGAATCTGAGTTATTATTCATAATAGTCTGTTTTATGTTTATTAAATATTAGACTATGGGTTAAACAAAAACAATGGGAACTTTCAACTATTTTATATTGCAAAGGTTTTGTTGTTATTGTTTTCTTTTTGTTGTTGTTGTTGTTGTTTGTTTATTTTATTTTGTTTTTGTTGCAGGTAGGATTCGGATTAGAATTTTGCATCAAATCAAGTAACCAGATTTTATCAAAACCGGACCCGGGTTGGGTTCGTGTAACCTGGATAACGAACGCATGCATGATTCTAATTCGAATCCTACCTAACCGCCAAAAAGTAAAAGGAACCCATCGACATAATATGGTGGTGTGGGGTAAAATCTGGTCACTCGATCCGATACAGGGTTTTATTCTGAATCCTGTTTACAGAAAAATAAACAGTCAACCTAATGAGATTGGCTCGGATTCGAGTATAATCTGGTCGCCAGACCCGATGCAGAATCATCACAAATTTTCACCAACTAGTCACACTATGATTTCTGAAAATGGTCACAGTGTGCCGTCGTAGAAGTGCTTAAAAACGGTCATAACGACTTCAGATCCACATCACTGTGACTTTACATCGACGTCAAGTAACATCACAATGCTTTAAAAGAAAGAAGCCTTTCTCAAACAAAAGTTTATGTTGCTGCGCGCAATTTTCGGGAACGTTACGTTGTTTTAACAATGTATTAATCAGTTTTCTCGATTCGTATCGGCACGAAATATCGGTTTTTCATAGGCTATCAATTCTCGAGTAAACATTTTCAGCTGCATAGCAGAATTTATACATGCACAAATAACAACATAAATCTTTTACGATGTTAGTTTAGCATATTTGTCCTTTGAACATGTTTGTTGAAACTGAAAATGTTCACTTAAGAATTGACAGCATCCAAAAAAACAATATTTTGTGTTGATATTCGTCCATTATTTAATAAATTATTTCGTAATAAAGCAAAAATATTTTAACCAAGATGATGAGCACGTCAGATGCTCGAAAATACTTGTTTTTGATATTTTAGCTGTACTTTGTATATATTTTAATAAAACAACTTTGAGTAATTTTAAATGGCATTTTTTGTTTTTACGAAATAATTTATATCACTTCTCACAATAAGGTGAATTAAGAATTCAAGAAACTTGATATAGTTTATATCATTTTCACTTTGTAAAATAATATTAATTTTGATGCTGATGATAATGCTGTTAATTTGTCATGTATGAATGTAAAACATATTTGTTGACCATAAAATGTTTATTTGAGAATAAATACCATCCGAAAAAACTATATTCTGGGTTCAGAGACCGGATCAATACACCATGAAAACTACACATGAGCATTTCCGAATAGCAGCAAGTGACACTTTATTTTTATAAATACCTCTTTAAATATCCAAAATATATTGTTTTTTGGAGTTTATAAAGTTAAAGTACGCTTTTCGGATACGTGGATAACTCGGAAGAAGTTATTGTACATTTTTGTTCGTGGTTATTTGATATTTTTCTGGATTGTGAAGCATTTGTGTTTTCTTTTCTTTTTTACAGTGCAATGTTTCATCAGCGGAAGTGGAGTATCAAAAATTGAAGTATCCTAAACACGAGTATTTAATACTTTATTCGGCCGGCCGCTGCACAACAGAACTATTGATCGCATCAAAAATAAATAAAGAAAGAGAAATGCTTACTATCGTGTCAAAATCGTTGTGATTCCTTGAGAATGGATAAAAAGCACCCAAAGACTGCCAGCGAGCACATAGTTCTCGCGTAGTATTCAGACGGAATCCACATATGTCCGAGCCTGTCATTGGCATGCCGTACAAAGAGAAGGCCAGCATAGCTACAAACAAATTAGAAATAACGGAACAGTCAATTTTAAGTGCATTACAGGGTCTTCGAAAAAAGTTGGACACATTTCAAAAAATCATAACTCCAAAAACCATTGAGAAAACGCGTTTTTTTTCTGCGCAATTCGCCGATATTTGTCAAATGTCACTGTTCAGCAGTCGTCACCTTCAAATAATGCGCAGAACAGCTGCGTGGTGACAGTGTGGTGAGATGTGTCCAACTTTCTTGGATGACCCTGTATAGAGTTTAACGCATTACAAATAAACTACTGATTTATAATGAGTATACTAATAAGTAATATCAATCTATACACGATCGAAAAAGATTGTACACAACTACGATACTTCCGCAGAGCAGTGCTTCTGCGCATCATCCAATGGTCACGCTTGCGAAACAATTACGTCTAGATAATCTCGGAGAATTGTCGAGTACTTTGCAATAAAAATTATTGTGTTTCTTCAATTATTTTTGGAGTTATGATTTTTTTTTTTTAATGTGTCTAATCTTTTTCGATGGCCCTGTACATGTACATTAAAGCAAACTCGCATTAAATTGAAATGCAGTTTTTACTTAATTTACAAGATGAACGCTAAATTATTAAAAGTTGAATGCTATTTAATTAGAAAGTGGTCATAAATATGGATGATCCGAATATCTGGTATTCAACCTACTCGATTATGTAACCGAATATTCCGTATATTTTGACCGAACATCCACAAATTCGACTTCCCAAATATTCAGCCAAAATGGATATTTAAAAAATATATATTATAAATAACGAAGATATCTACTATTTTAACAATCATTAAACTGAAAATATAATTCAGAATAATTGAGAAATAGAATCTTGTTTAAAGAAGAGAGATTAGTTAATGGTGTTACAATGTTTACGAAATAAATTCTTCTAGAAATTAATTATTAATAAGGACATTTATGAGAATATTAATAATGATTAATTTTTTTTTATTTATAGTAACAATTCTGTAAAAGCAAGTTATAAAGGATATATGTAACCCAGAGTTGCCAAGTCTCCGGATTTTTGCACACCAGTAATTTTTTAGAGAAAATGTTGTTCTCTTAAATCGCAAAATGCTCTGATTAAATAAAACAACATTTTCTGCACTAAATTACTGGTATCCAAAAATCCGGAGACTTGGCAGGTCTGATGTAACCTTATCTCAGACCAAAATGTTCCTTATTTCGGATACATTTCTTTCACCAAACCTTCCTTTTTTATATATATAATCAAATGAGATTACAAACTTTATTTAATAAATGAAAATCAAATACCTACTTCATAGAAGCAATACATTTATTTTTAAATAAATTTTCTGGCTCGAAATATAATTATTTGACTTAAAAAAAAACGGTAGGTTGGCAGCTATGCTGCTCCAAAAGTAAATAGCACTACTGGTTGTTTCACTAAAATTTCCTGATTAATTCAAAAAATCGTTTTCGTACATCATTACTACATATCAATGGTAGTGGTAATGTAAAATACGATTTTTTTTTTTTTTTACTTTCTTGATCTGCATAAGGTTTATTATTATCATTCTTTATCAAATGTATAAGTTCAGTAAAACATTTCGAGAAAAATGAGTACATCCATGACAGTTTGTATATTTTTGTTTAGTACAATCTATTATTTCATTATCAGGTTTAACCCCTTAACTGTTGGGCTTTTTCGACACCATAAACTAACTAGTCGGATGCGCCAATTCCAAAACTTTCTTCTATCTCAGTCATGTTAATGCTTCAAAATTCGCTATCACATCACTAATAAAATCAATGTTTTTCGTCATTCTGTAGTACGTCAGCTGCTTGCGAATCGTCGGGTTACCGGAATGCGATCAACTGATGTATACTAAACTACGAAAAGTCCTTCTGGCCTGTACCAACAGGAACAGATAGCCTCCCTATTCCTTGGTTTTACGATTTTAGCTAATTTTACTGGAAAACACGAAGCTAAAATGCGTGGAACCCAAAACTAAAAATGCTACTCCAAAAATATTATTTTGAATCGAAATTTGTGCATTCGGCTGAATAGCTACTATTCGATGCATCTTTAAAAATATGTGCAAGTATTTTGTACTAGATAATATGTAATTTATGAGGAAATGAAAAAAAAAATCTTATTGTGAAAGCTTAAAACAATTTACAGGGGGAAATTGTCAGAAATATTGAAAAAAGCACCAAAATGGAAGATGTACAAATAATATTTATCAAAAAGTCTCATAAAACACTTTTTCCCATCATCTAAATATATATATATACTATATGGCAAATAATTACCCCATTCTCAGCCTACTTATACAAATTTGGCCGAGTACTATCACCACTCTGTATATGATGTGGTGGGCCGGCTACATCTCTACATTATATCAGAGAATATTCAGATAGTATAAAATCACAAAGTCAGTGCAATTTACAGATTCACAATGGTTTTCCTATGTTCTTGTGTATTCATAATGGTTTTTACTATCAAAAAATTGACGGAATACCCGTCTTATAACTCGATTTCTGGGCATCGAACAAATAACCATTGCAGAAATGCTATGACGTCATAAAAACGACAAGCAGAAATAATGTTAAAAGTTGTGTTTTACCAGAGAGATAGCCTGATTAAGTTGGCTATTTCGTCTGGATGAAACTGAAACTGAAACTGTTGAAATATCTAGATACCTGGTATAGTATACCGCAAATCGTCCCAGTTAGATGTAATGTCTCCACTCCAGTGTCCACTGTATACACCTTGTCCAGCAAATGAAGCTCTTGATATGATAAAAGGACGTTTTTTGGTAATTTCACTCATAGCTCTATAAATATAAAAATACAAACAAAAATTAAACAAAAGGCTTTTAAGAAAAATTTCAACCCCATTTAATAATTTCTGTATCTCAAATAAATACTCTGCTACACAGAGTGAATAGATAGGTCAATACAGAATTTAAATTTTTTTTCATGAGCATGAATTGGTAAAAAGCATAATAAAAGTATAAAAGAGTTGTGATTTGGGATCAGAAGCAAATTTTAGATCATATAAAGTTTCTGTGTTGCATTTTTAATATAAATAATTACATGGGATGTGGCCGATCCAACGCGCCAACTATGTACAGCAGTGGGAAAATACATAAGGGCAAATCATATTTGCATAAAAGTATATTAAACTTTCCTTCTAAATGGAAAAAGGTGTGACACAAATTACTATTTAATTTTAGAAAACAATCATTACCTTTTCCTTTAATATCGAACAACAGTAAGATGAAGGTTATACAACTTCACTTGTAGCGCAATGCATTAAACAAATGCTCGAAAAAAGTAAAAAGACGAGATTTTTATGGACTAAAATATATGAATAATCAAGAAATTCGCCTTTTTTTTCTATCGTGTAAATGAGTGTTAATATCATACTGGATATCCTAAAATGGACTGACTGATTTTAAAATTCAATAACTTCCAAACGGTGACAGATATTTAAAAAATTGTTGCAGGAGAGTAATGTAAAATGTCAGGAGTTTTTTTTTTTTTTTTTTTTTTTTTTTTTACTGCGATTTCTGATATTAGTTCGAATTACCAGCAATAGATGGCGCTGTGAGCGATAGGAGTGAAATCCAGAACAAAACTAAAATCATTCAGCATTGATGCGAAGGAAGAAGGTTCAGTACATGGAGTGAGTCTCACTCGCTTAATACAATCTTGTTCTTAAGGCCCGATTCTGAATAAGATTTTATTAGTGAATGAGAGCCACTCCATGTATTGAATCTTGTTCCTTCACATCAATGCTGGTGATTTCTGCTTTTGCCTTGATTAGATGTCTATTGCTCGCAGCGCCATCTATTGCTGATAATTCGAACTAAAATCAGGAATCGCAGTAAAAAAAATTCCTGACATCATACATTACTCTCCTTCAAGAATTTTTTTAATAATTGTCACCGTTTGGAAGATATTGATTTTTATAAGACACCAAGTAGATACACAGAGCTCTTCTCACGTCTTTTTGGGAATATTATATTGATCCTGAAGAATGGAAGAAAAAAAAGACTACCTTCTTTTGGAATTGTATACCCTTTTTGTATATTTCTCAGGCCAGAAATGCCCCAAAGATGTTCCATGAGGTCGATGTCTGGATTCTTGGACAGCCAGTCAAGCAATTTAACAAAATTTAATTTAAATAATTATTTGACAGCCTTCGAAACGTGTATGGATGCACTGTCTCATTGAAACAAATAGTCTGCAGAAGTTACAAATGTTACTTCTGTAGAAAGTTTTCGGCCAACATATCAAAATACATCTCCGTAATCATTCTAACTTGAATGAAGCCAATGAGGGTTGTTCCTTCTACCGCAAAACCGCCCTATACCATGACAAAGCTATCAACAAATTGCCGTTTGGAGAAAATGTCCTTGTTCTTTCAAAGGTCATAACCAAAAATATCTAAAATCTTTAACAAATGAGGGTTGTTCCTTCTACCGCAAAACCGCCCTATACCCTGACAAAGCTATCAACAAATTGCCGTTTGGAGAAAATGTCCTTGTTCTTTCAAAGGTCATAACCAAAAATATCTAAAATCTTTAACAAATGAAATAATTTAAAAATATATACACATTGCTAAATTGATGTATCATTCTAATATATATATAAAAACTACATTAAAAACATAGCCTTCAGGAGGGATAAAAATGCAACTGTCATTACCAACGTCTTACTTCCAAAACCTCCTCCCTTCAAAATCCCCCACCCCCCTTTTTTTTTCTCTCTTTGGTTACCAGCAGTAATTGGAATCACCCAACAAATCCGGATGATGAAATGGACTTTCCTTAATTCCCGTATTAAGAAGCGAAGATTTTGAAAGTAAGACGTTGGTAATGACAGTTGTATTTTTATCCCTGATGAAGGTTGTGTGTATAGCTGAAAGTGCTTGGAGTAATTGACACTGACTAATGTTAATGTGGTTTAACATCTATGTTGTATTTCTCTTCATCGGTGTCACTAATAATTTTTGATCTGTCAATAAAAGATATGTCACTAAAATTACTTTTGAACTAGTCGGATGTGCCAATCCCAAAACTTTCTTCTATCTCACACAAGTTTCGCATACACCAAAAACGAATCAGCACCAATTTATATCAAGGTCTAACTGAATCAAAAATTTTATTAAATTCCGTGCATTAATTCTTGAGATATGACTAAGGCTAAAATCGTGCAAATAATGAAAAATGCAGCATAGCAACGCCACCTATTGAGAAATTTACATTAAAAACTAATCAACAGCAATTTATGTCAACGCCTAATTGAATTTGAAGTTTGATGAAATTCTGTGCATTAGTTCTTGAGATATAGCTATCGTGAAAATCATGAAAAAAGTGGCACGGCAGCGCCACCTGTTGGTCTGGTCACACCAAAACGTAATCAGCATCTATTTATGTCAAGGTCTAACAGAATAGTAAGTTTGATCAAATTCTGTGCATTAGTTCTTGAGATATAGCTACCGTGAAAATAATAAAAAAGTAGCATAGCAGCGCCACCTGTTGAGATATTTACACCAAAACATAATCATCGTCTATTTATGTCGTGGTCTAACCGAATCTGAAGTTTGATGAAATTATTTGCATTAGTTCTTGAGATATAGCTATCGTGAAAACCGTAGCATAGCAGCGCTACCTGTTGGGCTATTTACGCCAAAAACTAATCAACACCTATTTATATCAAGGTCTAATTGAATATAAATGTTTATTAAATTTCGTGCATTAGTTCTTGGGATAGAGCGCCGACAAAATTTTTGTCACATACAGACAGACAGACAGACAGACGGACAGAGTCCACAGACTCACAGACAGACATTTCCTAAAAACAGTCAAATCGTGTTCAGGACTTTCCAAAACATATAAATTCGTGAAAACCGGAAGTCGAAAATTTTCATGAATCCAATACTTTCTTCTTGTAAAGATAGAAGAAAGTAAAAAGTAATGCACAAAACGAGTGTCTAAATTGCGAAAAATTTGTCTAAATTATCCGATGAATATTGCACATTAAGCGATGTCTTTAACATTAATTTCAAATAGGAAATGATTTAGAAAATGAAATTGGTGCTCATTGACCGGATATACATCTTAAACGGAGACACATTAACGAGAGTCACTGTGTAATATAACTTAGAAAAATATTTGATTGAAAACTTACCTGTGGGTTGCTTTAGCTTCTCTATAGGCTAGTAAATTGTGTTCATTATAATGCACCGTTTTGCTATGTTTGGCAGACATGCACAAAGTAAGAGTGTTCAGTGGATAGGGTCGCCCAGGTAAATAGGGAGGATTGTCATAAGTAGTATCAGGACATCCTTCGCTCGAGCCATTTAAGAAGTTCAAAGGTTCATTCATGTCCTGCAATTGACAAATAAAAATCAATATAATAATAGAAAGAACTTGTTAAGTACATCATGAAAGGGGAATAAAAATGCGTTTCGAAAGACTTAAACCTTCTTCTTCAGGCGCAAAAAGACGTGCTACCATTTTGGGAGAGGAAGCAAAGCTGAAAGGGAAAAACAAATAGAAAGACAGAGAGAGAGAAGTTAGAGTGCCTTTATACATAACAGATTGGTGACGTACAGCGAACCTGCCATTATCGCCCAGCAAATGTTTGTTGGCTTATCCCACTCGTCTAATTTAGCTCATCTTCGCAAGTATCGCCAAGTTCTAGAATGTGGGTTGCCATAGTTTGAACAAAAAGTTCCAATCTGAGCATTTGCCGTGTGTATATGTCGCCATTCTGTCATGTTTAAAAGTACTCTAGTGCAAAATGGAAGGGAACAGCCAATAGGAAAGCAGGAGGTATAGATAAACAACCAATTAGAAGTTGGCACGACAAGTACAGTAAGAAGAACAAGAATCAAAGTATAACAAAGGGGGAAAAGGAAATAAGAAATGGAGAAAAAAAAATAAGGAAATTAATTAAAAATAAAATTTAAAAGGAGAAGGACCGTAAATAGATAACATAATTTTAAGAGTAAAAGAAAAACTAAGTTGAAGAAAATATCCAAAAATAAAAAAGGTTGTTAAGTTAAAATGAACAATTTTTTCCAAGCTGCAGGGAGCATAATTGATAAGGGTGATACTAAAAATTACATCGCGATTAAAATAGGAAGTTAAAGTGTAGAGAATATAATCGATAAATGAAATCGGCAATAAAGATAATTGTAACATTTTGAAAATTAAAATTAAAGCCAGAATTTCGAGAATGTTGCCAACGGGTGATTTAAAAAGTTCTTTATTAGAGTCATAACGGGAGTGTTTATTTAAGCGGGTTTTGATATTCCTTTTAGTTTGACCAATGTAAAATAGATGGCAATCACTGCAAGAAACGTTATATTCGCCATTCGCAAAAGTGGGCGACAAACATTTAGAAGCAGGAAACTGAAATTTATTGGAAGGTTTAAAAACAACATAAACAAGTGGGTAAGTGTGATCGAAGATAGCTCAAAGGGTTTCGTTTAATATTCCTTTCAAAACACTTTATCCTTTCTTTAATAAATCCAAATAAATTTCATTTTCAAAAAAAAAAAGTCATGTTTTTTATAATGTAAAAATTTACCGGTCTATTTTTTCGTTTTTTCGAATATCTAAACCAGCCCGATAACGGGCGAAGTCATATTCTGTCATAATAATATCTGTCATGCGGACTAAATGCGATATTTAAATAAATAATTTCAAAATTAAACATGTTTACATCTTCAAAATTTTAAAATATGCGAATATTTCCATAACCAGATTTTTATCATTATTCAATATGTTTCTCAAACTCATATATTTACTATTCTCTATTACTCATATTGATACTCGCTTTGTTTTATTCTCAAACATTTGAAAAATTCGTTAAACTTCCCATATGACGTCAGATTTTCTTTTTAATTCTCTAATAACGTGATATTAATCTGCTTTGTGTACTTACACATACTCATACTCTTTGTATTAATGAGAAATCTTTGAAAATTTCCGTTTTATTACCACTATGACGTCAATCAATTTTATTTCATATTAATCTTTTTTTCAATTGGTGAAACTTTTTATTTCATTTTCATTTTTCACGTGGAAATCGTTCAATAGAAAATTAATTATTGTAGAAAGAATTTCATTGTGGATTTTTAATTTTTGGCAACTGCTATAACGAAAAATATTCAAATTTAATAGGAAAAGGCTGTTAGAATTTTGGTTTTTTATCTCTATTTATTAAAATAATACGATTTTTTCAAATTTTAATATTTTGAGCTTCATAGCTGTTATTCAGCTAGATACACACAAAATTTCAACTCTGTAAGTTACATAGTTTCTGAGAATGGCTCTGTGACGGACAGACAACAGAGCGGAAGTAACAGGGTTTCGTGAGATGAACGGAACCCTAAAAATGAAACTTTTTTAAACTTTAAAGAATTTTAAATATAAAGATATTTTGCATGCTTGTATTATAATTATTCTCTTTCATGAAAATTAAAAAGAAAAAATTGAATAAATGAAGCACTTACAATCCATACTCCGTCAAAATTCAATTCTGAATGGAAGTCCGTAAATCTTTGTTTCCAAAAATCTGCTGTTAAAGGATTGCTGAAATCAGGAAATACTGTGTAGTTGTCATTCCACACCTAAAATTGAAGATATGGTGAGTCGAACTACAGATTTTGAGACTATAAACCTCAAATTTGAACCACGGAAGCTTAACATAAGATATGAAAATAAACAAACACACATTTATTTGGTACTTCTCTAATTATCCCGTCGACCACTTTTCATAACAAAAAAGTATCGCCAAACTGTAACGCCAAATAAACGGGAGAACGTTGCCATTGGAATATCAAAATAAATAAATAAATAAAATATAAGAATTTAAGGACACAATTGTTATTTTAATTAATGAAATAACTAATAAATCAGTAAAACATAATGAAAAATATAGGCAAATGTCGAATTAAAAACCACTTGATGACATAACAAACACGTCTAATGCTTCTGACATCAAGTAAATGGGACTGCATTTTTGGCGTTTAATCTTACAGTTTGGCGATAGTTTTTTGTTATGAAAAAAAGGTCAACTGGATAATAGAGAAGTACCCATTATTTTAATGCTTCGGGCTCCAATGCTTGCGCTAAAACTGGATAGCAGAATTCACATTTCGCTGAGTTTGAAGAAATATGAAGAATGAGTATTTCATTCAGATATAATAAAATATACACTAAGGCAAATTTTTTTCTTAATCTATGAAAATAATATAACCAAAAAAATGAAATAACCTTTTCCGAATTACCCATGAATTCTTAAAGCGCTCTTTATCTTTAGAAGCCTTGGGAACCAATGTATTGTTGGGATTTAAAGAAGCATTTATAAAAACAAAGTTCATGTTGCTGCCATTGATTTTCGTAAATGTTTCCGAGTTTCTTTCTTTTTTTTCTTTTTTTTTCTTTTTTTTCTTTCTTTTTTTTTTTTTAACAGTGTATTATTCTCGAACATTTGAAAATTTCGTTAAACTTCCAATATGACGTCAGATTTTCTTTTTAATTCTCTAATGACGTGATATTAATCTGCTTTGTGTAGATACACATACTCATGCATGTATTATTGAGAAATCTTAGGAATTTTCCGTTCTTTTAATTAATCTGCTTTCTGACCCGGAATCTACGTTTTTAAGAAGCTATCAATTCTCAATTAAATAGTTTTAGCTATACGTAATTAAATTTATACATGCAAGAGTAATAAAATAATATTAATTTTAAGGTTAATAACCGTTAATTTATCATATTTGTCTGAATAACATGCTTGTTGAACATAAGAATGTTTATTTTAGAATGGATAGCCTCCGAAAAACTTATATTCCAGGTTGCGAAAAAGGATTAATACACTTTAAAAACTACACGTGAACATTTCTGAATATCAATGGGAGCAATAGATTTTTTTTTTTTTTTTTTTTTTTTTTTTTTAATATATAAATGTTTCTTTAAATCTCGAAAATATATTGGTTTCTGAGATTTCTAAACATAAAGAACGCTTTTCGGAATCATGGGTAACTCGGAAGAGTTTATTGTCTATTTTTGTTCGTGGTTATAGTATATTATCCTAAGATTAAGAAGCATTTGTTTTTTACAGTGCAGATTGAAGTATTGGTACACTTGATATTAGCCATAAACTATCTCGTCTGCCTCTAGTGTAGTGACATCTTTCCGCACAGATCGCAGCAAGCAAGCATGTTCAAAGCATCCCAAAATTTATCGTACGAGTATTTTAAGATAAGAAAGAAAATTAGAATTTGTCTATTACAAATTATTGTTATCTACTATCTATCTATATTATAAAGGACAAACGTGTCCGTGCGTAACGCTGACGTCATTTTGCAAATGGCAACACTTGATGATGAAATTTCGGTTTTGGGATTTTTGCTACTGCAATTTTTTTAATTTCTAAAAATCGCATATTTTTAATTTTTACACCGTTATATAGGGAAAAAAAATTACTTTCAACTGCAATATGTTTGAAAACTGTATCGCAATTTACTCATTTATTATAGAATTTAAATTAAATGTAAAGCATAGTTAAAAAACGAAAAATCATGCGTCAAGCATAGATTATGTAACACTTTCCAACGCTTTCAAAATATTTTACAAATCATTACCGTTTAATAAGCTGAAAGACAACATCTAAGTAAACAATTTGGAAAACGCATAACATATTTAAAAACATAATTTCAGGAATTTCCAACATATATTTCCAACATATACAATATTCGGAAAAATATACGAATACTTTTATTCAGCCCTGTATAGGATCTATAGATTTGTATATATACTACATAGAATGCTAAATTTTAGTTTAGTTAGGAAACGCGTAGCACAGTTTAAAATTCTCCTTCTGGAGTTTCTGTCAAAAAACGGAAATGTGTTCGCGAACTTTTGTGCTGCCCTGTATATGAAATACAGAATTTATACACACCAAGTATAATAGACAAAAAGTGAGTTAAATTTAAAATCGCGTTCAGTAACTTAAAATGCACTCTAGGAATTATTGTTAACAGACAGTAGAGAATTATTTTGTGTGTCCCTGTAAATGAACGATGACTGCTATACACGCAATATTCTGTAGTAAGCCTCTTGTAATGCACCTTAGTGATATATATAAATTTCAATGCGTTTAAAATAGTGAAACATTATTGAATTAAACCGCAAACGATTTTTCTCCATAGACGTAATGTAACGAAATTATTTTGACTGTCCCTGTAAAGTAACTATAAGTGTTATGCACACCTTATTCCATATTAAGCTTCTTGTAATGCACCTTAGTGATATATATCAATTACTACGTGTTTTAAATTGTGTAACATCATTAAAATAAACAGCAAATGATTTTTCCCCATAGACCGTAATGTAACGGAATTCTTTTGAGTGTCCCTGTAAAAAAAAATCTATAAGTGCTACACACTTCAGCTGAAATAGGGAACATGCTATAGATAACGACAATAACATATAAAAATTGCAGCACAATCCGAGCATATTAACGGGAGTTAGAGAACGGACAGACGGACAGACAAACCGAAGTCATAAACACTTTTCAACTAGGTTGGAGAGTGTTAAAAAGAAATCTATACCTTTATCGCTTGCAGACGATTACAAAATATTAATAAGCTTACACTTTAAACGGAATATAAAAAGTTCAGCATTTGTTTCCAGCTAATATTCCATAACGATGTTAAAACTTTATTAAGCCAAAAATAAAATTGTATAAATAAAACACAAATTTAACTTACATGTAATTAAAATGAGCGCTTAAAACCGATTATCAGAATAAAATAAACTTCTGTAGATAACGAAATTTTCAGCGATTTCCTGGGCTATTAACTTCTGGCACGAAGTTAATACGAAATTAACCGCTTTTAATACATTTAAAAATTTTATTTGAATATATAATTGATATATTTCATATAAAAATGCTCTTTTGTGTTTTTAATGGAGCGATCTAAAAAAATATATTAAATGTAAAACGATATTAGAGCTTTCAATTTAAAAAAATATGTTTTTCATATTTATTCTTTATTCGTGGAAGCCCGGGTTGGATGCCAGTTTATAAAATGCAAATGGAAATTTCGTTCCGGCTGCTTATAACTTGAGTTATGATGCAACGGACTCCAGATTGTAATGGGACTTAATAGTTATTATACAATAAGTTATATAATTTTTCAGTTAAGGTTTTAGTATATCGTAAATTGTTCTACGTTTCTTAGTTAAAGAATTATGGGGAAAGTTCTATAATTAGATGAACCCAGTTATGAAAGATTAGTCTTTTTAAAACATTCTACTGGATATATTTTTATGAAACTTGCATTGCTAGTTAGATAATTTTACAGCGATAGTTTTAGTATAAAACAAATCGTTCTATCGTTTTTAACTAAATCCTACTCTAAACGATCAACTAAAAGAATTTGTCCTTAACTGCCCAAATTTTGTCTGACGCATTAGAAAATATAGTAGTGCAATGACGTCCGTATCGTTTTCAGCAATGCGGAAAGACATTCCAGGTAAAGATGAAATTAGATATCGGAATTAATGTCTAATAATTAAATGATAGAATTTTCCGGTGTGAACTAACTTTCCCAAACGGAAAGAACTTTTCAAACAACCCAATACTCCAAATAGTATAAAATTTAAGCTATATATTTCCATGTAATTTATTCAATTATGTTTATTTTCAAATTTCGTTATTTGCAGCAACTTCCTCCAAATTTTCTAAACAGGTAATAACCATGTTTTGAAAAATATTTAACATTATTAATAGTGTGTTTAAACTGAAATAACTTCTTTCTGTATCTGTTTACGATATTCGTACCTCAAAGTAAAATTTATTGTATGGAAGACATTTTACGTCAATATCGTATTTCATGAATTAATTCCTCGTTTGGGTACACTGCAAAAAAAAATTGTTGATTTTACAGTATAATACGGGTACCCCAGCTGCCAGTATTATACCGTAAAATTAACAATAATAAACAGTAAAATAAGCAGTAATACACTGCCGCGCCACCCCAGCTGCTAGTATTATACCGTAAAACTAACAGAAATAAACAGTAAAATGAGCAGTAATACACTGCCGCGCATGCTGCGTAGTATATTACTGCTTATTTTACTGCTTATTGCTGTTAATTTTTCGGTATAATACTGGCAGCTGGGGTGCCAGTATTATACTGTAAAATCAACATTTTTTAACACTTTCCAACCTAGTTGGAAAGTGTTTATGACTTCGGTTTGTCTGGCTGTCTGCCGTCTGCCGTATGGCCGTCTGCCGTCTGTCCGTGCTCTAATTCCCGTAAATATGCTCGGATTGCTCTGCAATTTTTATATGTTATTGTCGTTTTCTATATAGCATGTTTCCTATTTCAACTGAAATGTGTAGCACTTATAGTTTTTTTACAGGGACACTCAGAAGAATTCCGTTACATTACGGTCTATGGGGGAAAATCATTTGCGGTTTATTTTAATGGTGTTACACAATTTCAAACACATTATAATTGATACATATCACTAAGGTACATTACAAGAAACTTAATATGGAATGGGGTGTGCATAGAACTTATAGTTACTTTACATTACGTCTATGGAGAAAAATCGTTTGCGGTTTAATTAAATAATGTTTCACTATTTTAAACGCATTGAAATTTATATATATCACTAAGGTGCATTACAAAAGGCTTACTACAGAATATTGTGTGTATAGCAGTCATTGTTCATTTACAGGAACACACAAAAGAATTCTCTGCTGTCTGTTAACAATAATTCCTGGAAGTGAGTTTTAAGTTGCTGAACGCGAGTTTAAATTTAACTCACTTTTTGTCTATTACTTGGTGTGTATAAATTCTGTAGATCCTATACAGGGCAGCACAAAAGTTCGCGAACACATTTCCGTTTATTGACAGAAACTCCAGAAGGAGAATTTTAAACTGTGGTACGCGTTTCCTAACTAAACTGAAATTTAGCATCCTGTGTAGTATATATACAAATCTATAGATCATATACATGGCTGAATAAAAGTATTCGGATATTTTTCTGAATATTGTATATGTTGGAAATTCCTGAAATTACGTTTTTAAATATGTTATGCGTTTTCCAAATTGTTTACTTAGATGTTGTTTTTCAGCTTATTAAACGGTAATGATTAGTAAAATTATTTTGGAAGCGTTGGAAAGTGTTACATAATCTATGCTTGATGCATAATTTTTCGTTCTTGTTTTTTTTTTCAGTGTATTTGTGAGTTTTTATTAAAACAACAATACCATTACCTTTCCTTCGATATAGTTGCCTTTCGTATCCTTTATAAAAATATCTAAACGCTTTGCTTCATCAAATGGGGGATAGGTTCCTGGCTCTTCAGTGTTAGATACACCTGGAGACTAAAAAGGAAAACAAAATTAAATTACTTACAGTACTAAGCAAATTGTCTATTTTATTATTACAGATCATTGCTTGGCTTAAAATTAATTTAAATGGAATGCATAAGAACTTAAAGTATGCATCAATGTAAACAATGTAAATTTCCTTTTGAAATATTCGGAATGAGGGGGTGAAATTCGACGTAGTTACTAATAAGAAAACAAATATCAGTAATATTTGTTACATTTAATATAATTCAATACTTACAATCATAGCAATGTAATGCCTTCCTTCGTTGTGTAAATTTTCTACAAATTCTGGAAGTCCTGTGAAATTAACTGGATCGTAGGTGAAGTCCAGATATCGTTTCATATAATCAATATCGTGCCACTGTACATCCTGTGTTATAAGAAAAAGGTTAAGAAAAGTAATTGTTTTTCATGTTTTGTTTTATTTTTATAAATCGGAGAGTTCTGTATGTCAGATCACTACTACTGCAAAAAAAAGTGTTGATTTTACAGTATAATACTGACACTCCAGCTCCTAGTATTATACCGTAAAGTTAACAGTAATAAACAGTAAAATAAGCAGTAATACGCTACCGCGCATGCGAGGCAGCGTATTACTGCTTATTTTACTGTTTATTACTGTTAATTTTACGGTACAATACTAGGAGCTGGGGTGCCAGTATTATACTGTGACATCAACACTTTTTTTTGCAGTGTACTATTATCAAATCGTTAGCTAGTGAACTGTTCAATTGAAAACATGTACAGAAAAAGAATGACCCGAAAGAAATGACAAAAATCATGACCCGATTGTAAATAACAATAATATTGTTGTATATACATTTGAACACATTACAGAAAGAAGTTCAAAATTTGGCTAGCTGTTTTATATCTGTTCTATGTGACATCGCTTGGTCATACGGAGGCACCTAAAATCAATGTTTTCTTCGCGATTTCAACAAAGAAAGTTTCAAGTGCTACATGCAGCAGTTATTTTAGATATGTTACAGATATGGCTTGTGCCACTTTGATAATGAGGTGATGCTTTAGTGACTAAGAAAATGTGGCTTCAAAATCTCTGGCGTGAAATGCGCCACTGCTTGAATTTGTCTGTTTAACCAGGTGAAGTCACATTAGAACAATCATAATGTATCAAATAATCAGACAAAACTTTGCACTTACTTCTGTATTGTGTTCAAATGGTTTCTACCCAATCGTTGTTTACAACGAAGTTATTGTTATTTACAATCAGGTCATTGTTTTTAAACTGTATTTTAGCGAAGATATTACTGTAGTAAATTTTTTACTTGAAAGAATCAATATCGTGCTACTGAACATCCTGTTTTATAAGAAGAAATGTAACAAAAATAATTGTTTTTCATATTTATTGTCCATATAACCAATTTTACACTCAGACATTTTCTAAAAAACATGGTTAAAAGTTCCACTAAAACATGCTTGAGAGTTACAACTGATGATGCTTTAGCTGGAGTGAAAGCGCGTTTGTATAATGGTGACGGTTTTATGTGAAACTTTTTAACATTTTTAATAATGAAGGACTGTTTTAATGGAACTTTTAACCATGTTTTTTAGAAAATATCTGAGTGTAAAATTGGTTATATGGACAATAAATATTAAATATACAGACATTAATAAATGAATACCTGTTTTAATAATTATTTTTCTTTTATATATATATGAAACAAATAAAAAAAAATTTCGCCGTTGGCCTCATCAAAACTATAATTCTGTGTAAATCCCATTATTCTAAATTATTTTCTCGTTCCAGTATTTCGATTGTCAAAATTCCACCGTGCTAAAAATACTTTATTCTACATTCATTCTCTTAAAAAAAATGGCTCTGATCGCGCTGTTCTATTAAAATTACGCACTTTTGTTTCATTAAATAAATGCATCCTAGAATTTAATTCTTTTAAACATCAATCTCCCAGCTAAAAATATTTTAACTCTCTTGAAATATCAGCCTATGTCTTTTTATTTATTTTATTTTTATTTCCCTATGTTTTCTGACAAAACAATATTCTTTCACAAAATTATGAAAGCTAACTTCAGTCTCAATGTAAAATATTATCTTGGCATCTTGCCCATGCTCGATAAAACCTACGTACTTTTTTTTATTATTATTTATTCGAAGGAATTAGATTTTTCGGTAATGTTCTCGAAGTATTGTTTCCCGCATTTTTTTCAGATTGCGGTCTTATGGCTTCGAAATCAGAGCGCCGGAGAATTTAGTCCTATTGCGCTGATTGGTCGAAAGACTGTTTAATGAAAATGTATTCTGGGGCGTTAGATAATAGATATACGTGGAGTTTACCGCGCAGCGTCAGATTGCTCCTGGATCCGGTTATACATGTAACCCCGGCGCGTACTTCACGATCATGGAATAATCTCCTTGGCTGCCGATAGATAGAAAAAACAACTGCCTGTAAGAACAAAAATGTCTTCTTAATTATTAAATTAAGTCACCAAGTTTCTTCACGGTATTAAAATCATCATGTATGGATTTAGCATCGTAATTAGTAAAGCATGGCCATTTTCTTTTACTTCAAATAAAAAGTGAACTGGAACGGTCTGTCTCTTATTTGCATTCTGTACGCACACCATGAAGTGAATTCTCGGCGCCCGACTACAAATTCCTCGGAGGAAGCCCTTGCCTTGATACTGATTCTACAAAAATTATGGTGATACAAGTTAAATCGTGACATATATATATATATAAATCGAATAATACTCGAATAATTAGATTACTACTATTATTAAATCGTTAGCTAGTAAACTGTTTAACTGAAAACATATTCAGAGTGTTTAAAAAAGAATGACCCGATTGTAAATAACAATAACATCATTGTAAATAAATTTGAGCAAAATACAGAGGGAAGTTCAAAATTTTGCTTGGCTGCTTTATATTTTCTCTATGTGACTTCCCTTGGTGATACGGAGTCATCTAAAATCAACGTTTTCTGTGCGATTTTAAAAGGGAAAGTCGTACAGACTTTTTGTCTTTACTAAATCATAAACTTAATACTATAAATCAGCAGTTACTTGGATATGTTACAGGTATGGCTCGTGCCACCTTGATAATGAGGCGGTGCATGACTGACACTTCAAAATCTCTTGTATGAAATGCGCCACTGCTTGAAGTTGTTATCTCACAGAACAGTCATAAAGTGGCAGACAAAATTTGGACTTTCTTCTGTATTGTGTTCAAATGGTTTCTTCATCTCGTTTATAACGAAGTTACTGTTATTTACAATTGGTCATTCTTTTTTAAACACAATGTATTTTTGCGAATGATATTACTGTAGTAAATTGTTTAATTGAAAGATATATTTTTGTGAATGATATTACTGTAGTAAATTGTTTAATTGAAAGATATATTTTTGTGAGTAACATTACTGCTACATCATTAAAAAATTAAAAATTACCTTTAATGTGCTTTATTGCTTAACATATGCTAAGATCGTAAAAGGTGTTAAACTACAATAACATTATCCAATGTCAATGTAGGAAGTAATTGACATTGAAGAATGTTGACGTAGTTTAGCATATTTCTTACAATTTTATCATCTTTTAAGTAATAAAGCACATTAAGTGTAATTTTAATTTCTTAGGTTTATAAAAATGAATTTTAACATTCTACTTATTATTATGGAAGGGCTGTAGAGATTGAAAATAATTTGAAAACTAAACGGGTTTCTGGCTTGCGAAAGAAAAAAAAACGAGAATTATTATAACAACTGCATTTGTATTGTAATAATATCTCCGTCTTTCTCTGTGATTAAAGTTGGTTTTTATTTTTTTTTTAAGCAGATTCTTAGTTGATGAATACTATTTATTTGGACGAATATTCCCGAAATGCGACGTATAGAGTATAGACGGCGTAACAAAAATAAATAAACAGCGTGATAAAAATCACCAAAGCACAAATATCGCTGATTACAACTCGCTCTCAAACTAGAATCGTTTGAGACTGAACTGAGTGTCTCTTCGTAATAGTCCTATTTATATAGCTTTTCTTGACGATGACGTGTACTGTAATGGCGTATTTCCTGTACCTGAAAATTCTTCCATCGTTGAACTAACATTTCTCGAAAAATCCAAATAAGTATTTGGCGACGAAAATGATCGCCTAAATCTACAATTCACCAAATAAAGACAAAATTCGTCACCAAGGCTCGACCGCTTTAACAGTACAATCATGGACTTTCATTGTTGAACACAATCATTTGTTGGATTCCGTTTTATTAGCTAACAGACTATCAAAGCTTGAGAGCTAATATGCCCGCAGGTTCTGTATGTACGAACGTATGCATGTATGTACGTAACGCGATAACTTTTGATAGCAATATCCGATTTGCTTCAAATTTTGTATATAGGTTCACTCTGATAAGACTCTTCCCTGATTAGTTTTGTGTGAAGTATAAAATGGGGAACGGGGGCTAATCCCCCCTTAATTTAGATAAATGGGTTTTTCATGCAGAATTATCCGATTTGCTTCAAATTTGGTATGCAGGTTTATTCTAATAAGGCGCTTCCTTGAGTATATTTGGAGGTTCATTGGTTAAGTATAAAGGGGGGAAACGGGGGTGGCTAATCCCCCATTAATTTAGCTAAATAGTTATTTCATGCAGAATTATCCGATTTGCTTCAAACTTGGTATACAGCTTTATTGTCAATTTCTTTCTTTTTCGAGGGGCATTATTCTTTGAAATAAGAGTATAATATACAATTAGTGTGAATAGCCTGTGAGCTCAATGCCACCAGTTTAACTGGGCACTTTTTACTTTTTTATTTTCCAGAGTTCCATTGTTGGGTTTTCCATATACGAGTGTTGTTTTGGGGGGAATTGTGTAGCAGTTGCCGAAAAGAAGGCGAACTCTCAACATTTTTGTGCACATCATCGCTGATAACGAGATGTCTGCGTGAGTAAGGTTAAACTTTAAGATGAATACACTAGTAACTCTGCATAGAAAGTAGATACAAGAATCATTGTTGTTGTATGCTATTGAGAATTAAGAATAGTATCTGTATATTAATTTGTATAATGTGCAATTAATTTTTTTTCTCATCTTTCTTTCTTTTTTTTTTTTAATTTTAAGAAACTTATAATAAGTAATGAAGAATATCTAAAAGTCATAAAACTTACTATTGGTATTTCCGCAGCCAAATTTCTGTCCAAGATTTCTTTTGTCTTAACGAGTGAGAAATATCCGTACTTGCAAATCTGGAAACCAAGACTCCATCTGGGAGGGAAATTGGGGCGACCGAAAAGAGCAGTGTACTGGGAAACCACTTCTCCCGGACTGGGACCAAGAAACACAAAGAAATCCAAAATTCCACCAACAGCACGAATAGTTACGGCTGGAGTTGGTTGTAAGAAATAATCTGAAAGAGAAATTCCACATTTTTTCTCGATTGGAACATTTGAGGCGTTGAGAACCAGAATGGACCAATCTCGCAAGCTGTGATTTCGAAAAACATGCTTTCCAAAATTTTTACAATTTTTTTGTCAAATTCTTTTAGGCCAGTTTTGCCAGTGCCAAAGAAGATCAAGCTTCTTCATAAAGCTTATGAAGATTAAGTTGGCAGTGCCAAAGTGGACCAGGCCGCTTGATCCACTCTTGTACTGGCAACTTGATATGAATGGTGCAGATGCAAAAGTCACATTATCCACTTTTTTAAGGTATTGAGTTATTCATATCACCGTGTTCGTCTGTTTAAGGCTAATCAGACTTTAATAGTGATTTGGATCATAAAAAAACATATTAAGGATGAAACAAAATGCTGAAAATCTCGTTTTGATGCATAACTCATATTATATCCAACAACTGCTTTTTCTTCAAAACTCACATTTTCCATATTTAAATTTAAATTCTAGCTTTACCACAATTATTACAGGTTTAGGACTGTATGCAACTAATTATTATGACAACAAATATATCACACACAAAAAATTGTGCCAATATATCATGTTTATTAATAATAATCAGTTTTTTGCATTTTCCTAAAAACTAGGTTATGTGAAGAGCGTGAATTTCGCATCTACACCCTTCATATCCAAGTTACGTCCGACCATCTGTTAAACTGGCTCTATCACTTGAATAATTGCGAACTAATAAAATTCATTATACAGCCAATAGATGGCATCACATACAATGATTTAACACTTCAAACTCATTTTTCAGAAAAATGTGGGATAGTCCTCTCGGGTTCTCACTGCCTTATTTATGCTATATTATTATCATGGACGCCCTCAAGGAAGAGGCAGCAGAGGAAAATTATCCCTCCGAGTATTTTCAGATTTAATTAACTAAATTTTCTTTTTTTTTTTCATGTTTTTGTAGAAAATAATATTTATTATTTGTCAATTATTTAAATTAACTAAACAGTAAGAGAAAAGGGAAACTAACCGTCAGGTGGTCTGTGTACCCCTAATAAACCTCTCGTGGTAAATTGTTTTCAGGTCTGGTTTTCTTTTTAAGCTCATGCATTAAAAACTTTATATTAAAAGGGGTTCAAGGAGTCGGAATCCGCCTGATGAAACAATAATAAACTGCTTTAATTCTTCATTTTGATTTTTTTTTTTTTTTTTTTTTTAATGTAGAAGATTTATTTTTGGATTCTTAATATCGTGTTTGTTACATTTCTGTATATATATATTTTTTTTTTTTATGTTGATACGTTTAAAAAATTGTCTTGCTCATGAGGTTCTGATAAAATAAAAAAAAAAATCTTAGTTTAGTTTATTTCATACTTATATTCTTTATTAAAAAATACAAAATAAAGTGTCTTGGGCAGAGGACTTAAATGCCCAGAAAAATCTTGTCCTTGCCTGGATTTTGTAAAGCGAAGGCCCTAGACTATTATAGTAAACTTTTAAGGTGGACGGGAAAGTTTCTGAAGTCTGTAAAATATTTTAAAAAATATCACTACTTGTATGCAGATGAGTTTTTGCTTTGTATTTAAATGACACTTATAATTTAAAAACTGTAGATAAGTAGTCAGAAATATTGTAAGTAATTTATCTTATACACATTTAAAATCCTTTATGGTAGAGACAATTTTAAAATACGCGTCGTAGAATTGAACAGCACGGTAAATTATAACCTTATAACCAATGGCAATAATTGAGATCAAAATAAGTTTTAACACACTCTTTTTAGTGTTTCGTTCATCTCAGGAAACCCTATTCGTACCGCTACGTTGTCTGTCCGTCACAGAGCCGGTTCTCTGAAACTATATAACTTACAGACTTGAAATTTTGTGTACTTATAGCTGATTACCTACTATGAAGCTGAAAATAATAAAATTTAAAAAAATCGTATTATTTTAATATAGAGAGATAAAAAACCAAAAATCTAACAGCGTTTTCCTATTAAATTTAAGCATTTTTCGTTATAGTAGTTGCCAACAATTAAAAATCCACAATATAATTCTTTCTACAATAATTAATTTTCTATTGAAAGATTTACACGTGAAAAATGAAAATGAAATAAAAAGTTTCACCAACTGTAATCTGTTTTGCAATTCCTTTGACAATGTAGTGTCTTTTATTTAATAACGAGCCACATTTTCGTAATAAACCGTGTTAGAAGTCACCAAAGATTTCACTACGTAAAGAAACCTTCTTGATTCTAATTATTTCAATGTTTAAGTGCGATTACATATATGTTAAATTTGTATTTTATTTATTTTATTCTTTTATTTATTTATTGATGGCGTTTTCATTTCGTTATGAATATTATCCAAAAAATAAATACTGAACTATTTACATTGTTTTAAGTATGCGAATTTGTCAATCTTCCGTAAGCGAGCTGTGCGTGATAAAGATAGATTTAAAAAAAAAAAAATCTGATTGAAAATTATTTTATAACCAATAAAAGATCAGTAAAATGAGATACAGTTTTCAAACTGCATGATTAAGTACATTTATAGTGTTTCGTTCATCTCATGAAACCCTATTCGTCCCGCTACGCTGTTTCTCCGTCACAGAGCCGGTTCTCAGAAACTATGTAACTTACAGACATGAAATTTTGTGTACTTGACTGTTAGTAGCTGAATACCTACTATAAAGCTGAAAATCCTAAAATTTTGAAAAAATCGTTTTATTTTAATATAGAGAGATAAAAAACCAAAAATCTAGTCTTTTCCTATTAAATTTAAACATTTTTCGTTATAGCAGTTGCCAACAATTAAAAATCTACAATAAAATTCTTTCTACAATAATTAACTTTCTATTGAAAGATTTCCACGTGAAAAATGAATATGAAATAAAAAGTTTCACCAATTGAAAAAAAAAAAGGATTAATTTGACGTCATATTGGTAATAAAACGGAAATTTTCAAACATTTCTCAATAATACAAGGAGTATGAGTATGTGTAAATACAGAAAGCAGCTTAAGATGATGTCAGTAGAGAATTAAAAAGAAAATTAATCTGACGTCCTATTGGAAGTTTAAAGGACTTTTTCAAATGTTTGAGAATAATACAAAGAGAGTATCAATATGAGTAATAGATAAAGCAAGTAGATAGGACGTCAGCAAGTGATTATAACGTCATATGAGTTTGAGGCATGCATTGATTCATCATAAAAACCCGATTATGGAAATATTGGCATATTTTAACATTTTGAAGGTCTCTATACAACATGTTTAATTTTGAAATTGATTTTTCGGACCGGTTCAGATTTTCGAAAAACGAGAAAAATAGACCAGTAAATTTTTACTTTATAGAAAGCATGACTTTTTTTTTATTATTATTTATTAAAGAAAGGGTAAAGTGTTTTGAAAGGAATATCAAACGAGACCCTTTGTGCGATCTTCGATCACACTTACCCACTTTTTTTTCCTATTCGACGGTGTGAGAATGAGATTGTGCTATTTTTTAAAGTTAATAAATTTGCAATTTGGAAAACGTTTTGTGGCTTTCAATTGCAATTTCTTTGAGAACTGTAACTCAATTTACAGATTTTTTAAGGTTTTTAAAATAATTTTTAAGCATGATTTTTTTTTTAATCTATCACTATCGCATGCAGTTCGATTACAGAAAATTGACACGTTTGCGCTTAAAACAATATTAATAGATTAGCGTTTGTTTCCGGTTAATATACCAGAATGAAATTAAGACTTCATCAATAAATAAATAAATAAATATATAAATAAAACACAAATTTAACAGATATGCACTTTAACTTACACTGTTAAAATTTTGCAGCAAACTGTCCAGTCATTTGACCGTTTTTGTAGAAATGGTTATATAACCGTAATTTAACTGTATTCTGGGCGTATTATTGCCCATATTATGGTCATAATAGAGTTAAATTACGGTTATGTAACAATTTTCTATAAACACGGTCAAATGACTGAACAGTTTGCTGCAAATTTTTAACAGTGTACGTGCTTAAACACCGAAATAAATCAGAATGAAAAAGACTGCTGTAAGTAGCGCAATATTGGGCGATTCCTTTGGCTATTAACTCCTGGCACAAGGCTAATATACGGTATAATCGCATTTAATAATTTTCAAAACTTTATTTGAATACATAATTGATATTTTTCATATAAAGATGATGATGTTGATGCTTTTTCATGTTGTTAGTGGGGAATCTTAAAAAATATATTAAATGTAAAAAATATTTTATAGTTTTTATTGGTTTTCTTGTATGTACTGTACGCAGGGAAACCCGGGTTGTATCCTCTTTGGTTGATATAATTTAAATGCATTCAAATTTGTCAAACAAGCCAATGTTTATTATGGTCTTGTATAACACATTTGAACAATCTTCAAACAAAAATCTGTTAGAGATTTTAAAAAATATATATAGATCCTAAATGATATTAAAAGAATGAAAGCACCTTAGATATAAGAACGAAAAATCATGCGTCAAGCATAGATTATGTAACACTTTCCAACACTTCCAAAATGATTTTACAAATCTTTACCGTTTAATAAGGTAAAAGATGATATCTAAGTTAAACAATTTGGAAAACGCATAAAATATATAAAAACCCCATTTCAGGAATTACCAACAATATTCGGAAAAATATCCGAACTCTTTTGTTCAGTCCTGTATGATCTATAGATTTGAATATATACTACATAGAATGCTAAATTTTAATTCGGTTAAGAAACGCGTAGCACAGTTTAAAATTCTCCTTCTTGAATTTCCATCAATAAACGGAAATGTGCTCGAGAACTTTTGTGCTGCCCTGTATATGATCTATAGAATTTATATACATCAAGTAATAGACAAAAAATGAGTTCAATTTAAAAATGTGTTCAGCATCTGAAAACGCACTTCCAGTAATTATTGTTGACAGACAGTACCGAATTCCTTGGTGTATCCCTGTAAATGAAAGATGAATGCTATACACATCAAATAATATACATACAGTAATATACACAGTATTCCATAGTAAGCCTCTTGTAATGCATTTTAGTGATGTATACCAATTTCAATATCTTTGAAATTGTGAAACATTATTAAAATAAACCGCAAACGATTTTTCTTCATAGACCGTAATGAAACAAAATTTCTTTACGTGTCCCTGTAAAGTAGCTATATGTGCTACACACTTCATTTTCAATACCGAACATGCCATAGTAAACCTCAATAATATTATATCAATTGCATGACAAGCCGAATATATTTACGCGAGTTAGATCACGGACAGGCAGGCGGCAGACAGACAGACGGCAGGCAGACAGACGGGAGACAGACATACAGCAGACAGACAAACCGAATTCATAAACACTTTTCAACTATGTTGAAAAGTGTTAAAAAAGAAGAAAAATTACCCTATCGGGGTGGTACAGGGAGGGGCAAAAATCAATGCTTTATCAACTCATCTCCTTTGTTGAGTTCAGATTGGTAATTTTGTGCATACACAGAAAAAAATAAAGCCCAATTTGGGTCGAAATATTCTTAGGTATGTGCCCAAATTGGGCCATGCCTGTTTTGGTTACCACTGTGTATCCATTTTGGGTACTGTTAAATACCCATTTAAAAAAAAAATGAAAATGGGTATTTAACAGTGCCCAAAATGGATACATAGTGGTAAAAAATTTTTTGAAAATGGGTATTTAACAGTGCCCAAAATGGATACACAGTGGTAACCAAAACAGGCATGACCCAATTTGGGCACATATTACCTAAGAATCTTTCGACCCAAATTGGGTTTTATTTTTTTCTGTGTAGAAGCATGAAGAAAATATGAAGAAATATTCAAACATCTCAATTGATCTTTTGCACAAACATTTAACAATCATTTACACATTTTACAAGTATTAATTAAAAAATATAACAGTCTGCGTTGTAATTTACCTATTGCGTTACTGTTAAGCAGGAATACTCCGGTAGACTCATAGCTGGGCTCCATGACTAGATAGAAAGGGTGACTTCCATACAAATTCCTATGTGGCTGCAAGGAAAAAAAAACATTTTTATTAATTCCTCTTTCATTTACAGCCGTGGTTCACAATGGGGTAGGAGGGCAGGGGAAGTGCTCGAGCAGTATGGTGGAAATTTAATTTTTAATCCTAGAACATGAGCGTTCTCTGAACCTACATGTTATTTCAATGAGAAATGTACGTCAAAGTGCTGTACACTAGCATCCTTAGTGTTAACAGCAGCAATACTAAAATTGAATTTCTCTTTGTGTTGGTGGCAATGAGACCTCCTATGCAGTATAACATACGAGGGAAAGTCATTAAGTAAGTCACAAAAGATAATTAAGTAATAACTTACAATGATATTCACTTCAGAACTATTTTTATTTCTCATATTCTCCACCAATATTTATGCACTTCTATCACCTTTTTATAGGTGCCCTAACACCAGCTGCATAACATTCTTTGGGTTGCCGTCTCAGCCACATTAGGACTTCAAGTTGAACCTTTTCATCATCTGTGAACATCATCTTGTTTCCAAGATGGTTTTTTAGTGGACTAAACAGATGAAAATCGCTTGGGGCTAAGTCGAAGCTGTGTGGTGGATGTTGAAGAAGTTGCAAGATGATGTTCACAGATGATGAAAAGGTTCAACTTGAAGTCCTAATGTGGCTGAGACAGCAACCCAAAGATTGTTATGCAGCTGATGTTGGGACACTGATAAAACGGTGATATAAGTGCATAAATATGCGGGTGGAGAATATGTTGAGAAATAAAAATAGTTTTGAAGTGAATATCATTGTAATTTATTATTTAATTATATTTTGTGACTTACTTAATGACTCTCCCTCGTATAAATATAGGTTAAACATGTATACACATTTTAAAAATAAAATCTGACTGCACACGGCGTACAGTGGCAAATAACTCCGAAATATTAGCCAGAACTCCAATCACTTTCTGCTTTTCTGAGCCTTCTTCGAAAATTTCGAAATAAGAATTTCGTTTCTACATAACTAACTGGGACACACACATCTGTATTTTATAAAACGTAGAGTTCATGGGTACCATAGAGTGTCATCTTAGGAATCCCAGGGCAAATTTCTAAACATTTTGTTCATTTATTAATTAAAATAATTAAATAATAAATCCGCTTTTTATTTTCAAAAAGTAGCAAAATATAGTAATTAAAATATCCCAAGCCCGGTCGAAAAGAATACAATGCAGTTTCAATAGACAATGTACCTGCTAACACGAAAACCTATCAAAACCATATTTTATCCGGTCCCTAGCGAATTCGCCTTAATTTAATATTTTTATTGTTCCCTGCCTCCGTCTCTGTCCCTAACCCATTTTTTAAATTAAAAATACAGGGTGTCTCATACGAATCCGAATTCGGATTTTGGTTAACAGCAATAATGACGATATTCCAGCTGTTTTTCAAATAGACCCGACCTTGCTGTTGTATGAAATGTAAGGATGTCATGAGGAATGGTAGAAGTGGCCACCATCCTTAAGCAGCGTATTACTGCTTATTTTACTGTTTATTACTGTTAATTTTACGGTATAATACTGGCAGCTGGGATGCCAGTATTATACTGTAAAATCAACATTTTTTTTTTTCCTTGCAGTGTATTTTTGAGTGAAAAAATAGATTGCGACCTTTTAGGTTTCTTATTACATTGCAAAAAAAGACAAATATATCTTAATCTAGGAAAATGTACTATAAGTACGAACGAAGATATACAAAAAACTCTTCCGAGTTACCCGCGATTCCGAAAAACGTTCCTTATCATTTGAAACCTCAAAAACCAGTATAATTTCGAGATTCAAAGAAGCATTTATAAAATCCTTTGCTGCTACTGATTTTCGAAAACGTTTCCGAACAGTTTTTATAGTGTGTTAATCGTTCTTCTCAACTCGGAATATAGATTTTTCGGATGCTATCCATTCTCAAGTATGCATTTTCATGTTCAACAAACTGGTTCTACAAACAAACATGATAGACTAACAGCATTAACATTAACATTAACATTATTCTGTTACTCTTGCATGTATAAATTCAGTTACGCAGCTGAAAATGTTTCCTTGAGAATGGATAGCAACCCCAAATAACCGGTGTTCTGGTTTGAGAAAATGGATTAATACACTATACACTGTTGAAAATAGCCTTTCACAGAAATAAAGTATGTTACATTTTTTGACACTCCATGTGTAAGTATACAGTTACTGTTGGATGTAATCATGCGCATTCTCTAAATAGATATTTTATACTCATTTACAGTCCTGATAACTACTGTAATTTACAGCGATATATGTAAATGACTAGAAAATTATGTTCATTTACGCTTATTTACAGTCTTAATATTACGGTCATGTAAGGTAATTTATAATTTGTAAATTACTGTGATTTACTGTCAGATACGTTCTTGAAAGTAGCGGGGATTTACGGTCAGATACATTCTTGAAAGTTACTGTGGTTTACGGTCAGATACGTTCTTGAAAGTTACTGTCATTTCTGGTCTAATACAGTCTAAATAGATAACAGTACAAACTGTAATATTACAGTAAAATGCAGGAGTCTGTGCTGCCAAGCTTTTCCCGTAAGCCAAGGGTGAAATTTTTATCAGTGTAAAAACGACTCGAAAACGTTTCCGAACGTCAGTGGAAGCAAATGAAACTTTGTTTTTTATAAATGCTCCTTTAAATCTCGAAAATATATTGGTTTCTGAGGTTTCTAAAGATAAGGAACTGTTTTCGGAATCATGGGTAATTCGGAAGAGGTTTTGTATATTTTCGTTTGTGGTTATATTATTTTTTCGTAGCTTACGAAACATTTGTCTTTTTTTCCGTGTATACGAGAATTGTTTGTTTTGGTGCGCTCTACCGCCTCTCAAAATTTGTCCAATATTTTATGAAACTGTCCTTACCACTGGTAGATCTCCTTGGTTAAAAAGAGTGTATCGTGTCCAGTTAGTTGATTTGAGTATGCCTTCTTTTTGTTCGCCGAGTCCATAAATGTATTGTGAGGGAAGCAGTGTTGATAGCTGAAGAAACTGATCGCTGAATATCAATTGAGAAAGTTCCGTTTGAAACCTGAAAATAAAATGAAAACAGAATATTAGTTATTTTTATTAACCAAAAATGCTTGAAATGGGAGGTTTGTATCATCAAATCCAATCAATCTTAGAAAAAAAAAAAAAAAAAAAAAAAAAGAAGAAGAAATAGAAGAATGGAGGTTTGCTATCTTCATTGGGTGACTCGTCATAATGGAGTCCCAGATGACGATCATATGAGAATCACTCCCGCATAGCATGCACAGTCACAGTGACGTCATTGTGACGTCACTGTGAGTCACGTACGTCACGTCACATCTGTGACCAAAATGACACCACTTTGTAACGTCACACTGTGACCAAAATGTGATCGTCTTGAAGATCGAAAGAAAACTTAAAATAAACTTTAGAACATCTTATGGCATGAAGAAAATTACTTTTTGACAGCTTTAAAAATTTTTGTGACGTTGCAATGACGTCACTGCAAGTCACATAAGTCACGTAAAACCTATGACCAAAATGCCAACACTCCGTGACTTCACGGTGTGATCAGAGAGTGAATTTGGAAAAAAAACTCATAAAATATAGAATTGAATTATGTCATGTACCTAAATTATTAATAAAAACATTGTCACACATTATTTAAATATATTGTATTTCCAAAATAAAATAATAAATAAATATCTGTCTACATATATGAGACAGATAATTTTTTACAATTTGCATTACCATTTTCATGAAATTTAACAAAATATACTATATAATACACAGGTAAAAATCCTTAAATAGAAATTTAGTAACGTAGGAAAGTTTTGGCGGAAAGTAATTCAGAAATAGATCTCCCATTCTAATAAAACTGTTAGCAATTTAGAGATTTGTTAGCATTTTAAATACAAACATTTAATTTTTTTTCCCACTACTGCATGGAACTCATTTGCTAATTTTGGGATACTAAAAATATTTCTTTAAAAATCTCCAATCTTTAATTATTTTGAGGGGCCACTCAACCCAATCAACAGTTTTCTGTTTAAACAGTGAGGACACCATTTTTGCGAGTTCGACACCAACACGGTCTGCTTGGGGTGATCGTCGAAAGCATTCAAGATTTTCCTTGTACTGAATAATTAAGGTGGTTCTCAACTGACCTGCTCAACACCGCGAAGCTTTCTGACATAATTTCTGACTCATTTTTAAACGCAAAGGCATAAAATGGGCAGGACTGACTATGGAAGCAATTTGGAATCGAAATGAGTTTTCCATTTTTTGATAAATAAATTGCTTATCGAGTTATAAGCAATTCGTGTCACGTGACGACTGGTTTTTCTCTTTTCTTTCACTGTTACGTCGGGTATTTGGTTCAAAACGCTAACTTTAACATTCTTTTCTGAAAGATCTTCTGCTTTTACTAAAAAATGGAAAACGTTTTTCAATTACATAGTTTCTGAATAAAAACACCAGCCAATTTCATGCGATTCCGAACAAAAACGAATTAAAAATATGTCTTAAAGTATATGATATTCCTATAGCAATTTATTCCAAAACTGGTCAGTGCTTAATAAGATATCACCTCTGTTAAATATATTGCTCTTTTCAATAGAGTGTAAAAAAAATGAAAAAATCGTATTTAGGAAATCTGATTGCAGAATAGTATTTATATTTATATCGTAATTATTTTATAAAGACTATTAAATCCATTTTTATTTAAAATTTATGTTTACTTTGGACGCTTAAAGCAAATGCAACTGATTAAAAAATATATAAAAATTTAAATTTTCACAGCTTATTTCTAAGAATACTAAACTCTCTCATATAAAAATAGAATATTATAGCTTCATTAGAAGTTATTTGTCAGCCATATAAACTATAAAGCATTTGAAATGTCTTTATTTAAATGTTTTCTTTCTATTCTTTTTCTGGAAACACCTGCTAGATGTTACTTTGTGGTAAACAACACTGCGCAGATCATGATCGCAGATACGGAGGGCAGACGATTATTTTCATTTCCAAGTTCGGAGGATTAGAGTGTGTTGTGTTCTTTTAAGTTTGTAGAATTATATTGTGGAATTTATACCGTGTAAGTAAATTAACGTTTTAAAGTGAATCATCCATTTTAACCTCTCCCTGTGTCTAGCTGGGTCCGTTCAATAACGTCTGCGTGATATTTGATATCTCAGATCTATGAATACACCTCTGTTGGACCACTTTGAAAATTAAAGCAGTGGATTTGAGTCCCATTTTTCAATGAAAAGGAAGCAGTCAACGACCATTAAAACTTAATCCCTAGAACTGGTGGTTTTACTTATAGATAGCAGGTAACTTTTAATGTCTTCGCAGTTTTGTTAATAGTGCATATTTAGTAATGGTACATTTAATAGTGCATTATTTAAAAGTTAAGATGTTTAAATCTTTTTCTTTTTTTTTTAAATCACTTGTATAAAATTTTGTCTTTAATGTTTTAAATCGTTTTAAATAGAGAGTTTGGAAAAAAGCTTAAAGTATTTACTAACAATATATATTCTAAATGTAAAGTGTTATTTATAACGAGGAATTTATTTATATTTTGCGTTTCTCAGTTCAATTTTCATAGTTATTCATTATAATTAAAAACATTGCAATTTTTAAAACTATTAATATTTGATTTACAATTTGAAAATTTCTTAGCTAGTGGAGGTTTTGAGAAATAATTTTCTGGTATATTTGAAATAATTGCGACAATTTAACGCATTATAAATTTAGTTGTCAAGATATATCAATATTGGGTGCACAAAAATAATGAATATTGATGAAACAATAAAACAGCTATTCAGTTAAGGTAATTTTTCCAGTTGTGTTATCGAATTTTTTTATAGTAAAAATTGATATTTAAGTTCTGCATTTAGTATTCTATCAAAAACTATAAATGAAATAATTTGTAAAGAAATATATATATATATATATATATATATATATATATATATAATATATGTATTACAAAATTTAAATTTTTTCCGCAATTATTCTATAAAATTTGTCCATTCAATAATATTCGGTATATAACCCAGCTTATTAAAATAATTCTCATTCTTAAAATAGCCTTTTACTATCCATATGTAAAGCCAATTATTCCTAATCCACTTAATAATATTTATTCGAATGTAGTTAGTCTAAAAATGGCGATAGCTTTTTTAATTTATTCTTTAACTAGAACATCTTTATTTTAATCCATTATTAAAATTCATTAGTATTATTCCCGTGTGGTCAAATTGCTATAACTTCTTTATTTAAATGCTAAAATATCGTATCTCTTAAAATATTCCGCTCAAAAAACCTTATTTCATAAAGTTATCCTATTATTAAATATCAAATGTCTATTAAAATATTTCCGAAAAACTTTAATTCTTTCTTTTTTTTTCCCTTTTATAAAGATTCATTTTCTTTTCTTCTTATTATTTTTATTACGTATTAAATTCGAAGTTTAGCTACAGCCTCAAAAACAGATAAGCTCGTTTGTTGATATGACAGGCATCTGGTACGAGATTATGGAATATTCTGGAAGGGCGTAGAAAGTTTTTGCATTTTACAACAAAATAAATCCACCGGAAATATTGATAAAGTTCCAAAAGAGAACTTTTGATTCGATAGAAGTGGGTCACGTGACGTATTATGTATTATTACGCAAGCTAGTTTAAAAACACGATCATCCTGATTCGGAGAGGATTTTTTCGACGCTGGTGTTTGCTAAAAGAATCGGGACGGATTCTAGAAAATAATGGAACGTTGTATTTTTTTTTCGTTTAGCGTTGGCTAATGAGCATTTTCCCTGAAGAGATGTCTTAAACTGGAAATAAAAGGTTCTTCGACAAAAATATGGACTGACATTTCTTGTTGTTGATGATACCACACGGCCGCCTGATGCGAGCTAAAAGGGAAACCAATAACATAGCTAACCCTATTTATCACGAGCACGACTGCCTTCTTCCCGGATTTGAACTTGGAAACACGACATTAATATAATAAGTCGAACAGGATGCTGGTGATCAACAGAAAGTTTGTGTAGTTAAACGTGAAATTTGCCGATTAGAAGAATATGTTAGGAGGACGTCTACGCCATTACAGCACGTTTACGTCTGGTGTTTTGTTATTTTGTAGTTTTATAATAAATTAAAAATGGTCAAGCCTAAAAGAGAAAAGAAGAGGAAAAGTTGGCCTAAGTGAAGTTGTTGCTAGAGAATATACTATTCATCTTCATAAGCGTCTTCATGGTGTTGGTTTTAAAGGATTGCGAAAAAGCAGAACTTTTGTGTTATCTGAAAATTAAAGATTTTTAGATGTGTGAAACTTTCCTGTGAAATATGCTCAAGAGTAACTGTAAGTTGGTATTTTTATTTATTGGTATCTTTATATGTTGATATTTATTAGTTTATGTTATATTTAAAATGTTTTATTTATTTAATAGTCTACCTTGAAATTTAAAGGTTTTATATACTATGTTATACTGATTAAATTTTTGTTTTTAAAATTTATTTCTGTTGCAAATATTTAAGTGTTGTTAAGGTTAATTAATTTATTTGATGATTTCGTGTGATACGTCATTGTAATATATAGACAGCGGTATAATTTATATTTTCCTGTTTTAAGAACAGATATTCTTTAAAAAAAAAAAAAAAAATCTATTATTTTAAATATGTTACTGAGATCTGATCTGTATTTTATAAAAAGACAGCTTTTATCCTAAGGGAACATTCCTGGCACCATGCCAAACCTAAGTTACAAAACAGCTATTATGAGAAAAAAAAAAAATCTGTATGTTGAATAATAAGTGACTGGTGGTTTGAATTGTAGTAAATTAATGAGCCACTGAAAGATTATTTATGATGTAAATATGTAAATAGAGTGTTAGTATTTTATTGTTTATTTAAACTGTGAATATATAAAACTAAATTTAGTATGTTATTGTTTATTTTCATTTAATGTAGGATTTATGATGCATTTACCAACTTGCTAAAATATTTAATATAGAAACTTTGAAAATTTTTGATGGTGTTATAATATTAATAAAGTGTTTAAATAAAATGCTAGGTCAGGTAGAAATTAGATTACTGGAACATGTAGACATTTAGCACTATGTTAACCTAGCTGAATTGCGCTATTAGGTAATTTGAATTTTAATAATCTTAAGCTCACCAATGGGGAATTTTTTTTACACCTCATTTGTCCATAGCTTAGGTAAAAATAAGTCCATTATTTACCAAGTCCTCAGCAGTAATAAATTTACTAGAATTGAATACTCAGAAATTATGATGTGATGAGAGAATTAATACGTGATGACGATCAATATGAAGATAAAGTCATGTTTTCCTTGATGACAAATAATAAAAATATTTAGAAGAGAAATTGGAAAATGTAAGTAAGTTGCATTCAAAAAATTCATGGGGTATGTAATAAAATTTTGTTGATGATGTTGCTCTTCTTGTTCTTTTTGCTGATGATACAATTGTTATTATTATTATTACTATGATAAAAAAAATTTATTCTAAGGTAGTTAATGCAACATATTAAATTTAAATTTAGCAAAAATAATAAATAAAATTTAGGAGATTTTTATGTATTTTATTGAATAAATGTTCTGGTTAATGCTTAATTTGGATTCACAAATTCTTATAATTCTTAAAAATTCAATAGGAAAGGTTTGAATTCAGTTATGTTTCTGTCAGAAGGGTATATATAGGGTCTTAATTTGGAGACATGGAACAATCCGCAACCTATTTTTCACCAGATAACTTCAGACTATTTCATGAGCAACCCAAACAACAATCAAAATCACCACAGACATCACAATCACCATCACAAAATCAAACTAAAGTAAAAACAATAGAATAAATTCTAATTCTTTAAATATCTCTTATTACTCTAGTTTCAACATTATCAGGTATGTCTTTGGTGTACAACAGAGATATTACCCATTTTTGAAAGTTTAATATTTTAAAATTTAAAATAAATGTCACAGCTTTTATTTCAACATTGTGGTTATATTTTAGCCTGATCAACTAAAATATTTACTTGTTTTTGAGAGTTTTTGAGGTTGAGTAGACACATTATGCAGGCATAAGATGTGTATTTTGATTTTAGGAATTGTCAAATTGATGTTGAAAAATAAAATTAAATGTTTTAATTCTATATCAAAATAAACTATTTTTACTTATTTACTTTTTCTTAAACCAATTGTTTCAAAAATTTAATATTATGTTATTTACTTCAATAGATAATCAAATAGTAACCGTTTATAAGTATTTCTATAAGTATATAAATGATTGGATAGTGATGATGTGATTTTACAGTGATTGTTTTGGTGTGACAATAGAAAATTAAGTATCTAAACTAATTGCCTTTGTATTCCATTTCTCAGCTAAAATTAACATCTTTTATTTGTTATTTATTGTCTTTATTTATTCTAAGTTTGCCAAAAAAACAACTCTCTGCATTTAGGATATGAATACTTATAACTTAACAGTATAATTTTGTAAAAGGGTATCAGAGGAAAAAATTATTGTAAGGAACTAATGGTTGAGAGTTCAATTTCTAAATATTTAGATTTAAATTTATTTGGATTTTGAAATTATTATATATTTTTTTTTTGTATACTTTCGACTGGCAAAAATACTTTCTTATATAATTAAAAAATAAGAAATTTATTTATTTGCTATGTAATTATTTTATCCTCAACCAATATTTTCCCTAACAATAAATAAACAAACTGTGATATTTTCTTAAATTATACTGATGTTATTATATTATTATTTCTACTATTGAATTATATTATGAATTACTACATATGTTGAGAAGTATTAGTTATATTGAAAGTTATTATTGTTATGTTTATGAATTGAATTTTATTATAGCATTTATTTATATTATTGAAGAGTTATATTATTTATTAGTGAAAAAATGTTTGACAAATATTAGTTAAAGATGGTGGGATCCCAACAGAAATATAACAAATCCCACAGGAATATAACAAAGATAACATATTCCAAGTACAATAAACGACCAAGAGATAATTTGACTTGTTTATTATGTGAGAAAATTAATGTGATACTTAAGAGAAGATGTTGTGACAAGTGCTAGCATTATAAGGTCATTATAAAGTATTGGTAAGAATGACTACAGTTTTAAAATTTTGATGGAGTAATGTCTTTATTTTCAGCCTTTACATAAAAACTGTATTTTTAAGAAAGGGACTGCAGTAACCATTTTTTTTAAAAAACAAAATGAGGACTTATCACGATCCAAGAAAGAGACTGAAATAAAACAGTTGGATCTAATGAACTCAAATTTGAATTAAGTCGAATTTTTTTTTAAAAACTTTGTTTTAACAATTTGCTAGTGACTACTTATTCTAAAGCTTGTGAACTTGGTAAAAGCAAAATTCTGTTACTATTATTATCCTGTTTTTCCTGTTTATTAATATTTATTATTTATTGTTATTGTATTTTTCTTGTGCACTTACAAATGGTAAGTGAGATTGTAACCATTTCTTGTATTATTTTACAGGGGAAATGCTCGTAGCTTTATTTTTATTTATCTATTAATTTTAATTGATTACTATTATTTTGTTTTTGTTTCAGAAATTCCCCATCTCCTTGCTGGCAGTCTCTAAATTTATACTAGTCAAAATTCAAATTTCTAAAGTATTAAATTTATATTGTCTGAATTTATAGTTACTTAACTATTAACTTCATCCAAAATCTTTAGGGAGGGGGGATAATATTACAAAATTTAAATTTTTTCCGCAATTATTCTATAAAATTTGTCCATTCAATAATATTCGGTATATAACCCAGCTTATTAAAATAATTCTCATTCTTAAAATAGCCTTTTACTATCCATATGTAAAGCCAATTATTCCTAATCCACTTAATAATATTTATTCGAATGTAGTTAGTCTAAAAATGGCGATAGCTTTTTTAATTTATTCTTTAACTAGAACATCTTTATTTTAATCCATTATTAAAATTCATTAGTATTATTCCCGTGTGGTCAAATTGCTATAACTTCTTTATTTAAATGCTAAAATATCGTATCTCTTAAAATATTCCGCTCAAAAAACCTTATTTCATAAAGTTATCCTATTATTAAATATCAAATGTCTATTAAAATATTTCCGAAAAACTTTAATTCTTTCTTTTTTTTTCCCTTTTATAAAGATTCATTTTCTTTTCTTCTTATTATTTTTATTACGTATTAAATTCGAAGTTTAGCTACAGCCTCAAAAACAGATAAGCTCGTTTATTGATATGACAGGCATCTGGTACGAGATTATGGAATATTCTGGAAGGGCGTAGAAAGTTTTTGCATTTTACAACAAAATAAATCCACCGGAAATATTGATAAAGTTCCAAAAGAGACCTTTTGATTCGATAGAAGTGGGTCACGTGACGTATTATGTATTATTACGCAAGCTAGTTTAAAAACACGATCATCCTGATTCGGAGAGGATTTTTTCGACGCTGGTGTTTGCTAAAAGAATCGGGACGGATTCTAGAAAATAATGGAACGTTGTATTTTTTTTTTTTCGTTTAGCGTTGGCTAATGAGCATTTTCCCTGAAGAGATGTCTTAAACTGGAAATAAAAGGTTCTTCGACAAAAATATGGACTGACATTTCTTGTTGTTGATGATACCACACGGCCGCCTGATGCGAGCTAAAAGGGAAACCAATAACATAGCTAACCCTATTTATCACGAGCACGACTGCCTTCTTCCCGGATTTGAACTTGGAAACACGACATATATATATATATATTGTGTTTATGATCCTAAGTTTTAAATCTCATTTGCTTCGAAAAATGTTTTATTGCTTGATACAATGTTTATCATTTAATAATATCGCACAATAGGTAGATCTATTATTTAAATGGATTCCTAATATAAATTTTTCACAATGCTTATTTAAAAATCTATACTTTTATTTTCATTAAATTTGTAATCAAATCCTAAATAACTAATTTCTGAATTCATTTTTATTCGGAAACAAATGAAATTGGCATGTGTTCTTATTCAGAATATATGTAATAGAATGGCGTTTTCCATTTTTGACAGAAGATGTTTCAGAAAACACTATCAAAGTCGGTGTTTTGAACCGAATTTCCGACGCGCAGCGTCAGAAACGAGAAAAACGTGACCAAAATTGGTCTTAAGTATTTCATTTATCTAAAAATGGAAAACGCTATTCATTCCAAATCGCTTTAATAATCAGGCATGCAAGTGCCATGCGTTTAAAAATTTGTTCATAAATGTGTCAGAAAGTTTCGTGATACTGAACGAGGAGAAATGTGGCAAAGTATACACATTTAAAAACTTCAATACTTAACAGCAAAATAGCATAGTTTTAATTATATTGTCAATATTTTTGGTGGTTACATAAAAAAAATGGAAGTAGAAGTTAATTTAAAAAGTTGTTATTTGCACAATATAATTTCATATTATTGAAATATTTAATTTTATTATAATTTTTAATGGATTCACACTCTAAATAAGAAAGAGTGACTATTCACTCCGGAGGAGTGGATATTCACTCTATCGCAGAGTCAAAATTTGCCCAACCTCTTTAGAGTGACTATTCACTCTAGGAAAAAGTGAAATTCTTGACTCTCTGAAAGAGTGAATACTCACTCCTGAGAAGTGAATATTCACTCTGAACAGGAGTGGATACTCACTCTTTCAGAAGAGTGACTATCCACTCTTGCAAAAGGAGTGAATTTTTCACCCCTGATAGGAGTGAATAGTCCCTCTTTCAGGAGTGACTAAAATTCTTGAATTAAAAAAGAGAAACTCATTTTTACACACGCTTGTTCGTAGGCGATCACCCTCCCAAGTACTAACCGAGCTCGTTGCGGCTTGACTTCTGCGCTCGTACGAGAACTGGTACCTACAGCATGCTACATCCGCTAACAATGAAAAAGTTCTTATTACATTATTTTAGATTTGTTTCTTTTGTGATATTCGAGCACACTTTTAGGCAGCTTTCAATACTAAAAAGTATAAAGCTACCTATTGCAGCCGTTCGGAGGAAAGCAGTTCCGGAAATTTTCGATATATTTTCACCGATCATGACCCCCACACCCCAAAACCACCCTCCGCTCAAATGTTGATTTATATATATAGATATATCCATATATATATATCTGACCTATGTCATACGATAACGCTCGTATTTATAAATCGATTTTGATGAAACTAATTGTATGTATTAAGCTCACCAATGTCTCGACCGAGTTCGTTGGCCAGCTTGGTCCGCCATTTTGTTTCAAGATGGCGGCCATTTAAAAATTTAAAACTAAAATAAATATACAAAAAAATTAAAAATTCAAATTTATTTTTTAATTGCGTGTTAGGCCTTGATACAAGGATTCCAGAGCATTTTTTGGCTTACCTCTATCTTAAAAAATGGCTGAGATAGAGCAGTTTGAAATTCTAGGGTGGCTGACATTTTGAAACAAAACAGCACATTAACGCCATTACTTGCAAATTATTTTCTTTCATTGTTGTAATAATTTTCCCAATCATACGCATAAAACTATATATTCATATCCGTTAGCGCCAAAATTGGCGACATTTGGCGAAATATCGCCAAATTTGGCGACCAAAATAAGTCTTCATAAATGAAGCCAATTTGGCTATTGCTCAATAATTTGGCGAATTTCTTATTCAAATTCAGTATTAACGAATCTTTTGTAAACGTTTCTTTGCATTTTAACTTGCTGTTTTCGTGTAACATTAGCTAAAATTTTAACACGAAGATATAGGAAAGCTACCTTTTCCTCCCGGTACAGGCCGGAAGGACTTTTTATATTTGTGTAGAAATCACAAATATTTACGGTGTTTCTCAACTGTGTAAATAAGAAACCTGAAACCTTCTTTCTGTATCATATAATACAGAGACTGTTCGCACATTTTTTAGACAAATTTGATAAATGATTTTAAAAAATGGAATTATTTTAGAGGAAAAAATTCTGACAACAACTTATTATGTGTAATTTATATTATCGTCTGATACTTTCAAATTTATTCTTATTTCAAGATTGCGCATGCAAAAAAGCTGTGAATGGGAAGATCGTTTTTTTTTTTCTTCCGAACAGAAGTATGCTAATTCGACAGTCTAAAATGATTGCAAATCGCATAATATAAAAACTTTTTAGTGCGAAATAAACATAACAATTAATTGGAAAGTTCTATTCCAAAAATCAGTACATATACATAGTAAAAAGATACCAGATGGAAAAAAAAAACAGGGAAAATAGAGCCCATTTCAAGGCGGAAAAAGAAGTTTCAGGTAAGGATTTATGACTATCGCAAATTTATCTTAGAATGGGAAAATAAAAATAAGAATATTGGACAAAAATGTTACAATCAATTCATTATATTATTAAGAGAATGTGTTACATCCGATATTTACAGAAAAAAATGCAATTTTCTTTATTTCAATGACTTATAAAGGAGGAAACTGCATCAAAGCAAAGCTACCGCTCATACTTCAAAAACTACCGCTGTATTCGTTGAAAACATTAAAAACTCACACAGGTATTGTATTTATACCTTTCAACATATTCCTCCAGTCACCTGACACGTTTCTCTTATGGTTTATTGTGCATTTGGTCTGCTGAAAAGAGCTCTTTCAAAGGGCAAAACCACCACGATTGATCGAATCTGGAAAGTGCATGGGAAGCAATAACCCTGTAAATTTTACAAAAAACCTTCTACCATCGAAAGCATTACGCAGAATTAGAATCAAGAATATCATACAGATTATTTCAGAAAGCAATATTCATATTTTAAACGTTAAAAACAACAACGCGGAAATCGTCTAAAAAATGTGCGAACACCCGTCTGTACATTTCCGCTATGACAAAAATTCCGTTACAACAAAGCAGTTATTTATTTATTCATTCATTTTTTTCTTGTTAATAATGTTTCCATAATTAGAGCACGATTAAGATTGTCCGAGGCCCAGGGCCTGTTTACCAAATAGGCCCGTGAAGCCGAAGCTTACCCACTGAAATACAAAGGGGCCCTCAAATTTACTTTTCAAAACTGATTTTTAGGGGGGAAATTTCAGTCAGGGTAAAAAACGTATTTTTTTTTTCTTAAATTATAGCTGTTAAATTTTTCCTAAGACTATTACCGACACATTTATACTCTTTTTTTTTTTTTATAATAAATGGTATAAAATTAGTGATTAAACGCAACGTTTTTCATTTCTCTTATGTTTAACATTTTTATTTCAAACGTGCTAAAAATAACAGAAAATTTAATCTGTATAATTATATTTTGTTTATATTCATAAAGAGGTTAGAAATGATATAAAATATGTAGAATAGGTTATTTAAATAAAGAGGAAAATAATTAGCATTCAGAGATATTAAATTTCTGTTTATAAAATAGAAGCAAAATTGTGTTGCAGCTAAGCATAAATTTAATTCAAATATTAGTTTTCCCTTCAAATATTTATTTTCGTCTTAGCACTGGCAAATCCTGCAATTTGTAAAGCATAAAATATATTTCCTGTCCATAATTCTATCGATTCATTTATTATTTTAATTCCTTTTTCAGTTTTTTTTAAATCGTGCTACTATATATAAAGGATTTCATTTTAGGCGTTTCGTTTCGATAATGGGGTATCTAAGAGCTGGCGCCCTCTTGTGGTTTTACTGGAAAAATCTGTTTTTCTTCACTCTCAACGGAGTGAACCACTCACTCTTGTCAACGGAGTGAGACAGTCACTCCCGACAACGGAGTGAGATATTTCACTCCTTTCTAGAGAGTGGAAAATTCCACTCTTTAAAGAGTGCATATTTAAAAAATTCACTCCTAAAAGAGTGAAAATGCCTCTCACTCTTCCAAAGAGTCAACTTCTCACTCCTTCCAATTTTAGAGTGCATCTATTATTTTTATATTAGTATGCGTTTATTACATTTATAATTTTCTTGCTTAACGGCTACATTAGCCGGTTTCCCAATCAGATACAAAGTTTTAATTTGAATACGAGTTGCATAAAATTAAATGATTGCCGATCCAATCCTTATCGTCGATCTTATCCGTATTTGATGAAATCTTGTTATCCGAATCTATCCGAAATCATTTATCAGGTTCGGTCGGGTTGTGGGCCTACAGATTTTTTGTTGTAGTTGTTGTTGAGTTAGGGTAAGAATACGGGTTGAATCAAAATATAGTTTCAGTCAACCATCATTCATGTTCAAGTAGACATTCAATCATGTTCAAGAAGTATATAACCGGATTCTTGCATGACTCTAGATCCGAGCCGACATCAGAAATTGTATCGTAACACAATTTCTGATAAAATCTGATTACTCGGTCGTATGCAAGATTCTATTCCGAACAAGACTTACAGTAAAAACATTATACCCGACTCGGGTCAGATCGGATTCACGAAAATCAGGTCACACGACAACTAATCCAAATCTATTCTTTAGTCAAACAAATCCAAAAAGATCGATCCGAAGTTTCTGGATTGGATTCGGGTAAAATCTGGTCACCCGACCCGGTGCAGTGTAGTCACAAACGTCACAAACTTGAACCATAAAAAAAATTTGATCCGAACTATCCGTATAGGATTCGGATAAAATCTGGTCACCCTATCCGATACAGATTCGTCACATTTTTCACATTGAAGTCGCACGGTGACTTCACAAAGTAGTCACATTGTGAGGTCACAGAAAGCCTTGAAAACGGCCATAACGACCTCGCATTTAGGTCACAGTGACTTCACATCGACGTCACTTGACGTCACGATGACGGTCACAAAGTCACAGTGTGACTTCACAGTGACGTCGCCGTGATGTCACCATGCCTTACGGGCTAGGTGACTTCATTGTAACATCACTTGGTGAATCGTCACAAAATAACAGTCGCTGAGACATCTCAGTGCGGAGTCACCAAATGGTGATCACTTGAAAGTAATCATGAGGCGAATGAAAGGCATCACAGTTTGGTTAACCGTAGTGATGACTGTGGCACTTGTGGTCATTTGTGACAACAAGCTGACGTTACATCAACTGGATGTGTTGTTGGGGTAGTACCCATTTTCTACATCTGTCGTTTATAACACTTTCTTTTGAGTACCCATAGTTAACATTTGTGTTTGAAATTTAGAATTTTGTGCTTCCCCCTTTTTTTACACAAGTGTAATTGTACTGAAGGTTACATTAAACAAATGGGTAAGTGTGATCGAAGATCGTACAAAGGGTTTCGTTTAATATTCCTTTCAAAACACTTTATCCTTTCTTTAATAAATCCAAATAAATTTCCTTTAGCAACAAAAAAAAAGTCATGTTTTTTATAAAGTAAAAATTTACCGGTCTATTTTTCTCGTTTTTTCGAATATCTGAACCGGCCCGATAGCGGGAGAAGCCTGCTATTATACTCTGTCATAATAATATCTGTCATGTGGACTAAATGCGATATTTAAAAAAAAATATTTTATATAAAATAGATATTTAAACCTATTGCATAATCCTCTGTAATCCAGGTCCTACTGCCAAATTGTGTATTTTAGAAAGTGAGATTTTTTGTGACAGTTCTTTAAAAGTATCTACATTGATTTCAAACTATATTGTTGTTAGCAAATGCCCATGTTTGGAGCTAACCTTGCCCACAGATTACGGAAGATTAGTTACTTTATATTTTACTAGCTGTTACCCGTGACGTCGTTCACGTAACATTAAAAGAAAAATAAATGCATTAATTAAGGAAAACGTTTCATCCCCGATAATTAAAAACATATGTACTCTTTATAACAAACTCCGTTTTTTCGAATATCTGAACAGATCCGATAGCGGGCGAAGAGCGCTATTATACTCTATCATAATAATATCTGTCATGTGGACTAAATGCGATCTTAAAAAGAAATTAATTTCAAAATTAAACATGTTGTTCACCTTCAAAATGTTAAAATATGCGAATATTTCCAAAATCGGGCTTTTATCATGATTCAATACGTTCCCCAAACTCATATTTACTATTCTCTATTACTCATATTGATACTCGCTTTGTATTATTCTCAATCATTTGAAAAATCCGTTAAACTTCCAGTATGACGTCAGATTAATTTTCTTTTTAATTCTCTAATGACGTGATATTAATCTGCTTTCTGTACATGCACATATTCATACTCCTTGTGTTATTGAGAAATCTTTGAAAATGTCCGTTTTATTACCATTATGACGTCATATGAATTTTTTTTAATTGGTGAAACTTTTTATTTCATTTTCAACGTCGAAATCTTTCAATAGAAAATTAATTATTGTAGAAAGAATTTTATTGTAGATTTTTAATTGTTGGCAACTGCTATAACGAAAAATGTTTGAATTTAATATGAAAAGACTTAGAATTTTAGTTTTTTTATCTCTCTATACTAAAATAATACGATTTTTTGAAATTTTAATGTTTTGAGCTTCTTAGTAGCTATTTATCTATAACTACACAAATTTTCATGCCTGTAAGTTATATAGTTTCTGAGAATGGCTCTGTGACGGACAGACAACGGAGCGAGAGTTATAGGGTTTCGTGAGATGAACGAAACCCTAAAAATTACATTTTTGGAACACTCTCATATAAAACACTAGCAAAATCCGCGGCTTTGCTCGCCTAATTCTTGAAAAATGCCAAGTGGTATTCGTTGACCTAGTTTCATTAGAGAAAATTTTACTGCCACAGATATTTCCGAAATTACTAATTAAGCCACACTAATGTCGAAAAAAATCGAAATTTTAGAACTTTTTTGCACTTTTATCCCCAACCACCCCCCCCCCTGTGGTAGTGTCATCGATATAAAATATAGCCTATGTTACAGCAAGCACTGTTACCATCAATTTGCCACCATCACTTTTGAAAATAGTTCTGTAGTTCCAGAGATTCCATAGAATTTGTAATTTAGAATGTTTTTAGAACGCTTTTCGCTCATTTCACCCTTTTAAATTTCGAATTTTTTTAGAAATTGTTCTTAGAGAGCATTTACATTTTATAAGTAACTACCATGCCAAATTTCATGTTTCTAGCTCCTTCAGTATAAAAAAAATCGAAATTTTAGCACGTTTTTCGCCATTGCACCCCTCGTGGTAGTGGCACCGATATAAAATATTAGCCTACGTAACAGCAAGGACTGTTTTCATCAATTTGCCACCATCACTTTTGAAAATGGTTCTGTAGTTCCAGAGGTTCCATAGAAATTGTAATTTAGAATGTTTTAGACCGCTTTTCGTTCAACTCACCCTTTTAAATTTCGAATTTTTTTAGAACTTCTCCTTAGAGAGCATTTATATCTTATAAATAACTACCATGCTAAATTTAAATTTTCTAGCTCCTTCAGTATTAAAAAAATCGAAATTTTAGAACGTTTTTCGCTCTTTCACCCTCCCCCCTCCCCCCACCTTTGGTAGTGTCACCGATATATAATATAGCCTATGTTGGAGCAGGGACTATTACCATCAATTTGCCACCATCACTTTTGAAAACGGTTCTGTAGTTCCAGAGATTCCATAGAAATTGCAATTTAGAATGTTTTTAGAACGTTTTTCGCTCATCTCACACCTTTTAAATTTCGAATTTTTTTAGAATTTGCTCTTAGAGAACATTTACATCTTATAAGTAACTACCATGCCAAATTTCATGCTCCTTCAGTATAAAAAAAATCGAAATTTTAGCACGTTTTTCGCTCTTGAACCCCCCTTCGGGGTAGTGTCACTGACATAAAATATAGCCTATGTTAAGAGCAGGGACAGTCACCATCAATTTCCCACCATCACTTTTGAAAACGGTTCTGTAGTTCCAGATATTCCATAGAAATTGTAATTTAGAATGTTTTTAGAACGCTTTTCACTCATCTCACCCTTTTAGATTTCGAATTTTATTAGAATTTGTTCTTAAAGAGCATTTACATCTTTTAAGTAACTGCAATGCCAAATTTCATGATTCTAGCTCCTTCAGTATAAAAAAAAAATCGAAATTTTAGAACGTTTTTCGCTTCTGAACCCCCTCTGGGGGTAGTGGCACCGAGATAAAATATAGCCTATGTTGGAGCAGGGATTGTCACCATCAATTTGCCACCATCACTTTTGAAATCGCTTCAGTAGTTCCAGAGATTACCCCCTACAAACAAACAAACAATCTTTACTACTTTACAATATTAGTATAGATGAAAATAATCATGCATCTATTTCAAAAGGTTTTAACTAAAGCTTGGCGACAATTCAGTATGCATGTGCGTGTGTATGCATGTGTTTACACAGAAATATTACTGTACACAAGGATAAAATGTGTTGTAGACGTAAAACAAAAAACCACCTTAAAAATATATTGAAATTTGCTGGTGATTGATCAATTATTGCGAAAATTAGAGTCTAGAAAGTCGAAAAAAAGACTTAAAAAACACAATCAATGAGACAAACATACCAATTTACGATCCTGATGAAATCGATGGGAGTACCACCACTAAAATGTACTCTTTCAATAATAATAATAATAATAATAATAATAATTACGAAAATCGGAGCATTCTTTTTAAAGTTCAGCTGTTCAAAGTTCAGCTGTGGAGAAACATCGTGATGTCACACAGTGTATCTTTTTCTCTTAGTTTTTAATTAACCGACTTCCAACAAAGGAGGTTATTACAATCCGTTGTTTTGTTTTTATAATGTATGTCCACGCACAACTTTAAAATGAATGCTCCGATTTTCATAATAATAATTATTATTATTATTATGGAACGAGTACATTGTATGGAAAGAGTACATTGTAGTGGGGGCACACCCACCGATTTCATCAGGATCGTAAATTGGTATGTTTGTCTCCTTGATTGCTTTTTAATCTTTTTTCGACTTTCTAGACTCTAATTTTCGCAATAATTGGTCAGTCACCAGGAAATTTCAATATATTAGGTAGCTTTCAATACAAAAATGTATAAAGCTACCTATTACAGCCGTTCGGAGGAAAGCAGTTCCGGAAAATTTCGATATATTTTCACCGATCATGACCCCCAGACCCCAAAACCACCCTCTGTTCAAATGTTGATTTATATATATATATATATATATATATATATATATATATATATATATATATATATATATATATATATATAAAACTTTAAGTAAAATTTAACCATTGAAACATAAGAAACTGACCACATACACTGATATATATATATATATATATATATATGTATATATATATATATATATATCTGACCTATGTCATAGGATAACGCTCGTATTTATAAATTGATTTTGATCAAACTAATTGTGTGTATTAAGCTCACCAATGTCTCGACCGAGTTCGTTGGCCAGCTTGGTCCGCCATTTTGTTTCAAGATGGCGGACATTTAAAAATTTAAAACTAAAATAAATATACAAAAAAGTTAAAAATTCAAATTTATTTTTTAATTCAGTGTTAGGCCTTGAAACGAGGATTCCAGAGCATTTTTTGTTTTACCTCTATCTTAAAAAACGGCTGAGATAGAGCAGTTTGAAATTCTAGGGTGGCTGACATTTTGAAACAAGACAGCACATTACAAAAATTTTCATTGTTGTAATAATTTTCCCAATCAAACGCATAAAACTATATATTCATATCCGTTAGCGCCAAATTCTCGCCAAACTTGGCGACATTTGGCGAAATATCGCCAAATTTGGCGACCAAAATAAGTTTTCATAAATGAAGCCAATTTGGCTATTGCTCAATAATTTGGCGAATTTCTTATTCAAATTCAGTATTAACGAATCTTTTGTAAACGTTTTATTTGCATTTTAAGTTGCTGTTTTCGTGTAACATTAGCTAAAATTTTAAAACGAAGATATAGGAAAGCTACCTTTTCCTCCCGATACAGGCCGGAAGGACTTTTTGATTTACGTCTACAGCACTTTTTTAAAATAGTCGTTGTACCGTGTGCATAGTTTGTTTTACAGAGACACATCTAAAACTTAAGTATAGGATATTAAAATGAGTGCTATTTGAATAAAAAAGAAATTTGGATAACAATAGACGATTACTACAAAAAAACACTCTGTAGTGCCGAATTACTCTCATTTAATTGTGCCAACTGGCGTTCAATTACATATACACCCTATATTCTGGCACTAGCGTCCCATCCCGGTTTCGCGCAGGTGGACAATGTGCCTACTACAATGAAGGGTAGGGATGGGTAGGTAATTACAAAATTGTTCTAAATCAGATAAAAGTGAGACAAAATTGCAGTACTTAAAAAATTTAAACTTTAAATAAAAGTTTGTAAAAATGTGATAGATATTTTTTTTCTGTCTATGTACATATTGAAACTAATAAATTTATTTTAATATAGCAGAACCACCCGGCTTCGCCCGAGCTAACCTTGGCCTATGTAACATAAATAAAAATGGAATATTCTAAAAATACGCCGATCACAACGCATTCGCGTCTATAAACAGTCAAAATGACAATCAGAGAAAACTTGTTATTTTGACGCAATCATACTAAACTACTCAGATTATGTTAATTTGAAGCAATCATACTAAACTACTCAGCTTTATAAATAATTTAAAAAAAAATTATTTTTAAAAATGTCTTGCTCAAAATATCGAATTAAAGATCAGCAATAGTTATCTTATTCGTACAATCTTCCATAATCGGGTTCGTATCCGATGTTTAACCCCGTTAGTGGGTGGATTTCTAAAATCGCTGAAAGACGTGTTTAATTTTTTTTTTTAGTAGATTTGTTATCTGAATTTCATGCTCCTACCTTTGAATTCCATGCTTCTGAATTTCATGCTCCTGCTGCTGAAATATGGACAAATGACCTAAAACATTCGACCCCTCATTTAATCCCCCTTAGTGAGTGACTTTCTCTAATCGCTGAAATAGGTGTTTAACTATTTTCTTAATAGATTCGTTATCCTGAGTTTCATGTTCCTACCTAAAACTGCGGCTGAGATATGGCGAAATGACCTAAAACGTTCGACACCTCCTCCCACCCCCACCATCATTTATCGCCCTTAGGGGGTGAATTTCTAAAATCGCTGAAATATGTGTCTAAACATTTTTTTTAGTAGATTTGTTTTCCGAAATTGCATGCTCCTACCTAAAACTGCTGCTGAGATATAGCGAAATGACCTAAAACGTTCGACCACCCGCTTTAACCCCCTTCGGGGAGAATTTTAAAAGATCCTTTCTTAGTGCTTGCCTAGGTCATAACAGCAATCTACTCTCCAAATTTCGTGGTACTGACTTTAGTCGTTTAAGCTGTACGTTGGTGAGTCAGTCAGGCATTCTCTCTTTATATAATAGTACTAGCTGACCCACCCGGCGTTGCCCGAAGCCGTATAATAAACTTAAATCTCTTAAAAAACGAAACTCTGGCCCAGATCTCCAATGGTTTCAGTACCGTATACCGGGCATGCTCGTACGCTCCGAAAAATCTTTTATTTCCGCCTTCCACCGCCAGGGAAGCATTTTGTTCTAAACAAACCTCTTTCCGAACGAACCTCTGACACAGGTCCTCTCTACCTAGTCTACGGCACCGTATACTTAGGCGTGCTTCAAAATTGAACTGATTTGGAGAAGATGGGAGCATTATTAGCCGAGTTATTGAAATAAGGCACAGTTAGAGAAAAATCCTTGAGGGAGTTGCCGGAGGGAGGGGGGAAAGGATATTTTCAAGTGTCCTTCAGCAAATGACTAATTAGGAGACCACTATGCATCTTTAAAAATTCGTTCATTTGGTTAAGCTAGGAACTTAATTATTAATTTGGCTTAAAGTAGTCTTCGAAAATAGTGGTAGCCGCTACTCATAAATTTACTTCAATGTTATAGAGGTTGACTATTAAGTTAAATATAATGTTTGGAATAAGTTGTGCTGAAAATTGGAAAATTAGCTACTGAGATATGGAAACAGGGCACAGTTAGAGAAAAAGCCTTGAGGGAGAGGTCGAAGGGAAGCGGATGTTCAAGTTCCTTTCAGCAAATGACAAATTAGAAAACCACTGTGCATCTTTAAAGATTGATTCATTTCGTTAAGCTAAGAACTTAATTTGAAATACGGCTTAGACTATTGTTCAGAAATACTGGTAACTGTTTTCTAGAAATACACCCTGAAGCTATGAATGCTGATTTTTATGATAATTCAGCAAAAGGGAAATGGTTTGGAGAAGTTCGGAACATTATTAGATGAGATATAGAAATAAAGCACAGTTAGAGAAAATAAAAACCTTGAAAGAAGGGGCGCGAGGAGGCGCGCAGTGAAGTAAAATAAATGCGATATTTAATAAAAGTCGATTACTTCCACCCCTCCCCATCCCCGTAAATACGAGGGGCAGTCGGAAAATAAGTTTCCCCTGGCGACTGTGGACAGAGGTGTGTATGAAAGACAAAAAATGTAATGAGACATTAAAGATAAAACATAACTTTATTTTTCCACATAAGTACCAAGTACATTGAGACATTTGTCATACCGCTTTATAAGCTTCAAAAAGCCCTCCAGGAAAAAATCAGGGCTTTGCATACGGACGAAGCTTTGAACGGCTATGGGCGAAAGACGACACAGCAGGTGAACGCGAACGTGCAAGACACCGATATACCATTGAGTGGAGGTCGACTGCGATCAAGCAGATGGCGCTGTTGCAGTGCCTGCGCAGATGGTGCTGTTTGCGTTCACCTGCTGTGTCGTCTTTCACCCATAGCCGTTAAACGCTTCGTTCGTATGCAAAGCCCTGATTTTTTTCCTGGACGGCTTTTTGAAGCTTATAAAGCGGCATGACAAATGTCTCAATGTACTTGGTACTTATGTGGAAAAATAAAGTTATGTTTCATCTTTAATGTCTCATTATATTTTTTGTCTTTCATACACACCTCTGTCCACAGTCGCCAGGGGAAACTTATTTTCCGACTGCCCCTCGTATAACAAATAATCTGTTAAATAAAGTTTTCTGTATTAATAATCTCTATCATAATAATATGTGTCATGTAAAAAAAATAACCTTAAACCCAGTTAATTATCATTCATTAAGTCGATAAAATCCTTTAAAATTAAGTTTTTAGCATTTGGCAACCGTTAATAATTAAGTTGATTGTCTACATGTCATATAATCTCTGATCCATCGATTTTAAACACTCGACTCTCAATTGCAATGATCTCTACCTTGATTTATTTAATGACTTCTGCGCTGACTCTATACAACCAACCGAAGAAAAAAAATTCTAATATTTCGGTAAATAATTAAAATATTAAAATTCTGATTCTCAGGTGCATCTGGACCTTGAACTTTCTTCACCTAAATTTTCAGACTTCTAGGTCCGCCCGCTAGACTTTCCTAGCTATCGCACACACACAGACACATAGAGCGAAACTTTCTTTTATTAGTATGGATGACACGACAAGTTTTCCGGGAATTGAAAGTGATAAGCAGCTATGTTGCTTAAAAATAAAATTAATTTTATGGTATTAAAGATATCTCATATTTTTTTCTTAAAAGTTGAAAATCGAAAGTACTGCCAGTACCGATAAAATGAAAGTCAGTTAAAATTACGTTTCAATCTCAGTAAAATATTTCTGTATTGTGAATGAAAATGCACGTTTTCATTTAAACATGCAATTTATTTTTACCGATGGAAGAATTTCGCGCATTTTAGATGAGGGTACAGCGCCTAGAATTCTAGGCGCTTTAATGAGGGTAACTTGACTCAAAGAAGGCAAAGTGAATATGACGTCATATTTAAGAGACATTGTGAAATTTGGTTCATAAGCGAAACATTTTATTGCGATTGTTTCAAAATGATGAAATTTTTTCTAAATTTTCATGCCGCAAATACCAAGATTAAGGTCCAAAATTTATCAGTATTATCTCCATGAATTTGTGCAATGCACGTGCTAAATTGCATCTCGTATATTTGAGTTTTCTGTTTTTAATTCGAAATTAATCAATTTAAATAATAACTCAACCTTCTGGAAAAAAATTTAAAAGCGTTAAATTTGAATTAAGTGACCTATATAATTTCTTATGGCGGGAAATTCAAGGAGTAAGCGTAAAAGCCCTCCAGATGAAAATATTACAGCCGATTTCAGGAAAGCTGTGAAAAATATATTATTGTATTTCGACAGTTCTCCAGCCAGATTGTTTTGTCCTTTTGCAAATGGGCTGCTTAATGATATTTGTCATGCATTAGCGTCTAAAAGCTCACAGGGTGCTGAAAAAATCGTTATAACAAAGAAGGATGTGTTTAATTGTGTCAATGAACTTTTTCCTGTCAATCTCAAGAATCGTATATTTGAACAGATTAAACGCAACCCAGAAACAAGTGATATTATGCAAAATCTGGATAACCCTGCCAGCCCTCAGTCTGACGTAACAGATAATGTAATGGGTAGAATTCAGCAGTTAACTCGCCATGTAGATTTTACTGGTTCGGTAAATAAGACGAGAGCTGAAGCTCCAAGCATGTCACCAGCACAGATTTCTGCAAAAGCACATTTTCCTGGACGCTCGACTGAAGCTAATGTCGGTTGTGGCCTTCAGTTTGATGTAACAGATAATGTAAAGGGTAGAATTCAACATTTAACTCGCCATGTACATTTTACTGAATCGGTAAATAAAACGAGAGCTGAAGCTCCAAGCATGTCAGCAGCACAGATTTCTGCAAAAGCACATTTTCCAGGACGCTCGACTGAAATTAATGTTGGTTCTGCCCAGGATACACACTCTCTATCATTCGCTGAGCCAAGTGATCTTGTTGGCAGTGGCTCTGGAAATTCTGCTATCCTGACGAATCCAGTAGTAGTTCCAGTTGATCATACGGCACAAAATAATAAACTCCAGAAAGAAGATGAGACCACTCCAATGGATGTAGATTCTTTGACTGAGCAGAAAACTGAAAGCCAAGGATTTCAATCTTATCAGATGAACGACGGGGAGTTTTTTGAACAAGGAAGTCTTATGCAAGACAAACTTCAGCAATCTTTTCCTGAGCATCCTAATGGCTTGGTGCTGCATGAAAGTGTAGAAAACAATAGTTCTGCACAAGAAATTGGAAATAACGAAGAACAAGGGTCTTCGAATCCACCAGACACTAATGCCAGATTAATATATCAAAGACGGGCTGGTACTAATTACTTCTTTAAACGATGGTATTTATGGCCATTCTTCCCTTTTGTGTAAAAAATTACTATTTAAATGTGTGTCATTGTTTGTTTCATTCATACAGTTAATCATGATAAATTATTTTTGAAAACAAAATTGCATTAAAAACAGGTTTAAAAAAAACAAGATGTTAAAATAATTTTGGTTTATATTAAGATTAATATGATAAGCTGAATATTCCGTAATCGTATTACAGACGTATTACATCGTGTTTCAGCGTTAAAGTGTTGTAATAATTTTTCGGTATTTTTATGTTAGCAAGGCGCAAATCTCGCCAAAAGCAGCTTTTATTTTTCGCGTGTGTAAAATAGAAACAATGAAGCTTTGATGTTGAAATAAAATGTTTTGGCATAGATATTATTTCGGTACTTTTATGTTAACCAGCCACAGATGATAAATCGTCAAATATTGTTCCCATCTCCATCATTCGTATTACATTCAATTCTTTTAAAATACATGGCTTTCTCTCACTCCATTTACAAATACAATTTTTATTTAAAAAAAGAAGAAAAAGAGAGAAGAAGAAAAAATACCATAAACCAAAACTTTTTATTTCAACATCAAAACACTGTTTCTAATTTACACACTCGATAACTAAAAGCTGATATTGTTGAGAAAAAAAATTGTAGCGGCGATATTTGCGCCCGGCTAACATAAAAGTACCAATATTTCTTCTTGTTAGCCACACACAGGGTGGCTTATTCTTTCAATCTCTATCATTTTTCATGTTTATGAAAAGTCACAGCCATCCATCGTTGCCACAGGTTAATCTCGGAAAATGAAACATTTGAAGTTACTGAAAAAATTAATAGCTCGAAAAGTATTTGTCACAAAATTGTTAGACAAACTGCGTTAGAAAGGTAAAAAAATTGTATTTTTCTTGATATAAATTTCAAATCTAATGATTATGCCGTTTTTCAAATATTGAATTTCTAAAATTACCAAACTTCACAATGAAGTACCGTAGCGAAATCTTCAAACGTAAAAAGATAATGAGGCTGTTCAAGGACGTAGATCAGGCGGCGCGCGGGCGAAGGAAACTAAAATACGGAGTGAGTCTATACTGTGAATGTATGCATAGTGAAATTGAAAGGCCTGCGTTCGAAACATTGATTTGAAAAATTTGCCTATTTTAATGATATTTTCTTAAAGTGTAGGAGTGAACTTGCTCTTGATTCTGGGGGTTGCGGGTTCGATTCCCCTAAATTTCTGTTCAATTTTTCTACTTTTTTATTTAAAAATGTTTTATCGATCGCTTTGTATTTTTCATGATAGATGGAATATATTTCATAAAAGTAAAATTTGATATTAATAACAATTACTTATTTAAATACGACAAAATCAGCTACTTCACGATTAAAATCTTACATTACATATTATTATTAGCCACATACAGGGCTAATATTTTCAGTCTACAGAAAAATTCATGTTTATGAAAAGTCACAGTCACTCCATATATAAAGGAGGACACAAAAGATTTATACATAGCTATACAAATGGTTGCTATTGACGATATTAAAAATCAAATTGTCTCTCTTTATTATTCCGATACTTCCGCTTGTATTTCCTTTCTCAGTCCCTAATCGCACTACAGCGAGCGCAGACCCCATTTAAAAGATCCAATGAAGTTAAAATCGTCGTGATGGACATTTCTAAGGGGGTCCCGTGGCCTTATCTCCTATAAGAACGAAGTTACCTCCCAGGGGGGGGAGACCTTTTTGGTGCTCAAACCCCTTCATGTAACATATCAATAGATAGATCTCGTCAAGCCCTATTGGCTGGTCCTACTCTCCCCCCTCTCACTCCCCCCTCCCTTAAGAAGCATTTTTCTCTGTTTCAACTACTTTTAAATTTTAGTTTTTCCCATCTTTCTCAGCCCTTTTAAGCCCCACAGAGGGCATAGGCCTTTTTTAAAGGATCCAACGAAGTTAAACTCGTCGAGGCCGACATTGCTAAGAGAGTCCCGAGGCCCTATCTTCCATAGGAACGGAGTTACCCCCCCCCCCCCCGGGGTTGTGTGAAATTCAAGGTGTTCAAACCCCATCATGTAACATATCAAAAGTTTGATCTCGTCAAGCACTTTTGTCTGGTCCTATTCTCCCTCCTCCGTTTCTCTGCCCCCCCCACCCGCCCCTCCCGTCAGGAGCACTTTTCTTATTTTTTTTTTTTTTTTTTTTTGATTTCTCATAATTATTTTAGTTTTTCCCATTTTTCTCTGTTCCTAAGAGCCGTACAGCTCCAAAATTTCACCAAAATTAGCTGTACACCGCCGAAAGGTATCCCCCCCCCCCCCCGCTTCTTTTGGCGTTTCGGTTTTCACGTATCTCTTGAGGGGGGCCCGTCAGAGGGGCGCAAAAGGGGCATCCCTTTTAAAGTCCCATTTCTCAATTGCAACTGAGGATTCGTTTTAAAGGTCTCGTAGAGCACTTGTGTTTTCTATAGCTCCCCCTCCCTTCCCCCCCCCCCCCACCGCTCTCCAAGACCCCGTCAATTAATGATAAATCATCATTTGTTAACCAACTTCTCTTAGCTGTATCCATCATAAAAGCTGCTATCATAGAACTTTTATTACCTTTTTTAGGTTATCTATTGAGTGCTAAAATGCTTTGAACCATTAAAAATAGTTTAAAGGTTGTCATTGAGCCAGCACATTGTTAAACAACAGCTACCTTGCCACGTCTCAGCCCATTGGAGCCACATCTTTTCACTGTTATATTTATTAAAAATACTTTTAGTCACCGAATCTTTTTAAAACTTGTTGTGTTCATTCCTAATATATTGCGCCAGCCTCACAAAAAAATCTTAGAGCGCTAACTAAATTCTAAAGAGGAGAAGCTGGCTTTTGCTAGCAAACACTTTTTTTTTTTTTTTTTTTGGCTGAAAAAATCTCAACGATAAAAGCCGTGGGTGGCCAATCTATATTCTGCCGTAAGGTAGAATTTTTCCCGCTTGTTGTTGTTATTCTTTTTATATTTGGATGTTAAATTTAATGAGTCAAATGCATGTATTTTAAAGGAAAGTTATGTGTATTAAATGAAATGAGCGAAAGGCTAATATTTTAAATTAAATGAATGCATTTCCAATGATGGCGTTGGAACAATATTTGGCGATTTCTCACCTGCTCCCAGCTAACATAAAAGTGCCAATTTTTCTTTTTTTGTAATGTTTTTTATTACGTCAGATTTTGTAATACTTTAAATGCAGAAAAGTGTTTTTTCCAAACGCTTCTTTAAAAAAAAAAACTATTGTTGTTTCCAGTATTGTTAAAAGGAAGATTTGTCTCCGGGACATGACGTCCAGAAATACAATACATCCCGGCAGTGTGACTTAAGTTTTTGTGTACTTCAGCGAACGAAGTTTTACATAAAGAATGTGTTTTGTGGGAAACCGGCAAAAGATCTGTAATCGACGTGCAGCCAAAGCTAGCATTAAACTCGAGCCATGTTGGCAACAGTGTACTTTCAAGGGCATTAGAGCAGTTATATAAACATGGAGGTAGTTATTTATAATAAAATGTAAATTAAATAAACATGGTTTATATTATTAACTATCAGGCTTTGCCCGCTGGTCGGTTTCTCTAAAACAATCTTGAATCAAACGAAATATATCTGTGAATATGATCTTGTATTTTAAAGCAATGTGGTCATTTACCCGGAATATCCTTCCGCATTCCCGCGGAGAGAGGGGGAGAAACTACTTTTTTAGGTAGATTTCGTAAGAAATAGTACCTATTACATTCTCCCCTATGTTGGAATTTTTGAAACATTTTTGCAGATCTACGCCGATCATGACTCCCAGAACCCAAAACCACCCCCAGTTCAAAACTTTATCTATCTATCTATCTATCTATGTCACTTTTTTATGGACACGATAACAACAATAATTCTGCACAAATCTCTTCTAAACTGATACATAAAATCAAGGGGCATAAAATCTCAGTCAAGTTCGTTAATAGGCAAAATCGAACCAAGGGGGGAATAATGGGGGGGGGGCTTTTTGTGAAAGCAGAAAAAAACCCATAATTTCTTAATTATGATACGTATCGAATCCGTTTAAAGTTATTATTACTCTAGAAAAAGGACCGAAAATGTATGTATGACAGATTTTTGATGTAATTAAAAATGGCCCCAAAAAGGGGGGCGGGGTTGGTTTAGAGGGAAAAAATTCATAACTTCGTCAATTCACAAGATATCAAACCCGCTTCAATTTATTATAAATCCTCTTAATATTATCTAAAACTTTTATATTGACAAGTTTTTTATAGGAGAAACCCTTATAGCAAAAAAAAAATTAAAAACCAAAAAGAATCCCGGCCGGCTCCGCCTGCAAACAAGTTAGGTTTCGAAGCGGACGGTTCCAACTACCGCATCATGGCAAAAAGGACATTTCTTCGGCTATTCCCAACAAACAGGCGCCCCACGGTCTGCGTCTTCGAAATCTACCTGTGCCTGTAGGCCGAGCCATCGGGGATTTTTTTTTATATCGCATTTAGTCTACATGACAGATATTATTATAACAGAGTATAAAAGCAGGGGGCCTGTTCAGATATTCGAAACTAGCTAGCTAGCTAGCTAGCTATCTACCTACCTATCTATTTATATCACTTTTTTATGGGTACGATGATAACTTCCATAATTCTTCACAAATCTCTTCCAAACTCATACATAAAATCAAGGGGCATAAAATCTCTGTCAAGTTCGTTAATGGGCTAAATCGGACCAGGGGTGGGGGGAGGGGAGGGGGTTATGAAAACAGAAAAAAAATCATAACATCTTAATTATGATACACATCGAATCCGTTTAAAGTTATTATTACTTCTAGGAAAAGGGCCAAAAATGCATCCATGACAAATTTTTGTTATCATTAAAAATGGCCTCAAGGGCGGGGGGAGGGGAGGAATTGGGGTTTAAGAAGAAAAAAATTCATAACTTCGTCAATTCACAAGATATCAAATCCGCTTAAATTTATCATAATTTATTATCTTATTTTTTGACGCCAAAATAGAGATTTTATGCCTGAGTAACCCGGCGATTTTCTCGAGATTTTGCTTCGCCTGGCAACCCAGTAGAACAGACTGCGTGTGTTTTATATTAAACTAGCTGACCCTCCCGGCGTTGCCCGAGCCCGTGTAATAATCTTAAATCTCTTAAAAAACAAAACTCTGGCCACGGTCTCCGATGGCTTCGGCACCGTGTACCGGGCATGCTCGCACGCTCCGGAAAGTCTTTTATTTTCTCCTTCCATCGCCAGGGGAGCATTCTGTTCTGAACAAACCTCTTTCCGAACGAACCTTTGAAACAGGTCCCCGCTGCCTACGGCACTTAGTTGGTGGGCAAAGGCGCGCAGTCAAGTAAAATAAATGCGATATTTAATAAAACGTCGTTTACCCCCCCCCCCCCCCCCAGTCTCTTTCAAAAGTCTCTCTCTGTTCAAGTCACTTTCAGAAAATGACTAATTAGGAGGACCACTATGCATCTTTAAAAATTCGTTCGTTTGGTTAGGCTAGGAACTTAATTACAAATTTGGCTTAAACAATTATTCGGAAATAGTGGTAACTGCTACTCATAAATTTAGTTTAATGTTATACAGCAGACACGTCAAACTCGCTTACAAGCCACTGCCAAATTAAGCATTATATACAGAGCCGCGGGCCACATAAAAAAGGTAGATCATATTATTATCATTGCGTAGAATAAAATTTGCACGTAAAAAACACAGCCATGTTAAAGACATATTCATGCAAGGTTCCAATATTATTATACATAGTTTATTTTATTTTATTTTTAGAAAAAATACTCTAAGTTATTTTCCATCAACCAAATCTATAAAATTTAACTGAATTTTATAAATTGTATTTATTTTAAAAATTGATGTTACACGCTGGTCTGTTAACCTTGATCTAACAAAGGCATAGTTGTCAATCTTCTGTGTTTTCTTCAAGTAAAAAATAAAAATAAACATATTTTGAATAAGAAAATTTATTTAATAAAATATGTCTTGTATCTATGTGCTACTTCTTCTTGAAATTCAAAAATGTTCTTTTGAATTCTTTTTTAAATATATTTTTAGTATATTCTAAAAAATTCCATTGTGATGATTTTTGTAATAATGCCTGGTAACATTTAAAATAAAATACATTTTCTTTTTGAAAATTATTTCATCAAAATAATAAATTACATTTGAAAACGCTAATACTATCAAATAACAAAAGATAGCATTATGAAATTTGCTTAGGTGCATTGTAATTTGAAATAAAAACTCCAAGTACTTCGTCTATTGGTAGTCTTTTAATAATCCAGATTCATAATTTGTCGATTTAAATGAAAACTGTAACCTTCCTTAACAGTTCGAAATTAAGAGTTAAAACTTTATTATGGAAAGCCGCCAAATATCTGTATAAGAAGGTAGACCTTGTTTATCTTCACTACCCATACTTCCAAGATAATTTCTAGATTGACGATAAGTAAGCATATACGTTAGGAATATAATAAAAATTTATAAGAGCTATAAGATTTTAAGCACATATCCGACTTTTATAAATCTATCCGCTATATACGAGTAATAATCGTATAAATCTTTCTTGTAATGGTATACATATGCTTATAGTATTTCCAAATTTCTTTAACTGTTCAATAGTTAAACTTCTTCAATTTCATAGTGGCTGTTTTCGACTAGCGGGATATTTAATGTAATAAAGACAATAATTAGTTTTTTAAGGAAATGTATTTTCTTCAATAGGGTTGGTGAAAGTACTTTGATTCTCTTTTAATCTAGCCAGATTTTTGTGAGTTTTCTTATACTTTGTTCTGTTAGAACCTCTTAATGTTACATAAATTTCATTTCCAACAGTGTCTACATATATCAACCGTAAAATTTCAGTTTTCCTTTAAACATAATTTCGTAACAAATCAAACTCAAATCACCTTTAAAAAACTCTGCGATGTATATCTTCAGTTTATCATATTTATTCTTAAGTGGTAAAGAGTTTTAAGGTATTTTTTTTATATAAATCCTGTGATGTATGAGAGTATATCAATAAAAATTGTGCATATATAAATAAAAAATGAAAGAAATATCACGCAGTATCTGTTAACAATGATACATTTGCTAACAAAAGTAACTAAAATAAATAAAGAGTTTAAATCCAAAATCCATATGTTCGACTAAAGCCCAAGTGCAGAATCTTGCAAGTCAAAAATAATAAGTAGAAAAAACATTTATATGATGTCAAGCATGATTAAAATGCATTGCAGTTCAACTTCAAAAAGGATAAGACTACACATTTTTACAGAAATTGTTCGAAGTTGTGGCCACGAAGGTCATTGTATACAGTCGACACCGACGGACGAAGGATTGTCGGACACGTTAAATCATATTCCTATAAAAATGTCTCGTCGTCTCTTTTCTGACGTTGAACTGTAATGCATTGTAATCATGCTTTACGCCAAATAAATATTATTTCTATTTATTATTGGCCCTTTTTGTTCCACTCGACGTCACACCCTTCAGAACTATTTTTTATCTCCAACTTAACGTGGTTTGCGACCCCATGTTGTATGGTAAGTTTTCATCCTCTTGAAGCTTTCTATTATTATCACACCCCTCTTAATTTGCCGGACGAATTTTGGAACACCGTGTATATGATATAACGCGCACTTAAAAATTCGGTACTTACGTATTAACGTCACAGCAGCTACAGATTTGGCGGTTTTAAAGTGCCGCCAATCTTTCGTAGCACTGAAAAAATGGCGTCAAAAACCAGCAAACAACAAGGCAACGAGGAATCCAAAAGATAACTGCGTGCGCGTGCGAACAACAAGATTGCTCTTTATTGGTTCATTAGCGCAACTTTTGCTGCGGTGGCGTTAATACGTAAGTACCAAAATTTCATACTGAATTAAAAAATTTTAGGTATATTCACTGTATTACTCGCATCCCTTCTTTGCAAGGAAATAATTTTTCATGAGGTGTGTAGAAAAAAAATTACAAGAAAGACTCCATGTTTTATTAACCCGTAATCCTCGTCGTTGGGTCCCAGGGGCCCCTAAGCATACTTCACAATGCACAAAAAACGGACGACGCGATTTATCGGCTACGTTTTTAACGTGTGTATTTTTTTTTTAAATTATTATTTATGTATTGAAAATAAATAGCAAGTTCTCTAACATGAAAATCTTAATTGTAATGCTCAATTTTTCAGGTTTTCGTTCATCTCACGAAACCCTATTACTCCCGCTCCGTTGTTTGTCCGTCACAGAGCCGTTCTCAGAAACTATGTAACTTAACTTACAGGCATGAAAATTTGTGTACTTAAAGCTAAATATCTACTATGAAGCTCAAAATATTAAAATTTGAAAAAATCGTATTATTTTAATATAGAGAGATAAAAAACCAAAATTCTAACAGCCTTTTCCTATTAAATTGAAATATTTCTCGTTATAGCAGTTGTCAATAATTAAAAATCTACAATAAATATCTTTCTACAATAATTAATTTTCTATTGAAAGATTTCCACGTGAAAAATGAAATGAAATAAAAAGTTTCACCGATTGAAAAAAAAAGATTACTATGACGTCATATTGGTAATAAAACAGAAATTTTCAAACATTTCTCAATAATACAAGGAGTATGAGTATGTGTATATACAGAAAGCAGATTAATATCACGTCATTAGAGAATTAAAAAGAAAATTAATCTGACGTCAAATTAGAAGTTTAACGGATTTTTCAAATGTCAAGAATAATTCAAAGCGATTATCAATCAATATGAGTAATAGAGAATAGTAAATATATGAGTTTGAGGAACGTATTGAATCATGATAAAAACACGATTATGGAAATATTCGCATATTTTAAAATGTTTAAGGTGTGCAAAATGTTTATTATTTTTTTTTTAATATCGCATTTAGTCCACATAACAGAGCATAATAGCGGGCTTCGCCCGCTATTGTACTCTATCGCTATTATACTTTACCGGTATCGGGCCGGTTTAGATAGTCGAAAAAACAAAAAAATAGACCGGTAAATTTTTACTTTATAAAAAACAACTTTTTTTTTTTTTTGGGGGGGGGGGGATGAAATTTATTTGGATTTATTAAAGAAAGGATAAAATGTTTTGAAAGGAATATTAAACGAAACCCTTTGTGCGATCTTCGATCACACTTACTCACTTGTTGTCTTAATTTTTAATTTTTCACTTTTTTAACCAGCCGGCGTATAACAGGCAGTTGTAAATTTCTATCGTTTTTTGTTTGTTTTTTTTGTATCAAATGTGCGCGTTGTACGTCGGAATAAGTATAATCAGTTAAGGAACAATCACTTGAAGTCGGTTTTATTTTTTTTTCTTAAGTGAATTAAATTTCTTTTTTACACTCTTTTTATTTAACTCAACTTTGCTTTTGTATGTAAATGTGGAATTTTGTAATCGATCTTTCCCTCACTTCCTGATACGCTAGAATTTTCAAATTATGTTCACAGGTGTGTTTCCGATGGCAACACAACATTTTAATAGTTTTAGAACTTAATTATAAATTAATTTTAAGGTATAGTTCCGTTAGGCAACCGCAGGTGATAAATCGCCAAATAATCTTTGTGGTTACAACTGTATGCGAGTTACAAAACAATGGATTTAATGATACTCCAAACCAATCGCGCCAAAATAGCCCAACTGGCTCTGAATCTGTAACAACGAAATATTTTAAACTCTAATATATATAGAAAATATAAATAAAAAATAAAGAGTGTAATATAGTTTTTTAATATTCTTTTATGAGTTATATATATTGTTTAAAATTAATTAAATTATGATTATACTTCGAGAAAACACTTTAGAAATACTGAAAAGATAGTTTTTTTCTGTTGCCATATCTTAAAAAGAAATTGATCAAAAAATATGTTTATATATATATATATATATAAATTCTTTAGTCTGCGCGCTTTTTCCAAAGCGTAAATCAAAGCAGTGAAATTTCAACAATCGGGATTCATGCCAAATTAACGTATTGAGCGTGATTTTAAAGATAAAAATTGATTGCGTATAAAAGAATGTTTAAAAAAAACTAATTTTACTTTTTATTTATTTTTTTTAATTTGCTCATTATAATAAATATGATAATTAAAAAAATTATACTTACACTGTTTGATTTGTTTTTGTTCTTGTCACTGCCAAACGGCCATTCTCATCAAGGTTTACATCATACAGTTCAGATCGCTTTTCTTGAATTTTGAGGTCCAGTATAGGTACTTCTGGTTTATAACGGTCTGATTTAGCATCTTGAATCTAATGAAAGATAAAACGATCTGAAATTAAAGATATTAAACACTCTTACTTAGCATGTATACGTCCAAGCTTTAAAATAATACTAAGCAATATTTTTATGCTTTATTTTATTTTTGATAATTTTGTAGCATTTCTTGAAATTATATTCACGTATTTTCAGTTTACCAATCATTATTAAGTATGAGAAATGACGGCGCCATTTTTTTATATATTTGCTGAATAATATCGCGATAAAAGAATTTTGAGATTGATTCAAAATTAATAAAGAAAATTAAAGAAAGACTTTCATAGCTGTAACTCTTTCTGAAATTACACAATTATCCAAATTTTTAGCTTTTACACGTTCGGGCGATTTTTCAGTATTAGAAAAAGGAATCCGGTTTCAATCTTTTAGCCCAATGTATTAAATTTTGTCTTCATTTGAATAAAGTTTATTCGGAATTCGTATGGCGATTTTTGAATTTTTCGCAAATTTTTTATGCGATTTTTTAGAGTTTATTTCGCGTTCTGCGGCGATTTTTTTGACATTCGTAAAAGGAATTCGATTTCAAACTTTTAGCCTAACATAGTAAATTTTGTCATCCGCAATCTTTGAATTTTTAGCAATTTTTATACAATTTTTAGCGATTGTTTGCGTTTTTACACGTTTCTCGGCGATTTTTTGACATTCATAAACAGAATTCGGTTTCAAATTTTCAGCTTAATATAGTATATTTTGTCTTCAATTTTTTAATTTTTAGCGATTTTTATTGAGATTTTTAATGCGAGTTCTAACGTTTTGTCGCATTCCGTGGAGATTCTTTGACATTCATAAAAGGAATTCGGTTGCAAACTTTTAGCCTAATATCGTACATTTTACCCTCCGTGATTTTTAATGCAATTTTTAGCGATTTTTTTTTTCGTTTTTCTGCGTTTTGCGGCGATTTTTTATTTTTTGACATTCATAAAAGGAATTCGGTTTCAAACTTTCAGCTTAATTGCCCTCCGCGATTTGTGAACTTTTAGCAATTTTTAATAGGATTTTTTGTCATTTTTCGAGTTTTGCGGCGATTTTTTGACATTCGTGAAAAAATTCCAGTTACAATATTTTAGTCCACTATAAATTTTGTTTTCTGTGATTTTAGCGGTTTTTGTGTATGTGTGTGTGTTTCGCGCGGCGATTTTCCCCCCATTAGTTGAAGGAATAATATGATTTGAATCTTTTTGCCCAATATAGTTAATGTCCTCTTTTCAATAAAGTTATAAAGTTTATTTGAAATATGTACAGCAATTTTTGAATTTTTCTCTATTTTTTATGCGATTTTCAGTTCTTTTCACATTTTGCGGCAATTTTTTGACATTCATAAAAGGAATTCGGTTTAGAACTTTTAGCTTAATATAGTAAATTTCGACGTCCGCAACTTTGATTTTTTTAATGATTTTTAATGCGATTTTTTACAATGTTTCGCGGTGATTATTTGACATTCGTAACAGGAATATCCTTTCAAACTTTCAGCTTATTATAGTAAATTTTGTCCGCCAGAATTTTTGAATTTTAGCGATTTTTAATACGATTTTTAACATTTTTTCGAGTACGCGGTGATTTTTTGAGATTTGGAGAAAGGTATTTGGTTTCAAATTTTTAGCCTAATATAGTAAATTTTGCCTTCCGCGATTTTTAATGCGATATTTAGCGGGTTTTTTTGTCCGAGTACCGCGGCGACTTTTTTAACATTTGTAAAACGAATTCTGTTTCGAACTTTTAGCCTAATGCAATAGCTGATTTTGACCTCCACGATTTTTTAATTTTATCGATTTTTAAAACAATTTTTAGCGATTGTTTGCGGGTTTTTTCTTTTCGCGGAGATTTTTTTCACATTTCTATACAGAATTCGGTTTTAAACTTCCAGCTTAATATCGTATATTTTGTCCTCAGCGATTTTTATTGCATTTTTTTTTTCGTTTTTCTGCGTTTTGTGGCGATTTTTTGACATTCGTAAAAGGAATTCTGTTTCAAACTTTCAGCTTAATATGGTAAATTTTATCCTCCACGATTTTCAAACTTTTAGCAATTTTTAATGTGATTTTCTGCGATTTTTCGAGTTTTGTGACGGTTGTTTGACATTCGTAAAAGATTTCCAGTTACAATATTTTAGCCCACTATGGTAAATTTTGTCCTCTGCTATTTTTGAATATTTTCCGATTTTTAGCGGCGTTCTTTTGTGTTTTGCGGCGATTTTCTCCCTTTAGTAGAAGTACCCAATTTTAATATTTTAGCCCATTATAGTAAATTTTGACTTCCGCGAATTTGATACTTTAACGATTTTTTAATGCAATTTTTTACAATTTTTCGCGTTTCGCGACGGTGTTTTGACATTCGTAAAAGGAATTCGCTTTCAAAATTTTAGATTAATACAGTAAACTTTGTCCTCTTTACAATAAATTTTTTTGCAATTCATGCTGCATTTTTTTAATTTTTCGCCATTTTTACAATTTTTTTTTTCGAGTTTTGTGCGATTTTTTGTCGGGCCCGGACAACGCCGTGCGAGTCAGCTAATTAAAAATATGTATGTTTTCCAATTTTGTATTTGAATAATCACCAGGGGTCGCTGTTGAACTGTACTTTTTGGGTGCGTTCGTAATTATATAAATACGTAGCACCTATTGTCGTCGCCTGGTCCGTCCGTCTATCTGTCCGTCCGTCCGCATATAACAACGCAAAAGCTACCCAATCGAATGGTTTGAAATTTAAGATCTATTATCTTAGCTGAATTTTATCGAGACATTTCAAATTTTATAAAAATCGATTTAAAACTTTAGAATATATTAATAAAATTATTCATTAAAAAATTTGAATTTTTAAAAAAGATATCGGCGTTTTCTTGGTATAGGTCATTCCGAGGTTTAACCGTCAAGCGACCGAGATATTTATTTTATTACAGAAATTAATCTGCAGACAATATAATTCATTTTACAGAATTAAAAATCCTCAAGATCTGAATATTTATATAACTAGCTATAGTACGAACGCACCTTATTTGTCACGTTTGACGTACAATTTCCAACTTGTTTATGTTAGCTTTTTGACGGCCACGGGATACTAGTTTCAATATGTAAATAAATAAAATTCGCTCTTTGAATTCGAGCCCATCGAGCCCGGCCTCGGACCGAATCCATCTTATCTGTTGTAGACATTAATTAACCATTGTGAATATTTCTATTAATAGGAAAAATGTAAATAAGTAGCATTTGAAAACTGAAAAAGGATGTATCTGGAATTTTCTATTTATTTTTATTTAATCCAATCATAACAGAAATTTTACTAACAATTTTCCAAACTTACCATTAATGCCAATTTTTATGAGCCAACTTTGTCCTTATAGAAATATTATGACAGCTAATGGTTTAACCGTGTAACCGTTTGTTTTATTCTGATGGATGCAGTTTCTTTCTTCCTTCTTTTTTTTTTTTTTTTTTTTTTTTTTTTTTTATAAATAAACAAACATTTAAAACAACTTATTATTATATTTCTTTATTTAATGATAGAAGGGGTGGGTAACAATTTTTACATTATTTAAAAACTTGTCCATTATTCTTTTTCAGGAAGTTAGATTTGTTGAAAAGAAATTTATTGATAACTAGTCGGATGTGTCAATCCCAAACCTTTCTTCTATCTCACACAGGTTTCGCAAACACTAAAAACGAAAGAGCAGCAATATATATCAGGGTCTAACTGAATCTAAAGTTTTATTAAATTCCGTGCATTAGTTCTTGAGATATGACTATTGCTATAATCATGTAAATCCTACAAAATGCAGCATAGCAGCGCCACCTGTTGGGAGATTTAGACCAAAACCTAATTCAAAACAACTTATGTCAAGGTCTAACAGAATCTGAAATTTGATGAAAATCTGTGCATTAATTCTTGAGATATAGTTATCGTTATAAAAATGAAAATAGTAGCACAGCACCTCCACCTGTTGGGCTATTTACACCAAAACGTAACCAGCATCTATTTATGTCAAATTCTAACAGAATCTGAAGTTTGATGAAATTCCTTTGATGAATATCTTTGAATTGAAATTTGGATGAAATACAGGGTCATGAAAAATCAAAGAGTGTGGAAATAGGATTACAAATATCTCGGCAACTAATTATCCGATGGACTTCATTCTTTATGCAAAATTTATGTTTTTTTATTGTCTTTGAAAAACAATTCAAGTCTCTATCTCAATTTGTTCGGGAGATAGAGCGTTTACAGACACACAGACAGACGGACAGCAATTTTTTTTTTCTTCTAAAAATATGTTTTCCGGAATCTCCAGTGGCTGAAACGTGTAAATCCATCAAAAAAAAAAATCGATTTTCAAAGCGATTGCAAGACTTACCCTATACTACGTATGATGGGTAAGTAAAAGCACAGGCAGCAAGTTGCCGGAACACCCTAGTGATTGGGGAAAAAATTTCTGCTATTTGGAGAAATTTCTGTCTTTTGACTGGAGAATTGCGGGAAAATTTGAGCTTAGGTATGCGAATTTTTCATGTTTGGAGGGAGGGGGAGGGCGTACGTTAAAAATTATGCTTCTAATGCGAAAAAGTACTAAGCAGCAGAGTTGCCGGAACACCCCTGTTATTTTCAAGAAAATGTAGCTTGAGATCGGAGGATTTCGGGTATTATTACGTTAGATTGGGAAATTTTTTGTAGTTTGAGGGGGAGTGGGGGGGGGGGATGGGGAAAAAACGAAATTTTTTTTGTGATTTAACAAAATATAATCAACGGGAAAATTTGTTCAATGCATGTATTTTTTTCCTTTTTGCGACTGTGGCAACGTGTTGTGGACAGTAGTGCAGAGAGAGGCAGGAGGGTCCGAGAGAAACGGGGACCCCGCAACTAAAACTTTTATGGAATTTTATGGGGGAAATATATTTGTGGAACTGTCAAAACTTAAATCTTACTTTTATCTAGAAAAGGAATGAAAAAATGATTCAATGTGTACAAATTGATAAGTTTATTCTGATTATAAAAACATTCCATGTTAAACTAGACGGATATGCCAATCCCAAAACCTTCTTCTATTGCATTTGTGTTAATACTTCAAAAAGCGCAATTTTTTTTTAATTATGCATTTTAGAATTTAAAAAAATGCAGCATACTAGCGCCACCTGTTATATGATTTACACGAAAACCTAATCAGCGCTAATTTATATCAAGATCTAACTGAAACTAAAGTTTTATTAAATTCCGTTCATTCGTTCTTGAGATATGACTATTGCTAAAATCCTGTAAATCCTGAAAAATGCAGCATAACAGCGCCACTTGTTGAGAGATTTACACCAAAACGTAATCATCAACAACTTATGCCAACGTCTAACGGAATCTGAAGTTTGACGAAAATCTGTACACTATAGTTCTTAATATAGAGCTTAGAGCTATTGCGGAAATCGTGAAAAATGCAGCATAGCAACGCCACCTTTTGGGCGATATACACCAAAAACTAATCAGCACCAATTTATATCAAAGGTCTAACTTAATCTAAAGTTGTTGTTGTTGTTGTTGTTTTAATTCCGTGCATTAGTTCTTGAGATAGAACGTCCATAAATTTTTTGTCACAGACACACACATACGCAGACAAACAGACAGAAATTTTCTAAAAACAGTCAAATTGTGTTCAAGACCTTCTAAAATGTATCAATTCGTCGAAACCGGAACTCGAAAATTTTCACGAATCCATTACTTTCTTCTTGTAAAAATAGAAGAAAGTAATAATGTAACGCATCACATGCAGTGTTGAATTCAGGGGGTGGACCGGGGGGGGGGGGGATATCCCCTCCGGAGCATTGAAATGCCCCCCCCCCCCGAAGATTTGAGATTTTATGCTTTTAATGGTTTTAAAGCGCAATTTCCACCCCCCCCCCCCCCCGGAACTCTACACTGTGTCCCTCCCTACCGGAGACACAGAAATCCCTTACGGAGAAAAGTGTCTGAATTCAACAGTGATCACATGCAATAATTTTGTCTAAGTTGGTGTGGAAAATTAAATCAAATTAGCTTTCTGTAACTCAAGAAAAATAAAATACAGTTACATGTGTATATTATTACCTTAATATTATTTTGCATAGAAATCGCTAGTAGTACATAATCATTAATTAAACGTAAATTTGATTTAAAAGAGGAATTAATTAAAATTATTAATCGAAATTATTTAATAAAAAAATAAATTGTTACAAACATATAAATAAACTGAAAATTAATTAAATTTAAAAATATCGAATTTGGTAAATATTACTATTGCCTTCTAAATCCTCTCCACATCCTGTATGAGAATAATTAAAGTGCACGTGTTTCAAGCAGTGTTAAATTCAGACACTCTTCTCCAGGAGGGATTTCTGTGGCTCTGGGGGGGGGGGGGGGACATTACAGAACTCCGGGGGGAAATTGCAATTCCCCCCCGTGCCACCCCCTGAATTCAACACTGGTTTGAAGGGCTTAACAAACTAAACTATTTGGAATATTTTTAAAAGATTTGGTATACTGTTTAGAGCATGCGGAAACAAGTTCTGCAATAAAATTAAATAAAATTAAAATTTTCCCGATAGATACCGCTGTATATCATTGAAAACAGAACGAAGAAAATAGAGAATTTCTTACCAGCTAAATTTTAAAACTTTTTTATCCCAAATTTTGCATGATCCTAGCTTAAGGTTTTAGCAATGAATTTATATACCTAGGCAGGTATATAATTTTTTCGCAAGTTAAAAGTTTCTTTGCATTGTTTTGAAGCATTGGACAAACTGAATTCGGGCTTCACGGAATTGAAACACCGATTTTTCTCTTGCCGGAACTCAGGTCGGGTATTCAAAAATGGGCACATTTGCGTCACCCGAGCTGAGTTCGGGCGTCACAGGCAAGAGGTTAGGAAAAAAAAATCATATGCGGCATTGTGAGGATTGCGCATGCCTCTTCTTGCTCTAGTAGCGCCCCCTTCTGGAGAAACGAAAGCGCGCGGCAGTAGAACTCAGAACGTCAGCGGCGAAGAACGTCGTTTGTGATATGAGAAACCAGAATTGGTTATGAAAATGGCCGTAAATGTTACCGGTCATGAATCTTGAAAAATATGAATAATCTTTTATGTTCATTTAATGTCGTATGATGTACCTGTCTTCGTCATTCTTATGTCAACTTTATGTCAAGAATTAAACTTGTGTTCGTTGTAATTAGAACGGCCTGTTTCCTTTAGAACGCCCACACACATACGGAAGAGACATGACACTGGTGTCAGAACTAATGGATGAAAAACAGGCTGTATTACTGGATTACGGAGTGAAACATTATAGTGAAATATTATAGTGAAATATTATAGTGAAACATTATAGTGAAATATTATAGTGAAATATTATAGTGAAAGATTATAGTGAAAGATTATAGTGAAGAAAAATTTTGGATAACCTATACAGAGGTAAGGTAAATTTTATTATTTAAGTATGGCCGATCAACTGACTAAACTTAAAAAAACTAGAGGGGTAATAAAAGCATCTATTACATCTATTATTAAAAAGATCGAAGATGCATGGGTTTTAGAATCGCCGAATTTGGTGGAATTAGAAGAAAATCTAGCTCAGCTAGAACAAAAAGGTATCGATCTTAAACGAGAAGATGAACGAATTTTAGCGTTAATTAATGATGAAAATGAAATCGAAAGAGACGCGAAGACCTCTATCGAATATCATGAAAAAATAACTTTATGGAAATTTAGAATTAATAAGAAATTGAAAAATAATAGCAAAAGCCAAATTTCCCCCCGTATCTCACGCCGATAATAAGCACGCAGAATCTGTTAAACTCCCTACATTAAAAATTGAGAAATTTTACGGCGATATAAGTAAGTTTCAAAACTTTTGGAACTCATTCAAAATAGCAGTCCATGATAATGATTCACTGTCAAATATCGAAAAAATGAGCTATTTACAAAGTTATTTAGGTGGTAGTGCATATAATTCTATTTCCGGGTTTGCGTTATCAGATAAAAATTATTTGGAAGCTGTCCAAATTCTGAAACAACAATTTGGCCGAAAGGATCTCATTGTGACGACACATATAAATACTTTATTATCTTTGAAACCTGTATTGAAAACAAATGATGTAACCGCTCTACGGAAATTATTTGATACGATTCAATCGCAAATAAGAAGTCTCAGGTCTTTAGACATTGAATCAAATGGATTTGATAACCTGTTGACACCAATAATTCTTAAATCCTTGCCATATAATCTTTCGTTAGAATATAATAAGCAATGTATAAAAAATTCCAGTGACACGCAATCAAGTATTGATGATTTGTTATTATTTATTCGTACCGAAATATAGAGTCGACAGAAAAACAAAATTATTTAATTGGAAATTTAGATAACCCAAGGTTAAAGCAGTCGTATAATAATGATTCCCCTGCATTTCGTAAACAAATGTTCGCTAGTGATAGAATTAATTCTGAAGTATCTCATATTAAAACCACCTCTGAAACCTTTTGTATATTTTGTTCTTGTAATAGTCATTCGACTGAGGAGTGCAATAAATTACCCCTTGATCAGAAAATAGCTAAATTAAAAGCACAAGGACGCTGTTTTTTATGCTTAAAGAAAGGTAAACACGTCGCTAAAGATTGTACCATAAAAGATAAAAAATGCACTAATTGCGGCAGATATCATAATGTTACGATATGTAGTTATTTACTTGGCAATGCCAATAAAGTTGATAGGGAAAATAATTCAAATTCAAATGAAAAAGCACTCACTGCTAGAGTCAAATTGGATGAGTTATTTAATTTGAAAACACCGCGAAAAGAAACGAAATTAATTAAAACATTACCGACGGTAGATATCGAATGTGGTAATAAAATATTACATGGCGTAGTAGATTCTGGAACTCAAATTTCTATAATAAAGGCTAATTGTGTACCCGAATACTTTAAAAATCCTTGTGGTACTATAATATTGCAATCTGCATTCGGTCACCAATTGAAAGCTCCTTTAATAAATATTCCATTGAGTATTGCAGTTGATAAATTAAACCCCAAGATATACCCTAATATTATGATAACATGTGCTGTGGTTGATAATTTAATTAATGATTTATTACTTTCTCTTGATTCATATAATGAATTAAATAATTTGGATAAATATAATGGAAATGATAAGGCATTAAATTGTAATGTTGACGCGATAAGTGACAATACAAAAGAAACCAACACTGTAGATCTGTCTGCTTCAATTTTAGACCATGTGTCAGTTGAAAATGCGAATGCAAACGAGAACATTGACCACGCACCCTGCGACGACCCTGATACTTTTGTAAATGATTCAGATAAATTTAAATGGCAACAGAAAAACGACCCTTCTTTAAATCAGTGTTCGACAGCTAACAAAAATGAATTTAATAGCTTTTCCGTTCATGAGAATTTCTTATATCACTTGGATAAATTATTTGATGATACAAAAAATAACCCTCACCCGCGTACTAGTATTGCACAATCGATCACGAAAGAAACTAATAATAATGAAAATGACATATGTACTGTTGCCGATTTAATCGTAATAGAGAGTGGAGATCAAACTGAAACGGAAATTCATTATAAGGAAGAAGATTCCCAAATTAGGCAAGCAGAAGAAATTTTACATAACTCAAAAGATTTAAAAGTTCAAAATTATTTACAGAGTGAACACAATATTATGAAAGATACTCCCATAGTTAACAATGTAACTTCAATTTTCGAGTCCTCAAATTATGCAGTCACGCCTGATGAAGAAACCGAATACGAAACCGCAAATTATGCTAAAAAGAATGCAAGTGTCTCGGATAAATATTTGATTGCATCAGCAGACATGAAGGAAGAAAATATAAGACTAAGCATAATTTCTGAAAATGAAGATTCAAAAGTTGATGTCACGACAACAGAAGAATCTTGCTCTATTTTCAATAATACAATGCCAGAAACACTTGATGGAAGTTCCGAATCCAACACGATTGAGTTCAGCGAGAAACAACCTCTTGTTTACGATGAAAACTCCGACTACATTATAGGCAATGGTTGTGTGAAATCACATGAAATAACAAACAAAGAACCCGATGTATTCCTTAAGTTAAATCATCCTGACAACATGATGTTAGAAAAACGCCAGAAGAGATATGAGAAGATTGATGAGTTTACAGCGACTAAGGAAGTGACGATCGACGAAAATAAAAATGAAACTGAACTTTCTAAAAATTATGTTAAAGTGAAAATAAAGGAAAAGAAGAAACAGTATACACGAGATGGCTTTTGTCGAATGAACAATGCATTTAGTACAGGAAGACGGCGAAAACGAGGAAAAATAAAATTTCTAGGTCATGTGGTAGGATCCGGTATACATGCACTCGATCCCGACAAAGTATCAGCGATACAAAACTTAGAAGTTCCCAAGTCAAAGAAAGATATAAGAAGCATATTAGGTCTTTTATCTTACTACCGATCCTATGTTCCTTCATTCTCCGACATAGCTCGTCCATTGATTGAACTTACGAAGAAACGTGCCCCTAATGAAGTTACTTGGTCTGAGGATTGTGACAAAGCCTTTTTTGAGTTGAAACAGGCGATCAGTAAATCACCCATCTGTTATTCCCCGAACTTTCAGAAACCATTTATTATACATGCAGATGCTTCTTCATATGCGATAGGCGCTTGTCTATCTCAAAAAGATGAAAATGAACAAGAGCATCCCATTGCTTTTACAAGTAAAAAGCTCTCCAAATGCCAAGAAGGTTATGCTACCATCGAAAAGGAAGCTTATGCTGTTATCTTCGCCCTGAAAAAGTTCGAACACTATATTTATGATTCGCACGTAACTGTGGTGAGCGACCATAATCCTTTGAAATTTCTCACGGACTGTGCACCTCAAAGTGCGCGCCTTCAAAGATGGGCCCTTGCACTTCAGCGCTTTCAAGCCCAAATAACGTACCGACGTGGGAAACTCCACGCGAATGCTGACTCTCTAAGTAGGCTACATGCCTCACATTGGACTTAAAGACTTAAAAACTTTGAACATTCTTTGAAAATTTGAACATTTCTTCTGTGTTACAAGTCTGAACTTTAACTTTAAAAACTTTAACTTTATCCTCGAACTTTAAAATATTAGTATTAGTGTTATAGTGTATTCTATTTGTTTATTTTCTTTGATATTCTTTAAGTGTTTGAATTTTTGTATTAATATGTTTACTTGTTTGTTTAGATATTTACTAGATATTGATTTGTCTCAAAAGACTAAATCAAATTCTCGAAAGGGGGAGGTGTGAGGATTGCGCATGCCTCTTCTTGCTCTAGTAGCGCCCCCTTCTGGAGAAACGAAAGCGCGCGGCAGTAGAACTCAGAACGTCAGCGGCGAAGAACGTCGTTTGTGATATGAGAAACCAGAATTGGTTATGAAAATGGCCGTAAATGTTACCGGTCATGAATCTTGAAAAATATGAATAATCTTTTATGTTCATTTAATGTCGTGTGATGTACCTGTCTTCGTCATTCTTATGTCAACTTTATGTCAAGAATTAAACTTGTGTTCGTTGTAATTAGAACGGCTTGTTTCCTTTAGAACGCCCACACACATACGGAAGAGACATGACAGGCATGTTTTTCTCAAATATATTCCACAGGCAAGGGGTTAAAAGGATGAGTGATGGCATTTAGACCTTTTTTTCAACCTTCTTAATTATTTTTCTCTTTTTAAATAGAAAGTAACGATTTATTGATTAAAATTTCTCATTTCTAAAAATATTTTCTTAGTGTGAGATTTTTTTTTTTTTTTAAGTTGATAAGAATGATTTAGTAAACACTGAATTCGTTTAGTTTTGATTTACTTATAATGATACAATTAAAAGAAACTTCCCAAGTATAGCATAAAAAATGAAGTCTATGCAATACCTTACAAAAGAATTTGTCCTTCTTCTTTAGGCTAAAAAAAAATATGTTCTACCACTATGAGAGCAGAGGCAAGATTGAGTTTTCCTTATCAGACTTTCTCAAAATTATTAACTCAATAACATTTGTATTTACTAAAAGTTACATATATATATATATATATATATATATATATATATATATATATATATATATAATAATAATAATAATAGCATTTGAGAAGTGTTGAACAGTTTTGAAAAGGCTTAGAAGTGTTTGAAAATATTTATTCAGTTAAGAAAAATATCTAAACTAATGATTTAAGAAAATTCTTTGAAACGGGAAGATTAACAGTACCGATTCCAACGATCATTATCTTTCTGTGTATATTTTTCAAATATATCCCAGCATGATCTCGACTCAAAGACACAATTCTGAGTAAATTGCACATTTAAGGTGAATAAAAACAGATACCTATATTCAAAATTCTTCTCATTTCTATTTTATTTTATTTTATTTTAAAAATCACTTTAAATATAGTCGGCTTCTGATTTAATTTATATTCACACATACTCGCACCCACTGTTAAAAATTTGCAGCAAATTGTCCAGTCATTCGACCGTTTTTATAGAAAATGGTTACATAATCGTAATTTAGCTCTATTCCGACCATATTATGGGCGATAATATGGTCGGAATAGAGTTAAATCACGGTTATGTAACCGTTTTCTATAAAAACGGTCAAATTACTGGACAGTTTGCTGCAAATTTTTAACAGTGCATATCGTTATGTATGTGTGTGTGCATATTCATTCATATTCAAACTAAAGTTGCTATCAGATTCGACAATTTTTCAGGCAACCAACTTTTAAGCCGATTTTTAACGCCAAATTTTTCCACGTACAAAGCGAAAGGGTTGCAGTTTTTATTGAAAAAGTTGGATGATAAACCGGTTATTACTATTACCGGTTGTTACTATGATCACTTTTTTATTGACGTTCCAAAACGCCCATCTCTCATTGTGTTATCAAGGGAGAAATTGCCGTTAGGAGCAATTTTTTATGAGTTATTGGTAAAAAGTTGGGGTTATTCTTCATCGCTATCGCAGTGGGAGATGAGAAAATTTCGCATGGAAAATCGGCTCAAATCTTTTCCGAAAAATTGTCGACTCTGATAGCAGCTTAAAAATTTGATTTTTTTAGTGTACATAGAATGTAAATACCTGAATTCGCAATCTGTTATCGTCTATAGGCGTCACATCAAGAGCAATGTTCTTCACATCTTTAGGAAATCCAGAAGGCGTTACTCTTTCGAGCTCAGCTGATATCTTGTTCCCATCAATATTTTTTTTCGTCAACTTATATCCTTTATAATTAAGAGGGAAAAAACAACTAGGAACACCTAAGTAGGAAGAATTGATGAGATCGTAATCATCCACTTTGAGGTCTGACGATGGTATGAAGCAGCAACCACGATCGAGGCAAGATTTGTGTGAGACGGGACGATCAGGATGACAATCGAATCGCTTAAGATCATCTTTGACAGGCGTGCAAGTACTTTTAGGATCTGGGGAATCTTTCTTTGAAGAGCGCAGTCCAATGATGAGTGAAGCTGTGAAAATAACAAGAAGCACTAAGCCTACACCAAGTCCCATCCATATGCGTTTTCGTCGCGTATTGCGACGATCTTGGGAAGAAATGGAAGAAAGACTTATACGCCTCATATTTTGTCTGAAAAAAAAACAAGAAATAAATGCTATTATGTTTGCGCCTTTTTTTATAAATTATACTGATAAACAATGACATCAGTAATCAGACGCTCGGCGCATGAGAAAGATAACGTGGGTAACTTATCTCAAGAAAAAATTTAATTCCCAGTATCACATTAGTAATCAGTAACAGAATGCTTTTCAAGAGTGAAAAAAATAAAATAAAAATAAAGGGAAAAAATGAATTTTAAAAAGTAATAATTTCGAGATATTCTTTAAATTTTGTTTGTTTAGTTCTAAAGAATTCAAACACATTCTTTGTCATTTTTTGCTGATTTCATGCAATTAGATGCACTGGAAAAAAAAAATGTTGATTTTACAGTATAATACTGACATCTCAGCTGCCAGTATTATACCGTAAAATTAACAGTCATAAACAGTAAAATAAGCAGTAATACGTTACCGCGCATGTACCAGTATTATACTGTAAAATCAACATTTTTTTTTTTTTTTTTTTTTTTTTTTTTTTTTTCAGTGTGATAATATCAAATCACTTATGCTATTTATCACTCAATCATTAAAATATTTATTTTTGATTAAATAAAATATTTATTTTTCTTAAAATATTTACTTTTTGATTGCAATTAATTAAACTTTCATTTTTTTTTTAATTATTATTATTCTCGAGAAAGTAAGTACGCAGTTTATTATTATTTATAATTTTCAACTCAAGGCTGCTCTCAAACTTGATGTTTTCTGACAAATTCTCTAAATCATTTTCTACATAATGCATAAAATTTGCAGATCTTTTTATTCATTTCCCAAACAATCGAACAGTATCTTTGGTTTCCCCCAGAGCTGTGGTGTAATGTTAGAGTGTGTTTCGAGCGGCCGGTGCGAAAGGAGCCCCAGAAAACAAACTTTCTTTTAGAAAATGCTGTTAAAATAGGTGTTTAACCCTTTCGGGTCTATTTTTTTTTCAATTTTGAGAACAAATTACTTTTACGTATAAAAAAATTAAAAGAAACTATCCAAATCGCAAATGTTAAGGTTTACTGAAGTTTCCCGAACCCGGCCGGAACACGAAGTAAAAAATAAATGAAAAATAAATAAATAAATAATAATAATAATAATAATAATAATAATAATAATAATAATCTCTATTTCAATACAATTATGGAAGAGTAGTCTACAATTATATCTCCAATAACAATTTTATCTTTTTTGTATAACAATGAACACACTCATTAATTTATAAATATAGAATTCTTATCATTTGAAAAATACTCATGTCTTTCTTTTGAAAAATCGGATCAATCCGAAACCGATCCAAAAAAGTCACAACCCAACCCGAAACTAACCCGCAATGAGTAATATTAGCGTCAACCCGACGCGAACAGTAACTGCGGGTCAGGTAGGGTTCAGGACCAGCCACATGCCCATGTGGTTGGTCTAGTCTAGATGGTTGACAAATTTACTTTCATGACTTAGGTAGAAAAAATATATTTTATTATTATTATTATTATTATTATTTATATTTTTTATTAATATATAGAAATATATATATATATATATATATATATATATATATATACATATAGACGACCTCAAGTTAGATGGAGTGACGAAATCAGAAAAGTGGACGGTGTTAATTGGATGACTAAAGTACCAGACAGGAAACAATGGAAAAATCTGGGGGGAGACCTACATTCAGCAGTGGATTGAAAACGATTGATGATGAGGATATATATATATATATATATATATCTAAACGTCAAGAAGGAGGCTCTGTAATGGTTTGGCCATACTTTGGGTTTGGATGAGAAGGAAAAATCAGTATTGTAATTTTATATAGTCGTATGACTGCTAGAAATTACCAAAAGATGCTTAATTGACTGATTGTTGCTAGTTTTTGCAGACACTAGAAGTCCACACGTTATGTTTCAACAAGATAGTACCCAAATTCATACTGCAAATTCCACAATTGAGTGGTTTCATCCTATAGAGTGCACGCTATTAACTGTCCTGTTTGAATACCTCATTTAAATCCCATAGGTAGATATAGGGAACACTAGCAAGAGCTGCATAGGTTAGTGGAAAACAATACGGCTCCACAAATGAGCCAAAAGAAGCAATTTGGTGTAAAGGGTGCGAAATTTTACAGAAATTCTTTAATTCAATGCCAAAAAGATATTAATTAAGTGACTACCTGCCTCGCCCGGCGTTGCCCGGCCCTGTGATAATAACCTTAAATAAATCTCAAACTTGTATGATTTTATATCCTTAACCCGATTTTGTAATGAATTTATATTTTTAAATGCTGAAATTATCGAAGAAGTGTTGATATTTAGAGCTAAAAGAGCTCGTAAGAAAACATTTTCTTGTTTTTTCACACAAGGTTGTTTCATAGTTTAAAAAAAAAGGGGGGGGGGTTTGTTGCATATCATATCTAAACGCCTTTACAGTCTTAATTTTCTTAACAGGCAATAATTCGTTATATTTGTTTAGAATTATGTTAAAACTAGCTGTTACCCGTGACTTCGTTCACGTAACATTAAAAAAAGAATAAATGCATTAATTTAGCAAAACATTTCACTCGATAATTAAAAACATATATAATTAACCAAATCTTTATCGCATTTTATAAGAGACAATTGCTATAGGGGCCTTGACATAACCCAGTCTTAAAAAAGTGAAATTTCATGCCAAATAATATATACAATCGCGAAAATGAAACTGTAACCAATGAAAAAAGGAGGGCCAAGTAAAATCGTGAAAATCGACGAATCCCGCTTCGTAAAACGAAAAACAACCACTGGAGAATTCTTCTATACAACAGTGCATTTTAGGTGGTATTTGGTGTGAAATTTATGTATGTATGCATTGCTAAATGGGCATTATTATATTGTTTATTTGTTTAGACATATGTTATATATTTCTTATTACATTATTATTTTATGTCTCGTTTATGTATATATTAAATAAAGTGCTTCTCGCTAAGTGGTGTAAATAGTGAAGAGACTGCTTGTGGATTTTATACATTGATAGATATTTCATAAAGATATAACACATCTGATGCGATTCTAAAATGTAAATAAAGGTTGCTAGAAAGTACTTTAAATTCTGCCCAGTTGAACCTCGATATTTTCTCTATCGCATCAAAGACACTATAAACAAATAAATACCGACAACACCAATCTGATGATCTAAATTTACATATTTTTGTTAGTATATATAGGATTATTTTAATTCATTTCGTGCGCTTGAAATTTTTTACGCTTTCTCTAGGATTATGTGTCGAATAAATGTACTTTCTTGTTATTTTATTTTGCCATTTCTATTCATTCCATTTTCCATTCAGTCCATTTATGGATATTGATTTAATTTACATATTCGTGTCAAATAATATTGTTTAAAGTTATTATTAGGATTAGGATAGGATACGATTAGGGTTAGGATTAGGAATAAAAATTGGACGACAATAGTATGACCGATTCAGGTTTAAAGAATGAACCAGGATGTCTATTTACATCATGAAGTAATAAGAAAATTAGAAATTTATCGGCTGATATTTTTTAATATGTTTTACAGTCACAGTTGGCATCAAAGGTGAGCGAGGAAATGATCATCTAAAATACCATTAAGTGTTTACCCGGGGCCTCCGAGATCACTCTGCGTGTTTTCTGTCTTGTAAACATATAGTAATCTAAAATATACTGTAAAAATTTCCCATAAATATGTGTATGCAGTATTCATTAAAATAATCTTAATTGTATCATAAACGGGCCGAGCCAAGCCCGTTTATGATTTTAAACTTATGGCCGAACTTTTAGCTTTTACACCGGGCCGGGCCAAGATAGCTTTGTTTCGGGCCGCTCCCGGGCCTGGAAATTCCTGTCCGTGCCGACCTCTAACCTGTGGTACACCCCTAAGGATGGCTCTAGGCACGGGAGGAAAGCCCCTTAGTAAATATATATAAATGTCCTTGTTAAAAGTATCTAAACAGGAACCTGTATATAAGGATAATTTCAGATTCACAAAATTATTATTGTCTTTTTTTTACAAGTATAAAAACCCGTTCACAATTTCACAAAAGTTCGCGTGAGAAAGTTTTGCACAGACCCTTGAAAATACAATTCAAAAACAAAAATCAACTTACCCATCAGATAAAAAATATCTAAAAGGAAACTCTGGAAATCCATAAACCCAAAATTCACAGTTTCTTCAGCAATATTTTGTTTTATACAAAATATAATTTTTGGGTAATTCAATTCTTTTATCTACTAAAGTAACTACCACATTACCAACATTACATGTATTAATACTTCACCAGCAAGGAATTCGGTGGCTGCTTTTAATCCTTATTAATGCCTTTTGGATCATACGTATTCTGACTGAAACAATTTGAATAGCAGTCTATAAAAACGCAGCAGTCTGTAAAACACTGTGTGTACTCAGCTTTAGCAATGTAATATGAAGAGCGTGACGCAACTGGATTTTTTCCCCCTTCTTTCTTAATTATTTTCCGTCCGCATATAACGGCGCAAAAACTACCCAACCGAATGGTTTGAAATTTAATATATAGAATCGTTGCAGAATTTTGTCGAGTCTTTTCAAATTTTATGAAAATCGAATCAAAACTTAAAAAGGTATTAATAAAAGTTTTCTTCATTTTATTAAATCCTATCTTACGTAATCTATATCATAAAAACGCAAGTCATGTGACTGATGAAAACAAATACGGGCTGACCATTTCTTTTTTCATATGCCAGGAGACTATTTTTATTACAAATTATTTTTTCGAATAAAATTGCATAAAAGTTACATTCTTAGAAAGATCGTTCAAAAAAATTGTTTGTTTGAGAGACGACTTACATTCGAATATGTATAGATTCTGAGGTAACTTCAGTTGAAATTAGGTTGACAGCCTAAAATCTCAATCCATTAAAGTAAATAAACACAAGAGATTCGTTCATCATGAGTCATAAAAATATTAAACCATGGAGATAATCATTCGCAAAGCAAGATCTCCATGCCAAATTTTGAGCTCTGTCTGGTGTCGAAAAAAAATTCGCATCTGTGAACACTGTGTGTCGGAACTGTGATATACATATAATAAGAGAAAAGGCATGGTCATTTCACTAATAACAGACGATATAATTCATTTCACTGAGATAATAACGATGTTTTTTTTTACATTGTAAAACTAGTTATAGTATGAACGGACCTCATTTGTCACGTTTAACGTACAAAACGTTTAACGTACAATTTCCAACTTGTTTAATATGTAGACTGTCCCTGTTACAAGAATTGCTTTCATATTCTAAGAGAATACATTATTTCATGTCTATTGACACCTTTGATATTGTTTTTACTGTATTTGATCTACGAATAAAGGCAGGAGTATCTTTTTTAACACTTTATAACACATTTAAAAAGTGACCAATTCGGTTTGTCTGACCATCTGTCTGTCTATCGCGCTCTAACTCGCGTAAATATACTCAGATTGCCAAGTAACATATGTTATTGAGATTTACTATGGTATATGTTCGATAGTGAAAATGAAGTGTGTAGTAACTCATAGTCCATTTACAGGGGCACTCAAAAGAAATCTGTTACATTATGGTCTATGGGGGAAAATCGTTTTCATTCTATTTTAATGTTGATATATTATTTCAAACATGTTGAAATTTATATATATCACTGAGGTGAACAACAAGATACTTACTGTTGAATAGAGTGTGCCATAGCATTTATCATTCTTATACAGGAACACGCAAAAGTTTTCGGTTACAATACTGTACGATAACTGCTGGAAGTGCGTTTTCACTTGTGATAAGCGTTTTTAAATTTAACTAATGTTTTGCATATTACTTGATGTGTATATATTATATATATCATATACAGGGCTGTACAATTCGAGTACATTTCCCTTTATTGACGAAAATTGCTAAAAGGGAATTTTCAACTTTGTTAAGCGTTTCCTAACTGAACTTAATTTTCGCATACTATTCAGCATAGATACAAATTTATAGATCATGTACGGGGATTCATAAAAGTATTTTAATTCTTTTTCAACTATAGATCGTAATTGCCGAAATTGAGTTTTCAAATGTATTATGTGTTTTCCAAATTGTTCACTTAGGTCTCATCTTTCGCTTTAAACTCGGAAGTTTTGTTACTGAATTCTGAATGCGTTGGAAAGTGTTTCATAATCTATGCTTGACGCGGGATTTTTCTTTCTTGTATTTTCATTTTTATTTTGACTTTACATCGTCCATCAATTGGCTCTCCTATGCCATGTTTCTCTTGATTTGCGTGATATCTAGTTAGACATATATTCGGGATCTTTTTTCGGAGCCCGAACCTGACGATTTCAAATCCAAGCCCCAAAAAGTGTATGTCATCAGAGCCTGAGCCCGCCCGAACTCGATACCGAAAGTACGCGGTAGAAAATCGTTAATAATATTTTTAAATCGTTTCAAGATTATTTTTTTATATAAATTTTTTCTTACATAGAAAAAAGAATTAATCCTAAATATTCCTCATGACAACGTTTTGTGATTTTCACGTCCCTCAAAATCTGTTTAAAATAGCAAATTTGTTATTTATACCCAACCACTGGCATAAATCTGCATATAAGTCACAATTCTTATTCTTTTAAAATATCATTGTACAACTATGGCAGAAAGACATGACTATTGTTTTCCGGTCATTCTGGAAAACGACTTCGAACAGAAAGCGAGGATAGACAAGGTATTTCACACGGCTTCTTTTTATTACTAATGCTGACCGCGTAAAAGCTTCATCATCAGATAGAATAGTTCTCCTTATATCCCATCAATAACAATTCAATTCCCTTTCAAAACGATTTTTAAAGGATTGTAAAACACTTTATAAGATAGTCTACATTCTTGCTTTGTTGTTGTTGTTGTTGTTTATTTTTTATTTTTTTCAATTTGTGAATAAATAAAATTTTAACTTTGATCCCAAGCCCGAAGACTGGTATAAAAATCGATCCCGAGTCCGTCTCATCTCTAATAACTACAAATCATCAGTTATAGAATGAAATTGCCAAAAATCTAACTAATATATCTATAAGAAGCTCTGTTCTGACTACTGATTGATCAACGCACAAACGAAACTATTGACCTAGAAACTTAAATTTTTGGATATATATTCGTAACATATAAAAGAGATCCATTAAGAATTTTCGAAATTAAACTCTTAAGGGGTTTAAAGAGGTTGTCGACGGTTTTAGGTCATTTCGACATATCTCAGCAGCAGTTTTAGATAGGAGTGTGATATGCAAACATAAAAAATCGGCTGAAAAAAGGTGATTACATACGTGTTTCAACGATTTCTAAAATTCAATCCCTAAAAAGGCGAAGGGAATTGTTGAATATAAAAGAGACTCTTCCGTAAGCGGGCCTACAGTGAATTTGTGTGATGTTTTAGCAAGCATATTTGGCGTAGAACTAATTTATGTAACCATTGTTTCCACTCTCATAATTTTGAAACTACATTGTTGCCAGCATCAGTCATGTTTGTCGCCAACATTGGCTATGTACCCGATTATGAAAAATTAGCAAATAAGTCAACTGTTTCTGATTTTTGATTAGATATTTTGTACAACACATTTTCCAGGTGAATTTTTGTTTAGTCCCTTTTTATTATTATTATTTCCTGTTTTATAAACTGTTTTACGCTTTTCGCGTGTTAGCGATCGGATTTCAATCTTTATACAAAATGTAGTACATTCCCTTCTCTTAACATTTTTTTTTTCAAAGCAGAGATTTAAGATTTAAATACTGATCGCCATGTTAATAATTTGTGAGCTCCATGAGCCCATGTCCTTGTTATAGTGATTGCCGCATTAACGGTTTATAGGCGTGAAGCACTCGGGGCTGTCTTGAATTGATTGTTGTTTTAACGGTTTAACTATACACAAAATCCGCAGGGTTCAGTTATAGTGTTTGTCGGTGAATGATTTATTAGGCGCGAATCACACAGGATTCCTTTATAGTGGTCTCTGTATTAACAATTTATGGCTACGAAATGCACATGGCCCCGTTATTTTATCACCGTATTAACCCTTTATCGGCGTGAAACGCACAGGGTGCAGTTACAATGATTGCAATATGTTTTAGGTTATCCCATTTTTGTTTCATTTACCCGGAAATCCCCCCCTTTCCCTATATTAATAAAGGAAACGCCGTGAGAGTGTGCTAGTTTAATAAGGAAAGGGCAGCTGACGTCACTGTTGATTTAATTACTGTACATTTACTGTTATTTAATTAACGGTACAAGTACCGTTAATTTACGGTACATCTACTGAAGTTTTACGAAAATTTTTTAAGTGTAGGATTTAAATTTGGCTTTGATCATTCAACAAGGAACATAGGTATGCTATACTTTTTGGGTACAACTTTATAGCTGTACAAAGTTTCTATGGAGTAGAAAATACCCAAAATTTTACCAGTATTATTATTATTCTGTTTGTGAAAAAGATTACTATCAAAGATATCTGGAAGTTATAAATATTTGGCAATTTATAATCTGCGGTCGCTGACCGAAAAATGCCTTAAAATTATATTAATTTGTAATTAAGTTTTAAAATATTAAAATGTTGTATTGTCATCGGAAACACACCTGTGTATATATTTTTTTTATATTTCTAACCTATCAGGAAAGTGAGTGAAAAAAACGATTACAAAATTCCATCTTTACATACAAAGTTCAAGTTCAGTTCTGAATCTTCTGCTCTAGCTCTAGCATTAAAAGAATGTAAAAAATAACCAAGAAAATGCTATTCGAAAACATTAGAACATTTTATTACTTTAAAGTGCTTGCGAATCTTTAAAACTCATTGCGGCATCAGCATCAATCTCGTTTTCATAATTTTGCATGTACATTTACTACATTTCAGGGTGACTTTTAATTTCCCTTCAACTTTTAATTGAAATAACTCTCTAGTCGTTGCATATAGCTCTACAAAAAAAATTTTATTGAAAAGAACGTGAAAAATGAATTTAATGTATAAGGTTTTCAAAGTGAGAACCTTCAGATGTGATACAATAGCGCAACTTAGTCACAAAGTTGTCAGTAACAAAATCGAGCGTTTCTTTTTTTATGCTTGAAAACGAGTCAGTTATGGAACTTTTGAGGCTAATAAGGTCTGTCGGCTTTTTCTTGTAAACCAAATCTTTCATATGATCCCAAAGATAGAAATCACATGGATTCATATCTGGTGAATAAGGTGGCCAATTTTCTTATCAGATCGCTTACCATTGCTCTAGAAGGCTTAGGTCGGTTTCTGAATGTTGAAAACCATTTCCGTAGACATAGTATTGCATTTTCACAACATAAATACCAACTTTTAACAATAAAAATGCGATCTTCAGTTGAATGTGACGCTTTGGGAGACATTTTTTAAATTGCGTGGAGCCAACACCGGCTCTATTAAGAAAGCCAGGGGACACTCAGAGTGACGTCACTAACCTCGGTCAAGGATGACGAACTCCGTTTATTTTCCATTCGTCATCATAACTTTCCCAGTTCGTTCCAAAACTTATTTCAGCTATAAGTTAGAGTGTACAGGGTATATAACCATGTATATACGTTCATGTAACATTTCATATGTTACCAATATTATATTCATTTGAGGAAAGACACTTCCATTTTAATCCTTTTAAAAAACTTTCATTATATTGTCTTTTTAAAGATAAAAAATATTTTTAAGACACTTTCATTTTAATCATTTTAAAAGCTTTCATTATATTGTCTTTTGAAAGAAAAAAATCTTTTTTTAAACTATTATATGTCCCTATTTTTTTCATGTCTTTTAATAAAAATAAAATATGAATAATTCATAAATATCAGAGTTTTTATTATTATTAGCAACTGAATAAGAAAAATATAAATGTAATTCACTATTTTTTCTCTCCTTTTAAGTTACATTTTATTTGCTTCATGTAACCATTTCATATTCATTGCATATTCATTTCAGGAAAGACACTTTCATTTTAATCCTTTTGAAAGATTTCATTATATTGTCTTTTTAAAGAAAAAAAAATATTTTTACCCCCCCCCCCTCTTACCGCTTCTTTTTATGTCTTTTAATAGAAATAAAAAATGTATAATTCATAAAATATATATTTCGTAAAATGTACAATAAAAATATTCATGTTATATAAAATATAATATATAAACATAAAAAAAAAACCTCTTTTCTTTTTTCGTGTATTTCTTTATATAAAATATTCATAATTCCTAAGTATAAGAGTCCTATTTTATTTATTTTTTTGAAGAATTTAATATTAAGAAAAATATTCATCTAATTCATTATTCTTTCTTTTCTATTAAGTATTATTTTAGCACATTTTCAAGAAAATTAATAATATTTCGATTAAAAACTGGATTGCTTTCCGTTAAAGTAAGTACTTATTTAGAGTATATACATACATTTTTATGAATATTAGCAATGTTAATCATTATCTATTAAAATATGTTTACTTCGTTTTTGCTACAAGAGTAGACTAAAATATTTATATTTTTTTTATACATAGATTAAATTGTAAATGTGTTAACGTGAAAATATTAACTTAATTAAATGCTTCTTCTGTCACTAATTCATATGCAAAATTATATTATAGTTAGTGAAAAGTGTAAGGTAAGAACTTAATGTAATGCACTATCTGTCATTTGATAATTACATATTTGATTTATTTTTCCATATATGCTTTTCTTTTATAATCGCCAATAAACAGATGTATTTACTATTATTATGAAATTTTAAATATATAGTTGTCCTGTTTTAAGATAAAAAATTTTTTTTGAAGAGCCCTGTTCTGAAATTTTTAAAAAAAGGAGGTTCCTTTAAAATACATTTTTAATATAACATTTATCATTATAACATATATTTTTTATCAATTATTTACTACACATTTTAAATGTGATATTTGATTTAAATAAAATTTTGTGAAAAATAAAGGTTATTTTTGTGAAACATAACATTTTGTAATGAAAGTTAAAATCCAGTTACTCAAATTCGAACCAAGATTAAAAAATACTTTTTAATTCCTTTTGCTGAAGTTTTCCTCTCTGGTGAACTTATTTGTTTACAAATTACACATTTTAAAATGTTACAAAATAATAAATAAATAATAAATAGTAATTTTTTATGGAATAAAAAGGAATTTTGTGAAGGAGCCTGTTTTTTTATAAAGAATTTTGTGAAGGGGCGCATATTTTATCAAATTGAGTTTTGTGGAGGGCCTATTTTATTAAATTGAATTTTGTGAAGGATCCTGTTTTATTAAATAGAATTTTGTGAAGTGGCCCTAAATATTCACCAAATTTCGCTTGGTATATTACCCTTGATATAATTTTAATACCCTTGATATATTTAATATTTTTTAATAATAATTAAACCACCTCTGGTGAGTTTTATTGTAAATTATATATATGTATAAACTATGTAATATGGCAAAATAAATCTAATATGTAATTATCGTATGACAGACAGTACATTATAGTACAGTTTTACTAACTGATATTATTGATAAAATTTTGCATGTGAATTAGTGACATCATACGAAGCATTTAATTAAGTTAATATTTTCATGTTCAAAAATTTACAATGTACATTTACATCTGTATGTAAAATATATATATATATATATATATATATATATATATATATATATATATATATATATATATATATATATATTAGCAATGGAAGATACTAAATATGAAAAAATAAATAAAAGGGAAAGGAAAAGCATGAGAATGAAACAATCGTGAATTTATCAAAACGTAAATTTCCTTTATCATGAAAAGGTATTCCGATTTAGAATTTTTATATTCATATTAATATTAAACATATTTACATAAATCGTACTAAATTTAAAAGGTATGATAAGCGAACCAATACGAAGTATGTGAAATTATTTATGCACAATTTTCCATTGATATGTATGAAAAGAAAGGTAGGTCTTAACTAAAAAGTATTAAATTTACAAATAAAGCAAATTCATATTGAATACTGAATAATGCATAAAAATTGTTGCACGAGATTATTTACTAATAAATAAATAGTGCAAACGTAATAAAATATTTTCACAACACGAGCTTCGGACAAAGCTGTGGAGTTAACCCTACTCGCGCAGAAACGACAAGTTAAACATAATTTAATACATAATGATCAACATTGTTAATATTCATAAAAATACACATATATACTGTAAATAAGTACTTACCTTAATTAAAAGCAATCCGATTTTTAATTGAACTACTTTAAATTAACATCAGAATTCAAAATACATTTTGATTCCCCAACACGTTGTCTCTGGAACGCACGGTACTATGTTACTTTCCTACGAACAAGTACGGAATGGGAGAATATTGTGACCTGCTGCATGACCGAGGTTGGTGACGTCAGCAAACCAGTATTTCCTCTGAAACCTGGCTTTGTAATAGAGCCGGTGTTGGTGGAGCTGACACTAAACAAATTCCTTTTATGCCCTCTCACACTGCATGCATTCGTGCTGCCCTCTAATGAGGCTCTTAGAAGTTATTTCAGTTTAAAGTTGTAGGTTAATTAAAAGACACCCTGTAAACGATATTATAGCCAACCCCAACTAGCTCTTTACCGTAGCTCTACTCACGTAGAACGTAAGTTTTGCAATTCGAAATGCAAATTTTATATATAATTTTTACATTTTATTTTTGCATAATTTATCTTAACTAACAGTGCAACTCATATTAAAAAAAAACATTCATTCGAACTTTTTAGAGAGGCTAATCTTTCATTAATAGGTTCACCTAATTGCAGAATTTTCACCCGTAGTTCTATAATTTAACAATGTAGAATGTAGAACATTACGTTATAACTAAAATCATGTTTGAAATTTTATCAAACTAACAGTGCAAGTCCCATTAAAAACTGTCCAGTAGAACTTTTTTTAAAGGCTGATCATTCGTAATGGGGTTCACCTGATATTTTTTTCCATAGCTTTATAAATAAGCAACGCAGAACGATATGTTACATATTAAATTCTTTCCTGAAAAAGTATTAAAAAAACAGCGCAAGTTCTATCAAAATCCGTCCCGTAGAATATTTTAGATAGGCTAATCTTTCCTAATCGGGTTCACCGGATTATCGAACTTTCTCTCATAATTCTACAACTAATCTATATATGTGAAAACTATTTATTTATTTATTTTTGAAAACGCTAATAGATTTTTTTACAATTAATAATTTTATTCAGATTGCACCCTAACAACAACAAAAGCATTTTTATATGAAATATGTCGATTATATTTCGAATAAAGTTTTGAAATTTATTAAAAGTGGCTATTTCGTACTGACCTCGTGCCAGAAGTTAATAGCCGAAGAAATCGCTAAAAAAATTCGTTATCTACAGCAGTTTTTATTATTATTATTATTCTGCTATTTCAACGGTTTTAAGCGCTTATTTCAATTATACGTCTGTTAAATTTATATTTTATTTATACCATTTTTTTTATTGCTTAATGATAGTAGATAAGCGCACAATCTAGCTGTACAACCTTTTTTTTTTCCTTATTATTATTTAATCTTTAGTGTTCGAATTGCTATCAAAGCACTAAATATCGAAAATTTCCTTTGCAAACAATACAAGTAAAAATACATTTATTACTCTTTCACATTTTATTCTGAGATAAAAGAACAAAAGAAACTCCCCCAAGAAATTCTTTACCTTAACTGTAAATAACAACCTTCAGTTCTTCCAGATAAACAAAAAGTGCTTTGATTGAATGCCACTCTTTTTATCGCTGAATTGCCTTATCAAATAAAGATTAGTATATTCAGCAAACTACTCTGCAAAGTATTATCCTTTGTTGAAAAGCTACAATGGCTGTAGGCATATACATAAACTATAATAATAAAACTTTAAGTCAACACAATATAAGTTTTAAATCGTTGACATTGAGTTGCTATATGCTATTAGCATGCACCGTTAGTTCCGCCTTTTCTTTTGCTGTACATAAATGGTTAGATTGGAAAACAAGCATTCCCTTGCTTTATTTTTTTCTAAAATGAACGAAATTTTTAATTTTTATTTACTTTTTCGTAATTTGACATATTTGTAATAAAAGTTGGGTGCAAATACAGGGTGTCCTAAAGTCAACTGAATGTTTATAAGATTCAATAATAAGTAAAAGTTGGCTGCTCTTGCAATTTTTCTTTCAGGAGATTAATGTGTGAAATCAGGAATTTTTTTACCAAGCTTCCATGTTTTAGTTTCAAAATATCGCTGATAGATGGCGCTGCACTGACTCTCAAATTGAATCAGCACATTCCCTTAATCATGTAACGGCTCGTTTCGCAACACAGGGATGGATGCCATAGAACAGTAAAGCTGCGTTTTCACTGGTCGACCCAAGGCCTAACTTACCCAACTTTCGACCTAAACCCAAGATTTTAGGCAGTTAGGTAGCGATTTTGAAGGTTTGATCAGTACTCAATCCTAAGCCCATCTAACCCAAGCTCAGCCAATTAGAAAAGAGCTTTTTCATACATAATGGCGGCGGATAAATATTTATTTTGGAATTATTCAGCTTTTGAAAAAAGAAATTCAATTTTTTGTGATTGAAGCAAAATAGTGAGTTTTCTTAACAAATTTATATCTTTTATTAATGTCTTTCCGTTTAGTAAATAGCAATCCAGTATAGATTTATTGTTGCACTTATTTTGTACGATAAATATCTCTGTTTTTGGTAATGAATCAGATGCTTTTTATTAATATTAAAATACTAAATATATAGTTCGTTTAAGGATTTCGTTTCTGATGTAATAATAGATACCTAAAGTGCAGCTCCCAAAATTATTTTATTATGATTGAATCTTAACAATACAAAAAAAAAGTAAATAAAAATAATATATATTATGATTATGGATTTTTCTTTCTCATAATGAATTAAATATACTTGTTTCATTGATTTTAATTTATTATATATCCTTATTTGATAATGTGTTTTTCGGAAATTTAGAATTAAATTTCTCTTTTCTCATTTAAAATAATTATAAGTATTAAGAAAGATTTGTTTACTGTAGCCCAGCTCCCAGCCCATTGATATTTAAATTGAAAATTAGTTAAAGACAAACGTCAATCCAGTTTTGTTAATACTTGAACATTCATGTTTATTCAAGCATGTAAACAAACTTTCTCTAAATTAAATAAGCCAGTGTATTTTGTATTATCATGTTCTCTTTTAAAGGTGAAATATGTATTACTAATTTCAAAACAGTTTGACTTTTCAGAGATTTACTTGTTAACTTTGCTATACAAAAAAAACTCTGCTGTTCTGTTGTTTAATTTTTCATTTTTTATGCATTTCACCTGCAGATGTACTATATTTGAGTTTAATCTTTTTTGTTATTCCATTCATGCTGAAACTTTTATGAAGATTTAAAACTTTGTATGAAATTTAATTCAATTGCAATCATATACAACTTTTTAAAATAGACATCTCTAAGAATTGGCACACATTATCATGTATGATTTGTTATTAATTGAGCAATGTTTTCATGTGATATTTCAATTCGAATGGTATTTAACTTTTACTTCACCATAGTTTAATCCACAAATCCTGTAACTTTGATCGGAATTAATGCTCTTTTTGTGTAAAAAATATTCTGTATTCTCTAAGTGAGGAGTAACGAATCTGAGAGTTATCCCATTGAATTTGTTATATGTACTTTATTTGGTCAACAAGAAAGCAGCAGGTTTAATATTATAAACAAGTTATTAGATTTGGATTCTTTGATTGCTCTTCAGTCTTATTACTTTCTTAATTATGAATGTAGAAAAAAGGAGAAATTTAGCTTCAAGTCTGTGTTTATCTTTTTCTTTAGGAAAATTTTAAGAATTAGATTGGAAATAAACAAACATTTATAAGGCATGTAACTTTATTCTTTCACAAATTAGCATTAGAATAACAGAAACCACTTTATGATTTAGGTTAGACCTTTTATGTGTACAATAAACTTTGTGTAATGCAAAAAGATTTTAAAGTCCCCATTTTAAATAGAGTTATACACTGTCTAAGGTAGAATATTCTCTATGATAGAAAATTTTCTTGGTCCTGGTCGATTCTGTTTTAGACGTAGTTTGCTGTATTTCATTTATAGTCTTATGTAACATTTTCTACTTCATTTTACAAATAGTTATATTTATATTGTATCAGTTATAAGATGATCGTTATATCCTGATAAATGTTATTGAGTCAGTTTAGGTTTCTACTATATTTTAATAAGGAAAACAAAATTTAGTAAATATTCTAGTGATAATTTTATTAAACTGATACAATGTTGCATTATGCAACTTCTGTTATTTGAAATTTTATGCTTGTGTAATGATGTCTGACAGATAGATGGTAAAATTCATTATCTGCAGATTGACAATAGTGCTGTGAACATACCAATGTGGAAAAACAAAACCATTAATTTTTAGATGTTTAAAGATAATTAAGTATTGTTTTAATAATAGATTAGGAAACCATTTTATGATTTATCATTAATATTTAAAAGTGAATTTTTTTTGAGTGAGTCAATTTTAAATAAAAAATCTGTAAAATATAAAGGCACAGATGTCATATATGCACCACATTGGCGCAATTTTTTTCCTCCGCCAATATTTTTTATTTCAATATAAAAATTAAAAAACGTTATAACATTAATATACATTATAACATTAGTGTTATAAACGTTAACATACATTATAACGTTAATATTCAAAACAAAGTTTTTGCCAAATTGCTGGGGGGAGGGGGAATCACGCTAATGTGGTGCGTATATGACGTCTGTGTCAATAAATATTGATATACATAATAAAAATAATTTATAGAATTGAAATAAAAAATAAAAGCAAATAAACAACAATTTATTTTGTTCGCCAAGTTGGCGGGAAAAAATTCGCTCCAATGTGGATGTCATATGTGGCGCACATATGACATCTGTGCCAATATAAATATATATTTTATGACATTTTTAACTTAATGAACAATATTTTGGAAAAGTCCACAAATTATCATTATCTATACTTCATATTGTGTATATTATTAAACTGAAAATTTTATAAAATATTTCTAGCCTAATTTTTACTTCAACCAAACTTTTAAAATCTGAAATCTTCTCTCTTTTTAGAGCCAATTTTGTTGTTGTATCCTGAACAACTGTAGATATTAATGTGATTGAAGGAACTGGGTTCACCCACATGTGAAACTTTTATTTCACGAGATACCACATGGCTTAATTGCCACGAGATTGGCATTTTTCTTTTATCTACTGACCTCCAAGTGAGAGGACTCTTCACACCGCTAATTTTTTGTGCAAAACCTTGTGCTACTTTTCTGTAGCACTGACCTGGCATTCCCAAGAGCCATCCTCGGAAGAATTGACCACATCTGATGCTACATAGCTGCCATTTTCTGGTGAAAACTACTGCTGCATTGTGGCATAGTTATATTGCTTGGTGTATATTTATGCATAATTTGAACTGTATACACCAGCAATGCTTTTTCGACTGTAAAATGGGAAAAGCTGTGTTCACCAGCAACTGATCTAGCGGGGAGAAAGCTTTACCAAAAGTAAGCGTTTATTGTTATTGTAATAATTTATTCCATTTTTATTAATATTGCGTAAGATGTTTATGATACTTAATAAAAAAGGTTGTATTAAAATTTGCGACATAACTCATGGGGCTTCACCAATAAAGATTTCAAAGAGTTCAGACAAAAAGAACTTTTTATTTTAAAACTATGAAACGACCCTATGTAAACAAGAAAATAAGTGCATCACTAAATAAATATTAATATTTTTTCACCAATTTTTTCATTTTAAAATATAATTTCAGACAAAATTTTAAAGAGAGCTTGGATACAGTTATATTTATAACCGATTGAAATGTCAGAAAGTTTTGAAAATGAAAACTATTTTGTTATTGCTATGTTAAAGGAGCCAACATGAAAACACACAAACAAAAAAATATATATATAAGAAAACATTTCTTTTACAACTAGATAACAATATTTTTTCTTGAAATTTTTACGCAGGTTGTAAAACCGTTTATTTATCACCAATAAAGATTTCAAAGAGTTCGGACAAAAATAACTTTTTATTTTAAAAATATGAAACGACCCTACGTAAACAAGAAAATGAGCACTTTTATCACTAAATATCAATATTTTTCATTTTAAAATATGTCATACAAAATCTGGTTAAAGATATAAAATAATAAAAACTTGATGTTTCTTTTTAAATTTATTACCATGGGGCCGGGCAACGTCAGCCGGGGGTCAACTAGTATTAATATTTAAAATATATATTGATATAGCCCATTTATCACACAAATCTAAAAAAATTAATCAATTTATGCTTGAAATTAATGCTTTTGTCTGCAAAAAAAAGAGGGAAAATTTTCCTGCTAAGAAAAATTGAAAAGTCGTCAAATTTTGGCAATATGCATTTTCTGGTAAATTCTAGCAACCTTTTCCCTTTTGCTGGTGGTTCTGATGGAGAAGAGATATTTTTCGTCGAACATGAATAAAACAAAAGTTGTACGGTGATGTCATCTCTTAAGTGACCTTAGGGGGTCATTCAAGTATACCCGTAAGCATATTTTTAGTAATTTTATACCCCGTCCTTCCCTTATAAGAAAAAATAAGCAAATAGTAACCCCCCCCCCTTTTTTTTTTTTTTTTTTTTTTGCTTATGTATGATTTTGACATTTTGTACGTCAACACTGTTTGCCAGGAAAAAACAGTTACAATCAATTTACACTATTAATCTTACAAATTTATATAAATAGGCATAGGGGAGACCGGTACACACTGGACCTATGGACACAGTGGACCACCCCCTAATATTTTATTTATTTAAATTTTTTTTTAAGCTTCTCTTCTATCCTAATAGACAACAGCACTGCAATGATTATTTATAGCCTTCAGAAAATATGTTTAGCTCAGATTGAATTTTATCCTGCTTTGTTGTTTTGAGCTTCTAAAAGTAAAATTTTTCATCATCATATTTTTATTTTTTTAGTAATTAAAGGTTGTAGATAAATAAAATAAAACAGCTTTTTTGCAAAGCTAAGATATTTGTTTTTATTTTACTTTAAAGTTAATATGTTTAAAAGAAAGCTATAAACAATAATAATATGATTATTTATTGAACTTCAACATGGGGTACAGTGGACCACCCACTCCTGGGGCACAGTGGTCCACAATCCACTCTGCTCCTGTAATGCAGAATGTTCAAAATATTTAATAATTGCTTATTTTCTATAAAGAACGATTGTTTTAAAGTAGATTTAACTGTAAAATAAAGTAAACAAATAAAAATAACAATTTATTTAACATAGTAAGAATTATTTTGTTTTGTATTTACTGCCTTTGATAAATATAACTGTAGTCTAATTGTTGATGATTCTATTCAAGTAAGATTCATGAGACGCAAATTGAATGGAAATCAGTTTATTTCTCCCGAAACTGTAGATGAATCTGCTGTTGATGTCAATGATTTCATAATGTTGCTCTCACACCCAAAATTATTTTTTGAAAATCCCAGGCTCAATCTTACTCATAAGTACTTTGGAATTTCATTTGCAAATTTTAATGTGCGCTGACTTTTTTGTACTTAAGTAATAACTTCAGCTAAATTGCAATTGTTCCTGTATTAATCTGTTATTATTTTCAAAATATAATTAATTTTTTTGTTTTTGTTTCAAAATTTATATTACTATGTTATTTTGCGGGTGAAAGTGCAACAAAAAAGAATTAGATTAATGAAAAATAGATTTATATCGTATTTTAGATAATACCTAATAGTGGTCCACTGTACCCCGGTCGGTGGGTGGACCATTGTACTCCGCTTCCGGGGTACACTGATCCACTTTACAAGTGCAAAAAATTTTTTTTTTGAAAAATGTATTGAAAACTTTGTTGTGAGAAAATTATGATGGATGTAAGAAGGTTTAAGGAATATTCAAAAATATTTTCATACATATCGGTCAGTCTGTTAAAGAGAAAAAAAATGTTAACTGAAAAAGTTGTCCACTGTGTACCGGTCTCCCCTAGCACATTTTGCGCAAAGTTTGATACCACACTTTGATACCATCACAGTGTGGTATCAAAAGAATGCAAAATGGTTTTAATATATTGTTGTTTATTGCATTGAACAATAAAACTTAACAATGGGCCCTAACTTAATTAGTCATCATAACTAAAATTTTTAACAGGAATCATAGAAATGTTATGTGTTTGAAGTTCCGAGCGGACTACAGAATACTCATTTCCCATCATGTATTTTTTCTTGTTGTTGCTGCGTTGTCTAATGCATTCATAAGAATTGTCATAATCCCCCCCTCCCCTCTTCTCCCTGTCAGCAAAAATAATCAAACCCTGAACTCCTCCTTACTGCTTACATAATACTTGAATGGCCCCTTAGTGTTATTTTTAATTTTAAGAATTGTACACTTGAGCAGTCAAAGATGCTTGTTTATAATTTTAAATCCTCAGATTATTTTGCTTTGATGGATTTGAATTGGAGCAGGTGTTCAATATTATTGAAATATTTATTTTACATGAATTTTATAAGTGAATACTGGATATCTAGCAATCAGTGCTTAATTTATGATGGAGCTCAGCTCTGATACTTCTTTGTTTTCAGTGAATACTTAAATATAGCCAGAGCTTATAAATATTGTACACCACAACTTACCAGGACATTCGTGAATGTTTTATATTGTTGGTTGATAAAAAAATGTTAGCGAGTAAGATTTTCTGAAATTTTTTTTATAAATGTTTTTGCTATTTGTTCATTTATTAGATTTTACTGTAATATATATATATATATATATATATATATATATGCATAGCTGCCAACTAATCCTTATCTGTGTTGCTACTAAATCCGGATAGTAATATTAACATTATTTAATTGCAAAATTCTGCAATTAAACCAAGTCAAGATTAGGGGAAGACTTCTGTTCGGAAGTACTGGTAACAAAAAAGTGGAATAGTTGACAGCTATTTATAGACTGAATTTTCTGTAAACCTCAAGCCGAGGACACTGTAAAAACATTTGCCTTTTACTTCCGGTAAGTTAACTCTTACTTTTGGCACCTTTGCTTGGCGAAGTTTGTTTGTTTACAAATTTGATGCTGTCAAATCTATGAAATACACGCACTTAAAATTCAAGGTTTTGCGAAAAATAAAGTATTTATTTATTTAACTTATTTTATATTCTGACTACATTTTAGCAATACAACAACCATAGTTGTATGGGAAAAAAAATTATATATTTTAGATACATATATGTAAAGATGCATTCAAAAACTTGTAACATTATTTAGTGCGATACACAGTAAATATTTACTATTCTCAAATTATGTTTATGATTATTTATTACTATCATTCAAAAATATAAAAAAGGATTTTATTTATTTATTATTGAAATCAAATACTAAAATATTTTAAAATCTTTGTTAATAAGAAAACAAAATACTTCTTTATGTTTATTCTGTGAATAAATTTGCAGCAATTTATTGGCAGGCAAAATCTGCACTCTATTTTTTGTGACGCTATTTAAAGTACAAATTAGTAATAGTATTAGGTTCTATTGTTTGTAATTTAGAGTGAAAAAACTATAAGACTAAGTGATTGATTGAAGCATATTTGATGTAATATCACTAATTCTTGAAATTTTAATGTTTACGCTATTGTTGTTGGTAATAGAACGTTGGAATAGTTTCATGTACATGAATGATTTTTTTTTCATTAGTCTAAATTATTTTTTATTGTGACAATATTGAAAATAAAATATTGATTCACAACCTCATATTATTTGTAATTGAAATCTTCAACAGTTATTTTGATTATTAATTTAAAATTTCCAACTGTACTTTATTTTTAAATTTTACAATTAAACATTTTAAGATATTTTGAACGATGAGGAGAAAAAGTTTAATGAGAATAGTTAAGCTTAATATAATATAAATGCAAGTTTAACAGTTTAAGTTTATTAACATTGTTATTTTTAATAATAATCTTTTTAAGCTTATTAAGTTTAGTAAAGATAATTAATTTAAAAAATCTGAATTAACTTTCAAGTGAAAAATCTAAACGAAAGAAATAATATGTTATAAATAAAACAATACAAATAAATGACATATTAAGTTTACATTTAGGAACAAATTAAATATTGTTTACTCTTCTGTATAACTTTTAGTATTGATTTTTAAACAATTTAGATTAATCAAATACTAAGAGAAGCCTTCGTTACTATTTTTTTTATTGGGAACATACATCTGACTTGTGTTATTGATACAAATATCCGCCCCTTCATTATTAATCATAATTACAAAATAAACAAAAACATATCGCCAATGTAGCACTTTCACGATCGCTAGAAAAGAGCAATAAACCACCATTTATGGCATCCATGCCACCGAAAATGACTAAATTATGCATTTATTTAAGCAATATTGCATAAAAATTCATATACCTGCCCTATTTTTTCAAATTTTAAAGTATTTATGTATATACATTTTTAAAAATAATGATGTAAAACTATTTAAATTTAACGAACTATCACAAAAAAAAATCAGAATCTTTGCCAAATGCAATGCTGGCTTTCAGTCTAGCACATGAGATTAATCGCTAAATATTGTTGTTATTACCATTATTAGTATTCTATTAATTTCTTTTGAAATATAGACTTATCATTCATTTTATTTAAAACTAGCAAGCTACGCTGGTCAATTTCTCTTAACGAACTTTTAATCAAACAAAATATTGACATTTCATAATTCACTCTTATATTTTAACAGAATAATAAAGCTACTATAATTTGTGACTCGTGCCAATATACACGTCAGGACACGTCGCCCTTATCATTATCATTATATGCATGAAGGTTTCGCTATGGTACTCCATTGTGGAATTTGGTAATTTTTGAAATTCAATATTTGAAAAACGGCATAATCATTAGATTTGAAATTTATATCAAGAAAAATACAATTTTTTACCTTCCAAACGCAGTTTGTCTAACAATTTTCTGACAAATACTTTTCGAGCTATTATTTTTTCAGCAACTTCAAAGGTTTCATTTTCCGAGATTAATCTGTGGCAACAATTAGCAAAAAACCCAGTCGTCAACATCGCATAGCTTTTTATTAAAGAGGCTGTTGGAGCAGGGATTGTCACCATCACTTTTGAAATCGGTTCTGTAGTTCCAGAGATTCCATAAAAATTGTAATTTAGAATGATTTTAGAACGCTTTTCGCACATATCACCCTTTTAAATTTAATTTTTTTTTTAATTCTTAGAGAGCATTTACATCTTATAAGTAACTACAATGCCGAATTTCAAATTTCTAGCTCCTTCAGTATAAAAAAAGACGCAATTTTCGCAAATTTTTTGCTCCTGCACCCCATTGGGGTTAGTAGCACCTACATAAAATATAGCCTATGTTGGAGTAGGGATTGTCACCATCCATTTGACACCATTATTTTTGAAATCGGTTCTGTAGTTCCAGAAATTCCATAGAAATTGTATTTTAAAATGTTTTTAGAACGCTTTTCGCTTATTTCACCCTTTTAAATTTCGATTTTTTTTAAATTTGTTCCTAGAGAGCATTTACATCTTATAAGTAACTACAATGCCAAATTTCAAATTTCTAGATCCTTCGGTATACAAAAAAATCGCAATTTTAGAACATTTATCGCTCCTGCACCACCCCTGGGGTTAGTGGCACCGACAAAAAATATAGCCTACGTTGGAGCAGGGGTTGTCACCATCAATTTGCCTCCATCACTTTTGAAATCGGTTCGGAGTTCTAGGGATTCCATAGAAATTGTAATTTAGAATGTTTTTAGAACGCTTTTCGCTTTTTTCCCCCTTTTAAATTTCGAATTTTTTTTAATTTGTTTTTAGAGAGCATTTACATCTTATAAGTAGCTACAATGCCAAATTTCAAATTTCTAGCTCCTTCGGTACGCAAAAAATTGCAATTTTAGAATGTTTTTCGCTCTTGCATCCCCCTGGGGTTAGTGGCACCGACATAAAATATAGCCTATGTTGGAGCAGGGGTTGTCACCATCACTTTTGAAATCGGTTCGGTAGTTCCAGAGATTACCCCCTACAAACAAACAAACAAACAATCTTTACTCCTTTATAATATTAGTATAGATATGAATTTTTCATTTAAAATACACATATCACATATATTTAAAGTACATGCCTTTCACTCATTTATTTAAAAGAAAAATAATAATAAATGAAATAACACAAAAAACCAAAATATTTTATTTCAACATCAAGCCATTGTTTCTAATCTAAGCAAGTGAAAAATAAATGGTGCTATAGCTGGAGGGGAAAAAAAGATATTGGCAAGATAATATAATATTGGCCCAGCTAACATAAAAGTACCTTTTTTTTGTGATCTATTTGCAAAATCAGTGATTGCTTCTGACAAAAATTGGAACCACTTCACAAAATTATTCTTAATAAAAGAAGCACCTTCACAAAATTATTTTTTTATAAAAGTGAACACTTTACATTAAAAAAAGAAAAAAAAAATGTTGGGATTTAAAATGTGTAATTTGCAAACAAAATAAGCTCGCCAAAAAGGTAAACTTAACACACACACACACACACACACACACATATATATATATATATATATATATATATATATATATATATATATATATATATATATATATATATATATATATATATATATATCATAGTTTGAATTTAAGAGTAACTGGATTTGACTGTTTGTTACATCATTTTATTTTTCTCAAAACATAATTTAAAAAAAAAAAAAAAAAAAAAAACCATGAGAGAGATGGGAAAAAAAAAAATCTGCATCAAACTTTGATGTGAAATCTTTGATGTACAGTAAAATTTACAATTTTAAATACATTTAATTTGCATTTTACTGTGAAGACTTTTTTTTTTTTTTTTGTGGGGAGGGGTTGGGGGTGTCACAAAAAGTAGATGTAACTACATTCTATAATTCTATATTGTAGTGATTATATGATAAAACAAGCTGCCAGTGTGATCAACTGATACGTGCTATTAGCATGTACCTTGGAGAAGCCTCATGTATAATGACAATCCTGAAAGGGCCCTAGGAGTGAATGAAAGGGTTTCACTCATCACTGTTTCTTAGAAGGGAAAAAATAGTTCTGTGTTTTTAAATAAATGATAAGTATTACTATTTGTTTCAAAAGTATAACTGCACTGGCACAAAAATGATATACGCATGTACAAATAAAATGTATATAGCACTGAAGTAAATATCAAAAACATATTTAGACTTTTAATTTAACTTGTGAAAAGCAGAAATATAATGTTAGATATACAAGTCATATGCAATAAAAATTACTCTCAGATAAAATGAGCTTTCACTGTATTCTGAGTGACTTCGAAATCTTATGATTTACGATCGTCATTATTAAAAAAATATAATGTTTTATTTTTTGAAACCACAAAAAAATTAATAGTTATCATTGATTTATTAACGGAAGATTAATATTTTTGTGTGGCATTATTTAAGACCCTCTAATAGCAAAAACTAGCCAAAACTTTCGATTATTTCCACGCAAAACATTTGTTAATAACAAGACAAGGACAACAAATAATTATTTATTTATGTTTATAATCATTCACAGCTGATATGCTGATATCGATCCGTAAATATGACGCTTGCGCAGTAAAACCTTGTCTATGATTGGTTAGTGCTAGTGCTTCCCTATAACCAGTGAAAACGCTCTTAGGTTAAGGTCTTGGGTCGCTGGGTTTTTTAGGTAGTTGGGTCGACCAGTGAAAACGCAGCTTAATGAACCATATTCTTGTGCGATCAGTCACCACGTGCTTTGGGGAAACATTTCCGAAATCGTAACCTCGAACCCGCAGGAAGAATATGGTCCATTTTGATACGTTATTCTAGTCACTGTACCACCAGAATGCCAGTGTTTTAGCTTCGACCCAGGTTGCATACATAAGAAAATTTTGCAAATTTAGCACATGGTCTCGGATACAACACTACATTTTGAATTTATATTACAATATATCAAGTATTTGCTGCTGCAGCAAAGCGGCATCTTTAATAAATAAACATTATAATAACACATACTCCATACAGCGCTATTCAAAAGTAAATACCGCCAGCAGACGAATTTTAGCCTCGACCTCAGGTCGCATGTATAAAGTCCACTCAACTCTGCACAACTCTACAATACTATCACAGTTGACACATTACGTATTGCAGTTCATGCAAAAATCAAATCCGAAAAGTTCAATTTGTGAGCTCTATCCTTAGAAAATCGAGGCACTTCGGTACCATAGGATGAACAAGGAGAAAGGAAATCTCGGAGATCTGACTGATCAATGATATTCACTATTTTCGTTTAATTTAACTACTTCCAGCCATTATTTTTACAGTTTTATATTAACACTTTCCAACATAGTTGAAAAGTGCTTATAAATTCGGTTTATCTGGCCACCTGTCTGTCTGTCTATGTCTGCCTGCCATCTGTCCGTGCTCTAATTCACATAAATATACTCGAATTGCCTTGAAATTGATATATGTTATTGGAGTTTACTATGTCATGTTTGGTATTAAAAATAAAGTGTGTAGCATTTATGGTTCTTTTACAGGGACACTCAAAAGAATTCCTTTACATTACGGTCTATGGGGGGAAATCGTTTGCGGCGTATTTTAATGATGTTACCCTATTTTAAACATACTGTAATTGATACAACTGAGATGCACTACAAAGTGCTTACTGCAGAATATAGTGTGCATAGAATGTATCGTTCATTTAGAGGAACACTCAAAAGAATTCCGTTACATTACGGTCTATGGAGAAAAATCATTTGCAGTGAATTTTAATGATGTTTCACTATTTTAAACATATTCATATTGATACATGTCACTGAGGTGCACTACAAGGCGCTTACAATAGAATATGGTATGCATAAAATGTATCGTTTATTTACAGGGCCACTCAAAAGAATTTGGTTACAGTACTGTCTATGAACAATAATTGCTGATAGCTCGTTTTCAGTTGTGTTAAACGTTTTTTAATTTAACAGGGTTTTTTTTTTTTTTTCCATTTTACTTGATGTATATAAATTCTATAGATTGCTGAAGGGGAATTTTAAATTGTGCTTTGTATTGCCTAACTGGAGTAAATTTTAGAATACTGTGTAGTATGCATACAAATCTATAGATCATATACAGGGCTGCAACAAAGCAATCAGATATTTTGTTTGACTAATAGTAGTAATTGCTGAAATAATGATTTGAATGAATTCAAATGTGTTGTACGTTTTCTAAATTGTTTACTTAGTAAACTGTGAAGCTTTGTTACAGTATTCTGAATGTGTTGGAAAGTGTTTCATAATCTATGCTTGACGCACGATTTTTCGTTCTTGTTTAACTCAACTAGATTTTTGTATGTATAAAGATGAAATTTTGTAATCGATTTTTCACTCACTTCCTGATAGGCTAGAATTATAAAATAATTATGTCCACAGGTATGTCTCCGATGACCATGCAACATTTTAATATTTTTAGAATTTAATTGTAAATTAATAAAATTATTTTAAGCCATTTTTCAGCTAGCCCGCCACAGGTGATAAAAAACACAAAATATTCTTTTGGGGTACAGTTGTAAACGAGTTGCAACAACAATGCATTTAATGATGCGCCAAACCATGCTCTCCAGAAAAGGTCAAATGACTGTGAATGTAAGGTAAGCTAATCGCAAATAAGCTCTGATTAACCTCTTGCCTGTGACGCCCGAAATCTGTTCGGGCGACGCAAATGCTCCCATTTTGGAATGCCCGACCTGAGTTCGGGTAAGAGAAAAATCAGTGTTTCAATGCCGTGAAGCCCGAACTCAGTTAAAAACAATGCAAAGAAACTTTTAACTTGCGAAAAATTTATATACCTGCCTGAGGCAGGTATATAAATTTCATCAACCAGGAAAATTGAAAATAAAATCACTGGATGCAGCAAATTCGCTTTGCAGTAATCTTTAAAATGCACGAGACTCTAAAAATATTCACATTATGTAAATTGTTAATATTCTTTAGAATTATTTTTTATTAACTTAAATGTTGAAAAATAGAAACTTTACATTTTTTTCATTCAATTTTTTTTTTTTTTTTTTTTTTTTTTTATAACTGAAATAAATATTGAAATGTAAAAACGCTGCATCTTTTCAAACATTCCGCCGCTTGGATTCGAACTCAAGTTCATAGAACTGGAGAAAAATGACACACGCACTCATTTCGAAACAGTTTAGAACAAAATTTTAAGCAAACTCCTGTGTGAGCTCTAGACGCTTCTCAACCAACCCTATTACCGGTGCTTCTTGCCGAGGCTTTTTCGCCAATTTGAGCGCAATGAGGGAACTTTCCAACTCAGATTAAAGTTTTTTAAAGACTTATTTTATATCGAAAACCGGTTTTTAGTTTTTAAAGACTTATTATTTAGTCTGAGCTATCCAAATTCGCTTTCACTGAAGAAGAGATGAAGAGAGAAAAGTAGTGTTAAAATTTCCAATACAGCTTTCCCCCCAATAGATGGCGCTGCGGTAGATACGATGCGTGCTATAGGCGCTTCTGCAAGGCTAACTTTTTAGTATAGGGCAGTTGCAATTGACGTCGTCAGGTTGGAGGTCACACACTACAAATAGGCAGTTCTGATTGGGGGAAGTACCCTGACCTCCAAGTGAAGTACAATAGTTGATCAGCTGATTGCAACTTCCCTATAGGAAAAGCATTATTTTTTTTTCTTTAATGGAAAATTTGAACTTTAAGAAATTCAAAGAAGTATAAATTTCCATATATACAGTTTTCTTCACACCATGCATATACCGGGTGTCCTAAAATGAACTGACAGATTTTAAAATTCAATAACTTGCAAACGGTGACACATATTTAAAAAATTCTTGCAGAAGAGTAATGTATGATGTCAGAAGTTTTTTATACTGAGATTTCCGGTTTTAGTTTCAAATAGAAGCGATAGATGGCGCTGAAAGCAATCGAGTCCAAAACTGAAATTACCCAGCATTGATGCGAAGGAAGGAAGTTAAATATATGGAGTGGATTTCATTCGCCAATACAATCTTGTTTTAGCGCCCGAGTTGTAGACCCACTCCATATGTTTAACCTCTTTCCTTCGCATCAATGCTGGGTGGCATAATTTTTTCCCAACCAAGTTTTGCCATCTCGTAATCTGATTGGCCAAAGCTTTCGGCGTCAAAGTGACATATCTTGGCGCGAATCATAATTGGCGAAAACCATCAAAGGCGAATACTTCCATGGCAAAAGTGATTTATTTATTATTACTATAAAATAACATATAGGACAAAATATTACAATATATATATATATAATGAAATTTAAAAATGTGCACAGCTAAAAAAGAGCTATAATGGATAATCAAGTACATTTACATTTTACTTCATAATGATAGTACCATTAAAAAGGCAAAAAAGAATTGAGGTAACAAAACTAAAATAACATTAAAAAATCATGCGCTTCAGCAACAATGTTATTAGAATGTTGATTTTTGTTTCATATATATATATGTTATTAGGGGCTTAATATAGTCGATTTTAGGCATAATGCTGACAATAATATTTGATGAAATAACAGATATTTAGTATGAATATTCTTATGAAGCTCCTCTGAAGATTCCATAAGATATTCATATTTTCCCAATTTTTGCTTTTTTCTTTTATTAAGTTTAATTGCTGCAGTATCCTTTCCATTGCTTTTTATAATATCTCACCCTTTGTTTTTCACATGTGTTTCCATTTTTAAATAATATATTTATTTATTTATTTAAAATGAAGTCATATGTGTTAAAAACAAAGGAAGAGATATTATAAAAAGCAATGGAAAGAAATCTGCAAGTCTTAATAAACTTAATAAAAAGAAAAATCAAGAATGGAATATTATGAATATCTTATGGATTCTTCAGAAGAGCATCATAAGAATAATTCATAGTAAATATATGTTATTTCCTCAAATATTGTTGGCATTAAGCCTAAAAATGACAATATTATGCCCCTTATAACATATAAAGAAACCAATATGAGGTAGATATGTATAAAAAAAATGAGAACCAAAGATCAAATAACTAAATAAATTAAATAAATAAACCATGATAGAACAGCGATATATAATATACCATAAAGCAATGGGTATAGCTCACCATAAAATCATAAAAACAAAGTGTGTCTTTGATGAAACAAGATTAAAAATGCTTACAATCTCAGGAGCTCTTCACATCTCCATAGACAATGAAGAACTGAAAAACTGAGTCGTAGTAAAATGTAAAAAGTTATATTAAAAGAGGAAAAAGTTTTGTGCTGCCATCTATTATTAAATAAAAAAAGGAATGGCTGAATCTACAAACAGTATTGAGATGAAAAGTCTGATGCGACGATCTATCAGATAAAAGGAGAAGCTGGAACTACACAAAGAGTTTGCTTAAAATAAATTTCAAACAATGTAGTAATTGATGCATATAAAATTTAGAAAGCAATGAAAACTAAAGGATGTGTAAATAAGATTTAAAGAGTTATAAATAAATATATTTTGTGTGATGATGAAGCAAAGGATGACGAAATGTAAATTTCAGGAGGGAGTGAATATTAAGATGATTGATTAGTTACTGCAATTATAAAATGACAAGTAAGGCAAAGAAATTTTAACTAAATTGTAATTTTTTTAATTTTTTTTAATTTATTTAACAATATTTTTTGCTTAATTTTAAATTTAACAATAATGTAATAATCTTCAACAATTTAAATATTTAAATATTTTTAATGATTTAATAAATTTAATTTAAAAAATAGTTTAACTCTTTAAGCTCTAATGATTATTTGCTGGGAGGGGAGACAGGGGAATTTTCAGAGGACATAATGTAGAAAATGGATTATTTATTTATTTATTAGTGCAATAAAATAACAAATGAAACAAAATAAAAAGATTATAAAAAGTGCGGGGTTATAAGGTGCTCAACTTTTAAGGGATAAATACATTCTCCTATTAGAACAAAATATTAAAATATTGTAAGCATTGGATTATGCTTCTTTAAATCATAGAAATAATCATACAGTCAGAATCATAGAATTCAAATAATTGAAAGAATATCAAAAGTGATACGAGGGTCATTTTCAAAAGGAACATATTAAACATATTTAGAGTAGCCATGCAAAAGCTATGTATTAAAATAAATGCATGCAAAAAAATAAGATGACTACTACTTAAAAATGAACTTTGTTGTGTATGTGCAAAAGGTGAAGAAAGGGGTAACAAAATTTGGAGTGGAAATTTCAGGGGGAATTTAGAAGATTGATTATTAATACAAATGTTTCCGGATTTTAAAAAAATGGTTTTCAGGATCACAAACTTTGTGTGTGTGATGGGGCCAGGGAGGGAAAAGGGAGAAATTTCAATTTCACATGAAATTTCGATGATGGATTATTAAATTTAAAATCATTAAAAAATATTATAATTTATAATTTATTTAAACAACTGTAAATTTCAATTATAATTTTATTTAAGTATGAATTGATTTTAATTATTTATTTAATTTAAAATTAAAAATATACTGTTAAATTAAAAATATTTAAATAAATATATTGTTAAATTAAAAAATATTAAATCTAAAATTACTAAAAAAATAATAAATTTAAAATTACTAAAAAAATAATAAATTTATTCAAATTATTTGGAATTTTTTCCCTGATTTTTGTAGATAGGCCGCTACATAGTTATAGTAAGTTATCAATCATCTAAATCTCCATCCCCCACCCTAAAATTTATACTCCCCTACCTTTCGCTCCGTTAACATATAAAGTTTAAAATTATATATGTACTTTTAAATTTTTTGTTCTACATTTTATTTTATTGGACTAATAAATAAATAATTAATTAATCTTCTACATTATCCCCTCTGAAAATTCCACAGTCTCCTCTCCCAGCAAAGAATATTTAGAGCTTAAAGAGTTAAATTATTCTTTTAATTAAAAATTATGAAATTAAAAATCATTAAAAAGATTAATATTTTTAAATAATATAAAATCATTAAAAATATTAAATTTTTAGGTAGATTTCGTAAGAAATACTACCTATTACATTCTCACCTAAGTTGGAAATTTTGAAAAATTTTTGCAGATCTACGCCGATCATGACTCCCAGAACCCAAAACCACCCCCAGTTCAAAACTTTATATATCTATCTATCTATCTATCTATGTCACTTTTTTCTGACCACGATAACTGGAAAAATTCTGCATAAATCTCTTCCAAACTGATACATAAAATCAAGGGTCATAAAATCTCGGTCAAGTTCGTTAATGGGCAAAATCGAACCAAGGGGGGGGGAATGGGGGGGCTTTTTGTGAAAACAGAAAAACCCTCATAATTTCTTTATTTTTATACGTATCGAATCCGTTTAAAGTTATTATTACTTCTAGGAAAAGGGCCAAAAATTTATGTATGACAGATTTTTGATATAATTAAAAATGGCCTCAAGGGGGGGGGGGAAGGGGGGTTTTAGAAGAAAAAAAATCATAGCTTCGTCAATTCACAAGATATCAAATCCGCGTAAATTTATTATTAATCCTCTTAGTATTATCTAAAACTTTTATATTGACAAGTTTTTTATAGGACCAACCGTTATAGCAAAAAAAATTAAAAACAAAAAAATCCCTGCCGGCTCCGCCTGCAAACAAGTTATTTTTCGAAGTAGGCAGTTCCAACTCCCGCATCTTTTCGAAACTGATACATAAAATCAAGGGGCATAAAATCTCGGTCAAGTTTGCTAATGGGCAAAATCGAACCAAGGGGGGGGGGGGATGGGGGGGGATTTTTGTGAAAACAGAAAAAAAAACATAATTTCTTAATTATAATACGTATCGAATCCGTTTAAAGATATTATTACTTCTAGGAACAGGGGCAAAAACTTATGTATGACAGATTTTTGATATAATTAAAAATTGCCTTAAGGGGGGGGAGAGAAGGGGGGTTTTAGAAGAAAAAAAATCAGAACTTCGTCAATTCCCAAGATTTCAAATCCGCTTAAATTTATTATAAATCCTCTTAATATTATCTAAAACTTTTATATTGACAAGTTTTTTATAGGACCAACCGTTATAGCAAAAAAAAATTAAAAACAAAAAAATCCCTGCCGGCTCCGCCTGCAAACAAGTTATTTTTCGATGTAGGCAGTTCCACCTCCCGCTTCTTTTCGAAACTGATACATAAAATCAAGGGGCATAAAATCTCGGTCAAGGTCGTTAATGGACAAAATCGAACCAAGGGGGGGGGAAATAGGGGGGGGGGACTTTTTGTGAAAACAGAAAAAAACCCATAATTTCTTAATTATGATACGTATCGAATCCGTTTGAAGTTATTACTACTTCTAGAAGAAGGGCCGAAAATTTAAGTATGACAGATTTTTGATATAATTAAAAATTGCCTTAAGGGGGGGGGGGGGAGGGAGGTTTCTGAAGAAAAAAATTCATAACTTCGTCAATTCCCAAGCTTTCAAATCCGCTTAAATTTATTATAAATCCTCTTAGTATTATCTAAAACTTTTATATTGGCATGTTTTTTATAGAACCAACTCTTATAAAAAAAAAAAAAAAAAAAAAAAAAAAAAAAATCCTTGCTGGCTCCGCCTGCAAACAAGTTTGGTTTCGAAGTATGCTGTTCCAACTGAAAGTTACTGAAAGCCCCCACCTCAGGAACCCGCTTTTGGCATATGGTTGGGACAGGCCCCAAAGCCTGAGGTAGGAAAATAGCTACTACTAGCGTCTTCAGTCACGGGAACGCCCTTCGAAAAACCCCCCAGGCAGAGCCGGCCCTGATTTATTGAAAAGAAAAATTTTTGGCTTTTTACATTGAGGGTTACAATTTCTGAAGTCCTCATTCGGACTTAGACAAGTTGTTAAAATGCCACATGGCATATTGTTGAAGTTTCTTCTTTTCTTTTATACATACTATTGCCCAGTGGCAAGATAATCGCATTATTTAATGCCACATGGCATATTGTCTGAGTTTCTTCTTTTTATGGAAGATCTTATTTGACATACTTTTGCCAGTTGGCAAGAGGGTGGGCATTATAAGGGGTTAATATATATTAGTTGATTTGATTATTACTTGTAGTTACATTTGCATTATTCTTGAGTATAAATATAATATTTACAGTTTAAGATGAGTTGATTGCTTATTTACAGTTTATCGGTTAGTATTTACAATTTGTTATTGATAGTGCAGTCTTGATCACAGGTATTTATTAAATTTGAGATGTAATTATTTATTTTAAGTTTATTTAAGTTAGATATTTGTATCTGATAAATGAGTATTTTTCGTTTAGAATGTTATAGTTTTCATATAGTTTTTTAAGTTTAGTATTGTCTTTGAGGATTTCCATTATGTTTTGTTGGAAGGTTTTACTTGTGTCTTGTGGGAATTTATGTTTCATGTAGCGACACTTACCAAAAAGATAGTGAATCGGGTCTCCACGTTGACCACATTGACAGAGGTCATCATCTTTCTTGCCTATTCTGTGTAGAAATGATGGAAAGCTACCACAGCCTGATAGAAAGAACATGGAGACCCTGTCGCTACATATGAGTGAGAAATGAGCTTTCGGTATTAATGAGTATGTGTGTCTGCCACTTTCCGAGTGGTCCCAGTTATATTGCCATTTATCCAGGAGACTTTGTTTAATTATTTTATTGAGGTACGATTTTGGGAGTTTAAAGTCTCTGGATAATGGGTGATCACAGTAAGTGGCAGCCTCATTTGCCAGTTTGTCTGCAAGCTCATTTCCCTTGTTCCCAGCGTGGCCCTTCACCCATGTGAGGTAAAAGAGTTTGTTTTTGTTTTGTTTTATTGTTTGATGTATGTCGTATATGTTCTGGATTGTTGGGAATATGTTAGTTAAGGCTAGTATTGATGATTGGCTGTCGCTGAAAATTTGGAATATTGATTCTGTTCGGTTTATGGCCCATTTTATTGTGTTTATTATTGCTAGGAGTTCTGCCTGGAATACCGTGTTGTTGTTTTGTAACTTGTGTACTTGTTCATGGATTTTAATATCATTTTTAAAAGCTATTAATGCACATGCCGTGTTTGTTTCTTTCTTTGAACCATCTGTGTAGATGTGTATTGTATTGTGTTGTTTTATTATGGATTCTGTCGTTATTAAGTTATTTATGTGGTTTTCTGGGTTTATTTGATATCTATGGATTTTTTGTTCTATTTTTTCTTTTGTTATTATTTCGTTATTGTGTATTAGGATTCCTTGTTTCGTGTTAATATTATTTTTGATGTTTTTATATTCTAAAGTTATGAGTAGCGGTGGTATTCCGAGCAGAATTTGTAGGGACGGTGTTGATACGTTTTTGTAGCATTTTGTTATGGATGTGAGACATAGTCTTTGAATTGATTGGATTTTTCTCTTGTCGATTATTCGTAGGTGGTCAAACCACACCTCTGAGCCGTAATCAATGATTTTTTCAAGCACGGTGAGGTACCATTCTCTGAGGAATGCTCGATTCACCCCCCAGTTTGCCGAAAAAACCCTTTTGATTGAAGATGTTATTGATAATAGTTTGTTGTTGATGTTTTGGAGGTGGGTTTGCCATATAAGTTTTTGTTCATCGCAAAAAGGTCATTTCTTCCGCAATTCCCGACAAACAGGTGCCCCACGGTCTGCGTCTTCGAAATCTACCTGTGCCTGTAGGCCGAGCCGTCAGGGATTTTTTTTAATTATATTAAATCATTAAAATGAATACAATTTTTCAATTATTTTAAAATTTTTAAATATATATATATTGTTAAACTTAATTTTTTTTTAATTTTTAAAAAGTAATAAATTACAAAAACGTATTACATCTATTACAATTATTTAAAAATTTGCTGTCCTACTTGTTACTTTGTGGTTACAGTAAATAATTAATCGTGTAAATCCCCTCCCCACCTGAAATTTACACACTGCCCCATTCTTTCATCTGCTGCGCCGCCTCATCAGTAGCCGAAAGGTTCTGCTCTCAAGGCTGGTAGACGGGAAGGACTGGGTTCGAACCCAATCGAGCCCGTCTGCCTAATCGTTCGGAGTTTTCTTCGAAACTTGGATATCCTTGCTTAAATACATATTGGGTTCCCTTAGAAAGACCTCCCTCTCCGCCCGACGGAGGGCACTTCCCCTCGGACCTATATCCCTCGTGCAGATAATTAGCCGTCATAAATACACCACCACCACCTTTACTCCGCCAGTATAAACAAGTTTTATAGGACAAATGGAATTGACGTCGTCATGCACTACAAATAAACAGTTCTGATTGGTGGAATTACCCTGACTTCCAGTTGAAGTACAATAGTTGTTCAGCTGATTGCAACTTGCCTATATCTGTATTTTTGTTTAATATATTGGTGTATTTGTTATTTTATAGTTTAAAGCATAAGCTGAGTGCCGGAGGTGGTCATCCCTGTTATTTTATAGTAACAATAAATAAATAAATTTCTACGAACTTAGACGATTTTTTATTCTCCTGGAACGCATACTAACTAGCAAATCTACAGATCAGAGGCCTCAACGTCAGCTGTACAAATCATTGTTCATTAATCTCACTCATTTTTAACATTATCTGCATAATATTTGATATCCTAAAATTTAACTTTTTAAAGTTATTTATACATTTATAAGAATATAAAATTTATCGAATGTTCCGGAAATTTTAGAAGTATCGGATTAAACACAATGTTATGCAATGATAGGATAAACTACTTATTACTGTATTGCTATTAATCCCCGTTGTCGCTTTAATTTTATAATACCTATATTCAACTAGCTGTTACCCGTGACTTCGTTCACGCAACATTAAAATAATAATAAATACATTAATTAAGCAAAATATTTCACTCCCGATAATTAAAAACGTTAATAATTAACTAACTCTTTATCACATTTCATAGGAGTTACTTGCGGTATTTTTTACGGTATTTTTTGTTATAGGGACCTTGACATAACTCAGTCTTAAAAAAGTGAAATTTTGTACCAAATAATCGTGAAAATGAAATTGCAACCAATGCAAAAAGGAGGGCCAAATAAAATCGTGGAAATAGACGAATTGGATAAAAACAACTGTGAATTTTAGCTGATGAACAATTTTACTTTTAACGCCTTTGTGAAACGTTTTAACAGCCATCCTTCAAAAAAAAACATTAATTGGAATTATTATATGCTTTTCTTTAAATTCAATTCTACCTCCGTGGTTTAATGTATAGCTGAAACAAATCTTGTTTTCTAAATGACAGTATGTTGACAGGCAATTTTTGTTCTCCCGAATAAATTGATTCATGAAGTTTGAATATGTGAAAATATGTTTTTATTTTTCGGATAATTTACTGAAATCAAGATTTTGTTTTCACCATCTATCTAGTCAAAGTTAAAATAAATTCTGTTTTTCAGTTTTAATGAGAAAATGGTGTAAAAAATATACTGATCTGTTTTATTTCTCCTTTTCCATACACAAATATGGAGTATGTTACTTTCCGTTTTTAGAGAAACTTAAAAAAAAAAAAAAAAAAAAAAAAAAAAAATCTTGGTATCTATTTTTTTTTTTTTTTTTTAATTCTGAGAGTTAAGTCTTCGGATCAATGATAACCGGTATTAAGTAAATCGCGTTGCGTTCGACAGTCTAGGAGTAGTTTCGAAATACAAACACACGGTCAGATTTTAATATAATAGATTTGTGTTCATTTTCCTTTTCTTAAAATTATGATGTGATTTTTAGCAGAAAACTCTCATCTGTATATAATGGATACTCATGTTTAATAACCAGTATAGATAAAAAAAAACATTTAAATTTTTCGTTATAAATATGGCGTGAAACTCGTCTACTTCATATGCTTACTATGATCCTTGTATTATTAATGTAAGGAATTGATTCACATTCATTTTAAAACATATCGGAAAATTATTTCAAATATATATTTCCCCAGAGAAATCCCTTTTAAATGACATAATACTTGTTAATTTTCTTTTCCAGGCAATTAATTTCAATACTGGCATAGGGGAAATTATGTTATTTTAACGAAATAATATTAAATCTTTAGGTTTTATCAACAAAAATGGAACTATTAACATTCGTCATTTTTTTTTTAGGTAATCGAGGTATTTCTTTTAGTTTTAAGAATGAAAATATTTTTTTCTCGCTATCCATGACATCATTTTCGACATGGATAATATTGCGGAGCATATTATTGACATTTGCTAACCATTTTCTTTTGAAATTTCTTTTTACTTTTTTTTAAATTTTAAATAAAAAATACGGTATAGTTATATTAGCCGTGCGCAGACGGTAAAACACCACGTATTATTACCATACAAAAGAAAAAAAAAAAGAAAAAAATTGAAGAAAAAAAACCTAAGATAATTTTATTTCACCAATCAAAGCATATCCGCTTTATTTTCCATGTATGACGTGACGTCATATTAGCCTGTTTCCTATGGTTACGCATATTGAAACCTTGTATTATTATCAAAAACTAAAAAAAGTACGTTTTATTTCTAATAATATTATTTAATCTTTTTAATTCTTTAATTGTTTTATTTCATTTTCATTTTTTACGTGAAAATTTTTCAATTGAATCTAAATTATAGAGCAAAAATTATTATTCTGGGTTTTTAATTAGTTTTGGCAACGATAAAGTATTAGCAACGGTAAAGTAAATTTAACCATTTTAAAATGTTATACGAAAAAATGTCCATTTATTCTCAATGAAAATAACGAAATTTGGAATTATTAAGAAAAATATTTGAATAAAATTAACAAAAACCAGCCTATGTTCATAAGAGGGTTATAATCCACCTATATGCAAAAACACAGGATCATTAAATGCTCCATTTTGACGCTGGCTTCAGCCTAACATTTGCACACAATCAGATTTATAATATTACTAGCTGTTACCCGTGACTTCGTTCACGTAACATTAAAAATGAATAAATGCATTAATTTAGCAAAACATTTAACTTGATAATTAACAACATATATAATTAACCAAAGCTTTATCACATTTTATAGGAAACCATACGGTATTTCTTTGCTATAGGGGCCTTGACATAACCCAGTCTTAAAAAAGGGAAATTTCATGCCAAATAATATATACAATCGCGAAAATGAAACTGCAACTAATGAAAAAAGGAGGAGCCAGTAAAATCGTGAAAATCGAGGAATTCCTTTTCTTAAAACGAAAAGCAACACTGGCAGAATTCTTCTATACAACAGTGCATTTTAGGTGGTATTTGGTGTAGAATTTGTATATGTGTGCATTGCTAAATGGGCATTATTATATTGTATATTTGCATAGACATATGTTATACATTTCTTACTACATTATCTTGTTTATGTATATATTAAATTAAGTGTTTCACGCTAAGTAGTGTAAATAGTAAACAAACTGCTTGTGGATTTTATACATTGATAGATATTTCACAAAGATATAACAATCTGATGCGATTCTAAAATGTAAATAAAGGTTGCTAGAAAGTACTTTAAATTCTGCCCAATTTAACCTCGATATTTTCTCTATCGCGTCAAGAACAATATTAGCAAATAAATACCGACGACACAAATCTGATTATCTAAATTTACATATTTTTGTTAGTATATATAGGATTATTTTAATTTATTTCATGCGCTTGAAATTTTTTACGCTTTCTCTAGGGTTAGGTGTCGAATAAATGTACTTTCTTGTTATTTTATTTTGCCATTTCAATTTATTCTATTTTCCATTCATTCCATTTATGGATATTGATTTAATTTACATATTCGTGTCAAAGAATATTCTTTAAAGTTATTATCAGGATTAGGATAGAATACGATTAGGGTTAGGATTAGGAATAAAAATTGAACGACAATGGCATGACCGATTCAGGTTTAAAGGATGAACCATCATGAAGCAATAAGAAAATTAGAAAATTATCGGCTAATAATTTTTAATATGCTTTACAGTCATAGTTGGCATCAAAGGTGAGCGGAGAAATGATCATCTAAAATACCATTAAGTGTTTACCACGCAAAAACAAATCTGGTTACAACAATGTATTTAATTTTGCGCCAAATTTCACTTGATAAAAAAAAAAAAAAAGCAAATTGAGTATGGACTTAATTACAGACCCCTAACCTTGTTATTCTCGGAAATTTTCTACCTATATGTAAAAAAAATTCTACTATATAGAACGCGCTTTCACGTTTATAATGTTATGAATTGGCACGATCGGCTTGTTCAAGTTTACACAATTCGGCTGGAAGAAAAGATTCATTACTTTTTGATTTCTTCTTTGCTTTTGCATTACGCGAATTTGTTGGTAAAATCGATTTTCTTTTCGATAACATTGTCGTTTTTTAAGTTTAAAAAATATTGTAATTTTACTGAAACATTGCTTTAAAATCTATGCAATTTTTCTTATCCTAGAAGACTTTACAAAAATCTATTATGAAACAACTTTAAAAAAAGCTATATTTAAAAACGACAACAAAGTTTTTACTATTTTAAAACTAAAAGAAATGTAAATTTAAATTCCGGTTCGAAACGACGATTTACAAATGTGTTTCGATTGTGGGAAAATGATAGAGGAAAAATGCTATTACTTCGACACAATCATATTAAATCTTTAGCTTTTATGAGAAATTCAACTTTCTTTTAAAATTTATAGTTATTTTTATTAAGATTTTCTGATTTTCGATACGGATAATTTTGCGATGCATATCATTGACATTTGCCATCCAATATATTTTTTTTTTCACTTTTTAAAATTTAAATTAAAAATATGGTATCTTTATGTTAGCCGTGTGCAGACGTAAAAATATAAATCTTTCACTCATTTCATTTAAAACACAGAACTTTAATTTAGAACACATACATTTAAAATACATATATTACGTACATTTAAAATAAGTCCTTTCATGTCAAAAAGAAAAAGAAAAAAAAAGAGAAATTAATCACAAATAATTTGATAACCCAAGATCATTTTATTTCAACATCAAAACAAATCTGTTTTATTTTTCTATATATGACATCATATTTGCTTGTTTTCCATACTTACTCGTATTTATGCACTTTGTATTATTATCAAAGATTTGAAAAGGCACGTTTTGTTTTTAATATGACATCATTTCATATTCTGTTTAATTCTTAAATAATTCATTTCCTTTTCATTTTTCACGTGGAAATTTTTCACTTGAAAATAAATTGTTGATTAAAAATTATTACTCAGGGGTTTTATTTTATATTGGCAACGATAAAGTATTAGCAACGGTAAAATAAATTTAACCATTTTAAAAAAAGCTGCAAAACCGGGCCCTTTGCGCCAAACCAACCAATATGACATCATATTTGCTTGTTTTCCATACTTACACGTATTTATGCACTTTGTATTATTATCAAAGATTTGAAAACGCACGTTTTGTTTTTAATATGACATCATTTCATATTCTGTTTAATTCTTAAATAATTCATTTCCTTTTCATTTTTCACTTGAAAATAAATTGTTGATTAAAAATTATTACTCAGGGGTTTTATTTTATATTGGCAACGATAAAGTATTAGCAACGGTAAAATAAATTTAACCATTTTAAAAAAAAAGCTGCAAAACCGGGCCCTTTGCGCCAAACCAACCAAACCAACCAACCATTTTAAAATATACGAAAAAATGTCCATTTATTCTCTATGAAAATAATGAAATTTTGAATTATTAAGAAAAATATTAAAATAAAATAAACAAAAACCATTCTATGTTCATTTGAGGGTTATAATCAACTTATATGCAAAGATACAGTATAATTAAATGCTTCATTTTGACGCTGGCTTCAGCCTAACATTTGCACACAATCAGATTTATAATATTATTAGGATTAGGATTTACGTATTCAACGTTTTTATTATTTTCATTTGCAAAACCGATCTGGTAATCATTTTTTAGTAGTTAAAATAAATTCTCATCTATTTCATTAAAAAAAGCATATTAAAAACTTGTATAACCCAAAAATTAGCTTTTTTTAATAACATTTCGAGTCAAAATAATGCGATTCACTTGAATTTTCCTTTGTTGATATTCCATGAAATATAGTTGCTTAGCAACCATTTAATTAAAGAGAAAAAAAATGCATTGGAAATTTTTGTAAAAAATTAGAAATTAAAATGTTATATACATTTCAACTTAATGCATAAAATTTACCAATAATTTATGTAATTAATTTCGAATTTCTAATAAATATATTGGCAAATTTTCAAAGCGATAGGATAAGATCTCCATTTCGTAAATTTAGAATCCATAATTTAGCATTTACAATTATCCCAATGCAACATTTTCTTTTCGGTGAATGTTAAAATTTAAAAAAATTGTCTGACTTCCCATTTACAAGCATTATGACCTAAAAATAAATGTTCTATATTTTTCGAACGAATGAACCAAATGTAACTAAAAACTATACAGATAATTCCGGGTACCTCGCCAACATACTCACCAAAAATCAACCTAATCGAACGTTTTTTACGGCAGTTATCGCGGAACAGACAGACAGACAGAAACCAAAAACTTTTCGCGTCTACACAGTGAGCCTTCACTGACGTGTCGGCAATTACTTTTTGATGGGAGATGCAAGGAGATTGTTTGTCATTTTATTAACATACGAGGCTAACGAAAAAGACAGGCTACCGCGGTGCATTCCACTTATCTTTTTTTACAGACCGCTAGAGTGACGTGAGGCTCTTTTCGTATACCTGCATTGGTGGATTCGAGCATCACGTGACTCCCATGGTCTGTAAAAAAAGATATGCGTAAAGCACCGCGGTAGCCTTTCTTTTTTGTTAGCCTCGATTAACATACATCTGACCTGTGTGCTTGGCGTCAAGCGCCCGCTTATAAGCAGAGCAACACTAGATACCGGACTTGCTCATTCATTCTCATAACGTGGCTGGCCGCGACCAGCGATTGGTACAAACGCGACGTACGTTATACACGGCCGGTGCATGACGTTCAAAACGTCACATGGAGTGGATCATTTTTACACCGCGATTGGTGCAAAAGGGGGTGCGCGCCGATTTGCACCAATCACCGTGTAAAAATGATCCACTCCATGTGACGTTTTAAATGTCATGCAACGGCCGTGTATGACGTAGGTCGCGGTACAAAGCGATGCGCCCATCGTTTTGTGCCAATCGTTGCACGTCTTTCGCCGCGACCAGCCACCATTTGTGACGTCATGAGAATGAATGAGCAAGCCTGGTATCTAGTGTAGCCCAAGGTTACAAAATGTGTGCAAAATTTAAAAAAGTAGCCCCTTAGGGGGGCAAAGAGGGGGGACGGACACCGGAGTTGCATAATATGATTCAGCGCAAGGTTACTATATCATAAGGTTGAGACATTTCCCTCTGCAGCCAATAGGGAGCCACTCGCTGTTTGACGTCACTCAGCGTGCTCTCGCGCGACGTACGTTATACACGGCCGGTGCATGACGTTTAAAACGTCACATGGAGTGGATCATTTTTACACCGCGATTGGTGCAAAACGGGGGGCGTGCCGCTTTTCACCAAACACCGTGTAAAAATGATCCACTCCATGTGACGGTTTAAACTTCATGCAACGGCCGTGTATAACGTAGGTCGCGGCTCTCGAGGCTAACAAAAAAGACAGGCTACCGCGGTGCATTCCATTTATCTTTTTTTACAGACCGCTCGAGGCTAACGAAAAAGACAGGCTACCGCGGTGCATTCCACTTATCTTTTTTTACAGACCGCTAGAGTGACGTGGTGCTCTTTTCGTACACCTGCATTGGTGCATTCGAGCATCACGTGACTCCGGCGGTCTGTAAAAAAAGATACGCGTAAAGCACCGCGGTAGCCTTTCTTTTTCGTTAGCCTCGCAGACCGCTAGACCTAGAGCATAGATGACCTAGAGTGACGTGATGCTCTTTTTGTACACCTGCATTGGTGGATTCGAGCGTCACGTGACTCCCGCGGTCTGTAAAAAAAGATACGAGTAAGGAACCGCGGTAGCCTTTCTTTTTCGTTAGCCTCGGCGTGTTCTGTTCAGTTTTTGAATTAGAAACGCTCTATTTTTAATTGAAAAGTACAGTCGAAATTTTCATGTGAAAAGAAATTTAAAAAATATATATTCTTTATACATAAAACTTACATCACCTGTAAAATTTAAACTATTATCTCTTTTCAATTTTCCGAAATTTGATTGTTAAATTGGCTATCTTTATCATTACATTTCGTTTGCTCCTCAATATGAAAAGTTCATTTTCATACACATAAAAATGCAAAATAGTAATTTTTATAAATAAAATCTTAAAGACCTACAAGAGCAGCAAATTTGATGTTTATATGACTGCAGTTAATAATTTTTAATATAGTATATTTATAATATTTGATCGGTATTCAATTTGAAATCTATAATAATTCTAATATTATTGTAATTTCGACATGTCTTTCATAAAATAAAGTATAAAGAAGTTAAAAAAAATAATATTCACTCAGATTTCAACCCCACACCACAGATACACAATATTGAGTTTTGCATGATTAGATTTAAAAGACAAATAAAATAGAAATTTTAATAAGTAAACAGCGAATATTTAATATTTTTAAACTAAAATATTCATGCGATATAATTATATGATTTGGTGGAAATAAAATGTGAAATTCGGAGTAATCCTCTTTAATAAAAAGGTATGTGTTGCTGACGACTGGGATCGTTGCCACAGATTCCTCTTTAATAAAAAGGTGTGTGTTGCTGACGACTGGGATCGTTGCCACAGATTAATCTCAGAAAATGAAACATTTGAAGTTACTGAAAAAATTAATTGCTCGAAAAGTATTTGTCAGAAAATTGTTAGACAAACTGCGTTAGAAAGGTAAAAAATTGTATTTTTCTCGACATAGATTTCAAATCCACTGATTATGCCATTTTTCAAATATTGAATTTCAAAAATTACCAAATTTCACAAAGGAGTACCATAGCGAAAACTTCACGCGTAAAAAAATAATAATAACAGCAACATGTCAGCACGAGTCACAAATTATAGTAACCGTATTATTCTGTTAAAATATAAAAGTGAATTATGATGTCACGAGTGCATGATTTTTATTTAATTCTCGACAAGTACTAGATGCGTCATTTCTATTTAGTTGTGAATAATATAGGTTTATTCCGTTATTAAAAAATGTAGCTATAAAACATATAAATCAATGGAAAACGGTAGGTAATAAATTGTAAACGTAATAATAAAGCGTATTAAAAAACATAACTTAGTGAAATAAGTATCCGTTTTTATGTTATTTTAGGATATTCCAGTTAAAGGTACAGATTACTTTAAAATACAAGGTTAAATTTACCGATATATTTCGTTTGATTCAAGGTTCTTTTGGAGAAACCGACCAGCGCAGCGGGCGTAGTCTGCTAGTATATTTTATAAACACATTACGAAAAGTTTATTTAAAATACTATTTTAATGCCATATAATAAACGTAAATGCATATAATAAACATAAAATAATTTAAAAAATAATAAGGTAAATTAATGTGTGAAAGAGCGTTTAACGTTTAAGCAAATTTTCTTATTTCCAAATTAAAATTTAAAATTACACCTCTTTTTAGTGTTTTAAAACTCAATTTTAAAATTTAATGTTGTTTCTTCAGATTCCATTCAGATAGTTGATGTGACTGAATATCAAATTGATATATATATTAGAATAAAAAGGAAGACAGCAGTATTTATAAGGAAGATTTAAAATACAAATAAAAATAGAAACTATAATTTTTGAATTGCCTATTTCTTAAAACTGACAGATTTATGCGATATAGAAAAATTATATTTGAAATTCAGAATATATACTTTTATAAACAACTTCCAAAAGGGTTATATAAAATTTTATTTTAATGCTGTATGATGAAACAATTATGTAAAAATATTTTAATAATTAATATATTTTAGATTTTTACACTCAGAATATGCTTTCATTTCAAGCATTTTATTTCATCATAGGGTGCATTTTGAAGACGCATTTTAGATGTGCACTCCATTATTTGCTATTTTTCGTTTTATCGTGCAATCAGAGTTGATTGACTCCACTTTTTTGATTTTCTGGTAGCGTATCTCTTTTTTATTTCTGATGAATATATGATTACTATGTCTCAATCGAATGAAAGTTCTGGTTTTCGCAAATGTTTTTATTATATTTTTGTGCATATTTGGAAAAAACAGTTGGACTTTTTTGCACTCATTTTCGATAACATTAAATTCTTTCGAAAGTGAGCTGCCGTGAATCTCATTAAAATATAACCTTACACCTTACATAACCTAGTATGACTAGGTATTTCTTTTATGCTTGGAGAGGAACTGCTACAAGAGGAATTAATTCCGAGTGAAGTTTCTTTTTTAAAATTCACAGCACGTTTCTGGTAATTTTAAAGTTGGCACAGCACTTTCATGCAATATTCTTTTAGCAGGAGCGTAACCCAAAAGTCCTGCTTTCAAATTTCTCATGTAATCATTCGTTTGAAAGTGATCTGAACAAATTCGGGAATTTGCAGCATTAAAGCTATTATCTGCTCTTTTGCATGCAATGCTCCATCTTTTCTTTATATCAGGTTTCTTCGGAAATGTATGATATAGAATATTTTGCGTTTTATCCGAACGATTAGTACATATGTTGCAATAGCACGAGTACTGGGCATTTTCAGGAAAATCAATGCAAAGAATGCGTTATTTTAAAGACATAAAATCAAGAGATGTTGCACTAACCAAAGCTGGGAAAAATTGCCACGTATATAGCAAAAGTGACCGGAAGTCTCTCTTTCTGAGAAGCAATTAAAGCTTCGTGTGAGGGAAAACTGCCTTGTCTGTCAAAGAAAATGACAGTAAATGTTTACTTCACACTCTCGTCTCTTTCAAAGATCGACCAAAGATAACAAGCAATAAAAACTCCATGTCTTAGCAAAAAAGATACACGACTATTTCATTTGAAGGGGAAAAAATCCCTCTAAATCGCTTTATTACTAGAAAAAAATACTTTCGATAATGAAAAATGTTTTATTTTGAAGAAATATGCTTTCATATAACCAAAGAAACGACTTTTTTAAAGCAGAAATATTATTTTAAATGAAAAAATGCGTTTTTTCCCGTTGGAAGAATCCTTCTTAGCACGCTTTGTGACGTCAGAAAAACCGAAAACTTGATACCAGAACTAAAGGGAAATGGCACCCCCCCCCCCCCTGAGTGTAGCCCTGTTATAAGTCATCGTCAATATATACAAGGACGAGATAGCACACACAAGGAAATTTAGAACACACAGAAATACAGCCAGGAGCTCCACATGGAGAATGTTTCTATCTGCTTCTGAAACCTTCGCACTGCGAGTGTCAATTATCATAAAGAAGCCAAAGAAAAAGGCATACTTACAAACAAACTCAAACACTTCCATCAACCAATCTACCACTACTTTTTTATCGTAGCGATTATTGGAAGAATCGTCATGGAGGCGTAGGCCAATCATATCACAGACGTGTTCAATGTAGACCAATCAAATCGCCCCACCTCATGTGTATAGTAGGAGTCATATAGAGCGAACTGGTTTTTTTTTTTGCTATCCAACAGTAATTTAACCAACAGTGACGTCTGGGGCCTTCTAGTGGATAAAAATATAACTTCTCGCTTCAGGAAAATCCCGTGAAAGTCCATTGCATTACATGTATTTTTAATTTGTTCATAATGATTATTAATTTTTTTTTTTTCCACAATTTCATATGATATTGGTGTTCTGTGTTTATATGACAAAATTATCCGAATCTAACACCTTCAAACCACGTTTACAATAAATGATTTCAATGGCACTTTAGCAAGCTCAATGTTTAAGAGACAGTTTTTCTGTACCAACAGCTGAGAATAGCGCCCTCTTTAGACCTTTTTAAGTCCCAATACTTTACTTTACTCCATGCTGCTGTTTTCAAAATAATTTCCAATCATTCAACCAATCAACTAATCAAGAGTAAAGAGCCAGCCAACCAACCTTCGTTATTTATTATTATTGAGAACACAGTATGGTGTAGATTTTCTTATGTGATAATTCTGTTAGGACTGTTACTGTGATGAATTTATAATTTTTCGAGTGTTGAAATATATTTAACGAATATGAAGAACAGTTTGGGAAAAGTTTTTATAACTGTGGGTTTGTTGTCCCTAATTCATTCGGCATATTCAGCAGCTCAACGTACGTGATTGCTATTAAGTGGCTGTTATTTTTGTATTTATTTATTCATATTTAGTTTTTATTTTTCTAATGTGTTGTTTATTTGCATCTCAAATTTAGAGCGGGATTATTAAACATCATTTCTACTTTCAGTTACGGTTAAAATTTTAAATATTACATCTATTATTTATTAATTGCTGTATAAGGGAGACCGGTAAATACTGGAAGTATAGGCACAGTGGACCACCCCCTAATATTTTATTTATTTAAAAAAGATTTAAGCTTCTCCTCTATCCTAATAAACAACAGCACTGGATTGATTATTCATAGCTTTCAGAGAACATGCTTAGCTCAGAATGAACCATTTTAGGCTATGATGTCATACACTCATGCACAGTTTTTTTTTTTAATCTGTTAAAAAAAGGAAAAACTCGCCAAATTTAGGGAATTTTTTCCTTTAATGGCAACCTAGCCATTGTATTAAGTTATTCGTTTGGCGCGGTCTTGAAAATCGCGCCAACCAAAAACTCGCCAAACTTATGTTTATATGTTTGCGTGAGTGTAAAGCATCTGTTCCCCATTTTATCCTGATTGGTTGTTTTGAGCTTCTAAAAGTAAAATTTTTCATCATCATTTTTCTTTTTTTTAGTAATTAAAAGTTGTAGATAAATAAGGTAAAACAGCTTTTTTGCAAAGGTAAGATGTAACTGCCTTTTGAAAAATATAACTGTAGCCTAATTGATGACGATTCTATTCAAGTAAGATTCATGAGACGTAAATTAAATGTAAATCAGTTCATTTTTCTAGAAACTGTAGGTGAATCTGTTGTTGATGTCAATGATTTCATGTTGCTCCTAGACCCAAAAGTATTTCAGGAAAATTCCAGGCTCAATCTTACATAAGATTTTTCAATTTCATTTGTAAATTTTATTGTGCACTGATTTTTTGTACTTAAATAATAACTTCATCTAAATTGCAATTGTTCCTGTATTAACCTGTTATTATTTTCAAAATATAACAAATATTTTGATAATTTTTTTGCTTTGTGTTTAGTTTTAAAATGATACTTGCAAATTTATATTACTAAGTTATTTTGGAGGTAAGAGGAAATAAAGAAGAATTAGATTAATGAAATGTTGTATTTCAGATTATCTAATAGTAGTCTACTGTGCCCTGGTGAGTGGACCAGTGTGCCCGACTTCTGGGGCACACTGGTCCACTTTATAAGTGTACATTTTTTTTTTTTATGTATTGATAACTATATTCTGTGAAAATTATGATGAATGTAAAAAGGCTTAAGGAATATTCAAAAATGTTTTCAGGCAGATCGGTCTGTCCGTTAAAGAGAATATAAATTTTAACTAAAAAAGTGGTCCACTGTACTGAGGCAATTTTTAGGCTGAACATAGCCGAATATTTTTTCAGAATAAAATGTTTTAAAAAATTAAAAATTTGCATATAAATAATCTTAAAAAAAGAAAATATATTTTAATTGTGAAATATACAAGAATTGTGCATATAGTGCATACTATATTTTGCTTTTAGACGAAAATGAGTTCATTGTTTGGCGGCCGAATAAGCCGAATATTCGGCTATAACTTGGCCGAATATTCGGTATTCGGCCAAACCATTATTCGTTGCATCTCTAGTCCACTGTGTACCATTCTCTCCTGTTGCAAGAAAAGAAATTGCTAAATATTTTGTATAAACTTGTTAATGAGAATAGTTTTGCTTAAAGATAATCAAAAATTTGCCAAGTATCAATATTAGGTAAGGTAAACCAAAAATAACTGAGTGTAGATCTTGTAGCCCTTAAAAATTTTAATATAGCTACTTTTGAATTTATTTTAGTTCATATTTATTTCTGAGATGATGGAGAAACTTGTTGATTGCTCTGAGAAGGAAAAGTTCAACTTTCAATACCAATGAGCAGTATTTCCATTTTATTTGAATTTGGGCATAGAATAGGGGTGCACAACCTGTGGCCCACGGGCCAAAAGTGGCCCGCGATCGAATTACTGGTGGCCCGTGGATCTATTTCACCAGTCGGACGTGAAAAAAATCGTTAATTTCGTCGATCAAGTGCGTAGAAATTGCAAATTTTTCCAAATTTCGCCAAAAGGACGCATGTTAATTGTAAATTTCGCCAATCGTCTGCGTAAAAATTGCGAATTTTGTCAATCGGGTGCATAAAAATCGCAAATTTCACTGATTAGGCTCATAAATATAAAAAAATTTCGCCGATCGGGCTCATAAAAATCATGAATTTTGCCGTTCGGACCTGTAAAAATCGCGAATTTTGCTGATCGGTTGCGAAAAAATCGCAAATTTTGCCGATCGGGTGCAAAAATATCAAAATTTTGCCAGTCAGGTACGTAAAAATCGCAAATTTTGCCGGTCAGGTACGTAACTAGTCGTTGGGGGCCACCGTAATACTTACCCATCATGGATATGCATAATGTAAAATATTAAAACAAAAATGTGTAAACTACTTATAAAATGCATAGCAATTCAAATAAAATCGTGGCTTGATGATGTCATAACTTTATAGGCTCGATTACTGAATTGCTTGAAAGAGGTTTTTCCTTATAACTCCAAAAATAATAATCCTATTAACTAGCGGTTTATTGCATCTGATTAAGCGTCAAATTTCCAATTAAAATATATCTTTGAAGTGAAATTTGGATGAAATACAGGGTCATGAAAAATCGAAGAGTGTGGAAAATAGGATTACAAATATCTCAGCAACTCATTATCCGATCGACTTCATGCTTTATGAAAAATTTATGTTTTTTTATTGTCTTTTATATTCATTTCTTAAAATAAACAATTTCAAAAATTTTTCTATAACCTTTTATCAGAATGAATATTTCGAGAGTCCGAAAAAAATAGATCCGGTTAATCGAGGTTATTGAAATGAAATAGGCTTCTTCCCATTATTACATACTAAGTACATACCAAATTGCAAGTGTCTATCTCAATTTTTTCGGGAGATAGAGCGTTTACAGACACACAGACGGACGGCAAAATTTTTTTTCTAAAAATATGTTTTTTGGAATCTCCAGTGTCTGAAACGTGTAAATCCGTCAAAAATTTTTTTTCGATTTTCAAAACGATTACAAGACTTACCCTATACTACGTATGATGGGTAAGTAAAAATCGTGAATTTTACCGATCAGGTGCGTATAAATCGCAAATTTTGCCGAACGGGCCCATAAATATCATGAATTTCATCAATCACTAGGAAAAAACTACGAATATTGTCAATCCCGCATGGAAAAAAAATGCAAGTTTTTTCTATCCTTACCAACTGAATTGGGTTATGCTGACTAAGGAAGGTTAAGTATAGGGAGCTAACCCTCCTTTTAAAATTAGCATTTTTATGAACTTTTAGGCCAATCCTTCCTCGAAACAAAATTTTGTCCACCCTATGGATGTTGGCTCTTGACAATCCAGTTATTTCTGTGACTGGCCCTCCTTATATAAAGGTTGTGCACTGCTACTTGATATCCACATTTTATGACTGAATATGTTAAGAAGTACAATTTAGAATAATATAGGTTTCTCCTCCTCCCCACCTTCATTCATGAAAGCAGAATTTTTTTCGACACTGGCAATCTTTAAAGCTAAATTTACTCCTTCAAATAAAGTCAAATTTACTCCTTCAAATAAAGTATTTTCACTCTTTGAAAATAATCTTAGCTATATCTCTTGTATAAATACAAACCTAAACTGTTGACAGAACTGAATATGTTGACACTGGGAAGGAAGGAACCTAGGGGGCTAAAACTACCCTTCCGAAATTTATGGTTGTTTTTATCTGTTTGTAGACTTAGATTCCCGCCCCCCCCCTCATCACACCTCCTAGAAACAAAATTCTACTGATGGTGGCCTTCGACAACCCAGTCATTTTTTTAAGTGGCCTTTCTCTTAAAAAGGTTGTGCACCCCTAGCATAGAAGAGCAATTTTCACTCTCTGGCAACCTAATCATTCGTTTATACACACAAGCAATTCGCTCAATATTTACACTATTTATATTTACATACATAAGCCATGGTGTTTTCTTGTTACAGCGGTCCCCGGCAATTACGATTATGACAAGGTTGCAGTTACGATTTCGCCAAAATTGACACTAACCTTTATATATACATCATATTTACATAACATTTATTTCTTATATGTCGTATAAATCTTATACACATGTCGAATATTACGTCATATATGACTATATCTTAGGAATATATGTCATGACTATAACTTGGTCATATACATTATATATGACTGTAATTCATATACAGTCGAATCCGGTTAAAACGCGATTCAAGGGAGTGGGCAAAAGCAGTGTATTAAACATAATTTGCATAATGTTGCAGCAACTGAGCTTATTTACACATCTAACTATTTAAATGAACTTTAGAGCTTTCATTTATGTTTATGATCAAAAATTGTGTTTTATGCAGATTTAGATTACAATTTAACTGACTCGACAAAACTTGTGGTCATGGATAAATCAGAAGCTGGCTGGCATCAACAGAAAATAATGAAGAAATAAAATTGAAAATGAAAGAACGTTTTCCTCCCTTTTCAAATGCATTTAAAAACGCACAGTACGAGGGACGCTTTATATCCTACATTGTACGAGAGTGAAAAAAATCAAAAGCATAAAACGCGCAAAGAAAGAAGAGTAAGTTGCAAAAATGACGAAAATTTGCTTATAACTGTATACTTCAGTAAAAACATACATAAAGCAAAAGACAAAGAATCTCAGGACGCGGGATCAAAGAAGAGTTGCAATAATGTTGCTAATTTAGAGGGATTTGATTTTTTTTTTAAATTCAAATAGCTACACTAATTTCCTATTACTGATAATCTTTGTCATTAACAAGGCAAAGATTATTAATTGGAAAAGCAGTGATTTTTATTTGAAAAAAATCTGCTAAATGGCAATACTGGAGAAGAGAAAAGAATTCACATCTTGGTCTATGAATTCACTATGAATTTTATTAAAAGTATGTGGATTTTGAAATAGTTATAAGACCTTGCTAGCTAGAGCTAACCCAACTCATATTTTTCTTGGCAAATACTTTTTTTACCACTGTTTTTCTGTCATGTTAACCATTATAGTCAGAACATTGAAAGGCTGTGCCAAATATCATATGTCATTTGGAGCAAGACAGCACTTTGATATGGAGTTCTTATGGGCTGATCTTTGAAAGATAAAAATTCTTTTTAATGGAGTAATGGAGACAATCAGGTTGTGTTTATGTGTATAATAGATAGCCATTTCATGAAACTGTTCTACAGTATTCTACTTTTATGTACAACCACATGCCATTTCAAAGATGCGAGCTTTATGAAAGTTTCATTATGTATTTTATGTTAAAAACAATCTTCTTGTTTCTTTTTACCATTGGCACTTATTTTTTATGTTTTGTTTCTTGACTCTCCCAAAAAAGGAAAAGGTGGAGATGCTAAAAAAGATCATGAACCAAGATAACCCATAAGTAATTTTCATCAAGTTCATCAATCTTATTTGCTTTAAATCAAAATCAATACACTTTTTAAAAACTGTTGCAATCAGTATTGCATCTATGTTATTTTTAAATAATTGTTCCTGATACATATATAGTAAAGAGAGCATATTAAAGTAATGTTATTAGAATGCATGAACTATATATTCTTCTAAAGAAATCTTTATTACTAGTTATTCTATTATTACATTATTTGCAAAGTAAAATGAAAATCATCATTTTTATTCTATGTTACTTCATGTAGTTTATTTACAAATCATTTTCTGATATAACATTTACATTAGACTCTTGGATAAAAACTATTCTCTAAAATCTTTATTATTAAATAGAATTAATAACAACTATTTTTTTTTCTGCAGATCGTTCTTACCTGAGATTAACTGAACAAGGGTTTCATTATTTACCAGTTGATGTGAGTATTTTCTTCTGCTTTGTTTGTGTATAATTATATAGGAAAAACACTTATTATCATTAAAGTAATTTACTTTTGTGTGTGTATGTGTTAAAAGATTTTCATTTTATTTGCTTTATCTCTCTTTCTAAAATAGCAAGCTAAGTACTCCATTAACTCTGAAAAAAAAAAAATTATATTACTTTTCTGAATTTTTAAAAATTTACAGAATTAAAAGACTATTTTAGCATGTCTGTCACATATGATATGCGAAGTACAAAATGGTCAAAATTGCTTTACAAATGTAAAGAAAGAAAAGTGTGTTTTAATCAGTGAGCTGTCAAACTTGATGATTGGTGGACCTTTCATACACATATCAAGAAAGCGCCATGAACTGGTAGGGAATTGGACATTACATCACCATAATGTTGCTACTTCTGTTCCACAATATCTTAGTTAAGGCAATATTAAAATCATGCCACATCCCCCTTACAGTCCAGATCACGCACCTTGCAATTTCTGGCTGTTTCCGACGTTGAAGGAGAAGCTCCATAGCAGAAAATTTAATACAGATTCTGAAGTTATTTCAGCAGGGCATTGTTTTTTGAAGTAGCTTCCAGAAAAAAGATTTCTCTACTTATTTTGAAAAGTGGGTTGTATGATGAAACCGTTGCATATCATGAAATTTCATGAAAAGGTATTTTGAAAAAGAATGATGTATTTTTTGCTGTAAATATACAGTAGGACCTCGATTATCCGAAGTAATTGGGACCGAACCTACTTCGGATAATCGAGAATTCATCAATAATCATCTAGTTTAATAGGTAGTACCGTCATTGAACTGTTATGACTTACTTTAACTGTTAAATAAATTAAAATTATATAATCCCATCCAATACAACACTAAATGTTGCTGTGTATTTTCTTCATTTTAGATAATTGTTCAAACTGTTATAAGTCTTTTGGTGACGATTTGGGGAGTAACATTTATTGCTGGAGATTTTAAAGAGATTAGAGCTACTACAGAGTTAGAAAGCAAGTAAGTTACGAAAGCATTATTGTTGGAGTTTAAACTTGTTTCTATATTATATATTACTAGATAGTACCCGTCAAAACTTTATGGTAAACAACTTAAAGGTTCCTCGGATAAAAGGTTCATAACAACATCAAAATGTCAGAAGTTTTTACAGAGTATTTGTTAGTAATAGCAGGGTTCATACGGTGCTTGAAAGTGCTTGAAAGTCCTTGAATTTTTAAGAGAGAAAAAAGGTCCTTGAAAGTGCTTGAATTTGTTTTTATTTTAATGAAGGTGCTTAATTTTCGTTATTTTTTTTATAGGTGCTTAATTTTTCTTATTCAGATATTCGAAATAAAATATAATTGCTAGCTTAAAAAAAAAAAAAAAAAATCGGCGAAAATATTTGTTCCGGGATCGTTTTTTTTTTTTTTCTTTCTTTCTTTCTCAGGTGTTCAGAGTAAGAGCATTTGTCCCTTTTCCCTTCCCTGTATAGGATTAAGTTAACAAAAGAAAAATGAAAAGAGGGGTAACTTGTTGCTACTACAGACTGCAAGATCGGAAATTCCGTTCTTATCTTTCTTCCTTTGTACGTTCTGTTTCTTCAATACTCCTCTACACCTATTGCAACGCTATAAAACTAGGTCAGTTGACGCATGCGCACATGCATGTACGCCGGTCTTCACAACAAATAGTTTTCATCTGTACTCGTGCATTCTGTAGATCTGAAGCAAGACCTGAAGTACTAACTATTCGTTGAGATCTATGCTATAACGATGCCTGGAAAGTGCAATTTCAGCGAAGTGTGGCTAGAACGGGAAGACTACAAGCGTTGGTTAGAAGCAGTACCGAATAGTGCGTACCAGTTTCGATGCAAGCTATGCTGTGTTACCCGGCAATTGGAAAATATGGGGGAATCTGCATTAACAAGTCATATGAAAGGTAAGTGTTTTCCTTAACAATAAATATATAATTCTGATACCTATTATAAAATATGAGGAAGATTGGAGGCGATGTGATAAGTTATTCACATGTCGTGAATCATGGGTGCAAAAGGGAGCAGGGAAAGGTCGTCGCCCTTGTTGGAATTTTAATTTCTTTAATTAATAAATTTAAATTATTTGGATTTACTTTAATTTTAGTTTTAAGAAAAATAATTAAATTTATTTTTGTTGCGTGACTTTGTTTTGATTAATCAAATAAATACTTATTTATTAATAACGCAATGATTGAACTCCCACCAAAAAGAAAGAAAAATTGTCCCATTCCTAAATTTAGTTCTGACAATATTCGCATAGTGAATTGATTTATTAATTAGTGTTGTTTTTATTGCATACTAGTTGACCCGCCCGGCGTTACCCGGGCCCTGATCGAATTTGTATGATTTTGTATTTTAAAACAAAAATCTTTCAAAACGAATCAGGACCTCTACTGACTTTGGCTGCTTATTTCCGTGTGTTCCGCCGGATGTTGCCGGTGCCCCAATAAAATTTTTATTTTTATATGAAAATATTTCAGAATGAACCTGTGATCGGTGGCCTCACTACCTTAGACAGCGTATCTCGTGCGCTTAGCCCGACGTTGATCGGGCCCCTATTGAATTTATATTTTTTTACGAAAATCTTTAAAAAACGAAACTGTGATTGTTGTCCCCAGACTGCCTTCGACAGCGCTCGTGCCCAACTCCGATCGAATTTGCATGATTTTAAATTTTTTAAAGAAACTCTTTCAAACTGAACACATGATAATTATATTATTATTAATATTTATTTTTAATAATTCCAGTTTTATGCGATTTTCATTCTCTTGCTATATATGCTAATTAATCCCCTCACTTCTTTCTCTTTTTTAAACATGTGAAAAAAAATTGTGTGTAATAATCTAGTACATTTTTTTAACATTTTTATTTTATACGAAATTAAGTTGAGCTTTATTTTCAATAAATGATGTCGGCAAGCAAAAAAGAATTTATATTAAAAAAAAAAAAAAAAAAAAAAAAAAGGTAGATGTGCCAGTAATAGACACGATATTTTTGGTTTATAGAAAAATAACCAATAAAAACATAGCTTTTATTTATTTTTTCATAACTCCCCCTTGCAGCATGTTTTATGATTTGTGTTATTGCCCATTCTTAGTAAAAAAGGCCGTAAAAAAACATTAATTTCGTCAAAAAAAAACATCAGTTTCGTTGAAGGATCGCGTAAAAATACGAATTTTGCCAAAGGGCTACGGAGAAAACACCAACTTCATCGAAGGATCGTGGAAAAAACTGTTAATTTCGTCGGAGGATCACGGAAAAACGGTCAATTTCCTCGAAGAAACGGCAAATTTCGTCGTTGGATCGCGAAAAAACTGAGAATTCTGTCGACAGATCGCGAAAAAACGGCAAATTTCGTCTAAGGATTGCCAAAAAACGGTAAATTTCGTTGAAGGAACTCGAAAAAGAAGGTAAATTTCGTCGAAGGATCTCGAAAAAACGGCAAATTTCGTCGGAGGATCGCGGAAAAAACGCAAATTTTGTATGATATATTGTGTATTGCAGACTATTTTTGAAAACATTATTAGCGTTGCAGACACTTGAAGATAATTCTGCCACTGGGCTCCCCACACACACACTGTCTCAATAGTTTGATAACTGTCATTTCCAGACATTTAGTATTTTATTCAAACCATCTATTTAAAATAATTAAAATATTGATCTTGTGATAACAATAATTAATTTAAACAGTAAATAATACTCACAAATATTTTATTAATTATTGGTATCCTAATTGTTAAATTTATTTGAAGATAAAATTTTGTTTCATTAATATGCTTTCATAAAATTCTGGTTCTAACCACAGTCATAAAAAAAATTATATCTATTACTTTTTGTGGGGTATCCATTACTGAAATTTGGATATTTTGAAATATTGGGAAATGTGACTATGAAAATGGTTAAAAATTGTTGATAGATTAATATAGTATTGAAAAAAACTGGAGTATAAAAATTATAACTATTAATTAAAACTTAGTTTTTAAAGAATATTCCTTAAGTGTGTCCATTACTGGCACATCTACCCTATATGAGGTTAAGCCGGAGATTCTTCTGCAAATATTGTCTTATTAACTTTTGTTATTAAAAAAAAAAGTGTACTTTTTTACAGTTTATATGGTTGTGTTTTCCCTATGGTTAATGAGTGGTTAAATTCATTACTGAAATCATTGAATCTATTGCTAGGGTCAGGTGGGGTAAAATAGTTATAAAAACAGCACTTTTTATTCATACTTAGTTTGCCAAAAATGTTATTTTAATCTGCAAAAATATTACATAGAATGTGCAAAAGTTTTCCTCTTCTGAAGAAACAAAACCTCTTTTAAATAATCAATAAATTTATTAGTAAGACTTTTAACCGTGATTTGATTATTATTTGTCTTCTCTTTTTTTCTTTTATAAAAATTTTCTTGTGTTGTAACAATTACTACAAAGTGAACTTAAAACTAAAAGTTGCACATATTGCTTTAGCTATGTATTAATTTATCAAACAAAATTAATTTTTAATAAACTTATTTAAGTAAATAGTTTGAGAACTATTTTGTTTTAATGTCAAATATTACATTAAAAAATATTATCAAAAAGTAAAAAAAAGTGCTATTTGTTTGCTAATCCTAACTGTATAACTATTTCAACCCACACAGATTTTTTTTTTTCTTTAAAATATTAATTTTACATCATTTTCTAATTAAAAAGAAATGCTGAAAGTTGATCTTGAGTAAGTGTTTTATTTTAAATCTTAACTTTTATCGTGATTACAACGAAGTTATATCATCCAAAATTGTAAAATGGCTATTAAAGTATAAACAACAAATATTTTGTTATTCATTTAAAAATGATTGATAACTGATACATGTAAAACACTAATTTGGCCAAACAATTGCAAAAAATTATAATTTGTATTTCTTATAAATTTATTTTTAAAACCCACCTACTTTACCTCATTACTTATTTTACCCCCACCTGACCCTACTCTTAATGAAACTAGTCGAATGTGTCAATCCCAAAACTTTCTTCTATCTCATACAGGTTTTGCATACACTAAAAAGAATCAGCACCAATTTATATCAAAGTTTAACTGAATCTAAAGTTTTATTAAATTCCGTGCATTAGTTCTTGAGATATGACTATTGCTAAGATCGTGTAAATCCTGCAAAATGCAGCATAGCAGCACCACCTGTTGGGCGATTTTCGCCAAAAAGTAATCAGCACCAATTTATATCAGGAATTAACTCAATATAAAGTTTTGTTAAGTTTAGTGCATTAGTTCTTCAGATAGAGCACCCACAAAATTTTTGTCACATACAGACAGAGTCACAGACTGACAGACAGACATTTTCTGGAAAACAGTCAAATGATGTTCAGGATCTTCTAAAATGTATAAATTCGTCAAAAACTGGAAGTTGAAAATTTTCATGAATCCAATACTTTATTCTTGTAAAGATAGAAGAAAGTAAAAATTACTTAGTAATAGTATAAATTTTCTATTATGATGCATAGCGACATTGAATAATTTGAATTTTCTAGGAACTCGGCACAAAAAGTTACTGGCTACTTCAAAGATGCAGAAATCTGTTTTTGACTGTGGAAAAAAACCTATTTCATTGCAACAGCCCTCTAAGGAGTTTGAAGCTTCTGCATCTTTACCAGTGTCTGCGGCTTCAACCTCAGAAATGTCTGTACCTTCAACCTCACAAGCGTCTGTGGCATCATCATCACAAGCTCCTGCTATATCATCTAAATCTATAAGTGATTTTATGTCTGGCAAAGAAGTTTTAACAGCTGAGGTTTTGTGGGCCTTAAAATGTGTGACTTCAAATTATTCCTACAATTCTTGCTCGGAAGTAGGCAATATACTGAAAATGATGTTCACAGATAGCAGCATAGCTAAACAATTTACCTTATCACCAGCGAAATGTGCTTACCTATGTTGTTTTGGCATTGCACCACATTTTAAAGATCTGTTGATCAAATTAGTGGACAAAGGTCATTTCACAGTATTATTTGATGAAACGCTGAATAAATCTACACAGTCCAAACAAATGGATTTATTAGTCCGATTTTGGCACCCAAGCTTAAACCAAGTATGTACTAGGTACATAAATTCAGTTTTTTTGGGCCACTCAACTGCAAATGACTTGCTTAATGGCATAAAAACTGCACTTAGTAATTTTAATATGGGAAATATTGTGCAGTTATCCATGGATGGACCAGCTGTAAACTGGAAGGTATATGAAAATCTCCAAAAAGACCTTAAAAAACAGTATGATCATGGTATACTAAATATAGGTACCTGCGGCTTGCATGTCTTACATAATGCATTTAAAGCTGGTGGAGCGTCTTCAAATTGGCAAATGGATGTATTTTTGATTAATTTGCATAGGTTATTCAAGGACTCTCCAGCAAGGCTTGAAGATTATTATAATGTATCATCAACTGGCAAGACTGCCTTGAAGTTTTGCAGACATAGATGGCTTGACAGCCTACCAGCTATAAAAAGAGCCATTGAAATCTTGGAAGATTTCAAATCATTCATCTCTTGTGTCGAAAAAAAAAAAATTCCCAATCCCAACAATCGCACATATGACTCCATAAAATCTTTTTTAAAAGATGAATTGTTAATTGTTAAGTTGCATTTTCTCTCATCAGTTGCATCTTTGGTGCAGCCTTTCATGACAAAATATCAAACTGAAAAACCTATGCTGCCATTTTTTGCCGCTGATTTAACAAAGTTAATTCGGTCATGCTTATTGAATTACAAAATTCTTAAGGATGGGGAAATAAAAAATGTAACAGTTTCAAAAATTTCTCGGTTTGAATTCAAAACTGATATGTTGAATTCTATTGCTAAAATAGAAACTGGATTCACTGGGGAAAAATTGCTCAAAAATCTAAAAGAGCAGAAATCTGTGAAAGAAAGTGACATTATTGCTCTGAGGCAAGAAATAAGGGACTTCATTTGTGCAATGATGAAAAAAATCATCGAAAAAAGTCCAATAAATTACAGTATTGTGCGCAATTCATCTTGTTTGAATCCTGGTAAAATTGCACGGAGCAAAGAAAACTGCATTTCACAAATGAAATCCATCATAAATGCCTTTCAAGATAATGGTTGGATCTCAGAAGATGACTGTGAAACCACTCTTCTGGATTATCAAGATTTCCTTGAAACAACAAACTTATCAGTTTTCATGACCTTTAATGAATCGACAGATAGATTGGATGATTTTTTTCATGATCATATGTATGTTAAAGGACACGTTAAAGCCTTCCATGTGACCAAACTTGTGTTGCTTTTGTCCCATGGACAAGCTTCTGTCGAGAGAGGATTCTCTATTAACAAAAATATGGAAGTGGAAAATTTAAAAGAACATTCTTATATTTCTTTAAGAATTATAAAAGATCATATAGAGTATTGTGGTGGTGTGCTTAAAGTTTCTATAACAAAAGAGCTACTTTCATCTGCATCCAGTGGTAGACAAAGGTAAATGATGTACCTGAAAGATCAACAAAAAGAGAAGGAAAAGTGTCTCAATGAGAACAAGAAAAGAAAGCTCGAAGATGATTTAAAGAAAAAGAAAAAATGTTTGGAAATTGACATCAAAGAACTTCTGGATTCAGCGGATGAGTTGTCTTTGAGGGCAGAGTCTACAAAAAAAATGACTTTCTGCATACAGTCAAACAGCCTGAGAAGAACTGTAAAAGAAAAACAGGATGAAGCTAAAATTTTAGATGAAAAAATAGAAGAGGCAGTTAAAAAGCTTAAAGGCTGAAAAAAGTCTTGTAGTTAAAATGCAATAAATTATTTATGCTGAAACATTCAAATTTTTCTTTGTATGTGTGTGTGTTTTAATATACCTTTTTGTAAAATGATTTAGTTGTTTTTTTCAAATTAAGGTAAAGTATAAAAAATTGTTTAGTTTTTTTTTTTTTTTTTTTTTTTAATTGTGTGTATCATAGCAGTGCAAAATTATCAAGTGTCTACTTTTGTCTAGTGTTAGCACAGATAACTTTCAAAGTATACTGCAAAAATATTTTGTATTTGTCGGAGACCTTCTCATAACATTTCACATTTAAGAGTTTGCTACTATATGTTATGTATGGCATTCACCTGAAAACATATGAAAATGAAATTTTTTTTTCACCTTTATACATTTGCATTATACAAACAGACATAGTATTTTGTAACGTTAAAATTTTCATTTCTGAAAAGGTGCTTGAATTTTGGGTAAGGTGCTTGAATTTTATCATGTAAAGAGAGTATGAACCCTGTAATAGTTAAAAGAAATTAAAACCTTTCTTTTTATAACCCGGCTGGGGACCGGTTGCATATTAACTGTCTTTATACAGATACATACAACAGAACATTTTTCAAAGAATTCAGTTAAGAGTAACATTTTTTCATTTTCTTAAAGCTTTTACAAATTAAACTTTTATTATTTTTCTCAAATACAAATATTTAACTGTTTTATCATACCAATAGGTGGCACCACAGTTTCTTATATAAATATTTTCCTACTTTCTGTTTTTTTTTTTCCTTGTACAGAAAATATTCATATACTTTTCTTAGTATGTATGCCTTATCGATCAATTGTAATAAAAAATATACTTAAAATTCTGGATTATTTCAATTTATTTAATAAATAACTACATCCCAAAGCTATTAATTTAAAATTTTAAATACAAAATCATTAATATATACAGGGTGCATAGGAAAGTCCCTTTAATCTGAAAATACTTGCGAAAACGGTATAGTAAAGCAACTACACCCGACCTAATGCAAATGACAGAAGCGCCCCCAGTGCGAAATTTGGAAGATAGTCATTGCAAATCGAAAACAAAAAGAGATAGAGCAAAATTTTCAGTTAGAAAGTTTTAGAGCATCAATTAATTACTACGAAAAGACATTTGGTTCACACGGATAAGATAAATCATCGCCTGTATACCCAAAAATGTCAAAATTCGATGCACTCCATTTTGTGTAAACATTTGAAAGAAACAGCCAGAAGTATGAAGAAATATGCACAATCTATTGCATAAATACTTACTTACGTCAATACACTTTGATAAGAAACAAAATAAGACAAACTGTCTCACAGTGATAAAGAGTTAATGTTCGAAAAGTTCGCCATTGCTCACAATACATGTTTGTATTCATGAGAGTAATTCTGCATGCACGTTTCTCAACATGGTAGGTGTCACACTATTGCAAGCATCTTCAATACGATGACGTAGATCCAGCAGACTTGTAGGTGGAGTTGCAAGAAACTTATCTTTTATGTAACCCCACAGGAAGACAACGGAGTGAGGTCCGGCGATCGTGGAGGCCATTCAACACTATCACCATACCCGAAAATAAAAATTTTAAAATAAAACCGCTTGCACATTCGGATTCAGATTATCGTCTGCCATAGGTTTATGCTATGAGATTATACTGTTTGTATCAAGAAACACCTTTTAAACTAAAATTTTAAATGCATTGGAAACGAAAGTTTTACTGTACAGTACAACCAGGGCTTAATTTCTAACAAAAAAAAGTACCGGAGCCCTAATATTCTGCAGTACTAATAACCGTAGCGTGTCCCCCTCCCCCCCCTCCACCATCACTCAAATCTGCATATTTATATTTCATACATTATATGTATTTGCAAAATTTAAAGCAATTTTTTTCTTTAGCAAAATAAAAATTTTAAATATATCTATCTGCATTTACTTAGCTGTCAATTATGGCGCCATATATATGTCGCCGCCATCAATGCCAGACATAAATCTGCAAATATCACTAGAATAAAAAAAAACACAATTTCTGTTTCTCCTTCATTCTGATCAAAATATCATTAAAAAAGAAAAAGAGTTATTTATTTTATATATACTAGGGGTCTCTGCCCCCTGCTCGCTACGCTCACGAACCCCATTCTGATTTCGCAGCCTCTTAAAACCTGGTAATGTATCCTGTTTTAAAAAAAATGATGATGATATCACGAACGGCGACTATCTTCTTTAATCAGGGTATAATGCTTTTTCATTTAAATGGGGTATTTTTCGGTTACCATGGCCTTACCGACCGTTGTCACGACAGCTTACGGTTGTTTTGGGTATTGATAAGTAATTGTGGATTGATAAATAGTTATATCACATATAGTGTTTTAATAGAAAAGAATGCAAAAGTTTTGATATGGGAGGAAAAGGAAAGAGTAATTTAGGCTTCGGTTTTTCGGAAGCGCTTGCACTGGGCTCCGGTGAATTCTGACCAATATTTAAATATTTACTAAAAGCAAAGAAGTACGGGGCCGGGCTCCGGCGCAATTTAAGCTCTGAGTACAATGTCACAATCTGCAGTTGCTAACTGCTACATTTCCGAAATGGGAATATGCAGAGCAGAATCGTCGCACATCGATTTTGGACATTTTTGGGTATACAGGCGACATTTTATCTTATCCGTGTGAACTAAATGTCATTTTGTACTAATTAATTGATGCTCTAAAACTTTCTAATTGGAAATTTTGTTCTATCTCTTTTTGTTTTCGATTTGCAATGACTATCTCTAAATTTTGTTACTAGGTGGCGGTGCTGTTGTTTGCATTATGTCGGGCATAGTCACTTTACTATACCATTACCTCACTTGCATAGCTGTATCTCTCTCCGTTCACAAGTATTTTCAGGTTAAAGGGTCTTTCCTATGCACCCTGTATATCCATCATTTAATATATATATTAATGATGGATGAATTTTCCTTATTAATAATGAAGAAAAAACAAATTCTATAATTTTTCCTCCTCAAATAAAATATAATTTACATTATTGAACTGGTTAACAGAACACGCACAATATCTAAGAAATATGAGCGGGGTTCAAATTCACGCTCCCTTTAGAGAACCAGGATTATTCTTTCTGTCACTTTAAACCACTCAGCCATCTTGCCTTCACTCAATGGTACTCTAAAATGAAACCAGTTAAAAGCTGGTTTCCTACTCCATTTAGTGGCCGAAAAGTATCCTAAAGTACTCATTGTGCATGCTCAGATATGCTGAAATCTGTCTTAACAGATCCACTTTGTTTTTAATACGGTATCCGGGGGTTGTTCACTAAAGAATATAGGTGCAGATTCACAGTCGCCAGTCTTTTGCTTTGGAGACTAACTTTCTATGTCTAAGTCGCCAGATGTTTTACATGGATGTCCCTTTTTCGCCGAAAAGCAGATTTCCGCCTTTTTTTTATTAATATGAAATCCGCAGAATGTCCTCTATAATTCAGCGATATTTAGCTCTTTTTTTCTTTTTTCTACTGTCCATAATTAAAAAATATGATTGAACATGGATGCTACATTTATACTGATTCGGAAATTTCTCGTTTTCTTCTTTAAAAAACGATCTGCAATGTCCCCAAAATCAGAAAAAAGGAATCATGTTGATATGCGTCGCGATCGCGAGTGAACTCTGTGGCGATGGCATACCACAATTAGCCCACGACACAGGCAGGGCCCGCTTAAGATTTAGAAGTAGGGGAAGACTGACGTCACACAGGGGGCTTCCCTCTACCAATCATGCTTCAACAATTTGAAATTTTACCATCAAAATTTCGAGTAAACAACACTTTTAATATTAAATTAAAACTAACTACCTATATACATATGAAAAAATATTTATTATATACATATATATAATTATACATAATAAATTAATTTTGTAAATGAATTTACAAATATGGAACAGGTGCGAATATTTGAACTTCAAATATATTTTATGTTTTACAAATTGCAGGATTTGCCAGTGCTAAGAACGGTGCAGGGGCAACAAGTATTTTACATACATTTATGCTTAGCTACAACACAATTTTGCTTCTATTTTATAAACTGAAATTTGATATCACCTGATTTCTAATTACTTTCCCCTTTATTTAAATAACCTATTCTCCATATTTTAGATCATTTCTCCACTCTTTATGAATTTAAACAAAATATAATTATACAGATTAAATTTTCTGTTCTTTTTAGCCCATTACAGTCTTAAACATTCGAAATTGAAATGTAAAACATATGAAAAATGAAAATAAGTTGCATTTAATCACAGTTTTTTTATCATTTATTATATCAACACCAACAGAAAAAAAATAGAGTATAAATGTGTCAGTAATAGTCCTGTCAGTAATAGCCTATAATTAAGAAAAAAAAATACATTTTTTACCCTGGCTGAAATATATCCTCTAAAAATTAATTCTGAAAAGTAAATTTGGGGGGCCCCTTTGTATTTCAGTGGGTAAGCTCGGGTTTCATGGGCCTATCTGTTAAACAGACCCTGAACACAGTAAAATTCGTGCTGAGTAGAGAATAATTTTGACTCTACTCATTAAATTTGTAGTTCTGGAATTTTTCAGATATGTTCTTACAGATGTAGATATTGGCATGCGATTCTTCACGAATTAGCTAAACTCCTCGAATTATTATTATTATTATTATTATTATTTTAATTTTCGCAAATCAATTCGCTAATCAGTCATGAAAAGAAATCTAAAATTTTGTCAATCTGTCACTGAAAAATTTTGCAAATTTTATCAATCGCTCGCCAAATAATAAAACCACGAATTTCATCAATCGCTGATGAAATAAAACCGCGAATTTCGTCAATAGGTCGCAAAATAAAACCGCGAATTTCTCCAATTGGTCTCGGGGGAAAAAAAACGAATTTCGAAAAGAAAAAAATTTGGGAAGATTTAATATCCCATTGTCCAAATTTAATGTAGAAAAAAAATATTGTTTTTATGTGTTTGTTTCACAATGTGGCCACTGGATTTTTTGGGTTTAGGAGCCACTGGCTCCTTACAGATTTTGGGAATCTGCACCTATACTAAAGAATGATCATAATTTTTTTATTCAGATAATTTATTGTACACAAATTTAATTTCCAGTTGTATTGTCAGATTAGTCTGTAATGAATATTTTGAAATTGTTTCATTAATTAAATTCCTATAGTATGGCAGTGGCAGCTGTGCACGTTCAGATACATTCAGAACCGTCTACGGGAATGATGAAGGCAACATGCGATGAGCCATCTGAAATTTTGCTTCTGCTTGAAGAAATCATCAGCCAAAGCCATTAAAATGCTTCAGGACACATCTGAACTTGTACAGCTACCATTGCCATACTACTGGAATTAAATTAATGAAACAATTTTTAAATATTCATTATAGACTAATCTGATAATAACAGGAAATTAAATTTGGGTACAATAAATTATCCGAACAAAAAATTATGTTAATTCTTTATTGAACAGCCCTCGTAGGTATGAGTAAGAAAGTGGCAATAACAGTTGTGAAATGACATATAAAACAACTTATATTGATGTACCTTTTCTTCGTGAACTACTTTAGGGATTTATTTTTTTCTTTTTAATAGTTGTGGCAGTAACTAAACTACAAAGTGATCATTCGGCAAAAGTTAAAAAAAAAAAAAAAACACTTTTAATACAGTTGACATTGATGTACCTTTTTCTTGAGAACCACCAAAGCCATTTTAATATTTTTAAAATGGTTTTAGCAGTAACAAAACTATAAATTGATTGTTCATTAAAAAATAAAAAATGCAGTAGTTATGTTTATTTTTTTCTTTAACTAGATCTAGGTTTGTTTTTTTAATTAACATAGCTATTGCATTTTTTATTTTCTGCTAAACAATCAATTTATAGTTTTATTACTGCTGAAATTGTTAAAAAAAGTAGTATTGAAATCCCTTCAGTGGTTCTCAAGAAAAAGGTACATCAATGTCAGCTATTTTACAAGGGATTTCACAACTGTTGTTACCCCTTCAGAAATCATAAAAATGAAAATCTTAACTAAATTTTAGGTGTCAAAAGTTACTTAATACTACTATAAAGTTACTTAATACAAGTTATTTCCAGAAATAACTTGAAATGACTTTCAGAAACATTTCTTTTATTATTCAATTGATCAGTATCAAAAATTTATTAAATGCTATTTTTTCTCACTCGTAAATTTCTGAAAAGATTTTGTCATAAATTATTTTATTGCCTCTATATTTTTTGCAGTACCATGTACATAAAAATTATCTTTTCTCTTGATTTCTGTGGTATTTTATTACAACTTTAATAAAATGTATCTTTAAGAAATATGTTTGTGATTACTAATCAATCTAGGTATCTAATAGAATTCTAAAATAAGTTATCAATCTTTCATTAAGATGTACATGTTCAGTGATTATTTAAAATTTTATATTGTAATTTAATTTAATCATAAATTTAATTTTTAAAGCATTCATAGTTTTTTACTATCCTGAGAATGGAGGTATACATTTGTCTTCTTTTTATATTACCAAAATGCTGTGGGGAAAATACTATTGTAAATTAATTTACAATATTTGATTTAAAGCATAGCATGTTTATTCAGGGGTCAGTCTAACGGTATAATGGATTCTATTTTGCTTCCTACCCTTTCACAAATAACAGATAACACCTTCCCAGGTGCCTGCCTATTTTGTTTGAAAACATGAATATTCCCTAAAGAGTAAAACTGCAACACCCCAACCTACTAGAGGTCTGCACGGGCCGAAATTTCCAGACCCGTGCCCGGCCCGACCCATACAAAAAAAATTTGGCCCGGCCCGGCCCGTGAAAAAGTTAAAATCTCAGCCCGAGTGAATTTCTACAAAACATAATTTTTACGTCGATTTGGTTAAAAATTTACCTCGTATTAGGAGATCTAACCAAAAATTCCTATCTTAGCCTTTTTTTTTCATGTTTTTAATCTTCATTTTTATGGAGGTTCCGCTAGTGGAATGTTTATTTTTTTAATAAATCTCTATTTGTTGTATGTATGTGTTTAAGTTATCATCAATATTGTTAATCCATATTCCATTTATTGAAGTGTTAAAAATCAGAAAAATGCTATACAGTAAAATTTTCTAAGGTGTAATTGCATAGAGGAGGGAAAAAAAAGGAGTTATAGACAATTTGCCTTCTTATCAGGTGTAAATGTATTATATTCTTTTCTTACGTATTAGTATATTCATTTTTAATGAATCAACACATTTTTCAATTTAAGACAGGATTCCATCATAAGCAGGTTCTTTTTCACACGTTTTACTATATTTTAATTTAGCCATATTTTAATAAGTGTATAAATCTACTATTCTTTAAAAAGAATAAATTTTAATGTTTAATTATAAAATAATGGCGATTTAAAAAATGTTTTGCAAAGATTTTTATGCCAGATCTTATTTTACTGACCTTCGAACGGACCAGGCACGCCGAGACAATGATTTTCATACGGGTCAAAACCAGGACTAAAAATTTTGAGGCGTGAAGACTAGGAAGAATGAAACCAGTCCTGGCTCTGTACGGAAAAAATAATTTAAGGCATGGCCTTATCCTTCAGGAAAAAAGTAAGGCCCGGCCCGTAAACAGTAATCACTAGGCCCGGCCCGACCCGAGTGCCGTGAAGAAAAATAGGCCTGAGCCCAGCCCACGGGCCGGACCGTGTACGAGCTTCGGGCCTTGGCCCGGCCCGTGCAGATCTCTACAACCTACTGCATCCCAAACTGTCCAGAGAAATTGGAAGACCCAATTTTATGTATTTTTTTTATACATGATGCATTGGTACTACAAAGTGTTGTTGTGCAAGTATACAGAATACATATACTGTATAGTGAATTACTTAAACTTTTAATAATTTATAAGTAAACATATAAGTCTGTTAAGGAATAACACTGCTTCGATGACATGAAATTTAAGGCTTTGTTAGGCTTTTTTTTTTTCCAAAGAAATATATTTATAAAAATATGTTTACTCCAAATTATTGTTCATATATTCGAGTAGAAAACTGTTTTTTGTTTAGTTGATATATTGCAAAATGATGGCATTAACAGCAAATGGGTGGGATACTTATCTAGGAGGTTAGAATAGCGATCAATATGACATCACTTGATACTGTTTGGCCTGTTAAATATTTGGTTTGGCTGAATAGAAAAATATTGAACCAAACAAGCTACTTCAAAAACCTTTAAGAAATATTTTTTTAAACCTTACATGACTTCTATTTTAAGATATTCAGAAAACATATTAATAAAGATATTCAAAATAAGTAAGAAATAGAATCATACTTAAATAAAAGAGATTGCTTTTACATTATTCATTTGCTGCTTGAAAAGTGACGGAAAATTAACTATTAATGGTGACCATTCAGAGGAATTAATGGTGTATAAATGCAAGTTACTGAATATTATCTGGTAATAATCTGTTTGTTGCTTTTTCTCAAACAAGGTGTATCTAAACAAATTTTTAGGAGATATAGGTAATAGGCATCATTCCAAACAGTTTTGTGAAGGAAACTACAATCACTATCAAACTTATTTGCTGAAAAATACTTGATTTTTGTTTGTAACTTTGAGAATAAGGATATTTTCAAAAGATTTAACTTTGCTTTCCCTGAAATGTGATGACATGATGAGAATTGCTGAAAATTGTCATCATTCATGTCCAAACAACAGTGATCTAGACATTCTATTACTCAGAATGCAGTTGGTGGTACATTTATTATATCGCTGGCCAAAATTCAGTCAATTCCAATGATGTTGTCACATTTCATACAAAGCAAAGTTAATATGATGCAAATCTTGCTAAAGCATTATTGTTAAAGTTGTGAACAAAAATTTGGGTTCAGTTTGTAGTGAGACATCCTTATTTTTTGATTGAATAAATGGATTGCATGTGATTGTAAGTAGTTTCCTCTGCAAAAAATGTTTGTCTTGGCTGCATTATCTTACCTGAAAATTTGTTCCAAATATTTATGAACGCTCTGTATGTTTCCAACTTTTGAAAATAATTGTTCACTGCAGACACTGCTCTCTGATGCATTTAAAAACTTTCTTGCTAAATCACAAGGAGCAGGGGAGTTATTCTTGCTGAGTTTCCAGCATTTTATTTTAATATATATGCATATATTATTATCATTTTAGTCCTTTCTAAACAAATAAACACTATATGACTAAAATTTTCCTTTTAATTCCTTTAAAATTTCTCTTCAATTTCAAATTATTTGTTTTAGAATTAAAAAATATATATATTCATTTATTTTAATTCACAGAAGAAGCCATGAAGTTTAAAGTTTTATTAATTAAAAAAAGCTTTAAGACTATCCTCTTAAACAATAACTCAAAGCAAGTTTTTTCCAGTGTAGAATATACTTGTGAAAAGGTCTTGTTCATCAAAATTGAAGTATTTGTGTTAAATATGATGTAAAATTGTTTTAAAATTTAACTTTTTAATATCCTTAAACCTTGAAATATAGAGATGTATTTAGCTAGCCAAATATTAGCTATTAAGTTGAATAGTTACTATTCAACATTCAGTTTACATATGTATCAAATATTTGGCATTCGGCCAAAGTCTTTATTTGGTGCCATCCCTAGATTGCTTCTGTAACATCTGAATGTTGCTGCCAGACAGGCATTAGGTTTTCACGTCGCTTCTATTTAATATACAATTAAAATATAACATTATTGTGGTATGTCCTCCCTATTTCATAACAATTTTTGAACCTTTATTTCTGGAGGCCAAAAAGATTTTGTTTTAAGTAACATCAATTTTCCAGAACTCAGTTATCAGGATGAAATATTGAAATAAAATTGACTAATTGTTTATTGTTTAATCATATATTTAAAAAAATAGTAATCTTGATAGAAAGGTAACAAAAATTATTACAAATGTAACAAAATTTTTGATTAACGAAATTCGTGCTGGGAGTTATGCTATATTTTGGGGGTTTTTTCCAGCATTGTTTATCTTCTTCTATAAGTCTTATTGTATATATCATATAACTTAAAAATTATTTTGAGTTAATGTTTGATGTATTCTTATTACAGATCATTTGAAGCAATTGGAAATAGACCTTCATTTTATACATTCAGCCACCGAGGAAGGGTATTAAGTTCTGTGTACAGCCAAGGTCATTTTTAAACTATAGAAACATTTATAATAATATTTGTAAAATCTGGATTTTTTTTGTTCATGTATGTATGTTAAACCTGGATACATTTATATATCATTGAATAAAAGCTAAAAATGTTTCTTTATTTTATTAGTTTGTCAGTATGTTAAGTCACATCGTATAAAACTTTGCAGTATCTCTATTAATGAGATCATACTTTTTGTACTGGTATCTTTTGATAAGGATAAATGTTGATTATTTTGAAGACTTTTTGTAAAATCAATGCAAAGTTTTTTATTTATTGTGTACCACTAAATTTTTATGTCTCATTTTTAAAAAGTATATTTATATTTTCTTTATATATTCACTTCTTCTTTAATTAAATGTCCTTTATTAATGTTGATATATCCAATTAGCAATTTATGATTCTAAATATTTTGTCACATTTTTCCTATGAACCGTTTTGTAAACAACTTGAGAAGGTGAAAAAGGTAATTCACTGGGAATAACCAGCTATTTCATTGTCATTCAGAAAAAAAAAATCTTAATTATTTAGTTATATTTTAACTGATAAAGCACTGTATTATGTAATCTGGTCCATATCTTTTTATAAAAGGATAAAAAACCTGTATCAAAATTTAGTGTCTTGTTAAGATCACTTTAATTATGTTTTCAAAATAAATTTCATTTAATAATTAGTTTGAATTTGTTGTAAATTTCATTCTACCTTCATTGAAGTCAATTCTTTCTTGTGTATTTTTACAGAAATTAACTAGTAATAAAACTAAAATTTATGAACTGTAATAAAGATTTATTATTGTTACTGGTAAAATTTGTAAACATGGATTTTTTTAGTCTTTAGATCTAATGCTAAAGCATCTTATTTGAATAATCTGACTTGCATCTTCAATGATAAATCATAAATATTTTAAATTTTCAAGTTGATAAATTCCTGGTGAAATACTTTAGGATTACAGTATAGATTTTATTGAGACCTGGATCTTCTTAAATGTTATTTATTAATCTCATTAGAGAAAAGTTAATTATGATTAGGAGCATGCTGGCGATGCACTAAAGCTTATAAATTATCTGAGAAAAGAGAGATAGGATTGAAAAATTAAATTTTAATAGATCCTTTAAGATGCCTAATTTTCCTTCTGAATACTTAAAAATATAATCTGAAGGGAAATATTTTTCACCTTAAATACATTGAAATAGTCTTATTATAAAAAAAATATATATAACCATTTTTATCAGGAAAAAGAGAAAACAAGTTATAAAATAAAAATAGTTTCTTTAAAAATCACATCTAATTTCATGACTGCAACTCATGTTGTTCCAGAAAATTTCCGTTACAATGTGTAATTTCATATGGCCCCCGATAATGGAAAATTCACTGTTTTTATTTACTCTTTGTTGAAAAAATTGGTTGAATTTATTTAAAAAAATTATAACTTTTGCTCCATTAAACTGTTGCTTCCAGGAATTTTATAACATCTAGAAGAAAAGTATCTTTTTAGACACTATAAGAACACTTATAAACTCGAACCCAAGATGGATAATTTCCGACACATTCTTTAATTCATTGATGTTTGCAAACCTATGAAATAGACAGGTGCTCTTTATAAGAAACTAAGTAATCAAACTGTTATTTTCAGTAAATAAAAATATTTTTCAGAAAATGCTGTCAAAGTTGTTGTTTTGCACAGCATTTCTGGATGTGACACTGCAGGAAAAAAAAAAGAAACTGGTGTCCTGATACAGCAATCGCTTATAACTCAAGATGTAATTCCTTTAATCAGAAAATGAAAAAAAAAATTTTTTGATTATAAATCACTTCAATAATCATGCTTACAAATATCTAAAATGAGTCAGAAAGGTTCTCGTTGTTGAGCGGGGGAAAATATCTTTTTGAGGACTGCCTTATTAAAATGACATATTTAAAAGGATTTTCTTATAGTTTCTAAAAAGATACTTTTCTTCTAGATGCTATAAAATTCCTGGAAGCAACATATTAATGGAGCAAAAGTTATAATTTTTTTAAATAAATTCAACCAATTTTTTCAGCAAAGAGTAAATAAAAGCAGTGAATTTTCCATTATCGGGGGCCACATGAAATTACACATTGTAACGGAAATTTTCTGGAACAACATGAGTTGCAGTCATGAAATTAGATGTGATTTTTAAAGAAACTATTTTTATTTTATAATGATTTCTGAATTCAGGAAAATTCATTTTCTCAGGTTAAAATAAACTCAGTACTGAAAATATTGCTTTCTATAAATTAAAAAACTCTCTAATGATTTTTGCAAAATGTCCCATTTATACTAATTCAAGCACGAGAAAATGATCTAGCTAGATCACAACTTTGAGAAAATTCGTTTTCACAGGTAAAACAAACTCAGTGCTAAAAATGTTGCTATAAATCGAAAACAGTTCCATTGAATTTCATGAATTAAGACTTGTGTAATGATTTGAGTACAAGAAAACCATCTAACTAGGTATCGACATCGGAAAAATTAATTTTGATAGGTTTAAACAATTGAGTCTTTTATTTTAGAAAGGGCACAAGTCCCATTTGTTTTGGAAATCAGTGTTTTGATAAAAATATTTTCTATTGGAGTAGCTGCATTATGTTTTTAAAGGGCACATTTCTAACTCTACTGCATTCATCGTTATGGATGTTAGAAAAACATGTTAATTTGAGAAAGGGCACATAATCTGGATATGTGCCCTTTCTTCTCTAAATTGCATGTGGTGAACAGTAGAGCATGCATGAACAACAGGCGATGCTTTGTTTCCAGTTACGAGACTTCATTTCTGAATGTTTATTCTTACTGTATGCTTGTTAAAGCTAATATTTCCCCTACCTAATATTCTTGTTCATGAGATATTTTACTACCACCAAATCTGGGTAAACTGTTTCTGTTTTTACCATTTTAAAACTAAAAGAAGTACAATTTATTTGTATCATGAGGATATAGCAAAAAAAGAAGGGAATGGAGTCTCTTTTATTCACCATTACATAAACTATATCCCATTAACTGCCAAAGAAATCCACGTCTTCTCAGATGCTTGTACTGGACAGAACAGGAATCACACAGTGCTAAGATAAAAAGAACCCTACTAGCTATATCACATGAAAAGAAAATATCTATCAAGCAATACTACCATCAACAAGGGCCACAGTTTTGTACCATGTAACCGTAGGGTTATTAAAAAGAAAGAGTCTACTCCCCAGAAGAGTATGAAACACTGATAAAAGAGTCCTTAGTAGGTAAGATTGAAACCATGTTATTACAAGCTAATAACATTATATTGAATTTTGATAAGGGGTAGCCTCAGTATTTCAGAAAGTGCATAACTTCAACTGAAACAATGACAGTAGGGGTCGATGAAGGTTTTTCTCTAGGGGCTCATTTTTGTGAAAATTAAAGGTTATTTTTGTGAAATTTGTTGTGTTTTTGTGAAAAATAGCATTTTGTAATGAAAGTTGAAATCTAGTTACTCAAATTCGAACCAAGCATTTATTAACAAAAACTTTTTAAAATCCTTTTGCTGAAGTTTCCCTCTGTGATGAACTCGTTTGTTTACAAATTGCACATTTAAAAAAGTCATGAAATAAATAATTAATAAAAAAGTAAGTTTTTTTGGAATAGAATTTTGTGAAAGGGCCTATTTTATTAAAAGGAATTTTGTGAAGGGATTCATTTTATTAAATTGATTTTTGTGAAGAGACCTGTTTTATTAATTAGATTTTTGTGAAGGGGCCCTAAATAGGCCCCAAATTTGGCCTGGATCGACCCTTAGACAGTCAAAAATAAGATATACAGAAAGGTTTTTAAATATCTGAGCTATACTACTTTGAAATGGACAAAGGAAATGTTATAAGAAGTCTACATATAAATAGGCTGATTCAAAACACATTTTGTTTTAAGAAGCCTAATGTAATATGTATCACTTTTCCCAATAAACGAACCATTGAAGACACCCTATTAATGAAAAAAAACAAAAACGAAAATATCTAAAAAGTTCTGAAATATGTATATGAAGAGGCAATGTCCTTCCACGACAGCATTGCAAATTGACCGACTACACCACTAGACAGTGCAGAGTAAAGCTTTCAATAGCAAAAGAGGCATATTTCAATGTTTTTCACTATTTTGTGCACTTATTGTTTATTAAAACACTGATTTTCCATATGTCCACTGTTTGAACTCTGTTTCCATGTGTTTAATTTAGAAAGAGCACATGTCCAAGACTAAACAAATACACTATATTTCCAATGATGATCGGTCACTTGCGATTTTAGACGTTTTGTTAAATATCTGGAAAGATACATGAGGAATTATCCTGAAACTTCAGGAGTGTAAACAACATGATAAACGTCATATATTTCCGCGAAGATTTTTTCCTGAAACCCCATAGGGGGCCGTCAACAAATTGAAGAAAAACGAATATCTTTTGGATAACCCTGTAGAAACTAATATTGCAAAAGCATTCAAACTGTAGATTATGATTAAGTGGCTTATTGTAATAATTTGGGTTCATTTTTATGAAGAAAGCATGTATACTCGAAGAGAAATTCAGGTTTTTATAAAAACAGTCCCAAATGTTACCAAGTTTTTTTGCTTATAATTTGCAGAGTTTTTAATATAAAAACAGGTTATTTTCAGAAAATATGACAAACAAAATTGTACACCATACCCTGCAATCAGAACTAAAAAATAATAAAAATTGTATGAAAAATGAGCAGGTTTACTAAATATTGTTTCACTGCGCATGCGCGAATTCAATCAAAATATACTGTGCATAATATATTAGCTAAATGTATAGACCAACTTTTATGAAAGTCTCAAAAACATAGCTTGAAAATTCTGATAGTAATCGTCGATAGAATAAGCTCGAATTTCGCTGTTCCCAAAAGGAAGCAAAAAGATGAGGGGTTGTATCCAAATATACTAGCTTATGAAAGTTGACATAATAAGAATGAAGTGTCTCTCATTCTATATTTCAAGCTATATTATAAGCAAAAAACTTGTTAAAATTTGGGACTGTTTTTATAAAAACCTGAATTTCTCTTCGAGTATACATGCTATCTTCATAAAAATGAACCCAAATTATTACAATAATCTACTTAATCATAATCTACAGTTTGAATGCTTTTGCAATATTAGTTTTTACAGGGTTATCCAAAATATATTAGTTTTTCTTCAATTTGTTGAAGGCCCCTTATGGGGTTTCGGGAAAAAATCTTCGTGGAAATATATGACGTCTATCATGTTGTTTACACTCCTGAAGTTTCAGGATAATTCCTCTTGTAGTTTTTCAGATATTTAACAAAACGTCTAAAATCGCAAGTGACCAGTCATCATTGGAAATATAGTGTATCACATAAATCACCCTTTTCGTTCAAATAATCTGAAAAGTGTGTGCAGAGTATATTCTATTATCCTTCTTAACATGCAATCCAAAGAATTGCAAAAAACAAAAAAATCCTACCACATAAAGTTTTTTTATGTGTAGTGTAAAATTTGAAAAATGTGACTTGTGCCCTTTCTAAAATAAATGATTCAATTTTTGTCAGTGATCTTCTCTAATTTGAGTTCTCGCCAATACTGTTGGTCATTGATCAGCAACATGATTACAGATAATATAATCTAGAAAATTGTGCTACCGATTTTCAGAAAACTTGCCTCTTATACTATTTCAAACATAAGAAAATTATCCCCAATTCAGAAAAATTCATTTTGATAGTTCGAAACAAACCCAGCACTGAAAAGACTGCTATAAATCAAAAACAGTTCTGACAATCTTCATATAATAAGCCTTATGTACTAATTTCATTGCTCGCATTCCCTGTAAAATTCCTAATTTTTGTAAAATTTTCGGATGTCCCTAAAATTTTTCATATTCCCCTAAAAAAAAAAAAAATGCATAAATACTTTTCTTTTTTTTTTTTCTTTTTCTTCTTTAGTACAAAGTACAATTTTTATTGAAGAAATCTTCCACATTCGGCAACTTTTCATTGCTTTAAAATTCCCTCATAAATTTCAGCTCCTCTCTAAAAATTCCACTCCTTCATTTGCTTCCCCAGCATACAAAGTTTAAAATACCTTTCAAACACTTTCATTTAAAAAATAATAATTTTACCTAATTCTTATTTTGTGAAAAGAATAGTTAAATCAATCACCTGAATTCCTTCTGAAATGTTAACACCCCCCCCCCCCCCCCAACCCCACTCCACCCCTTTTTGGCAACCTTCTTTCCAGCATAATTTTTTTTTTAACAAAATATTGTTTTTTTAAATAGTTTTTGATTTCTGCTCTATTTCTGGTATCTTTTCAGTAACAATAAATAATCAAATTGTAACATGCTACAAAAGTAAAGCAGAAATGTTGTACATCATTTGATCTAGCCCCACGTCCCCTTTCCTGCAGAAATTCCCGCTTCCATCTTTGTCACTATCAGCATACAAAGTATAAAAAATCTACAATCTTTAACCCCTATCAAGTTGGTGGGCTATAATGTATCCCACTTAATTTTAATTCCCAAATGCCACATTGACACCAGAATTTTGAAATAAAATTTTACTTGTATAATGAATGTGAAGAAAAGCTTTTACTTATTTCCAAATAAATTTTTTTGTAAAGCCTGGTGTAATTCAATCATTACAACATTTTAGCAACAGAAGCACTTTGCACCTCAAAGGGTTAAATATCTTTAATTAAAAAAAATTATATTTTATTTGTTCTTTTAAAGTAATGATATATTAATAATAAATCACCATAAATGCTTGCTTGTCTCTTTACATGTACTCTACAGCCTCCTATAGGTGAAAACTGGAAAATTTAGTTAGTAGCCAGTGGCCGGTAGACTCTGTTTCATTAGTGGCCCCTTTTTAAAATTAGTGGCCACTATTATGTTTAAAACATTATTGACATCTAGATAAACTATAATCATTGTATATAAACATATTTTTCTATAAGAGTTTTATATCTATTGTATGAGTGAGTGTATTTCACATGATTAAACAATATCTCTTGAAGAAAACTAATCCAACTGGTGAGCATGTGGCAGGAGTCGAAATATTGAAGATACTGAAATGTCCTTAAAATCTGCTTGTATCCGGTGGGAAAAAAGGAATAAATTACTTGAAATGCATGTGGAATCAAAGCTGATGAATATATTTTGCAGAATAAAACTGTATTTCTTGAAAGAATAACCCAACTAAAGAGTAAGCACATGAGAAAAAGCTGAAATATTGAAAATACAGCTAAGTCGTTGAAATCTGTTTGCAACTGGTAGGAAAAAGAATTAACCAGTTCTCTAATTAGATGTAATCAATTTAGAGATGCATATTTCCATGAAAATGGTGTATTTCACTTGGCGATCGATAACTGACTTTTTAATCGCCCCATGGCGAGTGGCGACTGCTAATTTTCACCTCTACAGCCTCCCCCCCCCCCCACCAACCCATATCTTTAAAAATCTTTAATTAAAAAAAATATACATATATATATATCACCTTTTAATTAGACAATAAAAATAATCCCTAAATGTTTACTCACCTCCTCCCTCCTGCCTTTTTTTTTTGTTTGTTTGTTTGTTTCAACCAATAAACAATATTTAAAATTTTAAAAACATTTTTTTTTCTCTAATCTTTTTTTTTGCAGTAACAATAAATAATTGTTATAAAAACAAAGTTCGAATGATTTGCATCATCCAACCCCCCCCACCCTTACTTGAAATTTTTGCTTCTCCTAACACACAAAGTTTACACTTTTTTTTTTTTTAACTCTCGTCCCTATTTGTAATCTTTAAAACTCTTTAATATTTTGAATTATTTCTGCCATTTTTTTTACTTTGCACTAACAGTAGATATTCATCTAAATCCTCTTTCACTGAAATGCCTTCTCTGCCCACCCATTGTCTCCCTCAGTATAAAAATGTAAAAGCTGTAAAGCTAATTTGTTTTTATTTTTACATTTTTTGTCTTATTTTCTATTTTGCCATAATAATAAGTAATCGACTCATCCATGCTTCAAAAGTAAAGATGAATTATAGTAGATTAAAGTGAAAATCGAATTAAAAGTTTTTCTTCTTTAAATAGATATATTTTAGCATGTACAATAATTAGTGTTTTATAACTATTATTTTTTCCAATGTATAATACTTACCCTAATTCATAATAATTGCCCCTAAAATCCCTTCCTAAAATTTTACAAAGTCTTACTATTTACCCTTTAATTTAATTACAAGAAAACCATCTAACCAGATTTTGATTTAAAAAAAAAAATCTTATGATATGTTAAAAAAAATTTTATGTCTTTAATCTTCCGTAATTTGAGTTCTCACCAATACCATTGATAAGCAACATGATTACAGATTAATTTATTATGGAAGATTTCTATTCTATGAGGGATGTGACATAATTCAAACTTCAAGTCAGGCTGCCAGAATCCTAGGGCAGAATGTACATGGGCTAACCAACTCTTTAGTATACCACACATCACTGTCTTTCGAATGATTTATGAATTCTGATGGTGTTCAATGACTTACAAGGAGAGGACCAAGCTTGGTAATCACAGATTTTGATTATTTTTATATATGTTGTAGGGTAGAAGCCCCTTAGTCTCAGGTTCAGCGGATTTTATATAACGCTTCTTAGTTCTCGAGAAATAAGGGGTCTAGGTCTAATATTTTAATACAACTTATATATACTTACTTTGTAACGAAATTACTGCGTTGGTCATAGTTGAGTTGTTATGGCATCTGCTCGTTGATCCGCGGGCTCAAGTTCGAGACCGGGACGACCTATGTTTGTTTTTCTCATTTTTTGTTTTATAAATATACTTGTAATTATTATTTAATAATTCTAATTAAAAATAATCACTTTTAAAATGTATCTCATATATGCTTTATCAGTGCAATAATCTTGAACAATTGTGTCAATTCGTGATTTTAAAGAAACATTTATATATTGCCTTAACAAGGGAAGTCAATGCGATAATAATACTACTCTGTTTTTAAAGTAAGAAGCATAATTATATTAAAATTTAATATAGGAATTAAATTACAACATATTTTTTGCATATTAAAGATTTTTAAATTTGTAATACGTATGCTTGTGCTTTGAATTAATTTATAATTGATAAAATAAGGTATGATTTTGGAATTTTTACTAGCCAATAATGAATCCATTTTTAAAAAAAATCTCTTTAAATGATGAGAAATGTTTAATAATGGCTTAAAAATCAAATTAAATTTAAATTTGTTAACATTATAATTAATGTACGTTATTAAAATTTTTAATTGAGATTATTAAATTATAATTACAAGTATATTTATAAAATAAAAAATGAGAAAAACAAATGTAGCTCGTCCAGGTCTCGAACCCAGGCCCGCGGATCAACGAGCAGACACCATAACAACTGAGCTACGACCAACGTGGTAATTTTGTTACAAAGTATTTCAGTTGTGTTAAAATATTAGACCCCCTATTTCTCGAGAACTAAGGAGTGTTGTATAAAATCCGTTGAACCTGAAACTAAGGGGCTTCTACCCTACAAGATATATAAAAATAATCAAAATCTGTAATTACCAAGCTTGGTCCTCTCCTTGTTAGAACTTTCTGTGATCGCCTTCTAGTCTAATACATATTACATAAAACAAGATTTATGTACTGATTTGAGCACAACAAAATAATTAGATAAATATCGACTTCAGCAAAGTTAATTTTGATAGTTTAAAGCAAACTTAACACAGATATGGTGCTGACAAAACTGTCATTCACAATGAAATTAAAACTATAAGTTAATTTTGATAGTTTAAAGCAAACTTAACACAGATATGGTGCTGACAAAACTGTCATTCACAATGAAATTAAAACTATAGAAATTAAATTTTGCAGATAAAGCATTTGTAGATGACAAAGATATTTGATGGAATAATATTCTGTTCAACTCATAAAACTAATCGCAACAGGATCCTGAAAAAACACTTTTCACATTACAAGTGGTCTAATAATAAATTGTCTGTTAAATGCAAGAGTTTGTTAAATGAAACATCACCATTCTTTATGCAATTATTATTTTTATTATTTGATTGTTACTCTTTTGTAATTGGGGCCCTTGACAACTTCTTTTATATACACATATTCTCTGTAATTTACTGATCTTTTGGAGATATTAACTTTCATTTTTCTATGTGTATTGAAAAGAAAAACTAAATATTTCAAATATTGTGTAGGTACCATGTGAAATTGAAGTGTATCTAACCTAAATCAGCACTCGTAATAGCTGCTTCTGTTAGTTATATAGTTAGTGAGTTCAAGTCAAAAAGCAATTCAATATTGTGCTCATTCAAGTCAAGTAACATGCTGATGACTGATATGACAAACTTGTAATTGTAGATTCACAGAATAGCCAAATACAGTTGCTCTCTATTTAATGACTTTCAAGAAACAACCTTGAAAAATTGTCCTTAAGTAGAAATCATCTTTAAAAAGAATTTGTGAAAAAGTAACATTTGAAAAAAAATTTCTCTTCGCACTTTACAGGCTGAGGACTGTCTTAATATATTGGCGTGTTTAGAAATGTTTTATTTATTTTAATTTATTTTATGTTTTATTTATTTATTTTAATCTTTTTTATTGATACAAATATAGTACTATATATTTTTATTGCACAAATACAAATCACATTCATTATACAATAGACAAGAACAACATTACAGCATACAATGTTACTTACAGTACAATAAAAATATTTATAATATGTTTAATTAAATCAAATTTAAAAAAATCGAAAAGTGTAGATTGTTTCAATGGCAGTCTTGTTTTTAGTATCCTTGCTTCAAACTTATCAAGAAAGTTGAATAAGTCATCTTCCATATTTGATGAAACAATGTACCATGGAAGAATATCCAGATCAGAATTCACATCTGAGTAAGAAGGTGGTGGTGTCTCGCTTTCTGTATCAACAGCCTTGTCAACATCTTCTACATCTAAAGCTGCATTTTCATTTGTGATGTCTTCATAAATTTTATCTAAATTTCTGAAGTCTGTTATTAAAACATCATCACAGTCAAAAAATCTTGTACTGAAACATCTTCATCACCAACAAGACTTTTCCATTCTTCATTAGTGATATCTTCTGTGTCAAGTTGTACATCTGTAATATCCATTTGTTCTTGAATGCCAATTCCAGATGCCCGAAAGCAGTTTTCAATTGTGTAAGGAGAAACTTTTTTCCAGGCTAGGTGACGGGAGAAAACGAATCATCACATTCCGGGCAATTACACCCCTCTCCTCTATCTGTACTCGCCTGAATTGCAAAACAATTTCTCTTTCTATCACAGGAAGTTTCCTCGCTTAATCTGTTTAAAAGGATTGCAAATGAAAAAAAAAATGCATGAAAATCGTCATTAAATAGAAATAATGTTGTCTTTAAATAGGGACTTTTGTACTCGAAGGAGCCGGACTGCAAAATACTGTCCCTAAATAGAGATTGTTGTTAAGTAGAGCAACGTTAAACAGAGAGCCAACTGTATTTCTCTTGGGTAAAACAGTGAGCATGTGAAAGTTTATCAATATCACACAAATTGATGATTTTTTTGCCACACTAACTATTCATTATCTTGGAAGCATTGACAGGGTGGCTCCAGATTCGGGAAAAGTATGAGAATCTCGTAAGATTACTTAAAAATCAGGGAAATTTGTCTATATGTGAAAATATTTGTGTTTTCACACGAGGCTGATTTATTGACAAACAGGTGATATTTAAGCTAATAATAATACACAATAAAGAAAAGTAAAATTTTTATATTATATATATTTTTAAAGATGCACATGATATGAGTTTTTGGTATTTAACACAAATTAAGATGATCAGATGTCCTCATTTTCTGTGGATAGCGCTTATATTGAAGGCAATTTACCCATTTTTGAAAATTTTATGATGCATTAGCATAAGCTGACCAGCTTAAACCAATTAGCTATCCAGTTAGATCATATGTTCCGTCATCAGATATGTCTTAGAATTGAACTTTCTTCAGAAAATGAGGAAATTTTCTGGTCGCCATATATTCATTGACCACTATTATGAAGTTGTTCGACTAAATTTTGAGTTTGGATTTATGAAACTCTGAACCAGTACTTTATGAATATTGTGCAATTTTTGTGTTTTTCCCTTGTTTTTTCGCCCAAATGAGGTATCAGCAAGCTGGATAAGTGTGTTATATGAGGAAGCGGCATACATTAAAAAATACCCTATGTGTATCGGTAATAATGAAAATCAAGGAAATTTGATAAAGGTAGTCAAAGAAATCAGGGAAAATTTTTTACATGATTATAAATGATTGTGTAAAATTATTTTGTGGTTGAATAATATATTCTAGAAACTGCATTAAATTCTAGATAATTCCATGGTTAAGAAGATGTTCGTTAATAGCATCTTCAGAACTTAAAAAATACATTTTACCTTAGTGCAGTCATTCGAATTCATCTTTGTTGTTTTCTGTCAACTGCCTGCCATATACGTATATCTCTTTTTGACTACAGAATGTTCTACATTGCTTTTTCCAGAGTTAAGAGATGAAACAATTCTTCTGGTTTCAGAAAATCCTCGTCTCATTCATAGTGTTGTATGGGAAGAGGTGTTGAATACTCTGGCAATGAACCAATTTTTTACTTAATGATTGCAAAAATATATAACAAAAAATCATAACTGTTATCTTGACAACATGGAGAAATTAGATACAATATAATAGCTATAAAGAAAAGTGAATTGTCTGCATTTGTTGTAATTTTTAGAAACTAGAAATAATATTTTTATGTAGAAATAAATAATAACAATTTCTTTTCATTTAAATACAATATGAACGTTGAAAAAACTGCCAAATGAGACTCAGTCTCCCAAGTACTTATATGATTAAGCAATTACATTTTGTACCTTTTTATATATTTATAGTAATAAGTATCTGAACTGTTTACAAATTAAAATAATGTGATTATAGTTTTTAAAAACATTGTACTACTTGACCGAGCTTCAATTGGACAAATGGGGAAAACTTTTTCTGGAGAAAATTTCCATAATCTCGTATCCAAAACCAATATTGACACATTTAACATCATTATTATAACTATTATACAGTTAAAGCAATATTATTGATATCATAATTTTTCTTTGACTCCAACTTCGGCTGTGAATTCGATTGCGGAATATTAGCTATTTTTGTCTGAACGCAATGTAATATCCGCTATTTTCATAAGTAGATATAATTTCAGAAAACATAAAAAGTTCACAAAAACTGTAAAAAATTTAAATGAAATATAAAACTATTTCAAATAGTAAGTGGTATGCAGAATGAAACAATTTATTATGTTATACCTGCTATGAGAAAATAGCTAATAGTCCATAATCGGATCCACCGATGAGGTTGTTGTCAAACAAAAATGGAACAGTATAGGCTTCTTTATGGATTTCCTAGTTGCGAAGCAACGTAACATCCAATCGATATATAAGCAACTTGCATAGACATAAGGGAGCCAATGAAAAATTTAGCTTAACTGTAGAAAAGAAGAACTATTAAAAATATTATAAAATTGAAAGTTAAAATGTAATAAAAAGAGCAGAAAAATAAATTGAATGAAGTTTATAAATAACATTATGGTTAAGTTTACAAAAAGAAATTTCTTTTTTGGTTTTCAAGCCAGGAACCGAAGGCTAGCTCTATCCCCCCCCCCCCCAAGACAAAAAAAACTTCTCTTTTCAGTGATCAAACAACATTTTAACATAAAAGAAAATGTTACAAAAGTATCAGACTGACATATATATATATGTGGTTGTGGTTAGAGATTTCCACGGCACACATTCTAGCAACAAGATGAGACAAACAGGTTTCCAGAGTCTAAAGATCTAACCCAAATGAATATGCTGAAGAACTGAAGTGTCGTTATTTAAGAGCTCTGGCCTGATAATTAATTGTAAAAATGTGATGCCCGATCATACTTTCATGTCTCCAATGTTAAGACAGCTGATATGTTTCAGCAATAGCTCCTATTTACCCTTAACATTGTAAATACTTTAATTATATTATTTTAATGCAGTATGATATTAATAAAGAACCATTAAACTATTGTTATTCAATAAAGTATCTATTTAGTTTTATCATTATTATATGGGGGCTCAGGCTGATTGTACCTTTAAAATGCCCTGTTCATACTTTTAAAATCCCTTAACCCTCGTCAAAGTACATCATGGATTTGTTGCTTTTTTTTTAAAGTGTATTTTCACTTGAGTTTGATTCATAGACAGTGTTCCAGATAGGAAACAACAGATAAAGTGTTGGTCATATATACCAGTCTTACCAGTCCATAGCAGAAAGGCTAGTGACTATCTTTGTACATTTTCACGTCCGGAAGCATTGATAAAGCAAGTATGTGTCTGGGAAACCTAGGATAAGGCCTAGGTCCTGTTGCCCCTATGAGTGTCCGGTTACTCGAAACTGCTGGGGAACTCGGACGTGTCGCCAAGTGTCATGCGTCAGTTTCCTTTAGTACAATGGCTCTGCTGTTGTAACAACTAATGTTGTCTTTGGTGCAGGAAGAGTGATGCACAAGTGGCAGTGCACTTAAGGGAAGGGTGTCTGATAAACTGGAAGAGGCGCTGAATGTTATTTCTGTGTTTGCAAATGTTATGTATATAGTGAGGTAAAGTAAAAGAATGATTGCATTTAGTATAATGGTAAGTGGCATGCTTTTGGGCATTAATAATTAGATTTTGAAAATTAATGATAGCATTATCAATATCATCAGTATTATTAACAGAAGGGAATGAATGATAAATCAGAATTACTTGAATTTTTTTTTAATTTACTCCAGCCCACAACAGCAGAGGGAGGGGGAGAAACCAAAAATGATGCTAGCAATAATATTGTTTTAACTGCATAAGAGTTATAATAATGATATTAAATGTGCCAAATGACTTTGGACCCGACTACGGAAATTTTCCCCAGACAACTGCAGAAGGAGTTTTACTCATTTGTGCCGAGTGAAGCTCGGTCAACGAGGTACTTTACTATATTCTGAAAATTATTTATTAGCCATGGAAATTTAAATATTTTTACGTCTGATAGTTACTCAGATAAGTTTTCTGTATTTGCAGCACTATTCCTTAATATTTGCGATTCTAGTATTTGAATTTATCATCTAGTGGGCAAAAGTTTAAACTTGTTGCTATCGAAACACAATCTCGAGAACCACAGAAAAGCAAAAAAACATCGTTTATAATGATTATTTTTTTGCACAATTTCATTTTTCATGGGACATTAATGAGTCAGGCTTTAAATAACAAACTAAACATTTAATAGTTTCAAGCGAGTTTATTGGGACTTAAAAAGGCTTAAACAGGGCCGAAACTAAGGGGGGGGGGGGCAGAGGGGGCCCGTGCCCCGGGCGCCAGCAGAACAGAAGGCGAAGGGGGCGCCAAATGCAGGTTTTGTTTGTTGTTTGATATAAAAATGCATATATATATATGAAATTTGAACAAAAAGTCTCGTAGCCGGAAAATCCAAAAGAGAAACTGAACCAAATGCATTAAAATAGATAAAAAGATTCGTCTACAATACAAGATAGCAAATGAATAAAAAACGAACCGTTCTCTTAGACTATTTTCTTTCTCCCATTCCAAATGTATCATGTTTATACCGTCTATCATTTAAATCTCTTCCTGTGGTTTAGGAGAATCACTAACATTTTTCAAGGTTAGTCCCTACTCATGTGTGTATACGACACTGTTCAACGTCGTCTGGATACGGTACTGCACTGTCCAGCATGGATAATTGGCAAACGATTCCCTCACTTTGACTTTTCTATTAGATAAAAATATTCCATGAAGGCTGTTCTATTTTTTCTCACAGCGTGGAGCTTTCTTCTTTTTCCATTTTGTCATGGGCAAGGGTTGACTGCCTGGATAATAAACACAAATTGGGGGATGAATGCCCAAAGTAAAATTCTCAGTAAAATCTTTTTCTTTTAAGTATAGCATTTGTAGAGGTACAGTAAAAAAATCTCGTACAGGACGCTATGGCTAGTAAAGCCGGGGCCGCCCCTGGCTTTATCTTCCAAAAAGTTTTTTACTCGTCTTTTTGCGAAAGTTTTCTAAGCGTTTTGCTGCCCTTGGCGAGAGCTGGAATATGCCGGCCTGTTACTTTTGCTGAAATTACATTTTCATCCAGATCCAATCTAGTATTATTAGAGGGGGCGAGGTTGGGCGACTGCCTGCGATACTAAAAACAAATAATATTTGAAAGGATAATTTGAAAAATACGCAAAATAAACGCTTTGTTAAAACTTTTTTTTGAAAAAAAAAAATGTCATTTGTAGGGGTGCAGGGAGAAAACCATACCCAAGTTGTGCTATCTATATTAATAAAAGAAAGTTTCGCTCTGTGTGTCTGTTGGCGATGGCTAGGAAAATCTAGCCCACCTAGAAGGCTGCAAATTTAGATTTAGGTAGTCCAAACCCTCTCCTGGTGCACCATTACGTCAGAATTTTAATATTTTGAAAATTAAAGTAGTTATCAATTAAAAACTGATCAAAGATCACAAATAAAAAATTCATTATTCTGAATCTAGCTGGCGCATGTGCAGAAACCAATTTCCGTATCTTCCGGAACAGAAGAAAGAAAGCAGAAGACATTCCGTTTTTTTAAAAGTATTTCTAAATTCGCCATAAACAAACGGCTAAAAATACGGAAAAACCGTCTACATATTCTAAAAGAACATACTTTTACGTCTCGAACTATCTGGTTGGTTTGAAAAAATTTTACATTTAACCCTTTCAAAAAAAATAATCAAAAAGCATCGAATTCATGTTTTTTATTTTCTCCCGTTTTCCGAGCCTTGCATCTACCGGAATACAAAAAATACGGAAAAACGAAGGTCACCAAATTAAAGAACTGTCTTTGTCCTTTTCAAAGCCACCTTTGGTTTTAAAAAATGCAAAAATTAACCCTTCGGAAAAGTATATTTTCTGTATGCCGTTTTGCGATTTTGGCAATTTTTAAAAATTCGCATCGGCGATTCAGAGACAGATACGGAAAACTAAAAATACCAGACAATATCTACATTTATTCCTTTTTCGACATCTGTATTTGTTTTTGAAAAATACGAATATTAACCCTTCAAAAAAAATTCGTGCGCAGGACTCTCTTTTGCGAATTCCGATTTTCTGCTATATATTAAATCTGGCATCGGCTTTCTAAAATAACCAAACTAAAAGCAAACACACCTAAAGACATCTACGTTCTATCGGGTTTAGGCAGAAAACTTTAGTTTAAAAAATAAATCACGTTAACCCTTTCGAAAACGTTTTTAACCGTAAGTCACTTTCGCTTTTTTAACTATTTCTCCTATCTTTAAAAATCCGAATTGGCGTTTATAAACAAGATACGAAAAACTAAAAATACCGTGCCGAATCTATATCCCTTTATTTTTTAAAATCTAGTATCCGTTTTGAAAAAATTTAATTTTAACCCTCCAAAAAAAATCCTTTCCAAAACTCACTCACAGGAATTTCCTTATTTTGGTCCAGATTTAAAAATCGGCATCGACTCGGGAAATGCAAGTACGGACAAACAGTAGATTCCAGATCATAGACACGTTCATTTTCTTCAAAATGCACGGTTGGGTTTTAAAAATATCTACAATAACCCTTTAGAAACCGATCGAACGTAACCCACTTTAGAGTTTTCCACTATTTTGGCAATGTTTACCGGAAGTTATATTTCAATTCAACTAGGAAATATGGTTGGGTCAAGTGTTCTGAAAAGGCCTCTTCCAGAACAGACTGCGCCCCCTGGCGGTGGAAAGTGGAACTATAGGAGTATATCTGGTTCTATGTACCCGATTACAACGGGGTTTGGCTCATTCGACTTGATATCTACAGCCTTAAATATTTTATCTGCACTTTCGACCGCCAGGATGTGCTTTCCGATCTTGGGTTTTATGAGCCCGATTACGACGGGGTTTGCCTCATTCGATTTGATTTCGATAGCCTTACAGATTTCAGTCATATTCGTATAGAACAGATTATTAATATTTCGGGCCCGGGCAACGCCGGGCGGATTACCTAGTGACTAATAAAACAGCAGCCGCCCCTGCCTTTATCCTCCCAAATTATTTTCTCGTCCTTTGGCCATTTCTAGATAAATGAAAAATGCCGCCATACCATTTGTTACAATTACTTTTTTACATACAGATCCAGCTTTAAAGGGTGCTATTGCTAATGACACTAAAAACTAAGGGGATGAAACATATGCAAGATAAAATAGTAACCTCTCCTACCCTTTTTTCTTTTTTAAGAATATAGCATTTGTAGAGGCGCAGAAAAGAACCTCGCACAGGGTGCCATGGCTAATAATCTCGTCTCTGCCTTTATCTTTGCAAAAAAAAAATCGTCTTTTTCCCATTCTTGCGTGTTTTGCCGCCCAATTCTTTTGCTGTAATTATTTTTTTAGATCCAGGTGTAAATTTCCGGGGCAGATAGATCGTGTGCCCCTGTAATAGTCAAGCTGAATTTCTTTTTGTTGTTAATCTTATCCTACTCTAAAAATGCAAAATATCGATTATAATCAGTAACAAAGTCAAATGCATTCTAAATATCAGCTTTATGTAAACAGCATACCAAGTGTGGGGGACCCCTAACTCAGGGGCCCCAGTGTCACGATCCAGATTTAGATTTATCAGATCTGATTTTATTAGACTCTGAATCTGTGTAATTAAATCGTCATAAAAGTCTCTAACAGTAACAGGGTTTTCCTTTCAGCTCAGATCCAAGTTTAAGTCTCACCCCAACCCTCCACAATCGTTCACAGTTCTGATAATTGCTAATAGAAAAGAAGACAATGAAAAACATTTTTTAAACATAACTAAAATATTTCTGGGAATAGCAAATGGTATAAAAAATATTCTATTTAAATTACATGAAAGTTATGTAGTAATACTAATTTAAAAAAAAGTGCTAAGAAAATCCTTTGATCAAAAAATAATTTTTCTCGTTGAACTCAAAAGAGCATTTTGGGGGCCCTTTGGATTGATCCTCGCGATTGAGACCATCGTGGCCCCTTAAATTCGCCCCTGAGAATATCAATAATTATACTTCCTAAGATGAAAACCTGTATAAAGCGGAATATTTTTCGGTTCCATTTTCAAGGTTTTAATGAATTAGTGTTTGACAAAACTGATTACTTAGTTCAGTATTACAGATTATCTGATTATATACTTTAAATTTTAGAAACTTAGAAAGAAATCGCTTTGGAAATTTTCTTTTCTGAGAGGGGGGGGGCAGGGGCGCCATTTCGGGGAGGTGGGGGGGGGGCAACCGCCCCCCCCCCCCCCAAGGAATTTGAAATTTCAAAAAAATTATCAGTTATCACAGGTTAAAAAAAAAAATCAAAATATGATCAAAAGCTAAAATAACGTCAGATTCCACAGATTTGATTACAATAAAAAAAACTAGTCTGATGTGCCAATTCCAAAACTTTCTATCTCCTACGGGTTTCACATTGTTGTGGTGTTTTGGGGTTCTTTCTAAAACACAACTTACTTAAACTTAAAAAGCTCATTTATTACTCAATCTTCACTTGACAATTAAATATTTAGAAAAAAAATAAGTATACCCTGATTAGCTCCACTGAAATCTGTTGCCATGGAAAAGGGAGCAAATTATATTAAACTAATCAAAATATCAAAACTTAAGAATCCGAATAGGTTAATACAACAATGATAATTTTGAACTCATCATTTTAAGACAATATTAAATGTAGTAAGGGGCAACAGATTTCTAAATCAAGTGGCATACTGGATTGCATAAAGAACACCCAACTCCACTCCAACCCGATCAAGCTCAAATCTCCATACACATTAAATTAACAAAAGTGTAATCATCATATAATTTGGAAAAATGCAGACAACCTGAAATTCCTCCAATATGAGGACCAAAAGGGGAAAGAGTTAAATCCGTTAATAGAATAGGGATATGATGATGTACTAAAATTTTAGAACAACCATAGAGATTCTGAACACGATCCGATCGGTTAACCAAGAATCGTATAGTGGTGAAAAATAATTGATTTTTTTTTTTTTTTTTTTACTTTTTAAAATAAAACAATTTTGGTGTATATTTTAGAAAAACAATGTTTCTGAAAGAGGAGAGTTAAAGCTTAATTTAACATTTTATGAAATTAAATTTAATATTACTGTTTCACTTATTAATCTATCCATCCTTAAATCAAGATCAAAAATACGATTGTATAACATTGAGTGAACTTCAATTTATGTTCATTAAAACAGTCAGTTATAAATTTAAACTTAAGAAATTTTAAAGTCCTAATTTAATAAAGTTGAATTTTCTCTCCCTTTTTTTTTTTTTTTATTACTCACAGAAAGGTTAGGCGATTCTTATAGGTCTACTGTGAATATAAAAAATTAATTATTTAGAGATTTATACAAAGAAAAACATACCATCTTTGATAATAAACAAAAAAAAAACACAATTTATTTGAACATTTAAAATAATGAAGCAACTAAGTTATCAAAAATAATCTTAATAAAACAATATAACAGCTGATCTTTTAAGTTGAAACCACTCACTGGTTACTTTTAAATTACACATCATATTTTTAAAATTATCATCACATTACCATTTAATGGTCGTTCAAACATACAAACATTATATATTAACCTACAGACTATTTCTGTTCATAATGTTAATTCTTATTGAAATTATCCAAAGATATTCATTTCACTTTTAAACTCTGGTATAGCAAACATATTTTTTTTTTTTTTTTTTTTTTTTTAAGAGGTACAAATAAATAAAAAGAAAAACTATGCAAATAGTACTTACAACAGGTAGAGAGTTCTACAATTTTAGTCAATGGGCACTTAGGAGCATTTCGTCCTTTTTCAAAATCTGATGAAGCACTTAAGCTGGAGTATTCAGGCTGGGGAAAAATTCAGACAATACCCATGTGGTTTCAAGCTAACATTCATCAATCCTCTCATCTCACTGCATCACTTGCCATCAACTACTAGGTCCATCATCTAGTCCGGAGGGGAAAATCGTTCTACGGTCCAGAACTTCACCGTCGGAGTCAGTAATTTCACCTTCCTGAAGCATGTGTTTCATTCGAAGATAGCCATCACCATAACTCAGAACACTACGACTTCTAACGACCGTTTAGTTCAATATCTATGATCACTTCTGATGGTTAAGAAGTCATAATCTTGGAGCGCCACTACGCCAAAAAAAAACGGGCTACACATATCTTCTTCTTAATTTCTCGTTAACAGTTATAGATCCGCAATTCGAAAATGCCCTTATAGCCTCTTTCCATCATAACATCATGATTTAGGATAGTTAATGTAGGGCCATCAATGCCCCACTCTCAAAAAAAAATCTTCCAGAAACCTGTCCGCCTTCAACAACTTCGCGATCCAGCCCACAGGCCAATCTTCGAGCCCCGTAATAAGTCGAATTTTTTTTACGAGTCAAACGACAGGTCTCTTGGCCAAGCAACAAGTGTCGTAAACATTCATTCTCCCGCGCTGCTTGAAAAACGGGACCGATCCACTCTGCCAGGGGTACGGGAATGGAAACAAAAGGAAAAATGGACTCTTCGTGAAGACTACAGCTTGCCGCTCCACTCTGCCGGCCGCTTCATGGGGGAAGGAAGCCATGCATCACCCCCATGGCGTGTGCTGAAGGGGGGTCCTGTTAGCCTCTGTTTACATGGGCGCCAGCTATCCGCCTGATAGCAGAGCCAATTGAAGCCTGTCGTAAACTTACAAAGCCTAATTGCGTATATAGTACACTCATAAGATAACGTAATTCTTATACAGGGCGGTCGGTCATTCTTATATCAAAGTCAGACTAGATGACTCCAAATTTTCCACCTGTGCGGTCTTTAACTGACAAAACATCCCTCCCTTGCTGTCTGCTTTTTCGTATTTGAAAACAGGAAGCAAAGCTAGACTATAAACGTTGAATTTACTTTGCAAAAAGAAAAAGAAAGAAGAAAAAATAAAAACTGATTTTATTATTAATACTACAATTACATTTATTTATATATTTATTTAAAACAGAAACAAAAAGAAAACTTCTAAATAAATGTTGAGAGAGTGATTTAAGGTAATTAATGTAGATTAAAAAAAAAAAAATTGGTTGAAACCAACCGTAACAAGATTGCTCCCCCCGGCTAATTAAAAAAAAAAATTTTTTTTGAGAAAACAAATTATTTTTTTGAAAGGTAACTGGGTACCACATGGCATGCTGGGACCGCAACACTGAAAAAACTGACCCACAAACACAAATCATACATCGATCCGGGACGGGATCCAGAGAGTTCACCGCTGAAATACCACCCTGACAATATATTCCGGATATATACAACCAGAGCTCGCACATCCGTAGAAACCATTACCTAACATATTACCCGAAACATGACCATAAAAGAGTACTACCAGAGGAGGGACCACAAGGCTGATTTTACCACTAAAATGACCAAGATATTTTCTGCACCTGTAAAAGAACACATGTTCCACCTGATTGTGAAACCTCACTTCCCTACTACTGTCATTCCTACGCATAACTGCATCCTTCCTGAGACTTCTGGCAACAGAACTGTAAACAATACATAAATTGAATTTTGAGAAAAAAAAATTAGCCGAAAAAGAAGAGAAGTGCCCACTGATTAATTGTCATTACACTGCTTATATACATAACTTCAATAATTGGCATCACAGTATATTACAACACTATCTATTAATGTAAATAAGTACTAGTAATATCATAGTTACAACACTGTAAATGTCAATGAAAGTTGTAAAACACATATTAATTCTATTATACAAAAATACACAAGAGCAACTGGCGACATAAAAATAAAAATATATACATACTGTAATAGAAGGTTATACATATAGAAAATTAGGAGCAAGACACACAATTTGGTAATTATAGACCATGTTATAGAATCACGTATACATTTGTTCGTGAAGTTATGTTTGTATTTGAAGAAAGTTCTTAGAACCGTGTAACTGTGTAGATTTTACAAATGCACTTACAAGTAATGTGCATGGGAAAGAGTATCTCTGCCTCTGTGCTACTTATAGCAAAAGCAGTTTCGGGCTTTTGGGTACTACAGGGAAAACATTCCACAAAATAAAATAAAAAACAGGGGTGGTGACATATATCACCAGGAAGGAAAAACACACATTCCACCAAAAATAGGAAGTAGAAATAAGAAAATAGTTAATTTTAGCACTTTTAGCCACATACAACAACATACAGGCATGTACATGAGACAGTATCTACAAGAAAAAGAAAAAGGGCCCACACTCCTTAAAGTTTAAGCTCAAATAAAACCACAAACTGTATAGTAAATAATAAATCTATCTAGTTAAAATGTAGAAATTAAAGTAAACACATACTTAAAAAGTTATATACAAAACACTGATGCATTAAAAAAAACTGGACTAAACAGATCTACCTCGGCAAAAGGGCATACAAAACACAACATCCTAAAAAAATTTTAAAGTAACAAAAATTACATTCGTTTCTTTTTTTTTTTGCAAAAATATACCCAAAATCTACGAAAACGGGGTGCGGACGGGTATATACCACATAATCTACCATAAAACAGACAAAAACCTTAAGTATAGGCATAAAAAGGGTTAAAAATGCCTACATGAAAGTATCAACACACAACCAAAACAAACCTTTAATACGCTAGAAAAACTAAGTTCCGTTTTAAAAATGTCAAAAAAAAAATAATTAAATATACATACACATTAACTAAACTATAAATAAATACAAATAAACAGGGTAAAATTGAATAAAAATGCCTGAATAACGAAAAAAGGGTAGTTAGTATTTATAACTCGGACGGTCTCTTCTATCCCGTAGCGAATAGTCGGTTCTAGAAATCGATATTGAACGACTACTTCTATTCGATTTAGCAGCTGGACGAATCGATGAACGAGACCTGCGCGAATCGCTGTGCTCAGCAGTTGAACTGCTTTCTGCCGTGGCTGAATTTTTACCTACGCGCATTTCACTGCCTTCTGCCGTTGCTAAATTTTTATTTACGCACATCTCGTTATTCTCTGCCGCTGCAATCTCCGGAGAAATGGGAGGTGGGGGAGAGGGATTTATGATTTCAGTCGCGTCGCTGTCTGTTTCCTCCACTTCCGGCGCTACCGGAGTTTCGTTATTGTTGACGTTCACTACTGCTGGTGCGTGGTTACTATCATATGGTGCCCAGGGAATGAATCGGTTGCGTTTACACCTGCGTAAAGGAGGAGAATCGCGCGGTTGGTGTGGTGAATCGATGGTCACGTTTTCAGTCGATCCCAGGCCAATTGTTTGTTTTGGTTTACTGGACCAGATGGGGAGTCTGTCTTTGAAAGAAGACAACCTGTCAACATGGACAACCTGACAATTTTTGGGATTAGCAACTAGCGCTATTTTAAAATTAACCTCATTTAGCTTCTCAATTATAGTAAAAGGACCATTATTTTGCTTGCTTAATTTTTTTGTATTACCAGGGGCGACTGTGGGTGTAAATAACCACACAAGATCTCCTATTTTAAAATTTTTATCAACAGCTGTCTTTTCACGGTATTTTTCCTGCTGCTCAGAAACTTTAATTAAATTACTATGTACTTCAGTGTATACTTTTTGAAGAGCTGGGATTAAGAGTTCGCAAAAAGAGGGTGCATCTTTATAATTAAAAGAAGGTGGTTGAGAAAAGAGATTATATGGTAGATTCATATTTCTGCCATACATAACTGCAGCTGGGCTAAGTTTAGTTGAAGAGTGGACAGCTGAACGCATAGCTAGTAGTGCAAATTTGAGTTTAGTGTCCCAGTCAGATTGATTTTGATTGACTATGTGACAAAGTGCATTTTTAAGAGTACGATTCTGTCTCTCCACTTGCGAGTTGCCAGCCGGGTGATAAGATGAGGTCTTAATATGTTTAATACCAAACATTTTATACACGTGTTCAATCGCATCTGAAATTAGATTCTTCGCGTTGTCCGTCGTAATAAAACAGGGCGCACCGTAGCGTGATATGAAATCAGCTAAAGTGTCCGCAATGACATCTGAAGTGGTTGAACTAACCGCATATGCTTCTGGCCACTTAGTAAATGAATCTATATATGCGACAATATACTTATTTCCCGAAAAAGTTTGCGGTAAGGGTCCAATGAGATCCAAATGAACCTTGTTCATGGGAAACTGGGGGGTCGGCATACGTTGCAGAGGGGCGAGCTGGTTCGCTCTATAAGCTCTCTTCTGCTGGCAACTAATACATGACTCCACTAGATGCTTGACATCTGACGACATTCCTGGCCAATAGAAGTGCTCACGAATGCGATCAATGGTCTTTTGAAAGGCTTGATGACAAGCCGCTAGGGACTCATGTGTTAGTGCAAAAACTTGAGTAACCAATTCTTTTGGCACGACTAACTTTACAGATTTATTCAAAATAGCTGACTCCCTTGTATCCTCACAAACTAAAATGTCATCTCTAAAAAAAAATTTCATGTATTTAGGAGCAATTTCTACACCTTGGTCTAATTTTCTTGCAATCTCGCAGCATTTCTTGTCTGATTTTTGTAATTCACCAATTTTTTCAAGTAGATTGGAATGAGGCATAAAAGTTTTTCGACTTGTATACAAAAATTACAATTAACAGTATCATTGGAGTTATCATTGTTGACATACCTCGAAAGGAAATCTGCGACACTGTTACACTTACCTTTAACAAACTTAATTGTAAAATTAAAGTCTGAGAGAGTGCAGATCCATTTAGCCATGCGAGATGTAGGGTCGTGAATTTTTAACATAAATGTTAGAGGCGCATGGTCTGTATAGATGAAAAAATGGGTATTGGCAATGTAACATTTAAAGTGGGCAGTTGCCCAAACTAAAGCTAGTAATTCCCTTTCAGTGGTGGAGTAGCGGGTCTCAGCATCTTTCAATTTTCTGCTGGCAAAGGCAACAGGATGGAGCATGTTATTTTCATCTAATTGTGATAACACTGCCCCTAATGCTTCGCCACTGGCATCACTATATAAATGGAATTCCTTCTCAAAATCAGGGAGTGCCAGACATGGTTTTGAAATAAGAGCTATCTTAAGGTCTTCAAATTCTTTCTGTGCATCTTCATTCCACGAAAACTTTCCTGTCTCTTTAGTTAGATTGATTAAATTTTTGGCCCTCTTAGTAAAATCTGGAATAAATCTCCTATAAAAAGATAGAGTTCCAATGAATGACCTAACAGCCTTTCGGGTAGTTGGAGGTTTAAAATTTTCTATTACGGCAATATTTTTATTGATAGGTGACACTTGGCCACTACAAATCTCAAAACCTAGATATTGTATTTTATTCGAAAGGAAAGTGCATTTACTGGGCTTAAGTTTAAGTTTATGCAGTCTTAACCTTTCAAAGACCATGCTAAGCTTCTCAAAATGAGAATTAACATCACTGGAGGCAATTACAATGTCGTCGATATAAACAAGAATTCCAAGATTGCCTAAATCACCGAAAATAGCATTCATAAGTCTTTGGAAACTGTTACCTGAATTTGAGAGCCCAAAACAGTTACGGGTCCACTCAAAAAGTCCCTTGTGGGTGATTATAGCAGTTTTATGCCTATCCTCTGGGCGAATAACCTGTTGAAAAAAACCACTAGTTAGATCTAGCGTTGAAAAAAATTTAGCCCCACTTAAAGCATCAACAGAGTCGGTAATGTTAGGTATTGGATAAGCATCTTTAACAAGATTTTTATTTAATCTTCTGTAGTCAACAGCAAGTCGATAGGAACCGTCTGATTTCCGAACCAGAATAACCGGAGAAGCAAATTCAGACGTGGAAGGGGAAATTATGTCCGCCTGTAACAAAGTATTAAGTTGGTCTTCCATTTCTTGACGTAATTTGTAGGGGACTCTATAAGCTTTGCCTTTAACTGGTTTATTTGAAGTTAAGTTAATTTCATGCGGGATTGTATCACAGCCGGGTAAATCTAAGACCGATGCTGCAAATACATCTTTGTTTTTGTCTAGAAAATTTTGCATTTTAAGTTTTAATGGGGGTTCTAAATGATCTAAATTAATTTCAGAGCTCCAAGTGAGATCAGCGTGATCAAAGTCACCAATTGGAGGGGCCAAATTTATATTATAGGTTAATTTATTATCAGTTACGGGTATATTTGACTGGTCTACACATTTTTGAATTTTGGCAACAAAGGTTCCTTTATTTAAATGAATACTATTGTCTGAAAAATTTGCAAATGAGATATATAGGCCATGTTCTTTAGTGCAAATGGCTCTGGAGGTAAGGAGACCTTGATTTAAATTTTTCGCCAAAGGTTCTAACATAACAATATCATTTTCCTTAATAAAATTTTCCTTATAACTTTTAACCTGGGCTAACATTTTTGACTGCGGGGGAATTGAAATTTTGCTACATAACACAGCGAAACTTATATTTTTATTTTTATTGGTTTTATCACTACTGCTATCTTCATTGCTCTCCTCCTCGACTTCAGGTACCTTATCCTCTATACTTACCAAATCTTCACTTTCATCAATATTACAAATTTCAGTAGTATCTTCAGCTAAATTACCCTGGGTTACCTGACTCGCTGCTGATAGATTATTGTCGACATTTTGAATACTTGAAAAATTTGCAGTATTATCACCCTCAGAGCTACCACCTGATATTGTTTGCATGCAAAAGTTCTGCGCAACACTTTCAACTTCCCTATCTGACTCAGTTTGAATGACTATCTCAACATCTTTTCCCATATTACTCAACTGCGGGTCCTGAACTACCATATTTTCACTACTATTATTCCCATTTTCAACACTGACTGAGTCATGAACATTAATACATGCAAAACTTTCAGGGGGGCTATTGGCATTACTACTTTTTGAATTCTCCTCTACTTTGTTGACACATTTTATATTTACAGAACTATTTTCAACACAATCATTATTCATACAATTATTATTTGAATTTACATTATATACAGAATTAGAAATATTTACAGAATTAGTAGCAAGACAAGTATTAGACCCTGAAGTATTACTTGGGGTTTCTACGCTTTGTTTACATTGGCCTGCAACTGGCACTTTAAGAGCGACAGCATTTGTATCACAATTTATACTTGCCCGGTACTCTTTCAAAAATGGCATTCCCAAAATCATATTAAATTCCTCTGCTAATTTACCTTTCACTACATAGAATTCAGCTTGACATTGAACATTATCAAAAACAAATTTTAAAAATACTTTCTTATTTAGGTGAACTTTCTCACCGGTGACAGTCATAATGGGGATATTGCAATTCTCCGTTTCAAAATTCTCTAAATAGTTACAATCAGTACCACTCAGGAGATTAATTGCCGAACCAGTGTCACATAATGCATTCAGGCAAACTTTATTTATGTAAATTCTTGTAGTTGGTAATGTATATGATTGGGGCTGAAACATACTATACACAGTTGGGGGGTCCAGGGGCCTGTTGGGGATCGACTTGACCACATCTGATCCGGCCACTAATAGTTTAAAGCCTCACTTTCATTGTTAGCTACTGGGGTGTTATTTACCGCCTGCTCTTCATTTCTGTTCGCAGCTGTGCTCCTATTGTTTTGGTAATAACCACCTCTTCTTCCCCTATATCCGCCTCGCTGATTGTGGTTCCCTCTAGGATTTTCACCTCTGTTTCTATAATTTTGCCCACGGCTCCTGAAATTTTGACCACCTCCCCTTCTAAAATTATAGTCGACAAAATTTAGTGGACAATCTCTGGCATAGTGGCCTTGTACGGAGCACCTATAGCAGGTTACGGGTCTTACCTCTTGGTTTTTCTCCTGTACATCCCTAGCCCCAAGATCAACTAAACTGTCTATCTTAGCTGCTAAAACATCAATTTGAGATTTTAGTTGGTCTATCTCCTTCTTTTGTGAGCTATCTTGCTGAAAAACTGCAGCACAGGGTAGGTTTTGGGTCAAATTAGGGTTGAGAATTTCCTCGCGGTGGTTGTAGAAAGGGTTAATGCTCCTATAAGCCTTTTCCTCAAGAAGCGCAATTTTGAGGACCTCTTCTGGGGATTGTGGATTTCTCGCAATTACCCCCTTTCGCACTTCTGGTGTAAGATTGCTCAACAGCATGGAGTGTAGTAGAGCCGTTTCTCTTTTATCGACTACTTCACCCTGGATACCTTCAATTACAAGGGCTCTTAATGACATATCATATGCCTTGTCATAAAACTCCTGAACACTCATATTGGGTGGCTGTTTAAAATTTAAAAAATGACTGAGGGCAACATCTGGTGTGGCCTGTGAAGTATAACTCTCTTTTAAGATTTTTAATAGCTCATCAGATGTTTTTGCTTTGTGAATTTTTATTCGCCTAGAAGCAGCTCCTGATAATCTAGCTAACAAAACGAATTTTTTCTCCTCCTCATTCCAGTCGAATAATTTGGCAAAACTCTCAAATTTCTCAGAAAAATCTGAGAAGCAGACTGAGCTGGCCTCTCCATTGAATGGGGGAATGTTTGACAAATTGTCCACTAGTGCATTTTTCCGCTGAATAGTGGCAATTGCCTCTGAATGCTTATCAGCCATGGTTAGGGTTAGAAAATTGATAAACAAACAACCACAAAAAAGGGAAAATGGGGGGGGGGCAGCTTAAAAAAGAGAAAAAGAGAGGAAAAGAAAAAAAAGGAAACCTACATACACATAAAACTTAAGTACAGGACTATGCTTTTTGTAAATAAGAAAAGGTTGTGCTCACAAGACATAATTTTGACTGGGAATTGTAGCTTACTAGCACAGAGAAAGAGCCTAGACCTCTTTTTACACTTGAACATATAAATAAAATTTTAATTGCAAAAACACCCAGTTGCTCTTTGATACATAAATACATACAAGTAAAAAAAATCAATAACCCAGAGACCGAATTGTTACGGCTCCATTTGTTGTGGTGTTTTGGGGTTCTTTCTAAAACACAACTTACTTAAACTTAAAAAGCTCATTTATTACTCAATCTTCACTTGACAATTAAATATTTAGAAAAAAAATAAGTATACCCTGATTAGCTCCACTGAAATCTGTTGCCATGGAAAAGGGAGCAAATTATATTAAACTAATCAAAATATCAAAACTTAAGAATCCGAATAGGTTAATACAACAATGATAATTTTGAACTCATCATTTTAAGACAATATTAAATGTAGTAAGGGGCAACAGATTTCTAAATCAAGTGGCATACTGGATTGCATAAAGAACACCCAACTCCACTCCAACCCGATCAAGCTCAAATCTCCATACACATTAAATTAACAAAAGTGTAATCATCATATAATTTGGAAAAATGCAGACAACCTGAAATTCCTCCAATATGAGGACCAAAAGGGGAAAGAGTTAAATCCGTTAATAGAATAGGGATATGATGATGTACTAAAATTTTAGAACAACCATAGAGATTCTGAACACGATCCGATCGGTTAACCAAGAATCGTATAGTGGTGAAAAATAATTGGATATTTTTTTTTTTTTTTTTTACTTTTTAAAATAAAACAATTTTGGTGTATATTTTAGAAAAACAATGTTTCTGAAAGAGGAGAGTTAAAGCTTAATTTAACATTTTATGAAATTAAATTTAATATTACTGTTTCACTTATTAATCTATCCATCCTTAAATCAAGATCAAAAATACGATTGTATAACATTGAGTGAACTTCAATTTATGTTCATTAAAACAGTCAGTTATGAATTTAAACTTAAGAAATTTTAAAGTCCTAATTTAATAAAGTTGAATTTTCTCTCCCTTTTTTTTTTTTTTATTACTCACAGAAAGGTTAGGCCATTCTTATAGGTCTACTGTGAATATAAAAAATTAATTATTTAGAGATTTATACAAAGAAAAACATACCATCTTTGATAATAAACAAAAAAAAACACAATTTATTTGAACATTTAAAATAATGAAGCAACTAAGTTATCAAAAATAATCTTAATAAAACAATATAACAGCTGATCTTTTAAGTTGAAACCACTCACTGGTTACTTTTAAATTACACATCATATTTTTAAAATTATCATCACATTACCATTTAATGGTCGTTCAAACATTACAAACATTATATATTAACCTACAGACTATTTCTGTTCATAATGTTAATTCTTATTGAAATTATCCAAAGATATTCATTTCACTTTTAAACTCTGGTATAGCAAACATATTTTTTTTTTTTTTTTTTTTTTTTTTTTTTAAGAGGTACAAATAAATAAAAAGAAAAACTATGCAAATAGTACTTACAACAGGTAGAGAGTTCTACAATTTTAGTCAATGGGCACTTAGGAGCATTTCGTCCTTTTTCAAAATCTGATGAAGCACTTAAGCTGGAGTATTCAGGCTGGGGAAAAATTCAGACAATACCCATGTGGTTTCAAGCTAACATTCATCAATCCTCTCATCTCACTGCATCACTTGCCATCAACTACTAGGTCCATCATCTAGTCCGGAGGGGAAAATCGTTCTACGGTCCAGAACTTCACCGTCGGAGTCAGTAATTTCACCTTCCTGAAGCATGTGTTTCATTCGAAGATAGCCATCACCGTAACTCAGAACACTACGACTTCTAACGACCGTTTAGTTCAATATCTATGATCACTTCTGATGGTTAAGAAGTCATAATCTTGGAGCGCCACTACGCCAAAAAAAAACGGGCTACACATATCTTCTTCTTAATTTCTCGTTAACAGTTATAGATCCGCAATTCGAAAATGCCCTTATAGCCTCTTTCCATCATAACATCATGATTTAGGATAGTTAATGTAGGGCCATCAATGCCCCACTCTCAAAAAAAAATCTTCCAGAAACCTGTCCGCCTTCAACAACTTCGCGATCCAGCCCACAGGCCAATCTTCGAGCCCCGTAATAAGTCGAATTTTTTTTACGAGTCAAACGACAGGTCTCTTGGCCAAGCAACAAGTGTCGTAAACATTCATTCTCCCACGCTGCTTGAAAAACGGGACCGATCCACTCTGCCAGGGGTACGGGAATGGAAACAAAAGGAAAAATGGACTCTTCGTGAAGACTACAGATTGCCGCTCCACTCTGCCGGCCGCTTCATGAAGGAAGGAAGCCATGCATCACCCCCATGGCGTGTGCTGAAGGGGGGTCCTGTTAGCCTCTGTTTACATGGGCGCCAGCTATCCGCCTGATAGCAGAGCCAATTGAAGCCTGTCGTAAACTTACAAAGCCTAATTGCGTATATAGTACACTCATAAGATAACGTAATTCTTATACAGGGCGGTCGGTCATTCTTATATCAAAGTCAGACTAGATGACTCCAAATTTTCCACCTGTGCGGTCTTTAACTGACAAAACATCCCTCCCTTGCTGTCTGCTTTTTCGTATTTGAAAACAGGAAGCAAAGCTAGACTATAAACGTTGAATTTACTTTGCAAAAAGAAAAAGAAAGAAGAAAAAATAAAAACTGATTTTATTATTAATACTACAATTACATTTATTTATATATTTATTAAAACAGAAACAAAAAGAAAACTTCTAAATAAATGTTGAGAGAGTGATTTAAGGTAATTAATGTAGATTAAAAAAAAAAAAAAATTGGTTGAAACCAACCGTAACAACATACACCAAAAACAAATCAGCACCAATTTATATTAAGGTCTAACTGAATCTAAATGTCTATTAAATTATGTGCGTTAGTTCTGAAGATATAGCTATCGTGAAAATCGTGCAAAATGTAGCATAGCAGCGCCACCTTTTGGGCTATTTATACCAAATCGTAATCCACGTCTATTTCTGTCAAGGTCTAACCGAATCTGAAGTTTGGTGAAATTCTCTACATTAGTTCTTGAGACATAGCTATCATAAAAATCATGAAAAATGTAGCATAGCAGTGCCATCTGTTGGGCGATTTACACCAAAAACTAATCACCACCCATTTATATCAATGTCTAACTGAATATAAAGTTTTATCAAATTCCGTGCATTAGTTCTTGAGATATAGCCCCTACAAAATTTTTGTCACATACAGACACTGAGACAGACAGACAGACTCGCAGACAGACATTTTCTAAAAACAGTCCAATTGTGTTCAGGACCTTCTAAAACGTATAAATCCGTCGAAAACAGGAAATGGTAAATTTTCATAAATCCAATACATTTTTCTTGTAAAGATAGAAGAAAGTAATAAACACTTTAAACATTGAAATGTTTACTAAAGCCTTTCTATTGCAACATTCTATTAGTGAGACATTTTTCATTAATGCGTATTTTGGCTAGTTTTAGAAATATATGTGAGAAAAATCTCTATGAATTGCTTCTCAGCTGTGTACAGCATGATTAAAAGAAAACTCGTTACCCCCAAGGCTAGAATTTTAGTGAAAAATTCTCTCTTTAGCCTAAAATTTAAGAAGAATTTTTTTTTTCGGGAGGGGGGGGGGATCGGGGAGGTGTATTCAATTTCCTAATTATATGATTTGTTAATTTTGTTTTATTAGTGTCACATTATATTTACTCCAATCGTTATAATGCTATTAAATCATTTGCTTTATTAAATGATATTATATATACAGTATTCTCTTAAAAATCTCCACAGCCTGACACTAGAGTCCTGCCCAGACTTGGTTGTAACCGACCCGAATCCTGACTTTAATCAGACAGACTTCAAGCCAAATCTGAAATATTCATACCTGAACCCGAAGTGAAATAAAATGAATGTATATTTTAATACATTTATGGAAAAGTAATCTACAAGTCTACCGCTTATGTACGAAAAGTAACACATATACATCTATTAATATTCAAATATACTATAGTTTTTCATTTAAAAATTATTCAAAACCTCCTTTTGTATAATCGGTTCATCTCGAACCTGATTCGAAAGAGTCAAAGCACAACCCGAAGCGTATAAAGTTTACTCAACCCGCAAAAAAAAAAAAAAAAAAAAAAAAAAATGAATCAACCAAACTTAAAACGAAACGCATTTCGGGTAGCTAATGTAGGACTGAAATTTCCAGTAAACCTGGAAACGACCAAAAAATTTTCATTGACCGCAACCCCACCCGAAGTGAAAGACAATTAATACATATTTCAATATGATTTGGAAAAGTAGACTACAATTTAACAATTTTATCTTTTATGTAGAAAAATTATTTTTTTCATCTGAAAATATTTAGGATTTCTTTGAAAACTCGGGCATCACGAACCCGACCCAAAATAGTGAAAACCCAACTTGAACCTGAAACAATTAACCCTTTGATAACTGGCCAGGATTGACTACTAATTTTGCATTCAATCGTTCTATAATTTCCAAAAAAATTCCTTGTGACAAATTTCTCTTGAAAATATCCTAATATAACAGATTCTAGTATGACAGATTTCAAAAAGTTGTACTAATAGAATAAAAAATAGTCCACTGGCACAAATATGTCCCAACTGTAGTCAAATGTTCCAAGTCAACAAGACCCGCAACGAAAATAAGCCGCCTCAACCCGGCTCGATCAGTACTGCAGATTGGGTCGTGTTGCCCCATCCAATGCAGGAGCAAGGGACCTGAAACCAAGGGTTTTGCAGATTTCTGAATTGTATGGAATTTAGATCATAGTCTGAAGAGAAAGGCAGAAAATGATTGCAGAAAATTTTTACTGACAGAAAATCATTAATGAAATTTTTGTTACCTATGGACTACAACATTTGCAAATTTCGTAACTTCTTGATGGCGTTCGTGAGCTGATTATCTCGTGACCGATTGAATTTCACGACTTTTTTTCGTGATTGTTTCTTTTTTTTTTGTGATAAGTTTCCAAAATTCGCTATTTTTTGTGACCCATTGACGGAATTGATTTTTTTCGACCATTTGTCTAAATTCGCGACATTTTTTTCAACCGATCAACGAAATTCGCGACTCTTTTCTACGATTGTTTGTTGAAATTCGGGAGTCTTTTTCCGCAACCGACTGACAAAAATTGCTATTTTTTTGCGCAATTTTTGACGAAATTCCGATCGTTGAAGAATTTTTTTTTTCCGCCATTTGTCAAAATTCACGACATTTTTTTTTTTTTTTTTTTTTTTTTTTTTTTTTTTTTTTTTGGCAACTGATCGATGAAATTCGATATTTGTTTTCGAAATCTTTTGACGCAATTCCCAAGTCTTTTCTACGATCGTTTGTAGAAATTCGGAAGTCTTTTTCCGCAAACGACTGCCAAAAGTATATATTTTTTTTTTGCGCGATCGTTGACGAAAGTACCCTCTTTTGCGCGATTGTTTGACTAAATTCGTGATTTTTTTTCTTTTTTTTTTCTTTTTTTCTTTCTTTTTTCTTTTTTTTTTTTTTTTTTTGTTCAATCTTTTGACGGATTTCGCGATATTTTTCCGCATTAGTTATACTAAATTAGCAATTTTTTTCCGCGACCGATTGACGAAAATCTCTATTTGTTTCAGTGATCTTTGGCAAAATTAGCTATTTTTCCACGGTGGTCGTTTGATAAAATTAATAATTTTTTCCGCGACCAATTTTGCCAAATTAACTATTTTTTCTAATTCCAATTCATAAAATTCGCGATGTTACCGCGATCAGTTGACGAATTGCTTTTGCGTAAAAAAACGAAAAAAAAATCGCGGAGTACCACTAAAATTAAAAATATATTAGCTGAAGAATCACATGTTTGTCAAAGAAGTTAAGATAAGAAGGAAAATCTCACACTGCATTTTTATTGTGGGGGGCCTATTTCTATTTTGTACACGATTTGGGCTATCCTGCACGATATTTCAACCCCTGTCTCTAAAAAAAAAATTCTCCCCCCCCTCCCCAAAAAACTCTTGAAATGGCGCCCCTGCAGTAAAACCTGCAAAGAACGAGTTGAAAAGGACTGTAAAAAAGCTCCATTTTAGACAGGTCTCCATCTTAGCAAGTATAATTGTATGGCATTTTTTTTTTCGTCGAAACCTGATTTTTTTTTTTTTTTTTTTTTGCCCGTTTGAGAAATAATTATGTTATAGACAGGTTTCGCTTAGACACGTTTCACTGTAATACACCTATGCTCTTCAGAAGTGCTTTATAGAAAGGAGGTTTTAACAATCTTAAAGAATACCTGAAAAAAAAAGGTACCTGTCTATAACTGAAAACTTTCAGAATATTTTAAAATTCTACTTTCTAAGACGAAAACCTGTCTAAAACGGAATTTTTCAGAGGTCATTTGAGATTCCGTATTAGAAGTATTACTGTCTTTGTATATATGATTCAGTAAACGTTTCTCGTTCGTAGAGGTTGCGGGGGGGGGGGGGGTACAGCCCCTCGAACTCCACCCTTGGCTAATGCCAATACCTTAAAAAAACTTTGCCCCTCCCCAAGAAAGTTCTGAAATGGCGCCCCTGGGTGGGGGGACGCCAAAATACATGTTTGCCCCGGGCGCCAAAAAGGCTAGTTTCGGCACTGGGCTTAAAGAGGGTGGCAATCACAGCTGTCGGTACAGGAAAATTTTCCCTCTAACCCATATCGTACCAAGCATTGAAAAAAAATTATATTTTTTTATACAATCTTAAATATGTGTTTCTCTAAGCCTATGTATACACATAAAATCATAAAACTTACCAAACTTTTATTAGTTTGATCGGTACAGGCTGTTCTAAAAATAGGACAATGGTACAATTCGTTGCTATTCATTGTTACTTAGGTGGAATAGACAGGGTCGGCGAACCTATGGCACGCGTGCCGTAGCTGGCACGCTAAAAGATAATTTTGGCACGCCGTTGATTTAAATTCTAAATCAAAATTCAGTCTAACTCCCGAAAATTCTGAACCTCATTATTTATCTTCCATTAATATACGAGTTTGACTGAAAGTAGCTTTTGTTTGTTATAATAAGTACACGTGTACTCGTCATATCATTGAATTACCCGCTCAGAACTTCTGATCTCTGACCCCCCCCCCCCCCCTTCCTTGGTTTTGAACTGCCGGCGCCGATGATCGCATTGAAAGAGAGAGAAATATAGCAAATAAATTATTTTTCATTTATTGTTTCTGAAATTTCTACACCATTTATGCATGTTTAATGCATGTTGATCTGCATATGAGGCTTTATTTAACTGTTGCTGTAATTTGTTAATTAATTTTTAATCAGTTAAAATGACAAAAGTATTAATAAAACTAATAAAACATGCCCTTATTTCAGATAAGTTAAAAAACAATAATACATTGGTTGTTAAAACAGTTAAAAAGAAATGAAAACTATAATTTCAAAAGTATTTTGTCTGCCGATAGTGAAAGAACATGAAAAAATGGGATATGTAAACAATTTAAAGATATTTCCAATAAATAAGTACCAAACAAAAGCTATTAGATTTTTCCTGCCTTAGTGATAACTTACTCTAATCATTTTTAATTATTTAATTCATTAAAGATGCACAGATAATAGTAAATGATAATACTAATATGTTGAATATTGAATAACAAGAAATATTTTTGCCCATTTATGTATCGGCTTCATGGAGCGTGGAGAGGGGTAATTAGTCCAACAGACGACTGGCTGCCGACTCAATTCTGCTATATATAATCTGAGTAAATTTAGTGGCTAGTCATTTTATCATTATTCTGATTTGCTTTTATTCTAGTGATGCTTTCATCAACTCTATTATGCATGATCTTTTTTATTGTTAAACTAACTTCCTACAATCAACGATGGTAAACTAAGACTGATTAGATTGCACCGTTAAAGTAATATTTTTTCAACATAACCAATTTGGCTAAAAAGTAGAAAGTGCAAGATAGTACAAAATTTCAAGCGTGGTGGACTGAGAAATATGGGATGGTTAATAAAGATACTAAGGCTCTGTGCGTTTTATGTTCTGGAACAGTGGTCTGCAGTAAAACAGCATTATGGAACAAGTCACAAACCTCTTTCCCCAAAACGTTATGCAGAACAAAAGGAATTCATTTCCAGTGCAATTTCTGCGATTTAGAATTTTTGAAGGAATCCTGGTTAACATGCGCTCCATCACTTTTTAACGATTTCGAAAATAAAATAATTTAACTAATTTAAGATACTCTTTTATCAAGAAATACAGTCAAAGATAGAATCTTAAAAATGGCAGAAAATGTAAGAGAACAACCAAAGTCTGATATCGTCTTCTCCTTTCACCTTATTTTGTCTTAATGAAAGTACAGATGTAACTAAATCTGCTCGTTTAGCTGTTTTTGTACGATATTTTGTTGAAAATGACATTAAGGAGGATTTATTTTTGTTATTATCATTAGCAACTACAATCAAAGGTGCAAATAGTTGTACAGCAGTTATAAATTCACTTACTGGAAAAGAAATAAATTTGTATAAAATAGTTTCTGTTACAGTTAAAGGGAAAAAAGTAGAATAATAGGTAAAATAAATGTTTTTTTTTTTTTCAGTTTATTTCAAACTCACATTGAACATATTATTTTGGATTTCACTGCATCATACACCAACAAGTCCTGGGTAGGGTGCATAGGCTGGTTTTGAATCTCTTGGTGATACTATAGCCGTAGTCACAAAAATAGTTAATCTCATATCGTCACAGGCTTTAAATAAACGAAAGTTTGACGCTTTGTTTGGTCTACCTTATTTCGACAAACGGTAGCTACTTTATAGAAGAAACAAACATTTGTGACAATGAGAATAATAACGAACTCGGTGAAGAGAAACTAACACCGAAATTCCAAGATGCTGTGGCTGCATTGCGTACCTTACGAAGTTTTAAATTTTCGCCTGAAAAAATATTTTGCTGCAATGTTTAAGAAATTAAAAAATAAAATTCAATCAACAAAAACCAAAGAGAAAACAGATTTCTTAGGCAGACTTTTTAGGTAATGCTTTTTATATTTCCTAATTTCTTTCTTATGCATTGTAATATATTTCAAAAAATAATAATTTTCTATTTAATAGCAGGTGTAAAACAAATATTTTGCAGATATGATTCGTAAATGTTTTTTTTTTCAATATTTCTTTTCTAATTGTCTATTTTAAAATAAAATCACCTGAATTATAAAACCACCACCCCGCTTAAAATGTCAAAATCAACAGATCCCAAGGGAAACATCATGTATTACCATAATTATTACAGTCATTTGGCAAGTTGTCTCGATTTGAGATTTCAATACTTTTTTTTACGATTAACATAATTATATCTTATTATTTCTTTATAATTATATCCACTTCTTTCTATAATTATTACTATCATTAATTAATCTTTTCTTGTGACAAGTTGTTTTGGTTTGAGTTTTCAATATTATACATTATTTAATTTAATATGTATGTTGATATTACCTGAAGGTTTGTTATCCATATCTTAATCTAATAATAATAATAGTAATTTTATTCATTGTTTTTATAGTTTTCTTTAGGCGGGGGGGGGGGGGGAAGGGGAGAGTCATTGGCACGCCATGGTTCTTGAAAAGTTTTTTTGACAAAAATTGGCACGCGGATGGGAAAAGGTTCGCGACCCTCTGGAATAGGAGAAAGCATCTTAGGCATAGTCCAACGTTAAATTTTTTACAAATAATTGTTGGTTTTGCTGTACAGGTTTTTAGCTGGCATCTTCTATGTCGAATTTCCGAGTTTTTTAAAATAAAATGTTCATTCATTTTTAAGCTTTAGAAAATATTCATTAACCTGTTGAACAGTTGAACACTCATTTTCCTGCCAGATGGTTTCCTTGGAATAGAAAGACCCAAATAGGCAACTGTTATATGTCTTCAAAAATCAAGCAAGCTCAGACTATCATCACTAGCTGATTGAGCTTCCGTGAAACAACTAATACTGTTTCAAATACATTAACAAATAATATTAAAAATGAACGCACATCAAAGCAAAAGCAATTTCCATCAATAAACGGAAATGTACTTCAGATATTTTGTGCTGCCCTGTATATCATCTGTGCAGTTTATACATACCATGCAATAGACAAAAAAATAGTTTAATTAAAAGACGTACCACAACTTAAAACGCACTTCCAGCAATTATTGTTCTTGGACAGTACTCTAAACCTAAACGAATTATTTTGTGTGTCCCTATAAATGAACGTTAAATGCTATGCACACCATATTCTATAATAATACTATTGTAGTATACCTGAGTGATATATATCAATTTAAATATGTTTGAAATAGTGTAATATCATTAAAATTTATTGGAAATGATATTTTCCCGATAGACCGTAATGTAACTGAATTCTTTTGAGTGTCCATGTAAACGAACTATAAAAGCTGCAAATTTCATTTTCAATACTGAACATATCATAGTAAACCTGATTAACTAACATATATCAATTTCATGTCAATACGAGTATATTTACGCGAGTTAGATTAGAGCACGGACAGACGCAGACATACGGCAGATATTCAAACCGAAATCATAAACACTTTTTAACTATGTTGGAAGTTGTTAAAAAACGGGAAAAAGTTTAATGAATTTGATATGCCACTGTCAGACAGTCTGTTAGGGCTTGCATTAGTTGTAGAGTAGCAATGCTTGGAATGTAGCAGAGAAAGAAAGGACTATCTCCATTTCTAACTAATGGGGGTTGTACCCATAGATATAGTAGTAATATAACTAGATTACGCATTCCTAGTTATTCTCCCATTGCTTCTTGATTCTGCAGCTGCTGGGTGGCAACATCCATTAGAGTGGTAGAAAGTGAGTGGAACTTGGGATACTCACTATAGTATGTAGTGGATATCCGAGTATTAAGATATTTTCCGCACTTTTTTTACTTAATTTATGCACATATTGTTTTAAATCGATTCTAAGAGAACATTGGGGTATTCAATCACAGTTATCCATATTTGTTATATAAGTATGTATAATTTGTTAGATACCTTTTTAAAACTATTTAGTACAATTTCAATATAACGATTAAACAACGTAATAATTAAAAAGACCCATCAAGTGTAGGTTTAAAACAAGTGGGTAAGTGTGATCGAAGATCGCACAAAGGGTTTCGTTTAATATTCCTTTCAAAACAATTTGTCCTTTCTTTAATAAACCCAAATAAATTTCATTTTCCACAAAAAAAAGAGAAAAGAAAAAAGTCACGTTTTTTATAAAGTAAAAATTTTACCGGTCTATTTTTCTCGTTTTTTCGAAAATCTGAACCGGTCCGATAGCGGGCGAAGCCCGCTATTATACTCTGTCGTAATAATATCTGTCATGTAGACTAAATGCGATATTTAAAAAAATCAATTTCAAGATTAAGCATGTTGTACACCTTCAAAATGTTAAAATATGCGAATATTTTCATAATCGGGTTTTTATCATGATTCAATACGTTCATCAAACTCGTATATTTACTATTCTCTATTACTCACATTGATACTCGCTTAGTATTATTCTCAAACATTTGAAAAATCTGTTAAACTTCCAATATGACGTCAGATTAATTTTCTTTTTAACTCTCTAATGACGTGATATTAATCTGCTTTCTGTACATACACATACTCATACTCCTTGTATTATTGAGAAATGTTTGAAAATTTCTGTTTTATTACCAATATGACGTCATATTAATCTTTTTTCCAATTGGAAAAACTTTTTATTTCATTTTTCACGTGGAAATCTTTCAATAGATAATTAATTTCTGTAGAAAGAATTTTATTGTGTAACTGCTATAACGAAAAATGTTTAAATTAAATAAGAAAAGGCTGTTAGAATTTTGGTTTTTTATCTCTCTATATTAAAATAATACGATTTTTTCAAATTTTAATATTTTGAGCTTCATAGTAGATATTTAGCTATAAGTACACAAATTTTCATGCCTGTAAGTTATATAGTTTCTGAGAATGACTCTGTGACGGACAGACAACGGAGCGGGAGTAATAGGGTTTCGTGAGATGAACGAAATCCTAAAAAAAAAAAAGAAGCGAGTTTCATTAGAAATCTTCTTGGATTTAAAAAAAGCCCAGCCTGTTGTTTTTTGTTTGGAGTGTGTGTGTGTGTGTGTATGGGGGGGGGGGGGGGCAGATCCTGCATCGAGTCGGGTTGGCGCTATATTTATTCATTGCGGGTCGGGTTTGCCCCCGACCTGATGCAGGGCTCTATTCAATGATCCCGAGGTGTCTGCTATTTTACGATATTGGAATATTGAAAAGAAAATTAATCTGACGTCATATTGGAAGTTTAACAGATTTTTCAAATGTTTGAGAATAATACTAAGCGAGTATCAATATGAGTAATAGAGAATAGTAAATATACGAGTTTGAGGAACGTATTGAATCATGATAAAAACCCGATTATGAAAATATTCGCATATTTTAACATTTTGAAGGTGATCACAGAATATATAGATCTGCTCATTTTTCTATATAAAACATAAAATGTGTATTAGAGATATAACTCTAGATTACTTTTTCTAATTGCGATAAAAATGAATTAATTTTCTTTCGTATCAGGTGCAGTATTTCGGGTTCGAGCCGACGAAAATTATTTTGTTACATTCGTGTGGGTTGCAGGTCGGTGAAATTTTTTTGTCGGGTTCCGGTCGGGTTGCTTGTTAACTTCAAATGGAATTTTCGTGTTTGGGTCGGTTTCATCCCAACACGTGGGGGGGGAGGGGGCTCTAGGGAGCGGGTGATCACAGTTCTTTTTACCCCTGGTACCAGGAAAATGAAAAGTCGATGAAAATTATTAGCAATTTATAGTAATGCAGTTATAGTAAGATGTTTCAGTGTTATGAATTAAATTGATTACTTTATAAATAAAAACTCAGACATATAACATGACATACATAAGAATTAAAAAATATTTAAATGAACTCGAATTTAACACTAAATAATTCAAAACCCATGATAAGAAAAAAATTGTACATGAAATTAAAATGTTATAAATTTAAAAAAAGCAAAGAAAAAGAAACAACATGTAGAATACCAATTTCTATATGAACACTCTAGCCGGAATTTGTTTTTTGTGTCGAATTTCTTTTTTCTTTTTTGTGTTGATGGATGGAAAAGAAGCCAAGCCATTGCATTAACCCTTTGCACTCCTAATAGCTGCAGTAAAATGCAAAATGTTGAGTCAAACTCTACGAAGAAGTGCAAAGGGTTAAAGAAAAATAAAAGGCTTTTCTATTCATTTTGCATTATGATGCTTACTGAAAAAATATTTTAATTAAAATTTATTATATACTTGCAGATTTGAAAGCATGTAAAAAAATATTAATACATGCTTAATTTTAAACAAAGTTTTGAAAGTTAAATGAAAAAAAGATGTTATTTTTACAGGGTTTATTGGGACTTAACACGGCCTATAGAGGCGCTGATCGCAGCCGTCGGTACAGGAAAATTGTCCCTTTAACTAATACTAAAGTGCCATTAAAACCATTACTTATTGTAAAAGCGTTTGAAAGTGTTAGATATTCAAATTTGGATATTTTTTATCTTGTCATATAAACACAGAACACAAATATCACATGAAATTTGAAATTGTGCAAAAAAATAATCTTTATGAACAAATTAAAAATGCATGTAATGCAATGGGTTTACAAGGCATTTTTCTGAAGCAAGCAGTTACATATCTTCTCCACCAGATGGCGTATTTGAGCGCTTGAATTCCCAATTAAGACTAGCAAAAGGAATTTTTTGTATTATTTTCTCATATTAATTAATTCCTGATTGTTTCTGGGTGATGGGAGAGAATTAAGATAAATGATTCTAAGAAATAACAAACAAAGCATAATAATGTAAGAAAAAAATATCAAAATTTTAAACAGTGTTTTTTTTTTTTCGAGGGGTGGGTGGATTTAGATAAGTTGTTGCTAGAACCTAGAACGTAACACCTAACAACTGGGGCAGATTAAAAAATAAAGTAAAATAAAATAAATGTTTTAAATTTTGTGGGTAAGGAAAATTTTACATGACTGTTTATTATCACAGAAAAGAAAAATAGTAGAATATTTTATTATATAGTTTTTAAAATTGAATAATCCTATTCATTTCTATCATAAACATGTATTAACGATACAAATTACTAATAAATGGTTGAAAATCATTGATATTATACATTTTTGTAGCATTCATGAAGGCTTTAACTTAAAAAAAGAAAATTTAAATGCATTTTAAGACATTTATAAACGTCCTTTTCTCCTTTTGTCACAAGTGGATCAATGGGAAAAAGTAGGGAATAATACCTCAATAAATTTATATGTGTAAATTTCTTGGAACTCAATACTTTAAAAACATTGTATGTTGAAAAAGTAACAAAAAAAAAAAAAAAAAAAAAAAAAAAGAGAGAGAAAATATCTGCAAAAATTGCCATTTTGAAAATTTAATAAAAAATATCCAACATTAACTTAAACTTGCGATAAAAACAAATATATCTTTAAATGACTCTTGAATAATAAATAGTCTTTAATTTGAATTAAAATATTAAAATTTTTTTATATACAGTCCGCTTATGCGTGCTGTCCTATTTTTAGGACGATGAGGCGATATGGGATAACTAATGATAAAGTGCAATTGAAATCATTTTTTAATTGTAACCGCGTTTGAAAGTTTTGGATATCCAAATTCGGTTATTTTTTACCTTGTCATATAAAACAGATCACAGAACACTAATGTCACATGAAATCTGTAATTGTGAAAAAAAATCATTATGAACAAATGAAAAATACATGTAAAGCAATGTGCTTGTATAACGTACGTCGCGGCTTACACGGGATTTTACTGAAGCGAGAAGTTATATCTTTCCTCCACCAGATAGCGCATTCGAGCTTTTGCCAACATCGGCAGCGTCCTCTATAGGCTAGTTCATTTGCAAAGCTTTAGATTCATGGTATCTTTCATGTTCCATGGTATTGCGATAATACCGGGCTCAGTTCCTTTGAAAGGACTGCAACTTTTCTCTGTCATAAACATTAGTTTCTGAATCAGTGATATTTTCAAACAAAACGTTTTAATTTTAGCGTCATCAAGTTAATTTTGATTGATATCTCAGAGAGTTACTATCAATTTTCGCATTTGAAGTATGTTTGCCATCGCTCTTGGGTTATGGTCATATTTATATTGGTATATAAGGCCGGTACTCAAATGGTTTTTAAGAAAAACAACAAGACTTTGTGAACTCCAAAGAATTTGTTATGGGGAGGAATTCGGTTATTTGAGATCAAGTCAAGTTGGTAAGTTATGATGTTAAAAATTATTTATTACATTCAGTGTTGACTATGATGCAGTCATATTGAAGTTTAAAGTTACAAATTCAAACTATTATTTATTTATTTATATTTTTGTATAAAATTTATTCTGAAAGCTTTAAATCACGAAATTAATTAATCACGAATATTTGTTTACTTTTAAAATTTAAAATTTTTTTCCTTTTTTTTTTTTCAAGATAGTAATGATTATATATGCATTTTAAAAGATTTTGAGAATCAGTGATTTTTAATATGTTGAATAAAAAAAATCTATGAAATATACTAATTTATTATTTCACTTACAAATGTTGTATACTCTGCTCTGAAACGAATCATTTCAATATTATCCCTCATCCAACAACTCTAGATTCAGAATAAATAGATTAAACTGAGAGTTTTAATCCGAATATGTAATTAAAATCAGATGGCTCAATTAAAACATCGCCCAAAATATATATCTTATAAACATGGCCTTTGAGAAAAATTATAGAGGTCAGTTCTCATGCATAATATGACTTGTGTTCTGTACATAAATTTAATGGTACGATTCAAAATGTTGATTTCTGCATTTAAGTTAATTTATTTCATTTAAAAAAATTCTTTTTAACTACGTCTTTATGACATTAAACTATTTAAAAAAATATTATAAATTCATTTAGTAAAAAATACTAGATATACCGATGAAATTTAAATCTTATTAAAGTGAGTTATTATACAATGAAAGTACTGTTTGAAATCATCATTTTATAATTAATTGCAGTAGTGTTTGTCTAGAAGGGTCATTCCATGTCAAATCAACCAGTGACTCAACCTGACCATTTTAGATTTTGATTAAACTTACAGGAATCAATCTCCCTGATGATACAAATGAGAATATGCTTTTATAATTTTTTTATCTCAGTAAATTTTGATAAAATTAATTTTTTAAATTTTGAAAAATTTTCATTTTTTGGCTTGTAGAAATGTTTTTAGCTGCGTAGAGAGTTGTTTGACCCCTCATTTTAAAGAGAATTTCATAAGGTTTAATTTGATATGCAAGTTGACTATGCTTGGTTTTAAAAAAGTTAATTTAATTAAATGTAAAAAATTTTGAAATAGTGTTTTTTAAAAAATTAGAAAAAATTATATGTTTTTTGTAATATTATAAACTTTAAATTCTGAAAGTTTTAGAGTGGGATCTCAATGGGATCAGCAGTTATGTTAAAAAAACCAATGTTAAACACCATTTGGGGCTAGTATTTAAAGTTGGCATCTCGCCAACTTTATGATAGTGCTAAAGATATCATTGTTTTATTCATTTTAAACATTATTTTTTTTTATAACTGCTGATCCCATTGAGATCCCACTCTAAAACTTTCAGAATTTAAAGATTACAATATTACAAAAAACGTATATTTTTTTCAAAATTTTTAAAAAACACTATTTAAAATTTAAAAAAATTAAATTAACTTTTTTTAAAATCATGCATAGTCAACTTGCATATCAAATTAAACCTTATGAAATTCTCTTTAAAATGAGGGGTCAAACAACTCTCTATGCCTGATAGAACTTGAGAAATTTAAAATTGCAAACATTTATACAAGCCAAAAAATGATGATTTTTTGAAATTTAAAAAATTAACTGTATGAAAATTTACTGAGAAAAATTATAAAAGTATATTTTCATTTCTATCATCAGGGAGAATGATTCCTGAAGGTTTCATTAAAATCTGAAATGGTCAGGTTGAATATTGAAAATTTTTGGTTGATTTGACATGGAATGACCCAGAACTGTGATTGAAAATTTATATATTTGATCATATGAATAATTGTTTAAAGAATAATTTAATAATTTATTTTTTTCAAATGTGATTAGTTATTTTTAGAACTTTTTAGACTCATATGGGTTATTTTAAAGGTATTTTTAATATTTAAAAGTGAGGGCATTTTTTTCAAGATATGAGAATGAGCTGTTCTTTTACTATGTAAACGTATTGTTTTGAATAGAAAAGGCAGTAAGGGTGTAATTTTTTTTTACTGAGGGCAAGAAGGGTATTATTGGGACTTAAAACGGCCTATAGAGGCACTGATCACAGCCGTCGGTGCAGGATAATTGTTCCTTTATAGCTAATGCTAAAGTGCCATTGAAATCATTCTTTATTGTAAATGTGTTTGAAAGATTTAGTTATTCAAATTCAGATAATTTTTACTTTTTCATATATCACGGAGCACAAATGTCACATGAAATCTGAAATTGTGCCGAAAAATAATCATTCTGAATAAATTAAAAATACATGTAATTAAATGTGCTTGCATGGGATTTTCCTGAAGCAAGAAGTTATATCTTTTCTTCACCAGATGGCATATTCGAGCGCTTGAATCACCAATATTCTGGATAGAGGGCAAAAAGGGTGTTTCTTTTTATCAACAAAAAGGGGGCAGAGTGCATTACCCTTCTGAAAACTCTTTGGGAAAAATTCTGTCTAAAGGACTCACCGCAATTTCTTTTATTCATTCTTTCTACCTTATTTATTTATATATTATTTTGTATAAAATTGATGCTTATTGCATACATTTATATCATCAATCAGATCTTTATGTAGGTAATTCAATATCTACTGTCTTTGACTAGGTAAATATTTAAAATGCTTAATTAGTTTCACAGCAATGGGGTATTAAGTCACTTTGTCTTATTGTTGAGTAAGGTGCAGATTCCCAAAATTTGTAAGGAGCCAGTGGCTCCTAAACCCAAAAAATCCAGTGGCCACAATTGTAAAACAAACACATAAAAACAATAGTGTTTATACGGGGTAAAAAACTTAAAAAAAAAAAAAAAAAAAAACTCAAGAATTCAAAGTGTAAAGTAATTTGTATAAACATATGTACAACAAAATTTGAATATTAATTAAATCTTAAATCATGTACATTCAGAAGATGAAGTTGGGAAAGATACGGTTTAAAAAAAATATGTATAAGCTAAGCAATCATGATAGCGGGGAATATCAGAAAAATAATATTTCTTATTTGGATTTTGCCAGACAAAAGTACATATGAAAGAAAATCCGAATTTGTGAGATTATTTTGCTGTATAAAAATCAAAACACACTTCAAACATTTGTTTATATATATATACAGTCAAACCTCGTTATACTGCCATTATCCGTTCGAGAAATTTTTGGCGCTATAACGAGTTTGGCGGTATATCGAATTAGAATACAATAAAAATTTATTTTCATACCATTATACTATTATTATTATTATTATAAAAATAAATATCATAATGCCTTTTTATTAAATTATCCAATAGTATATAGTATATTATAATAGTATAAATTAATATACATAATATAATTAATGCTACATGATTCAAAATTATCCAATTAATGTATGAAATTAACATGCACTTACCTCTTTATATAGTCAATTTTAGATAAAGTAGATAATTATGCACATAACAGACACACACATACATTAAATCTCACACTGAATTTATTTTACTTTAATTATCTTTCTTAAAGTACAGGAAAATATTTTTAAATTCTAGTTTGAGTTTTCCTTTCAATATTGATTTTTTCAATATCTTTTTCTACAACTAAAAGATTGTTCATCATTTTTTTATCAGTTGCATGTTTTTCTAAGAAAATTCTTATTTTACCAATGCAATTTTTAACTTCATCAGATGTAATATGCGGCGTTTCAGCTTCTTCAGATTCGCTGTAAGATGAATTTTCATTTTCATTTTGGTTGGCAACAATTTCTTCGATTGTCAAATCTTCAAATGTTGAAAGACTTTTATCTATATTAATGTACTCAATTGCCGATAGAGGATGCTCAATATCTGTTAATTTGTGTATTTCGTCTTGTAGTTCCTGAAGTGCTGTACTGTTTTGTTTTTTAGTAGATCCTTCAGGTTTAATCAATCCAGTATGTTTCCAGCAGTTAACAATAGTTTCTGATGAAATTTCATCCCATGCTTTTTCTATCATACGAATAGCATCATGTAAAAGAATTAGAGAAAAACCATCTTTACTGATTTTTTCAATGATATGGCGGACGTGATACTTTCGATAATGAGCTTTGAATGAGTTTATTATACCCGCATCCAAAGGTTGCAAAAATCTAGTACAGTCAGGAGGTAAAAATTCAATGCGGATATTGCTCATTGGATATGCTTTGTGACAAGGGGCATTATCCAAAATCAATAAAATATGGTGTTTGCTTCTTTTCATTTCTATGTTGAAATTCGCTAACCATTATTGAAATAATGCTGAAGTCATCCACGCTTTGTTATTATTCTCATAATCTACATAAAGAGCAGGATTAAAATTTTTAAAACATCATGGCTTAGCTGATTTTCCAATCACTGTCATAGTTCTTTTATCAGATCCATCACTATTCGTACAGAACACAAGAGACACACAATCTTTTTTTTTTTTTTTTGCATCCTTTAGCAGGCCCACTCGAAATTGTTTTATCTGGCTGCAAGCGGTAAAAAAGGCTGCTTTCATCCATATCGTATACGTCCTCTGGTTTATATTCTAAAATCAGCGCACTCAGTTTTTTACGACCATTTAACACAATATCTTCATCAACACCTGCAGCTTCACCACTTCGTGTGTACTGAGAGAATCCTCGTCGCTTTTCAAATCTGTTCAACCAGCCACTACTGTATTCGAAATCTGTAATATTCATTTGCTGGCCAAGAACTTTTGCCTGCTCTCTGATGACATCTCTGTTGATGGTAGCATTTTTAGCACTCATTTGTTGTATCCATGTGCAAAGGGCATCCTCTAAGTCTTCATGTTTCGCTGTTTTCAGTCTTTTTACAGATGATTGCAGTTCATTGATGTTAATGCATTTTTCTGTATTCATCAAAATGTCTCCGATGCAGCGCCTGCTAACAGGTTTTTTCCAGAGTGTAGAGAAACGATTAGAGATTTGTTGCTGCGATACATTCACATTTCTTTCTTTATATTCACAAATTTCCCGCTTTTCCGATATTGATAAAAACTGCTCTTTTCGCCATAATGAGATACAATAAAGAGACAGGATGATATTTTACAGATTTAGCTGGTGAATTCTTCGATGTTTCAATCAACGTCCGACCAAAATTTTGAAAGAGAGATTTTGCATTGCACGCCGTTTTCTTTCTAGAAATCGACATAAAGTACAGGGAGAGGTTCTTTTTTACATTGTTCTCACCTGAGAGAGGAGAGACCCTTTCAGCCAATGGCATGCCACGCTTTGTTTTCTCACCGCTCCAGAAGCGCATCGGATCATGTGACTCGCCAGTCTGAATCAGAACTTTCACTTGCTCGGCACCTCAGCGCACGTTATTTTTCTTCTCCCAATGACAGGTAGAATGGGTAGCAGGTGCATTTTCAGGTGTTGAGAACAATACAAATTCTTTTCTATTCAATAAAGTTTGAATTGAGCTTGAAAACATCTAGACAAAAAAAAGGAGGTGTCCTTTGAAATTCTAACAAACAATTTTAAAAAGAAAGATAGACAAAGAAAATACAGTAATTTCTAGAAAAATTTTTTGGCGGTATATCGAGTTGGCGCTTTAACGGATACATTACATTGAAATCCCTATTTGGCAGATTTGTTCATAGACACAATTGGCGGTTAAACGGAATTGGAGCTATTTCGAGATGGCACTAAATCGGGGTTTGACTGTATATATATATGTATATATTTAAATCACAGTCTATGTAAAGTTATCAGATTCAAACTGTTACGAATAACATTGCTATTCGAATATATTTAATAGTTTGCTGTGTTAAACATATCATTCTGAAATGTTATTAAAAGATAATAATAATGTTTGTTATGTGTTTTGGCCTTAATCTTTCAAAAAAATATCAACATTTCACGATGGGGACTGGGAATACCAGAAATTGATTACTTTTAAATCACATGGTGACTTAAACGCCGAAAGTTAGTGGCCACAGCAAAAAAATTAGTCGCCACGTGGCGACTGGCGACCGTGAATCTGCACCTATATTGTTGAGGAATACAAACCTAAAAAAAGGAGGCTGTTTTTTATCATATTCTATTGAATAAAAATCATTAAAATTCATCTTTTTTTTTTTTTTTTTAATTTTGAAAGTTGAAACAAAGATTCTAAACACAAAAAAAATATTTAAACATTCAGAAGCCAATGATAAATAGTTTTGTTAATTTCCTAATTAAAAAATTGGCCAAGTGCGAGTATAATTCATGCTCAAAGGGTTCTGTACATTGAATTTATAAATTACTATTTATTAATTAATAAACTTTCAATACCCCTAATTTTTTCATAATTTTTGTTTCAGTAGATTTTGAAATAGGAAGTGAAGCTTATATTTCCAGTACTTTCGTCGATATCTCTGAAAATATAATAAATAAAATTAAAACAAATATATTTTTGAGTTTGATGTTATAAGATCTTTCAAACAATACCCTCATGATATATAAAAAGAAAGTTTTTTTAAAGTAACTTAATTAATATATCGGCTAATTACCGTCAATTAAAAAAAAATCACATCACTATCAAATATCCTTGGATGATTCTGCATCGATAGATACCTCGAGCGCCCGTCAACTCTCCCGCTGACCACGTTTTTCTCAAAAACTATGTTACCTTGAAAAATCACTATAGTTTTCCTGGAAGGTTTAAATACACTCCTACTACCCCTAATTTTTTCATAAATTTAGTTTTAGTAGATTCAGAAATAGAGGAAAGGGGGGGGGGCATTTTTTGCAGTGCATTTTTGATATCTCTGAAAATATAGTACCTAAAATTAAAACAAATATATTTTTGAGTTTGGTATTAATAGATCTTTCACACGATATACAAAAATAAGCCTTTTTTTTTCAAATAAATTAATTAGCCCTCTATTTTTTTCCTAAACACATTTGTGAATGGTTAATATTCGAAAAAAATGTTGGTAAAAAAACTTTATAATATCCACATCTGATAGTTTACGAGAAAAAGGGCTCTGACAGATGAACAGACAGATACACGAATCATCTTATAATGGTTCCGTTTTTACTTCTGCAACTGCTTAACCCTTTATCTACTGACGGTAATTATAAGTACCAGTAAAATAACTTGTTATAAAATTCATTTAATGCATCGATTAGTAGTAATACCATTTAGAATGAGTTTTAGGATGCATTAATTTATCTAGTTCAAAAAGCGTTACTGGATACACAAAACAAAAATATCTTTAAAAGGATGATTTCTTTTGCCTTTGCATTTTCAGCTTTCTTGGCATTGGGGGAGAGGGGGGGGGGATTTTCAATTCGGAAATATTTCTATTGTAAGAACATTATATTTGTACATTTCCTAATTCTACAAAATACTAAGAAAAATATTTAAAATAAAATATTTGAATGGGGTTATAAATATTGCACAAAATCACTATAAATTCAAATTTAATTAATCCTCCTAAATCCTTCAATCATTCTAAAAATCCCTCTAAAATTTATTAAATGATTATGGAAATCTTCTAATGTAGTTTCAACAGTTCATGAAAAATGCTTTAGAAGATAAAATTTTCATGAATTCATAATTCAGTACATAAAGGGTTAATGAGATTCGCAGTTTTAATCCACAAGCAATTGACGAAATTTGCGGTTTTATTTCGTGATTGTTTGATGAAACTCTCAATTTTTTTTTTTTTTTTTTTCGACTGATTGGTGGAATTCACAATGAGGTTTGCGTGATTTTCTCGACCGATTGATGAAATTTGCATTTTTTGTTCTTTCGATCGATTGATGAAATTCGTGTTTTTTCCGAGACCGATTGAGAAAATTTGTGGTTTTATTGTGCAACCGGTTGACAAAATTTGCAGTTTTATTTCGTGAATGATTAATAATATTCGTGGTTTTATTTGGCGAGCGATTGACGAAATTTGCGGGATTTTTCCGTGAGTCTTTTCACGAAGTTCGTGAAATTTGAAATTTCTTTTTATGTCCGACTGACGAATTGATTTTGCAGAAATCTGAAAATAATAATAATAATAATAATGATAATTCGAGGAATTTCGCTAAGTAAGAATCACATGCCGATATCTATGCTTACCCTTACCTGTAAGAACATATCTGAAAATGAAAAATCCCAGAGCTACAAATTTAATGAGTGGGACTCAAAATTATTCTCTTCTCAGCACGAGTTTTTCTGCGTCGTAGGCTAATTCCGGTATGCAACCACAGCATAGTTCATTCCACGGCGCATAACATGATTTTTTTTTTCTGATTCTGCAGACATCGCAGATTTCTTTCTTTTATTTCTTTTTTTTTTTCCTTATGAAGAAAACTGAAAATTTGTGGATTGGTGGAAATTTGGTATCTATGTACCCATGTTCAATCATATGTTTGAATTATGAACAATATAAAAGAGGGAAAAGGCACTAAATATCACAAAATTATATGGAGCAGATTTGATATAAAACAAAATCCCTGTAAAACACATGGCGACTTACGCATTGAAAGTTAGTGGCCAAAGCAAAAACTTTAGTTGCCACGTGGCGACCGTGAATTTGCATCTATATTGAATACAATATTACATGTAGAATAATAATAATAAAAAAAATAAATAAATAGCTTGTTAGAAAAGGTAATGATGTGTATCTCCCCCACTTCGTTCCCAAATTCTAAGAAAAAGCAAATTTTGCAAGCATGAGAATAAGGTTCTAGTATTTTATATCTTTTCTTTATATTGTGTTATTATCTGCATTTATCTATATTGTTGGATTTTTATTTTCATGAAAATCATTTGGATTCTCTCCATATTATTTTATTATTAATTTCCTGTATTTGATTACAGAAGAATCGCTGAATCTCTCCCGTGTTCCAGAGGTAAAACAAATGGTTCACCTATTAAATAATAAAGCTTCTCAAGGAAGATTTACAGAAAATACCAGTAGAAATTGTGTTGAGTATGCTGTAAGACTAACCATTGATATTAAAGAAATTAAGCCTAAAGTACATATGCCGTAAGTATAATTTGATTTATATAGTATATATATATAATTATCAGAAAATTTCAGATATTTAAAAGTTATTTTTATGAGTTTTTTCTATGAACTATCAAGATTTCAAATTACTGTAATTTCTGCTTATAAGGATCACATTTGTAAATACTGTTTCAATTTTTAATACCCAATTGATTATTTTAACCAAAATTTAGATTAATTTATAGATAAATGGACACATTTAATTATATGCATGTTGAGAACAATAATACCTTACTTGTAAGACTTTAAATGAGGAATTTTAAATAAAATTCAAATAC